>ML681963.1:53319420-53604768 GCA_007922195.1 Podocnemis expansa | reverse complement strand
GGCGCGTCAGGCCGGGGATTCCCGAGGGCGTGTCGGGGGGGGATGCCCCGACACGCCCCCTGCTGGCGCGTCAGGCCGGGGATTCCGGCCCGCGCTTACTCCGGCCCCGGCAGCGGCGGGCTGCAGCCGCGCGCCGGGGCCGCGCCTCCAGGTTGGGGGGCAGCAGGGGCTTTAAAGCCCCTGGGGTGAAGTGCCCCGCTGCCCTCTCCTGGCGGGTGCTTGCAGGGGGCTGCATGCACCCGCCAGGTGAGGCGCGGTGCCTGCAGTCCCTTGCAGGCACTGGCGGAGTGAGGCGCAGCCCTGCGCCCCTGCCCACAGCCCGTGTACACCCCTCAGCACCCTGGCCAGGGTGCTGAGGGGTCAGCCATTCCTCCCAGGGTGCTTAGCACCCTGGGAGGAGGGGCACATGTTGTCTCAGAACACTTTGTTCCGAAACAACATGTCCGAACAGGGCTGTTTCGAAACCTCTGTTTCGAAACAACTCTGTTTCGACAGGTAACGAGGTTTAAGTTATTTCGCAAAGACCACGGCCATTTCGAAAGAAGCGGTTTGCTTCTTTCGAAATGGCCGTGCGTCGTGTGGCCATGGCACTCCTTATTTCGAAACAACCTCTGTTGTTTCGAAATAAGGAGTGTGTGTGGACATACCCTAAGAGGCATCCTATAAGCAACTATTCACTAAAATGGGTTGAGTAATTAAATATCATACGGAAAGAACCAAAATACACCTGTCTTTGATACGTTCCTCACAGTCTAAGAGACCTTAATGATCAAAGGGACCTCTCCTTTGGTCATGTACCTCTGCCATGGATTATTAATGTCATGAACGTTTTGTCCCTAGTAGTGCACACAAAAAGTTAGAAAACACAGTTCACATCCTCAGCTGCAGTAAATAATAATGCTTAACTCTTGCAAATCAATGCATATCCATTTAAGTCAGTGAAGTTACCTGATTTTCACCATCTGAGGATCCTGGCCCTGTAATTCATAGTACAGCAATACAAAATAACTGGGACAGAGTGTCTTTGACTAAATACCCAAGAGCGAGCATCGTCCAACAAGACTCACATAAGACCCTACGATTGTCACCATGACCCAGAAATCTTCTGTGAATGGTCCACAATAATGTGCTATGGATACATGAAATGCACCAATTCTGTTAAACCCACTGACTGAATGAACAATTTTAAATAGCCGCTTCATGCCATCAGCACAGCCCAGATGCCCGATTGCAAAGCTAAAATGATATTTAGGTTCTGACAGGAAAATTAGACAGGGCACTGTTAAAGCAAAATTTCTAATGGGTTTCAAAGCAGAATGACACATCTGCCATCAGCATATGCTATCTCAATCTCACAGGAGTCAGAGCAACTATTTTGTTTCCCCAGCAGCAGCTCCTGTTGCAAACCAAAACCAAATGATCACCCAGAATGCTTGAAGGAAGTGCACACATTAGCCTTAGGCCACAATGTAAAAAGCAAAAAATATTAAAGTGAAATTTTAAACTAAATCTAAAATGATAAAATGCTTAAACCATTCTGAATAAAGTTTAAAAAGGACACACACCTATAAAACAGTTTATATAGTTGCCATGCCACTTGCTTTTTCATTAGTGTAGTGACTATCCATGCTAAGAGACAGAGAACAACCACTTGGCTCACAGATAAATTGTCAGTTCCTAACAAATGCTCTGTTTTCTGAGAGGCTATAGAAAAAGGCATCTGGGACAAAAACACTGAAAGCCATTTTGACCTCCAATGACAATATAGATTACGAGGTAATAAATAACAGCAAAGGTCTTCCACCTGTCTCAAGCCACATGGACAGAAGCTAAATTCTGTGAAAGCAGGACTTAATCGAGACTATGAGTTCTTTTCCCATTACAAAGGGTAATTTGACTTCAGGCTTCCCATGGTTTGAGCCTGTAAACTGCTCTGATTTGCTGTCACTTTATGACCTGATCCTATGTTTTACACCCCCTTGCATTTAGTTTCATTCCTTTCTGTAAGTTCACGCATCTTCGAAGCATCTGAGGAAGTGGGATCTTCTCCCATAAAAGCACATGCAAAAAATAAATCAGTTAGTCTTAAAGTGCCACACAACTCCTTGATGTTTCCCAGTGTCAATATAGTGGTCTTTTAAGCTGTTGGATGGATTGAAAACAGAGTTGTAAATGCCCTTCTTAGCATGGTATTACACAAGCTATCTAAACATCTGGCATACCAATGAATCTTTTTAACAAGGGGGAGTCACACTGGCCTATCTGAAAATGAAACAGCTATCATATTCTGCTACTTATTATATCCTTTATTTTCAACTTTATTATGGATTTCACATTTTAAATTTAATTCCAGTAATTTATTATTCTAAAAAACCTAGGACAAAGGACTAGATACATAACATTGTCAACTCTCATGATTTTGTTATGAGTCTCATCATAAAGGAAGGTTAACCCACCTTGTGTGGTAACTGGAGTCCTCTGAGATGTGTGTTCCCATGGATGCTCCACCTCAGGTGAGGGCACATCCCCACATCCTGGATCAGAGAACTTGCTAGCTGCACATGTTGGAGCCATGTGGGTGCCAAGAGGCTGTCTCGTGCCGCTGTTTGGTTCCCTCTTGTCACGTACACACTGCCCAACCCTCCCTCAGTTCCTTCTTGACTTGGGAGCATGGAAGGTAAAACTCTGAAGCAGAGAGAGGAGGATGGAGGGTGGTGGAGCACCCATGGGAACACACATCTCGGAGAACTCTAGTTACCACACAGAGTGGATAACCTTCCATTTTCCTTCGGATAGTGTCCCTGTGGGTGCACCACCTTAGAAGACTACCAAGCTGTATCCCTGTCAGGATGGTGGGGCTTCAGAGTGTTTTGATTGTTTTGATGACAGTACTGAAAGTCTCAAGGCCACATCAGACTTTGAGACTTAGTCAATTGCATAACGTTTTGTAAAGGTATAGGTCGAGGTCCACATGGCTGCTCTACATATCTCTGTGATGAGAGCATTGTGTAGAAAGGCCGTGGTAGTTGAAACTACCCTAGTAGAATGTGATCTTACATTGTCTAGGGGTGTTACTCCCATCAGTTTATAGAAGGTATGGATACAGTCTGATATCCACATAGAAAGTCTTTGTTTGGAGATGAGGTTGCCTTTGCATCTCTGCACTGTGGAAACATATAGTCTGTTTGTTGTCCTAAATTTCTTTGTTTTCCTCTAGGTAGAATGCGAGATCACGGTGGACATCTCGGTGTGGAGTGTTGCATCTTGTTGGCTAGAATGAGGCTTCAGCATGAAAACAGGTAATTGTATTGTCTGGTTTAGATGAAAGGGAGATGAGATCTTTGGTAACAATTTTGGGTGTTGTTTGAGGATGACCTTATCCTTATGGAATATATTGTATGGTATTGATGCCATCAATGCCACTAATCCACTGACCCACCTCGCAGACCTTATGGTGACAAGGAAGGCTACTTACATGGACAAATGGGTAAACGAGCATGTTGCCAGAGGCTCAAAGGGTGGCTTTGTGATGGCTGAGAGGACAAGATTGATATCCCACCTGGGAGTGGGTGGTTAGATCTCAGGGTATAGGTTTTGAATACTCATGAGGAAGTGCTTTATGAGAGGATGGGAGAAAATGGGTGCATCCCTTGAATGGGTATGGAAGGCCATAATAGCAGCAAGATGACCCTTCATGGAGCTAATTGCAAGACCTGTTTCCTTTAAGTGTAACAGGTAGTCCAATATTGTTGTAACAGAGGCTTACAAAGGAGAAGTATTGTATTGTTTTCACCACCAAGAAAATCGGAGCCATTTTTGAAGGTAAGTCTTTCACATAGATGGTTTTCAGCTATTCAGTAGGACATGTTGAACTGGTTTGGAGAATTATACATCATCCTGTGGAGCCAACCAGGAACCATGCTGTCAGGTGCAGTTTTTTTAGGTCCAGGTGAAAGGTTCAACCTTTGTGTTGTGATGGGAGGTCTTTCAGGAGCAGAAGAGTTATAGGTGGTTTTGTTGACATTTGAGTGAGGAGGAGGAACCATGGCCATCTCAGCCTAGCCAGGGCAATCATGATTACTGTTGCCTTGCTGTTCTGAAAGTTTAGGAGTGTTTGTTGGAATAGGTGGGAAGGCATAAAAGAGTCCTCATGACCAGGACTGGAGAAAAGCACACCCTAAGGACCTGCTACCCGTGCCTGCCTTGGAGCAGAATTCCAGGCATTTGTGACTGTAGTGAGAGATAAAGAGATCTATCATTAGATAGCTCCACTGGGAGACTATATTGTGCCACAGCGTGGTTTGAATTTCCCATTTGTGGTCCAGAGGGAATGATCTGCTGAGGAAGTCCATCATTAAATTTTTTTCACCCAGAAGGTATGATGCAGAGATCTGCACCTTGTTCACAATCCATCAGTTGCGGAGTTTCATGGCTTCAGTGCAAAGGGAGTTTGACTTTGCTCCTCCCTGTCCGTTGATATAAAGCATACAGGCTATGTTGTCTGCATAACCTTCACGTGGCAGTGTATGATGAGGTCACAAAAATGAAGGCAGATGTTGCACACTGTACAAAGCTCTAGAAGGTTTATGTGAAGAGATGATTCTTGTGGTGACCATTTTCCCTGCATGATATGATGCTGAAGGTGGGCAACCCAACCCAGAAGAAAGGTGTCCATGGTTATTATTGGAGATGGAGGATTTTGCATTAATGCTACACCTAATTTGAGGTTTTGGTGGTTTGTCCACTAATGTAGGGATTTCTTGGTTGTGGGTGATATAGTTACTATTTTGTTCATGGAGGGGTAGTGGGGTTGGTAAACACTCGTGAGCCATAGTTGAAGCGAACAAGAAGTCCTGTGGCACTTAAAGACTAAAAATGTATTTACTACATGAGCTTTCATAGGAAAAAAGGGGCATTTTCTCCCACTAAAGCTCAAGCAATAAATAAATTTGTTAGTCTTTAAGTGCCACAGGACTCCTTGTTTGTTTTACTGAACTAAACTAACATGGCTGCCCTTTGGAACTTGGCAACATACAATAGTTGAAAAGGACACATATGTAGTCTTGCATTGTCTAATACAAACATTGTGGCAGCCATGTGTCACAGAAGTTGTAGACAGGCCCCGACACTGTTCGTTGGAGTGTTCTACATAAGATGTGCCAGGTCTGTGATCATAGTGAACTTGTCTTATGGTAAAAAGCTCTTGCCACCTGTGAATCCAGACAAGCCCCTAGAAAGTTTATAGATTGTGTGGGATACACGGTCGACTTCATTATGTTTAGTAAGAGGCCAAGGTATTGGGAAAGGTACCATGTGAAGGCAACAGCTTTTGTCCCTTGTTGGGAGGTAGACACTTTTATTAGGCAGTTGTTGAGGTAGGGGAATATAGAAGTTCCTCACTTGCATAAGTGTGCCATCACTACCAAGAGTAGTTTTGAGAAGACTCTTGGGGCTGTTGACAAGCTGAATGGTAGGACTTTGTATTGATAGTGATGTGTATTTATCATGAATTGTAAGTATTTTCTGTGTGCTGGGCATCTTGAAGTGTGAAAATATGCATTCTGCAGGTTGAGAGCTGCAAACCATTCCCCACATTCCAGAGCTGTGATAATGGAAGAGAGTATAACTATCTTGAACTTCGGAATTTTCATAAATTTGTTTAGTTTTCATAAACTGAGGATTGGTCTCCAACCTCCAGACTTCTTTCGTGTTAAAAAGTATGGGGAATAGAAGCCTTTATTCCTGTGGTTTTTGGCACATTTTCTATAGCTCCTATATGGAGGAAATAGCCTCCTGATGCAGGAGTTGTATGTGCATTGTGTCCATGAAACGGGATGGGAAAGGTTGATGGAATATGGGCTTCAGTTTGAAAGTGCTGGCATATCCAATCCTGACAGTATTTAAAACCCATCCATCTGTAGTAATGGCAGCCCATGAATGGTAAAGTGGGCAAAGACAGTCTTTGTATAGAAATGGTGTTGTTGGTTCTGGAACTCTGGACAGGTCTTGCAGGCCCTTGGCCAAGACCTCAAAATTGGGGTTTTGAGGCAAAGGCATGAGAGATAGATGGTTGGTTTGATGACTGCCTCTGGTACGGTGGATGTGTCTCTTTTATGGTGGTTGTTCTTGTGATCTATTGAATGGACAATACTGTGGTTGGAACTGGTACTGTGTGTTATATGGTTGCTATCTATATGATTGTCATCTTGTAGTTGGTGTGTAAATACCTAACATTCAAAGAATGGCCCAGGAATCTTTGGACATATGCATTGTGTTATCTGTCTTTTCTGAGACCAGTTTATTTTTTTTGAAAGGGAGATCTTCATTTAGCACCTGTAAATGTTGTGGAAGATCAGTGGAATGTAGCCAAGAAGATCTCTGCAAGACAACACTGGTGGCCACTGTGTGAGCTGCAATGTCTGTGACATTCAGTGCTGCTTAGAGGGCTGTTCTTGAGATCAGCTGTCCCTCCCTAGTTAATGAATAGAATTGTTGTTTCTTTGCTTCAGGAATATTAAAAAAAAAAACAACTTAATCTAGTTGTCACGATTATTGTTCACTAACAGTGCTGAATAATTAGCTATTCTCAGAAGGAGGGTAGCAGATGTGTAAACCTTTCTTCCCAGCAAATCCATTTTTTTCTTTGTTATTGTGTGTGGGGGGGCTGTCAATCTGTTAAATTGTTTATGCTGTTGGTTGGCCTCCTCAACAACCAAAGAATTGGATGAGGGATGAGTAAAGAGATATTCTGAATCTTTGCTGGGTATATAATATTTTTTATCAATCTTCTTACAAGTAGGAGGGATGGTAGTGGGCTTTTGCCATCTGTTGTTGGCTGGATTCATAAGTGCATTGTCCATAGGGAGCAATTCTGGTGGCTGACTGGGTGTATAGTATTATGAATAATTTATTTCTGGACTCCAGTACCTCCTGCATGGAGATCTCAAGAGCATCTGCAGCATGTCAGAACATGTCCTGAAACTGTCAGAAATCATCTGTTGCTGTGGGTGGGGGGCGGGATGATTGCTTCATTGGGCAATATGAAGAATTATGTGGTGGAGATGTGGGTTCTAGATCATCTTTGTTGTCCTGAGAGTATTCAGCCTCTGGATGTGGTGGTGGTGGTACTGCTGTGTGGCATGGTTCATGCCCTCTGTAGGGAGATGGCCTTGTGAAGGGTGCTGAGTATTGCGACCAAGAGTTCCATGGGGATGACCTGAGTGTGTTGGACCATACCAGGGAGGTGGGTACCACAGATAAGGTGGCATGGTGTCCTTCATATACTGTCTGAGGTCCTTTACTGGAGATGCTACATGGGGTTAGAAGAAAATTCCTTGATTATCCTCATCACTGGAGAAGGAAATTGATGATATGGAACCAATGTAGGATAGCTGCTGTGTGGAACCCTTGTGATGTGAGACTGGGGATGCTGTTTGGAGGTCTTTGTCTTCAGAGATGCTGTGTTTGTTCTCTATATCAGGCGTGGCCAAACTGCAGCTTGGGAGCTGCATGTGGCTCTTGAATGAAAAAGCGTGGCTCGTGGAACAATGTCAGCAAATCAATTTAGTAGGTAAAAGTATATGGCTATATGCCTCAGTTCGGCTCTTGAAGGTTTAATAATCAACTTTTGTGGCTCTTCAGTTCTATAAGTTTGGCCACCCCTGCTCTATATGTTCACTTGGTACTGGCTGATCAAGTCTCACTCCTGGTACTGATGTGACTAGTTGGGGCATGGGGATGGTGCACAGTGCCAGTGGTGCAGCACGCAGCATACTGACGGCTCTGTCTGTGTCGTAGAGGATGCCTGGGTTGTTGTTGGCACAGAGGCTGGTTGTGCAGGTGCTATGTTGAGTGGCACGAGGATGGAACAGAGGTCGGTGCTGTAATAACCCTTGGGGAGGAAGGGGTTAACACTCTGGTCAGTGAGTCCCAGGACAGCCAATAGGAACGAAGCACAGCTTTTTGAATGGTAACAGCAGCCTGGCCTGGGCCTGTTTGGAGGTAGCAGAGCTCCTGGAAGGATCAGGAGGAGGCCAGAGGGGCCTGAGGAAGAATCCAGCAACATCCTTACCAAAGATAAGTTAAATTTGTTACTGACCAGGCGTGGGTAGAACAGGGAATGTTTACTTAGACACGGTCAGGGTATTTTCTTTGTTTTTGGCTTGTTTTTTGGATTTCTCTGTGCTAAGCACATGTAACCCAACCCCCCCACATCACTACCCTGTAACTACCTAAGTTAATTCCCAGAGAAGCAACTCTCTGTGTTTATCATCTGTTCTTTTTGATTAAAGAGTTTACCTTTTAAGCAAGTTCTGGTTCTGTGTCCTGAAAGGCAAGAGGTTTGTGTGCCCGTGCCTTAGACTGCACAGGCAGCTACTAGAGGGAACCCTGTTCCAGTTCCAGCTCATATTGCAGCTGGAGTTCAGTCACTTTCCTGAAGGAGGAATAAAGAGGATTGCAAGTACCTCACAGGGAGGAATTCCCAAGTGCGCCTTCCTGGGTCACAAGAGGTTTTTTTGCATTTGGGTGGTGGCAGCGATACCACTCCAAGGCCAGGAATTGGAGGCCTTGGAGACTTTTAAGAGCAGGCTTTAAGGCCAGTGGCTTTTCTGGCCTGTTGCGGGCCCCCACCTTCTGCACTCAAAGTGCCAGAGTGGGGAAAAAGCCTTGACGGGTGCCATAGCCATTGACGTTATGGATGGAATGGCCGTTTTCATAGTTTTACCAGCCGTTGGTTTAGTCTGATGGGCACAGCTTTTCTTCTCCTTGTGATCCAAAGAAGTTGAGATAGACCATCCATCAGATTTGGCAGCCTGCATACCTGAGGAGCCTACTGCCTCTTTGGTATGATCAGATTTACCCAGAGGCAAAGGTGATTTTTTCCTCTTAGTTATGGAAGCTCGCTAAGAAACTTCCCCATCAGGAGGAGTTTCAGCTGCATGTCTCTATCTTTTCGCACTCTGGTGCTTACATTCTTACAGTGGGGGACTTGTGAGTTAAGTGCTCCTCACCCAGACATTTTATACAGTGGTAGTGACAATCGGGGGTCAGCATGGCATCATGGCATCTCTCACACCTTTGGAAGCCCAGGGAGTCAGGCACCGTTGAATGAAAAGAATTTTTTAAAAATATAATGAACACAAAGAAGGAGAGGGTCTAATAACTAGCTAAAAACTAAATTATCAGCTAAATCTAACTAGGAAAATCTCTGATGAGCTAAGATAGGGAAGAAGGCTAGACACTGTCCAAAACTGCAGATGGTTGAGAAGGAATTGAGGGAGTGTTGGGCAGTGATGTGATTAGAGGGAGCCAAGCAACAGTGCAAGGTGGTGTCTTAGCACCCATGCAGCCCCAACGAGCATGGCTAGAAAGTTTTCCAATCTTGACTGTAGGAACACATGCTTACCTAAGGTGGAGCACCCATGGAGACACTGCTCAAAGGACAATTATTGTTTTCCTTAAAACCCCATCTCCTGGAGTCAAGTGGAGATGTGATGATTTCAGCTTTCATTCTTAAAATAAAAATAAGTTTCTAGCCCTTATAGCTGCACAGAAACCTTCAAAATGTGACTCTAGTGCACTCTAAAAGCTCAAAAAGCAGAAGGTAAATATAAACAACCCCAAATCTATTATTTTTACATAGTCTCATGATTTTAAGGTCAATCTCATTATTTTAGTGAGCTTGACTCTTTGTACTTGAACATTTGGGGCTGGCACTACTGTGCCCATCAATTTGAGGAGGAGAGTAGGTGGTTTGGCTTCTGGGTCCTTTTCAAGGTTCTGTCATTGACTTTGCTTTGGTCTTGAATGGGACTAATCAATACTTCACAAGGTGGGGCTAAGAATTAATTAGGCAATGTTTGCAAAGTGCTTTGAACATGAAAAAACTTGGTCTCTGTGCCTCTGCTTACCCATCTGTTAAATAAGTATTATAATACCTAGCATCAAGGGGTGATGGCTGACAATGATTTCATGTTTGCAAAGCATTGCTAGATCCTAAATGAATGATGCTACGGAACCAAAGGGTATCATTGCTATTAGGGACAGGTGCAAGCTGGAAAGTTCACAGTCAAGTCCAAACTTCTTGCAGTTTGGATCTGGATCAAAAATCTGGGTTCCAGAGTCCTGGAGTTTTCTCTTCAGGTCTTGCTTTATTTCATAACCTGTATAATGTAAGTAGGTACTAGTTAATCCAACATAATTCCAGGGCTCACTTGTCTTTATAATGTCTTGCAAAGGAGAAATAATCAAAGGCCTTCCCATTCAAAGTCCATTGACTGACTGAGTGTGCATTTTTTGCATGGTAGTATTTACAAATTCCATCTGCAACCAAGGCCCCACTGTGCTAGCTGCTGTACTGATTCCCAGAAGGATATGGTCCCTGCACTGATGAGCTTACAAGACTGAATTTTCAAAGGGACGTCTAGGAATTAGTCAATAGGAAGTGGGAGCTACTGTCCTTAGACACCTTTGAAAATCCTCACCGTGACAGATAAAGCATGCTAAAAGAACAATCATTAGCTCTGGATGGAGACCTGAGATCCAGAGAAGGGAGAAGTCCAGAGAAGTCACTTGCCTGAGGTCACAGAGTGGATGTGCTGGGAAATGAAACAGGATCTCCCCATCATCATCATCAGACTGACTAGTTCCTTCGTCCTTGATTAAACAAATAAAACCAACTAATCTTATTTGCCAGTAACCCACCCATTCGGGTACAATGGAAATTACCATTGAGTTTTTGCTCTGGATGACACATCATTAAAAGCATACAAGCACGGCCTATGCATCTGCTTCCTTGGAAGAGCTGGGCATTGGAGCTGTGTGGCTTTCTTTTAATTAGCGTAAACAAATAGAAGTCAAAAGGTGTTTGCTTCAATCATTTGGCATCTCCATGGACCTCCAGTGTCCTGGGGTGACCCGTGATAAAACTAACCATTGGTGGTCAATGGCTGTCTGCTTTTTTTTCTCTGAAGTAAAATGCTTCCTATTGTTGGAGGCATATTACCCTGCTAAATTCTTTACACAGCATAATGAGTGCATCACTCTTCAGAGATAGTTTCTGGAGGAGCTAATTTTGCTGGAAGTTGGTGTACATTGATCTTGTTTTGGATGGTCCAAGACAGTATAACTAGGAGTAATGGGGTGAAATTAAGCATAGAATAATGTAGGCTGAACATTAGGATAAACTTCCTAACAGTGATATACATTCAATGATGATATGCCATGGGAACCATAGAAAGATCCATTTTAAACCACAGTAGGTGAAGCAGCCACAATAAGTGAAGAGGCTGTAGGGAACAATCCTTCATGGATGAAATCATTCTTAAATCACTTACATTCTACAAGAACAATTGGGGGATCTAATTCTTCACTGTAGACAGATCAACAGTGGGGAAAGAAATACATGAGGAGCCTGTCCATATGTGCAAAATGCGAACAGTTCATCTAATCCAGGCACCTGGTCACTGGAAGACAGAAAGGAAGTGCAGTGATTGGTACATGACTGCCTACGCTAGAGTCAGCCCACGGAATCCATGCTCAGCACCATGGAGAGGGCTGGGGTAAGAAATTGCCTGAAGTAGGAGACAGAAGAAAGAGCACACACTGATGTTAAGAGAACTGGAGAGGGAAAGCAAGAAATAACCCTATGTTTACATGATATTTATTCCAGCCATCTATAGGAGTGTGGCACAGTGGTTGGAATGGAGGGTAGGAATCAAAATTCTGGGGTCTATTTCTGCCTCTGAGTTTAAAAAAATAGGCCTACTGGATAAAAAACAGGGTTGGTGTCAGGAGGCCTTGGTTTCCCCCCAGAAGCTAGGACCCTCTTCCCAGTTCGGTGAGTAGGAGTGATCTAGTCCTTAGAGAAAAGGGTGAGGACCCTGGTCTCTTTAAATTAATTCAGCATGCATGCTGTTTGTTTTCTTGTCATTAATAGACTCTTGAAAACCTTGTTTACATCTTCTGGTGGTGTGCATTCATGCCCTACAACTAGCCATCCCTCAGCTAGATTATGCAGAGCTCCCAGATAATTCTGGTCTGATCTTTTGCCTTAATGAAACTTCTTTGAGAACACTTTTAAAGCCACCTCTCCTAATCTGTCAATAACTCAGTTCTCCCTGGGACCCTGAAGATGGTACAGTGAATTCAGGCCTTCCTAGGATGAGATTCCAGAGGGGATGGCTCTAATTAGCAAATTATGCTTTCTAGGGCTTTTTTGTTTGTTTACAATGAAAGACAGAGCAGCCTATTAAGATAAAGGCGGATTAGAAGGGATAAATCTTACAAGCACCTATAATAATCCCAGCACCACCAGGCAGTATCCAAAGGAATCAGTAACCCATAGGCAAGATTTCTGCCATCAATTAATATGGATTTCTATTCTCTTGTTGATGACATGACATGAAAAAAAATTATGATTTGTATTACAGATTTCCAGTGAGGTCTCACATAAGATCATGTCCAAGTGATGCTAAATGCTTCAGGTACTATCTCAAGGACTTTTCTTCTACCCCACAAATGAAATAAAATTCTGCAGTGACTTGGAGAACTACTTTTGCCATCTCAGACTCGAGGAGTATTTCCACCATACCAATGATCAATGCAATGACCTACATGTACCTTCCTCCCCATACTACAACAAGAAATATTCTATTTGGAGTCCTTCTGATGGTTGGAACAACAGACTAAACTTCTATATTGATTGTTTCCACCACTGTGCAAAGACTGAAATAATGGACAAACATCCCTTACACTATAACCTCAGCCATGCAGAACACAATGCCATCCACAGCCTCAGACACAACCCTGATATTGTTAAGGAAGTTGACAAAGGAGGTGCTGTTGTCATCAGACTACATGGGATTATGATCAGGGAATTTATAAAGAACCCTTCAACACAATGTTCTACAAACCATTTTCCTCTGACCCCACTAAAGAATACCAAAAGGAACTACACTACCTACTCGAGAAACCCCTGAAGCAGGACCAATGGTTAAAGTATAATTTGATGGGCCCTGGAACCCTCCTAATCTCCAGGCCCCCTTCCCATATTGTAAAGGCCCCCTTCATGTAGGTGTAGCCCCCAGCCCAGGTAGGCATTTTGGAGCCCCACCAGTTCTTTCCTCACAAATGAAGCACAGCCTCAAAGCCACATCACCCCAACCTTGTCTACTAGTGCCCACATCAAATCCCTCTTTCCCCATGTCCTCCTCAGCTCCCATTCCCTAGACTCCCTGCCCTCAAGTCCCCAGTCCAGCCCTCCTAACTCCCCATCTCCCACATCTTCACTCCACCCCCCCCTTCAGCCTCCCAACCCTCTCTGCACCTCCCCAGCCCCCTTCAGTTCCCTTGGCCCCATTCCCCTTTGACCCAACAGAAGAGTTCTGAAACTTAACTCATTACTGTCTGGGCAGTGTGCAGATACTATGGGTGTGGATCCATAATAGAATCTAGAAAGGCAGATAGGAACCAAAATAACCAGAAGCCTCATAAGTTGTATTTACCAGGAGGTTTTCAAGGCAGCATTGCAGACTTAAGACACATATGAACCAAACCAGAATTTTGATCTCTTTGTGATTTCCCCATCACTGCTTCTGTCAGAGTTACCCCAACCCCCTCCTTAACTCCCCTGCCTTGCGACTGGCTTTCCTTGCTCCCCTGAGTCACCCTAACCCCTTCCCTGCCACTGGTTTCCCCCCTACCCTGAGCCACCCCAACCTCCTCCCTAAACCCCCGTTCTGCTGCTAACACCCCCTGCTCCCTCAAGCCCTTCCCTAATGCCCTGTCCCACTTCTGGCTCCCCTCGGTCCCCCAACCTCCCCCATAACACCCTCACCCTGCTGCCAACTTCCCCCACTGCCCTGGGCTGACCCCCCCACACCCTTTCCCTAGCAGCTGCCCATCACCGAGTCCAACTCTCCCACCGAGGGTCCCCTTACCTGGCTGCTGGAGCAGTCATGCCACAGGCTGCTGCTCCTGCTCTGAGCATGCTCAGAACATCCTGAGGATGAGAGATTTAAAAACTCCCATGCCCAGTCTGGGGCAGGTCCCTGCCAGCCAGAAGACTGTGTCTTACATCTGGGTAGGGGCTGTGGCTGCCAGACGTGCATGACCAGCAGTGTTCCCTGCACAGGTGAGCAATGGGGGCTGTGTCCCCACCCACCCACACAGCCTATAGGGAACAGCGATAGCAAGCGGGAACACACCAGAATGCTGCATCCCACCCCATTATTCTATTTTAGGGGCCCTAGAACAGTGTTCCAGTGTGTTCCCCCGTACTGTAACCCCTGAGCAGGTCAGCAACAAATCAAGACAGACACACCACCAGAACCCCAACCAGGGATATTCTATGTACCACCAAAAATCCATAAAACCCTGGGTGCCCCAAAAACCCCAGAGGCCCCATCATCTCAGGCATTGGCACTCTTATAGCAGGCTTATCTGGCTGTGTGGGTTCTCCTCAGACCCTATGCTATCAACACTCCTAGCTATCTTTAGCTGTGTCCACACAACACTTTTTTTTTCAAAACAACAGCTGTTGTTTCGAAAGAAAAGTTCCCATGTCCACACGATGTTTTGTTATTTCAAAAGTGGTAAAACTTGTCTGCTATCGAAATAGCCATTGTTTCAAAATGGCTGTTTCAAAATAACAGTGTTCAGACATGTTGTTTCGAAACAATACATCCGAACGGCTGTTTCGAAACAACAGGTCCAAAAACCTGTTGTTTCGAAACAACGCTATTTCAAAAGCGGTTTGAGGTGACCTTCTTCCTCCCAGGGTGCCCTGGGCCAGGAAGTGCCCTCTAGGCTTGTGCCTCGTGCTGTCAGACTGCCTAGCAGGGCCATGGCTGAGGCATGAGCAGCTTGCTCACAGGGGTGGCATAGGGGATCTGTCTGGTCCCAGACAGAGACCTTTGCCCTCCTCTGCATCTGGGCAAGAGACGACATCCTGCAGCACTTCAGGGCCAGCCACAGGAATGTCGATGTGTACTCCAACATTGCCCAGGCGCTGGCAGAAGAGGGCTTCGAGCGCACCATGGAGCAGGCGTGCTTGAAGGTGAAGGGGCTCCGACAGGAGTATGCCCAGGCACGGGATGCCAGGCAGCTCCATGGGGCAGCAGCTGCCACCAGCTGCCCCTTTTATGAGAAGCTGGACCAGTTCCTCAGCGATGAGCCCGATGGCCCACCGCACTGTAGGTGCTTGAGGGACTTGGCGGAGGTGCGCAGTACCACCATGGAGCTGGAGGGGGCCCCCTCCGAACCAGAAGAGCCCTGGGATGTGGGCGAGAGCAGTCGCCTGAGCACAGCTCCACCCGCAAGCCCGGAGCTGATCCCAGAAGGGGAGCCCTGGACCAGCAGCTCTGAGGAGCACCCAGGGGAGCAGGAGGCAGCCGACTCAGATGGGACATCGTGCCAGATGTCAGGCGTCCCAGTTGGTGAGTGTCCCCCCCACCAAGGCAGGGAGGCCTAGAAGTGCAGGGCATGGATCCTGAGGGGGAATGGCCCTGAGACGGTGGGGCTCAGGCCCAGGGGATGGGGGCACAGGATCTCCTGTGCAGGCATGTGCCAGGGAGGCATGTGGAGACAGGGTCCCATGCCCAAGCAGGATGGGGGGTCCCTCAACACAGCGGTGGCAATAGGCAGACTTGGCAGCATGCAGGGCAGGGAGCCTGCAGCCAGCATGGCTGTCACATGGCTCAGGAGACTTCCCGGGCCACATGCAGCCAAGAACAGCTCACTATTTACCATGGGCCACAAGGCCCCATGCCCCCTGATTGCAGTGTACAGAGCCCACACAGCCCTGGAATCCTGCTAGCTGTCAGGGCAGGGGTCTTTGCAGCTCACAGGCTGCACACACCAAGGCTAGTAGGCTGACACCTAACCGTTCTCCCTTTTGCCCCTGCAGCTCATCCACCCACCCGCTGGCCTTCTCCCGGGAGCCCGCGACTGGCCACCAGGTGGAGGATGAGAGCCCGCCCGACGCGCGATGACATCCTGGCAGCCGCACTTGAGCTTGGCTAGCAGGCTGAGTCGTCGACCCGGGCGTGGCATCTGGAGCAGGCCAGGTGCCAGGATGCCGCTGTCCGGCAGCTCCAGCGTGCCGCTGACGCTGGTGACTACGTCGTGGCAGCCCTGGAGCGTCAGGCAGCGGCGATGGAGTGCCAGGCAATGGCAATGGAGAATATCCATGCTGAAGTCCAGCGCAAAGGGTCGCACATTGCCCCCCAGCATCACACTGCCCCTGCTGCACCCAGGGACCCAGCTGCCCCTCACCGCCGGCGCCCCCGGACCCAGGGTAGCCTTGGCGAAGACCGTGGTGCTGCAGGCCATGTGCCAGGGGTGCCTGCCCCCTCAGTTGTCCCCAAACCCCCACCCCACATCCCCTGTCCCAGTTTGATGCCCCCACCCCACATCCCCCTGTCCCCAGTTGTGCCCCCACTTGACCCTTCCTGTCTCCCCAGTTCTGCCTTCCCATACCCCCTTAGTTGCTTAAATAAAAACAGTTCACCCATGTTCAGAGTTTGTTGCGTATTTTATTGGGTTGGGGTCTGGCTGGGGCAGAATGGATGAGCAGGCTGTGTGGTGGGGTTCGCATGGAAATGTGGGTGCCATTGAGTATCCCCCCACACTTTGGAAAGCCCAGGGCAGCAAGACTGGCGGTGATGTCCTGCAAAGCTCCCAGGGTGACAAGGCGTGGCAGCAGGACTGTGCTGATGGCATGGGTGACCTGCAGCGGCACTTCCCTGACGGTGGACGTCCCAATGCTGAAGACATGGGCAATGGACCTGTGGGACTCGGGAGTGGCCATTTTCCAGAGAGTGATGGCTACGCTCTTGTACACAGGGATGCCTGCCCTCACCACCCTGTCCCTTTGGCGCAGGACTGGGTGAGCTCAGCAATGAGTGAAGGTCTCCCCACTAACCTAGAGGTTCCTCCTCCAGGCCTTGTTGCTCCAGGTTCGCTGGAAAACCCACTCCCACCAATCTGTGCTGGTGCCCAGTGCCCAGATGGGCTGTGGCACAGAAGGGGACGGGAAGCTATCGGTGCTGTGAGGGCCGCAGAGATGATGGTCCCAGGCACAGCTCCGGGTTCATCGGTCTCAGGGAAAGTGTGTCTCACAGCAGGGCAGCACCCTGCAGGCTAGCAGTGCGTCAACCAAGTGCTCGAGGATGGCATGGGAGCTGGGGAGCATCCATAGCCATCTCTCTTGCAACCTCTTAGGAGTCACAATGGACAGGGAGGGGTGGCCAGTTCATGCTTTTAGGTGATTGGCTGGCAACCTAGCTGGCAACATGGCCACCAACATGGGCCATGTTGCCACACTTCCTATGCTGCCCCTCTCCTAAAATCGAAATAGCATGTCCACACACAGGGCATGCTATTTCGATTTGAAGGGCTTCCTTTAATTCGAATTAACTTATTTCAAAATAAGGATTTTATTTCTAAATGAGTTATTTCTAAATGGATTATTTCGAAATAACAGTTACCGTGTAGACATACCCTTTGAGACACCACAGACTTCCTGAGCAAAATCCCATCCATTGATGAGCTTTCAGAAAACACCATCCTGGCTACCATTGATGTAGAAGCTCCTTACAACATCATCCCACACAAAGATGGATTACAAGCCATTAGAAAAAACATCCCAGATGATGCCACAGCACACCTCATGGCTGAACTTTGTGACTTCGTGCTCACCCACAGCCATTTCAAAAATTGAAGATAATTTATACCTTCAAGTCAGCAGCACTGCCATGGGTACCTACATGGCCCACAATATGTCAACATTTTATGACCGACTTAGAATTATGCTTCCCCAAATCTCATCCCAAAGCACCTTTCATCTGCTTATACTACATTGATGACATCATCATGTGAGCCCATGGTAGGGATGTTTTTGAAGATTTCCAGAGAGATTTCAACAGTTTCCACTCCACAATTAAACTTAGCCTGGAACATTCTGCATAGGAGATACACTTTGTGGACACTATAATGCAAATTAGTGATGGACACATAAACACCACCCTATACCGAAAATGTACTATAGTTACCTACGTCCCTCAAGCTTTCATCCAAGACACACCACAAAATCCATTGTCTATACTCTAGTCCTAAGATATAACTGCCTTTGCTTTGATCCTTCAGACAGAGACAGATGCCTTCAGGATCTCTATCAAGCATTCTTAAAATTACAATACTCACCTGCAGAAGTGAAGAAACAGATTGACAGAATCGGGCAGGCACCTCAAAAACAACTGTTAGAGGAGAAGCCCAAGAAAGAAATCAACAGACCGCCACTAGGCATTGCCTACAATCCCCAAGTCAGACCTTTACAGCACATCATCAAGGATCTACAGTCAATGCTACAAGATGATCCCTCACTCTCTCAAGCCTTGGGAGACAGACCTCTCCTTGCTTACACATAGCCCCCCAACCTTAAGCAGATACTCACCAGCAGCGACAGGTCAAACAGCAGAAAAGCAGGCACATATTCCTGCAACAAACCATGGTGCCAACTTTGCCCGCAAATATCTGCACAGAAGACACCATTACAGAACCTAATCAAACTAGTTGCTCCATCAAGGGCTCATTTACCTGCACATCCACCAATGTGATTTATGTCATCACATGCCCAACTGACTTATATATTGGACAAACAGGACAGCCTCTGTGCAAAAGAATAAATGGACACAAATCTGACATCAGGAATCACAATATTAAAAAACCAGTAGGTGAACACTTTAATCTTCCAGATCACTCCATTGATGATTTAGTAATAGGTGTACTCAAATAAATGAATAACAAATCAAGGCTTCAAAGAGAAACTGCACAATTGGAATTCATGTGCAATTCTGACTGTGTGAAATCAGGATTGACAAGGGACTTTGGATTCTGTTCCCATTACAACAGGTGATTTGATCTCATCTTTCTCTATATGCTGTTGCCCCGTGTTTGAATCTTAACAACTGCTTTGATTTGCTGTTACAGTGTGACCTGATCCTCTGATTTATAGTTCCCTGCATTTATTTTCTTCTCATTCTGAGAGTTTCCCCATCTTCAAAACATCTGACGAAGTGGGATTTTCTCCCACGAATGCTCATGCAATAAATAAACTTGTTAGTCTTTAAAAGTGCCACAGTACTATTTGTTTGTCCAGGTACTAAGAGAAAGCCCCTGTCTCAAAGACCTTCTAACACTGACAAAGAGAAAGGAAAAGGAAATAGTACCCACATGTTACAAGAGGAAAAATGAGGGGAAAAAAAAAAAAGAGAGAGAAAGGCCCCGATTTAAGAATGCACCCATTGACCCCTGATGTGACCCTAGAAGGTTTATAGTATTAAGCAAGAGCATTGTTGCCCCTGGGAAAGACCAAGGGCCTGGGCCTGGGTTCTGGCTCCAGCCCCATCCCCTGGCCTGGATCTGGAGTCAGGGCCCCAGGCTCCTGCTGCTGCCAGCTCGGCCCACGATCCCCAGCCAGGGACGATGATGGACGAGGCAATGGCTGCAATGGATGGCCTGGCTGGGGAGAGGCAGGTGCCACCACAGGCAGTCCAGCCCCAGTTACCCCACTGGGAAAGGCAGGTGCCTCCATGGTCAGCTGAGCCCAGGATATCTGGCTGGGGATGGGGCTGGGAGAGGCAGGGGGCATGCCAGCCATTCAAGGCACTAGCACTTGGACTAGGGGCATGTGCCCCATGTGCCAGACACCAGTGATGCCCCTAGTATTGGGTTAAACATAATTTATTTACTACACGTGCTTATAGAATGGAAGTTATGAAAGCTGTAGCAAATAGAAGAGCACATGTACCTGGGTTATTAGCTTTTGCACCAGCTAAAGGCTTCCTTTATTGGTGTGAGGCCTTTTGGGAGCAATCAGGGTAAAGGCTGAGTTTCACCTAAGAAGCTTGCAGGCCCAAGAAGATAACACCTGGTCACAAATTCTGCACTCTCATTTGAAAAGACAAACAAGTAAATCATAAAAAGTCAAGTACATCATGAGTTGCCCAACCTAGACGGAGTTTGGGGCTTTTGTAATATGGTAACTAGGCAGTAACTAGACAGTTAGACCATAGTGATAAATAGGAAAGATTAAGAAATGATTAAGGCAAGTTACTAATATTAATGATTGGGGCATAATTATAGACACCTGGATTGCTACTTATGGGTAACAGGCAAGTATTAGTCCTGTTACAGTTATGGAAATTGATCAGACATGGCTGTATATAAAGTAAATTACATAAAATGAGGTATAAAAGACTCCATTTAGTTTCCTAATTTTGCTTGTTCATCAGGTCTCTGACATGGCACAAACTGAATCAGGATTTCCCTTCTGATGGGCCCTAGTAAAGTTTTAAGTATATACAAAATAAGAGTCAAGTATGAACAATGCAGAAAAACACTCTACCATGATAATCTAACTCATATAGCTTTCTCTTATTATTTCAATTATATTCTTCTGAATTCACTGTCAGACGAAATCATAAAAGTTGCTGTGTGCATTTTACCACATTTTATCCTTTCCATTAGCAATAAATAGCCCCCTGGAAAAGAATCTGTCCGTGACAAGTTCATGTTGCACCCCAACACACTGTTCTAGAACTGGAATGATTGATCAAGTAACACACGTAAGCACAGACTTGAGCCTTTCCCTCATGCTTATGTTCTTTCTCGTAGAGGAATGAACTGACCTATAAGCTAAAGAGCCTTTTCTGAATAAGGATATTTTTCCTGAATCTGAGCCTAAGTGACTTTTCCAAGGTTGTGCAGGGAGTTTGTGGTAGGTCTGAGAATTAAACCTAGGTCTCCTGAGCCTCACTCCAGCCTGCCAGTTTATACAGTATGTGAATGAACATAGCTTCATCAAATGCTGCTGTGTCTAGGATTTTGGTTTAATAGGCTGCTCTCTATCTCTGGTAGGTCTGAATATGAGACAATGGGATAAAGATGGACAAGCTAACCTCAAGAGTCTATTCTTGTACTGTAAATATTGCAGGCTTTGCTAGAAGCACTCAGAGACAGTCCATAAAGCTGTTGAGAATCCCCCAGCATTTGTTAGCAGATAACAAACCCAGCAAGTAGCAGTGATAAGGAAGAGCCTAAGCAGAAGAGTGATTTTTAAAATACTGGCAGGAAGGTCCCCAGCTGGAAAACCAGATCCATACAGCCCCATCTAGGCACTGCAGTGTGAATCCAGGCTTGGCCTTCTGAGTCCCAGTCTCAGCAAGAAATGAGTCACATCAGCCCTCTGTGGCTAGAAACTGACTCATGCTGCACAGCGCTTTGCAGAACCAGGGGAGTGGAGCTTTAAAAGTGTAGGAAGGACCAGACACTCACACTGACACCCTGCCTTTGGCCTTAATAATTTCAGCTTCTAGTCCAGGCTGGCATTGCAAAGAGGGACCTATCTCTGAAGTAAGGGTGGGTTACAAGAGCAACATAATAATGTTAACTCTTCAGTGTCTGAGCCCCCTATGGGAGAGGGAGGGAGTGGAATTAAAAAGAAGGGACATGACCATCATTCACCCTGAACTATCACCCATCAATCCTACCTCACACAAGCAACCAAACGTGCTCAGCAAATACCACCAAAGGCTGCTGATGGGACACTAGGTAGAGAAAGCTCTGAGTTCCTACAAAAAGTTCTTTCCCAGATGTCTGTCTGCTGGTTCTTGCCCACATGCTCAGGGTGTAACTGATCTCCATATTTGGGTCACAAAGGAACTGAACCCTGGGTCAGATTAGAAGAGATCCTGAAGTTTCACTTTTCTCTGCAGTATAGGACATGGGCCACTTGCAGGGCCAAATTGAAGAAGGGGCTTTAGCCCAGGGCCCTGAGCTAAAGAGGGCCCCACTGCCCTGTAAAAGTCTGGCCTCATCCACAGTCCTGGCCCACCCCGCCCTGCCCTCATGCTGGCCTAGCCAGTCTAACCCACCTCCAGCTCCACACAGTGCTCCCAGCCGCTGGTGCTGGCCTGCTTCTCTCACAAACTGGCTCAAGTCCCAGCTCCAAGCCCAGAGTCAGCACCCTACTGTCTACTGTGCTAGTCCACACCACAGTGCTGCCACACCCTCACAGCAGTGCCAGCCAGCCTGCCCCAAGGCCATGAACAGCAGCCTCACCCTCCCCCACCAGCTGGCTCTGCCAGGGCCAGGGGCCACTCAGATTGCTGGGGTCCACAGAATGGCTGCTACCCTAGCAGGAGCGATTTTAGGAATTCCAGGGCCTGCAACAAAATTCAAGAATGGAGCCCCCCAAATATCCCCCAGCCAGCCCCTGCCCACCCCCAACAGGGCCCCTGTCCCCCAGTGTACACTTTTGCCAGGTTCCCTGGCCCTGTCGTAAATCCCTGCAGGCATTGTGGGGCCCCCTTGCCACAGGGCTACCATTCCTCCGCACAGGACCCCTGCCGGCCTCACAGGGCCCAGCCTGCCAGATCTGCTGCTGGGCTCCCCAGCCCGTAGTGGGTCCTTGCCAGCCCCCTGGCCTGCCCAGCCCCCCATGGACCCCCACCAGCCCTGCTGCTGGGTTCCCTTGTCCCACTGCCAGCCCCATTGCAGCCCCCATCAGTCCCACCCACCAGGCTCCACAACCAACTCCTCAGCAGAATGGCACACATACCCCCTCCAGTGGGGCCCTGGACAGCTACCCACTGCGTCCGCCTGCTAAGGCTACCTGTCTGGCCCAGCCTGCCCCAACATTGCCATGACCCAATCCATCCCTAGACTGGGTGTCTGCCCCAGCTGGGCACTGGACAGCTATCAGCATCCCCAATCCATTTCACCAGAGAGGGTGGCAGTGAGGCCCCCAGAAGAGGAAGACCCACAGAACTTCACAGCCCAGGGCCCTCAGGAGGGTTAATCTGGCCCTGCCCACCTGAACATTTAAACTAATATAACTTGACATCTTTTAAACTAAGACTTGAGGGCTTCAGTAACTGAGCCAGAGGTCCTGATCTATTACAGGAGTGAGTAGGTGAGGTTCTGTGGCCTGCAATGTGTCAGACTAGATGTTCATGACGATCCCTTCTGGCCTGAAAGTCTATAAGTCCTGTAAGCAAGCTGCCCACCCTCCCAGGGAGGGCTGGTTAGTTCAGGTCCCCAGCCCCTCATGGGGGTAGGATCACCAAGTCTTTGGCCCCTTGGCAGGGCAACAAGTTTCACAGTCTCAGTCTCAGGGGTGAGAGGAAAGTACAAGGCTGCCTCTTGGGGTTACAACCGGAGAAGGGGCATAGGAGCAGGGGTAGGAATCAATGAAGGCGTTGGGTCACACAGCTCCACTGTGTCCCAGCCAAGGTCCCCATTAGGCACTGAGACCTTTGTACAGGAGTCAGCGGGGTCCTGACCACAACACCAACCCTGAGGTAGGGCCTGTGGGGCCTGAGGCCTGGATGCAGGGATCAGCGGGGTCCTGGCCATAACATGCTGACCCTGAGGTGGAGCTTATGAGGCCAGAGGCCTTGATGCAGGAATCAGCAGGGTCCCAGCCGCAACACGCTGACCCCAAGATGTGGCTCCCCACCGAGGGTGGAGACCCACACTCCCCTGGGTAACCCTGGGTCCCCTGCTCTAATGGTACCTCGTCTGCCAACTCCTCAGGGTAGTCCCCCAGGGGAAGATTGCAAAACCCCTCCATCTCATCAGGCAGTGGCAAATTGGGGAGTCCCTCAAGATCCTCTGCAGAAGGGAGTTCCTCTAGGTCACAGGAGGTGGGTGGCAGCTCAGGGTCCTCAGCAGCCAAAGGGCAGCTCCTCCAAGCCACAGGAAGGATGCACTGCTTCAGAGTCCCTGGCGGGAAATGGCTCAGGGTTGCCTGTATGTCTCTCTGCCAGTGACTCCCCCTGTGGGCCAGCGGTAGCCCAGGACCCAGGTGGCAGCTCCCAATCCCCAGCCACCAGCAGCCCCCGCCAGATGTCTAGGCCTGGGCCTGGCAGCTAGAGCCCAGCTTCCCCACAGGGCAGCCTAGAGTCAGGAGGGAGCAGAGACACATCCTTCCCTTTCAGCGGCTTGTGCTGGTCTGAAGGGGCTGCCTTCCCTTTTATATTTCCTGTCCCACACCTCTGCTTCCAGCCTGACTGACAGGCTGGCTCTGGCTCCGCCCCCTGCAGACAGGCAGAACCCTCTGGCCTATCTCTGAGGAGGGCCATGCCTTCCTGCTACAATCCATGGCAGCAACTTCTGACTCTCTTACAGCATCTCTGGCAACTCCATGCTGCAGCTACAAGAAGAACCCATATCCCCCCTCTGCTTTCTCCAGGGGCAGAATGATTCAGGAACAGTAGCTCCTCGCTCTTTCTCCTCACTGCCCTTCCTCAGAACAAACTCACTGGAAAACTCTTTCAAATGACACACAAAACTCAAAAGCAGATTTGAAATTTACAAGGCAAACCTTCTGGGCACTGCAATGCCCTAATAACTTAACAGAGCAAAGAGGATTCACCAGCATGTGTTAAACTTTTCATGAAAGCAGGCTTTTAACCCAGCCTCCTGCTTCTGTTCCCTCACAGAAAGAATTATGCAGACCACCCCCACCACACTTTTATTTTAGGCCCCTTTGCAGAAGGACTCTCTTGACTGCAGTGGAATTGACGGGCTGGTTGAGTGGCAGCAATTGGCAGAAGCAACTGAGAAGCTGGCCACTCTATGAAGTAGGGTGTAGCATTGTCAAAGAAAAACAGCTGAACCCAACTTGGGTGCAAAAACCAAACAGCTAATTGTTTATTCTAAAATAAACACACTTCAGCGGGGAGAGCAGATACGATGCTGGTCTCCGCCCCTGAGATGTATTACAGAAACTTTCATAGCTTAACAGCAACATTAGCATACATGCATATACATAGGCAACAGTAATAAAATCTAATGTTCTCTAATTGATGCAAACTAATATTATTTCCTTAAAAGGAACCAAAGTCAAAGGGAAAAGAATCTCACATAACAACTTAACAGCGTCAGAGTTAATGCCATCTAAGCAGGTTTGATAAGAGAATGTTTAGTATAAGTCAAGGATGTCAGCAAAACTATTGAAGAATAACAATGTCTGGAGCAGGCAGGCACAGGGAGACACTAACTAAAGTCCTGAAGGCCAGCAGTTTTTTCACATTATCTCTAATGGCATTTTGAGTGAATTCTTTTACAATTTTCCCCCTCAGGCCTACTGAGCCATCTGTGTCTTAACACTGTCAGGCCTCAGCTACAGAACTCTTCC
This sequence comes from Podocnemis expansa, assembly GCA_007922195.1. Taxonomy (NCBI): domain Eukaryota; kingdom Metazoa; phylum Chordata; order Testudines; family Podocnemididae; genus Podocnemis; species Podocnemis expansa. Next base: position 53,579,564 of record ML681963.1, on the reverse strand, counting down.
ACAGCATCAAAGCATTCTCCAGAGCTGTGAGTAAACTTATGCAATGGGTGTCTCTTCCCTCATGCCTCACATGCAGCTTTTCAATTTTTGAGGGCTTGGGCTGGGGGTCTTATGGTGATGGATTTGTTCAGTGGTGGTACTCAGCTGTCCCCATGTAGAGGGGTTGAGCTCCTCTGGTGCCAGGTGTTGTGCAGATATGAATAAAAACGCTGTATAATCTAAAGCCCGTCTCATGATATGACCCACGTGTGGATGGCTGAGAGGAATGCCAAGAGAGCCCCAAGAGGCCTGGCAATTCAAGAGGGCCTGGGTGGATGGGAGGATGGATACGTATCCTTCTGTCTTTTACGTTCACTCTTACCCCAAGACTGCTCAGCACTCACGCTCTCTGCCCTTCTCCTGAGCTGCACTTATTTATTATGCACCATGCTGATTCCTGGGCAGGCTGAGGAAGTGGGATCTGCTACTCAGCTTCTCAGGTTTATCAGAAATCTCCCTGGGGAGCCCAAAGATATGGGAAGCTGAGTAGCAGATACCTGCATGATGCATAAAAAATAGGCAAAACCTTTCAGCAGAAGCTCACAGCCCTCCCTTTCTGAGGGTTAGAGGGGGCATTGATTGTTCTGTCCTTGGGCCTAGAATGGCCCTCAGTGGGTCTTATTGCTAGGCCCTATTGACTTCAGTACAGCAGCAGGTTGCAAGTGAATGACTCCTCCACATTGGCAGAGGAGAGAGCATTCTGGCTTGTGAAGAGCAGGCCTCTATCCTTACCTGCTCTACTGCTTTTCATGCACAGCCCTCTAAGCAGGATGATCAGAGCCTGTGTGATACGGAAAATGGAAGTGGCAGCCACACACTGGAACAGAACCCACAATCCCTGTTCTCCAGTCCCATGGTCCAGCTGCTAGTCCATGATGCTTTGCTCAGACAGACCTTTCCCTTCTACATTGCCAGATGGAGTTGCCTTTGGTTAAAAGCATCCGAGGAAAGGTGCTTTCTGCTTCAGCATTAAAAACATAAATTAAAAATAGGCCCTGAGCTTATACTTTTTAGACTGGCTAATTTGTCCAGTTGCAGAGGGGATTGGCTGGGGTAGGGGAAACAAGAGCACTCTCTGTACCATTATAAAAATAACAAAAAATGATGAATGACCCTGCACTGCATAGGATAGGAAGCAGCTGCTTTTTTCAGTGCAAGATAAATTGCTCCTGTCATGGTAGGTAGCATAGCGATTTACCCATAATATACCTAGGCCAGCTCGTCTGTGACCTGGCTTTACTGGTCTTGCTTATTTCATCTCTTGTTTTAAATCTCAGTGAACACAATTGGGAAGCAAGGCTTGAGACTGCTCTAGTTTACCCCAGGGTGGGGCAAGCCCAGGATGTGAATAGCATGATTCACCACTGTCTGGCCTCTTACACAGTCATTTACAAAAAGAGCTGGTATAAAGAGCTACCAAAGGAAGCTATGGACAGTGCACAGAAGGGGACTGGTACCAGGCATACTGAGCCTACAAAAAAAAGCTAGGCATTCCTGAGTGCCACCTACAGGCATGTTCTCATTAACCTGCTCTATACCTGTATACAGACAGACAGCACATCTGGAACTGTTCACACAAATAGAGCTTGCTTTCCTCTTGCCTTGCACCCTATGCAGTCATGGACACTAGTGTAAAGTGACTGTGAAACAGGGTTTCATGCTCTTATTGTACTAAGTTTCAGAGCGGCCCAATGTGCTGGACAACAGAGAATCAAACCCACAGAGTGCAAAGGTGTCTTAAAGACACCATGACACCTTCCCCATTCCATGTCCCCATTGCAACAAGAGAGCACTTGACCTTCCAAGAAGAAAAGCTGATGCATTAATGCTTAGTGTCCCCCTCAGCACAAGTTATTTTTGGTGAGGCAGAAGGACTTAACCAGAGGCAGCTGACGAGTTTTGGGAAATGCATCTTTTTTATTATTTCTTTGTATTACTGTTGTTCCTAGGAACCCTGACCATTGTATTAGGCCAGAATGGGCAATATTTTTAGCCTAAGGGCCTCATGCCTTGAATGACCACTCATAATGACCTACAGGTAGGTGGAAGAGAGAGTGGTGGAGCTTGGAGGGAAGCAGAAAGAAGGATTACCCACTTTGTGTGGTAACTGGAATTCTTCAAAATGTGTGTCTCTGTGGGTGCTCCATCTTCAGTGTTGGAGTATCCATAAGACATGGCTCAGAGGCTTGTTAGCAGTTGTTGTCTGGGTTGCGCGAGCGCCACAAGGCCACTGTACGCGCTAGCAAGCGTGGGGAGCGTCTGACCCACCGGGCAAGCGTCCCTGATGGGCCATTGGGGAGTAATTGTCTCAGGTATTCCGGCTGGCCCGTCCCCTCCCTTAGGGACGGGTAGCAGGTAAGTGATTCCCACCCCATGGGGGGGGGCATAAATGTCAGCTGGAGGTTGGGTTGGTCAGTTCACCCAAAGTCCAGGCACATAAGTGGGCGTACAAGCCACAATATAGTTGGGGTTATGCAAGGTGGGGTAGAGTTGAGGTGGACACCTCAGGAGCAAAAGGGGAGAGGAGGGGGGTAGGACACAGGCCCACCCTACTCCACTGTGTCCCAGCCCAGGGCCCTAATAGCAGCCTGGCCTGTGAATTCGGGGGTCAGCAGGGATCCAGCTGCAACACGCTGACCCCGCTCGGGGTTGTGCAACTCCCCTGGGCTACTACTGCCCTCCTCTACCCAGAGTACCTGGTCTGGTGTAGCGTCCACGTCCTTGGGGTATTCGCTGAGTGGCACCGAGTAGAGGTCCTCCATAGCATCCACTGTGGGTAGATCTGCAACTCCCAGGCTGACCTCCATCTCCTCAGGGGGTAGCTCAGGTAGTGTTGCCAGGTCCGAGACGTGGGGAAGCTCCCCCAGGGCTGCTCCCTCCATGGGTTCTGCCTCTGGGGGGGCCAGGGGCAGTTGCTCCAGGTCCTCCCCGGTAAGGTCTGGGGTCCCTGTTCTGGAGTCCGGAGTTTCCCAGGCATTGGGGAGGGGTTGCAGCTCCCAGTGGGCCCACTGCCTGTCCTCTGCAGGGGGGGGAGGGTCCTCCCATGGGACGCCTGCCATGGGAGGTCCCAGCCAACCCTCCCAGCGCGGGGCTGGCGACTGGTGGGTAGGCCTAACCCTCCTCTGCTGTGGCAAGGGCTGGTTCTGAGGAGCCTGGAGGGAGACATCCTTTCCCTCGGGTGGCCGGGGCTGAACTGAGCTCGCCGGCTCTGGCTTTATACTTCCTGTCCCGCCCCCTGCCTTCTGGTGTGAGTGGCAGTTCCGCAAGGGCCATCTTGCGGCCTCTGGGGGCGGCCATCTTGCGGCCTCTGGGGGCGGCCATCTTGCGGCCTCTTTACACTCCCCCCCCTCAAGTTCAGCCCTTGGGTTCCGGGGCTGGGCCCCCTTTCTCCCTCCAGTCGGGAGAGGCTGTCTGCATTGATGTGTGCTCGCCCTGCCCGGTGTTGGATTGTGACCGAGAAGGGCTGTAGAGCGAGGTACCAGCGCATCAATCGCGGGTTGGTATCTTTCATTCTTTGGAGCCATTTTAGGGGTTGGTGATTGGTCACTACTACACAGTGGGTCCCGAGAAGATAATATCTGAGTGCTTCGAGGGCCCACTTGATAGCTAGGGCCTCTTTTTCTATGGTCGAGTAGTTCCTTTCTCGTGGGAACAGTTTACGGCTAATATATAGGATGGGATGCTCTTCTCCGCTGAAGACTTGGGAGAGTACCGTGCCCAGCCCTACCGCCGAGGCATCCGTCTGTACGATAAAGTCTCGACTAAAGTCAGGATTACGGAGGACTGGTTTCATACAGAGGCAGTCCTTGAGGGCCTGGAATGCCCGGGCACATTCAGTGGTCCACTGGACCCGATTAGGCTGGTTCTTGGTCAGCAGGTTAGTTAATGGGGCAGCCAGGGTTGCAAAGTTGGGGATAAAACGGCGGTAGTAGCCGACCAAACTCAAAAATTGCCGGATCCCGCTTTTGGTTGTGGGGGGCGTTGGTCCTGAATGGCTTGGACTTTGTTGATCAAGGGTCTGACTTGCCCCTGCCCCAGCACATATCCTAAATGTGTAGTCTCCTGGAAGCCTATTCGACACTTTTGGGGGTTGGCCGTTAACCCCGCATCTCGAAGAGTTCCCAAGACCGCGGCCAACCTCTGGAGGTGTCCCTCCCAGGTGGTACTATAGATGACCACATCATCCAAATAAGCGGCTGCGTATGTCCGGTGGTCCTCAAGTAGCTGATCCATCATCCTTTGGAACGTGGCGGGGGCCCCATGGAGGCCAAAGGGCATTCGAGTAAAGTGGAACAGTCCTTGGGGTGTTGCAAATGCGGTCTTTGTTTTGGACTCCGGGGTCAAGGGGATCTGCCAATACCCCTTCGATAGGTCGAGGGTAGAGATGTAACTAGCCCCTCCCAGTCTTTCTAATAGCTCGTCGATTCGGGGCATGGGGTAGGCATCGAACCTCGAGATGGCATTTACTTTCTGGAAGTCAATACAAAACCTTATTGAGCCATCCGGTTTCGGGACAAGTACTATGGGGCTCCTCCACTCGCTCTTTGAAGGCTCAATCACACCCAATTCCAACATCTTCCCTACCTCCTCTTCCACAGCGCCCCGCATGCGGTATGGGAGTGGCCGATTTCCCTCTCTTACGACTTCACCGGGGTTGGTACGAATAGTGTGTTGGAAGCCTACCACTTGGCCCGGTATGGTGGTGAAAGTCCGAGAGAAGGTCCGCAATAGTTCTTGGGCCTGGGCCCTTTGGGGAGGTGTGAGGGTGTCCGCCAGGGTTGGCATTGTTGGGTCTAGCGGCGAAGGAAGCTGGGGCCCCAGTTCTGGGTCAGGAGGTTCAGGGGTAATCATCAGGGCTTCTCGTTCCGTCCATTTCTTTAACAAATTTATGTGATAAATCTAGGTCTTTCGTCTCTTGTCGGGCTGGTGCACCTCATAGTTGACAGGTCCTACCTGGCGGATGATCTCATATGGTCCCTGCCAACGGGCCAGGAGTTTGGATCCTTCCATGGGAAGAAGCATGAGGACTCGATCCCCAGGCTGTAGGGTCCTGTTGCGAGCTCCTTTATTATAGGCGGTCTTTTGTCCCTCCTGCGCCTCCTGTAAGTTTTGTTTGGCCATTTCTCGGATCCGGGCCAGGTTGTCATAAAGTTGCGTTACATAGCGCAGCAACCCCTGACTTGTGGAAGGGGTCTCTTCCCAAGTCTCACGCATTAGGTCTAGGAGGCCCCGCGGTTGTCTCCCATATAGTAGCTCAAATGGTGAAAATTGAGTAGAGGCTTGGACACTTCCCGGATTGCTAAGAGCAAAGGGGGGATCAGTTGGTTCCAACGGCGGAGGTCTTCGGGAGGAAATTTACGGACCATCCCTTTTAACGTGCGATTAAACCTTTCAACTAGGCCGTCCATTTACGGATGGTACACCGAGGTACGCAATTGTCGAATGCCCAGCAGAGTACATACTTCTCGGAGTATATGAGACATGAAGTTCATGCCCTGGTCTGTTAAGATCTCCCGGGGAAGGCCCACCCGAGCAAAGATTTTCATCAATTCTGCTGCAATACTTTTTGCCGAGGTGTTCTGGAGTGGGATAGCCTCAGGGAAACGGGTGGCATAGTCCAGGACGACCAGTAGATACTGGTACCCCGCGGTGCTCTTTTGCAGGGGGCCCGTCAGATCCATTGCAACCCGTTCGAAGGGTGTGCTGATCACCGGTAATGGGACCAATGGAGCCCGCGGGGGTCTCGCAGACGTGGAAAGCTGGCAGTCGGGGCACGAAGCACAGTAGCTCTTCACATCCCGGAAGACCCCCTGGCCAGTAAAACCGGGTAGTAATCCGGGAGAGGGTCTTCTCTGTTCCGAGATGCCCCGCCGCGGGAACGTCATGGGCCAGTCGAAGTACGGCCCTTCGATAAACCCTAGGAATGACCAGCTGCGAGAGGGCTTGCTGCGATTTAGGGTCCTGACTAACCCGGTACAGACGGTCGCGTTTTAATTCAAAATGAGGGCCTTGATACCTGCTTTGAAGACCCATAGGTTGGCCGTCGACGGCCGTCACCTGCTCATAGGCATGAGTCGGGGACAGGTCTTCTCTCTGGGCCTGCCCGAAGTCCTGGGTTGGATTCCCCAGGTCGGGGGGCTTGCCCTCGGGCAGACCCTCCGGGTCTTCCACCGGTTCTGGCGGGCCAGAGGGCTCCGACTCCCCCTGTCTGTCTGCTTCAGGTTCACTCGTCTCCCCGCCCAAGACTAGCTGGGGGTCGCCGAGGGCGCGGCTTGCTGTCTCCAAGACCCGCGAGAAGGCGGGCCAGTCGTGGCCCAGAATCATCGGGTAAGGCAGCCCAGCAGTTATGCCCACGACCAGATCATGAGTGGTGTCATTAATGGTGAGAGTCACCGTAGCACTGGGATAGGTCCGCGTATCCCCATGTATACATCGGAGCGATATTAATTTGGACCCGCCCCCTACCTTCAGGGTGGGGCTTTGACACACCAAAGTCTGTCCACACCCCGAATCTACCAACGCGGTAAGGTACTTGTCTCCCAGTTGGATGGGAACGCTTAAGGGAGTGTCTACCCCCTGGCGGTTACCGGCGTCCCCTGTATAAGCATGCCCAAACGCACAATCCATTCGAGGGCATTGCCTCTGTAAATGTCCAAATTGGCCGCACGTGAAACAGGGTCCAGAGTTTGATGAGCTCGAGGGTGTCGGAGAGTCTGCTGGTACTGGCTCGCCATCTGCTGCATGAACTGCTGCTGCTGCTCCAGCAGAGCCGTTTGGTGGTCTTGCATCTGTTGCATTTGAGCTGCTTGCTGCCTCTGCTGAGCCTCGGCCCACCATTTAATGAGCCACTCTACCTCCATCTTAGAGTCGCTACTGTCCCTTCTTTGAACTGGGGCCCAGCCTGCAAACAGGCTACCGGGCCCCTCCTACAGGGTCGTTGCCTGGTACCTAGTCTCAGGCAATGCCTGCATTCTCCACCAAGTGTATGCGCTAGCAAGTGCGGGGAGCGTCTGGCCCACCGGGCAAGCGTCCCTGGTGGGCCGTTGGGGAGTAATTGTCTCAGGTATTCCGGCTGGCCCGTCCCCTCCCTTAGGGACGGGTAGCAGGTAAGTGATTTCCCACCCCACGGGGGGGGCATAAATGTCAGCTGGAGGTTGGGTCGGTCAGTTCACCCAAAGTCCAGGCACATAAGTGGGCGTACAAGCCACAATATAGTTGGGGTTACGCAAGGTGGGGTAGAGTTGAGGTGGACACCTCAGGAGCAAAAGGGGAGAGGAGGGGGGTAGGACACAGGCCCTACTCCACTGTGTCCCAGCCCAGGGCCCTAATAGCAGCCTGGCCTGTGAATTCGGGGGTCAGCGGGGATCCAGCCGCAACACGCTGACCCCGGCTCTGGCTTTATACTTCCTGTCCCGCCCCCTGCCTTCTGGTGTGAGTGGCAGTTCCGCGGTGGCCATCTTGCAGCCTCTGGAGGCGGTCATCTTGCGGCCTCTGGGGGCGGCCATCTTGCGGCCTCTTTACAGCCACCTTGTGCCACTTTTGGTGCCATTTTGGCACTTGTGTGAGCAGACACCCCCCCCCCCAGTTCCTTCTCAGCTGTGGTGCAAGTCAGGAAGAATCCAAAGCAGAGACAGGAGGAAGGTGGGTGGTGGGGCAGCCATGGGGACACACATCTCAAAGAAATCCAGTTACTGCACAAGGTGGGTAACCCTTCTTTCTCCTTTGAGTAGTGTCACTGTGGGTGCTTCAACTTAAGTGACTCTAAAGCAGCTCTCTTCTAAGGTAGGGGGGCTTCAGAGCCAGTGTTATTGACCAAGGCAAGTACAGAGAACCCCAGTGCTGCATCAGAGCAAGAGGCCTGATCAATGGCATAATGGTTAGTGAATGTATGAACAAAGGTCCAAATAGCTGCTTTGCATATGTCGGTGATGGGGGCGTTGTGAAGAAAGGCTGTTGAAGTTGATTCTGCTCTGGTTGAGTGTGAGCATATGTGATCAGGAGGTGACAGATTAGATATTTCGTAACATAGTCATATACAAGAGGCAACCCATTTGGATAAACGTTGCTTTGAAATTGGTTGACGTTGGTTTTTCTTTGCAATGGATATGAATAATCTGTTCATGGATCTGAAGGGATTTGTTCTTTGCATATAGAATGTCAGGCCCCTACGTACATTGAGCTTGTGAAGTGTGGCCTCAAGAGGAGTGGAATGTGGTTTTGGCATAAAAAACAGGTAAGTGGATTGTTTGGTTTAGGTGGAACTGGGAAGAAACCTTGGGTAAGAATTTTGGTTGTTGTTTAACAGACACTTTGTCATTGTGGAATATTGTGTAAGGTTGTGATGCTATGAGCACACCGAGCTCACTAACACGGTGGGTAGAGGTGATGGCTATGAGAAATGCCACCTTCGTCAAGAGGTATAATAAGAAGCACATTGCTAATGGCTCAAAGGACGGTTTGATAATGTTCTTGAGTACTAAGTTCAAATCCCAGGCTGGGGGTGGAATATGTATTTCCGGTTACAAGTTTTGGATCCCTTTACGAGATCTTTTCACTGTAGGATGAGAGAAGACAGAGCCTTTCGTAAAAGGAATATAGAAATTGCAGCAAGGTGTACTTTCAGCATACTCACTGATAGATTTTCCTGTTTTAGGTATAGGAAGTACTCAAGAATCGAGGGTACAGATACTGAAGGACAGATGCCATTCTGAATACACCAACGATGGAATCTGCACCATGGCTGTCTTGGCCAAGCTGGTGTTATCATTATGATTGTAGCCGCATCCTGTCAAATTTTCTGGATTGTATAAGGAAAAGCATAAAACTTTTTTTTATTCATGAGAAAATGAACACATTGCCCTTCGATTTGGGATCTTTGCCTGCTCTGGAGCAGTATTCTGGACATTTGCAGTTGTGATAAGAGGCAAATAGGTCTGTAGTCAGATAGCCCCATTGTTCCAATATCATGTGTAGAACATTTGTGTTTATCTCCATTCATGGTTGGAAGTGAAAGACTGGCTGAGGAAATTGCCTGTAGTGTTTAAGGTTCCAGGGGGGTACGCTGCCGAGATGAGGGTGTTGTTTTTCTACACACCATTCCCAAAGTCTTATGGCTTCTGTAGATAGGGGAATAGATCGTGCTCCCCCGTCTGTTTATATAAAACATTCATGACTTGCTGTCCATCATGACTTTGATGTGGTGTCCTACTAGGGTGGTTCTGGAAATGGATACAGGAGTATCTCACTGCACAGAGTTCCAGAACGCTTAGCAGAGGGAAGTTTCGTACAGTGTCAATTTTCCCTGTGTCGTATAACTCAAGAGGTGAATGAAGGAATTTGTTGAAGGAATGGCCGCAAGGAGTCTTGTGGCACTTAAAGACTAACAGATTTATTTATCACATGAGCTTTCTTGGTAGAAAATCCCACTTTGTCAGATGCTTTGAAGAGGGGGAACTTACAGACTGGGATGAAAATAAATGCAGGGAATTGTAAGACATGGGATCAGGTCATACTGCAGCAGCAAATCAGAGCAGTTGTAAAGATTCAGACTCCAGGAAACAGCAGATAAAGGGAGGGTGAATTCAAATTAGCTGTTATAATGTGAAAAGAATCCATAGTCATGATTAAGTTCTGCTTTCACACAGCCTAATTTGCATATCAGTTCAATTTCAGCTGTTTCTCTTTGAAGTCTTAATGTCCCATTGATTTTCTTGAGGACCATCATTAACAAATCATCAATGGAGTGATTAGGAAGATGGAAGTGCTCAGCAACTGTGGGGTTTTTTTGTGTTGTGATTTCTGATGTTAGTTTTGTGCCCATTTATTCTTCTGCGTAGGGACTGTCCTGTTTGTCTAATGTATAAGGTGTGGGGGCATTTACAGCACATGATGGCACAAATCACATTAGTGGATGAGCAGGTGAATGACCCTTTGATGTAGTAGCTGGCTGAATTAGGTCCTATGATGGTGTCTTTTGTGCAGATATGTGGACAAAGTTGGCAGCGTGGTTTGTCGCAGGGATATGTGCCTGCTCTAATGGTTCTGTTGTTAAGTCTGTAGTTGCTGGCAAGTATCTATTTAAGGTTTGGAGGTTGTCTGTAGGCAAGGAGAGGTCTGTTTCCCAACACTAGAGAGAGTGAGGGGTCATCTGGGATTGTAGGTCCTTAATGATCTGTTGTAGAGGTCTGACTTGAGAGTCATACGTTGTGACCAGTGGCATTCTATTGTTTTCTTTTTTGGGCCTTTCTTGTAGTAGTTGAGTCCAGGGTACCTGTCTGGCTCTGTCAATCTGTTTTTTTACTTCCCCAGGTGGGTACTGTAGTTTTAATAATGCTTGATAGGGATCCTGAAGATGTCTGGCTCTATCTGAGGGATCAAAGCAAATGCAGTTATATCTTAGGGTTGAAGACAACGGATTGTGTGATGTGTTTAGGATGGAGGCTCAAGGGATGTAGATAACTATACCGATCAGTAGGTTTTTGGTAGAGAGTGGTGTTGATGTGTCATCTCTAATTTGTACTGTAGTATCCAGAAAGTGGATCTCCTGTGTGGAGTGTTCCAGGCTCAGTTTGATTGTGGAGTGGAAATTGTTGAAATCTCTGTGGAAATCTTCAAGAACATCCCTGCCACAGGTCCAGATGATGAAGATGTCATCAATGTAGCGTAAATAGAGGAGAGGTGCTTTGGGATGACACTTGAGGAAACATTGTTCTAAGTCTCCCATAAAAATGTTGGCACATTGTGGAGCCATGTGGGCACCCATAGCAGTGCCACTGACTTGGAGGTATAAATTATCCTCAAATCTGAAATGGTTGTGGGTAAGCACAAAGTCACAAAGTTCAGTCACAAGCTGCTGTGGCATCATCTGAGATGGTTCTTCCAATAGCTTGTAATCTATCCTTGTTTGGGATGTTGGTGTAAAGAGCTTCTACATCCATAGTGGACAGGACAGTGTTTTCAGGAAGCTACCGATGGACTGGATTTTCCTCAGGAAATCCGTGGTATTTCGAAGACAGCGAGCAATGTTGATAACATAGGGTCTGAGGAGGGAGTCCACATAGCCAGATGAGCCTTCTGTAAGAGTGCCAATGCCTGAGATGATGGGGCATCCAGGGTTTCCTTTTTTATGGATTTTAGGGTATTCCTACAAACAGGTTTTCTTACGTCGTCCACCAAGTTAAGGATTGTTTTACCAGTGAAGGGTTGGATAGTACCTTTTGCATGGAATGGAATCTTGATTTGAATTTCTGGGTGAACCAGATTTGGAAAGGTCTCATGTGTAATCTGGCATTTTCCACTACTGAGGTGGTACACACCATGTGTCCTGGTAGTTGCAAGCATTCCCTTGCTGTTATCATAGGCACTACAATAGCCAAGTTTGTAAGTTGAACGATTTTTGAGGGCTCTGTCTTCCAGAAGGAATTCCCGGGTGACTGTGGAATCTAGGCCTGCACCAATGAACTGGATTACCTGGGTTGGTACAAGGGTGGATTTGCTTGAATTTAGGAGAAACTGAGTTTTTCAAGTAAAGTGACTGTATGGCGAATAGCTGGAGTTGCTTGTTCAAGAGAAGTTAATTTCAGTAGGCCGTCATCTAGGTAGGGTAAAATGGATACACCATTTTTGTGAAGGGGAGTGGCCACTGCAGATAGGGTCTTGGAGAATACCCTTGGAGCTATGAAGAGACCAAAAGGAAGAAATGAATATTGGTAATGTGGAGGGGACCTAGCCTCAGGTGGTTCTTGGCTGGAATTCTCTCTTTATTGGTCTGGAGGAAATAGTAGGGCAATCATTTGTTGTGTATGATGGTGAGAGGTTGATGGCCTGGAGGTGTGGGAAGAGAAGGAAGACTGTACATCCTACTGTTGCCATTGATGGAAAAAGGAGGGGTGGCAAGGGCCATACCACAGTGGAGGGTACCATGAGTATGGTGGGTAAGTAGGATGAGGATATCTCTGCTGTGGAAAGAATGGTTGTGGAGAGAATCGTGGTCTTTGGGTATCATCCTCCTCCTCCTCAGAAAATGATCCCGTTGATGAAACATCTCTTTGAGAGCCAAAGGTAGGTGGAGATCCCTTGGTGCCAAACTGTAGTGGAGGATCAGTAGAGGCTAATTCTTCAGAAGGAACCACATCAAGATTTTTAGTCTTTTGAGTGCGTTTCTTTGGTGCCTGTTGAGTCTGTGGTGCAGAGGATGATTGAGCCAGAATGGTACTGTGTAGAGTTGGTGGCTCCAGTGCCAGAGCAGGCAGTGCTGGAGCAATCGGTTCAGATTGAGGTGGAACCAGGAAATTAGGTTGCTCAGGAGGAATCATCTGCACTGGAGCGGTGGGTGGCACCATTGCTTGCTGCTTTGGCACTGATGAGGCTGACAGTGCCAGTAAGGTGGCCATTTTTGGAGGCTTGGGAGCTGTTGCCAAAGTACGATCTGAGTGCCTCTTTTTGTCCTTATGGGTCAAAGAGTCAGACCCTTTAAGGGATTTGGATGCCATAGTATATGAGGAACCACCTGCCTCTTTTGTATGTCGTTTCTCGTGACTTGGTGATGTTTTCCTTTTTGCCTTGGAGTGAGGTGGTATAAGGTGCCTGTCTGAGAGGTGCCGTGAGGCAGATGAGCTCTGTCTTGGATCAGACAAGGGACGCAGAGAGCACTCCATTAGAAGGAGTTTCATGGGCATGTCTGGGTCATGACAGGCTCTGGCGCTGAGGTTTTCGCAATGGACACACTTTTGTAAATATGTCCTTTGCCAGGGCATTTGATGCAGGATGTATGGCCACCAGATACCGGCATGGCATCATGACAGGAACTGCAATGTTTGAAGCTGGGAGACCCTGGCATGGTAATATGAGGGAAAGAAAGATTTTTTGAAGTCTTTTCTCTCTCTTTTTTTTAGATGGAAGAAGAAATATGATGTTGAGAAGAGCGACAGAACCAGTGAAAAGTCATTGAAGAGACAAGTGAGGTAAGTAGGGAGAGAGAGCCTTTGAACTTCATCCATTGTCTGTGGTGGTAAAGAAGGTACTGGGGGGGGGGTGTCTGCTCATGTGAGTGCTGAAATGGCACCAAAAGTGGTGAGAGGTGGCCATGCAATGGTTGCGTGACCCAGATGAGCACTGGTAGTAAGTCTCTGAGCTGTGTCTCATGACCACTCCGACACCTAAGGTGGAGCATCTATGGGGACACTACTTGATGGAGAATGGTGACTGTGCTCTGGCTGCAGTGTGAGCCACCACTGGACTTGGGAATGGGAGGGAGAGTGGCAGCAGCAGCAGCGCTCTGGCTGTGTGCATGCAACTGCTGGAGTTGCTGGGGAGGACCGGCTCTGAGCTAGCTGGCTGGAGAACATGCACTTGCAGGCCAGTAGTTTGCCTGCCTCTGTGTTAGGCGCTGTGCACACAGAACAAAAACAATGGCTCCCAGCCCCACTTACAATCTATGTGTAAGACAAGCAACAACAAGTGCCTACAAGCAGACAGGGGTTGAATAGAAAGAAACATGACAGTACTGGCCAGCATGCCAGGCAGGGGTCTCAGTCCACCAGCAGCCAAAGTGTTACGTTTATTTTAGGTATGAGTGCAAAGGAGAATTTAAAGGTGGGTTTTGGAAAGGATAACGAGGCAGCTTTGTGGCTGGGTACAGGGAGCACAGCCTAAGTGTAAAAGGTAGCATGGGAGAAAGTATGAACGTGCTTCTTTGAAAACATATTTTTGTTCAGTTTGTACAGCCCCTGGAACAATGGTAGTTCTACTCCATGCCTGGAGCTCCTAGGTACACCCCAATACTAGGTAAGAAAAGTAGAAGCGTGATGATGAAGCTGTGGAATAGCTAACAGTTCATAGAATATGTGGAAGACCCTCTCCTTTTTACCCCCTCATTTTGAGCTCAAAAGATTTGATGGTTACACATAGAATGTCTGTTATCCCTGTCTCCTTGGGGCAGCTGGCCCACAATGCCACCTAAGGCATTCATCCATTCATGTTGCGGGATTGATGATAGCTTTCATTTGTTTTTTTTGATAAAGCTTCTTCCTTGAGCCAGAATTCTCTTTTCATTAATGTACTGATGGACCAATAAACTTCTAACTCCAAGGGTCAACCTGTCACCCAAGAGTTCTCCTTTCCCTCCTCATCTGAAGGAGAAGTGGGTCAAGAGCTGAGATCTACTACCAGCTAAGCAGCAGGCCTGCCAGACAACATTAACAGGCCTGTTGCAAGAGGTCAGAAGTGAGAAACATATTGTTTTCTTGCTTTCAACTATACCTCTGATGTACAGCTCTTCAGGTAAAGTGTTTGGGTGCATTTTTAATTTGCTAACCTGCAGTGTTTAGTGATTATAACACAGAACAAAATCCAGCTCAAAATGACAAGGCAGTGGCTAAAAGGATACTCCAAGAAAGAGATGGAGAGGAGGGTGGGAAAGAAGCAGATAGACTCAGTAAGAAACAAAAAGGGATAATTCTGCAGGGAGTGGAAGACTTAGCTTCTATGGAAGGAGAAAGAGAGAGAGAAAGATTGACTGGGGAAGACAAGAAATCTGTATTACTACTGATGCAGTAATGAGATCTCTGAAAAGGTTAATCTGATCCAGCTCTCACCCACTCTGGTGTAAACCAGGAGTAGTGTCCTGGAAATCAGTTGAGTTATACCAGGAGTGGCCAAACTGCAGCTTGTGAGATGCATGTGGCTCTTCAAAGAAAAAGTGAGGCTCGCAGAAGAGCACGGCAAGGAAGGGCAGAATGGTGGGAGACAAAGGGGAGAAGTGTGCAATGGTCAGGGACAGCAGAGAAGCAGCAGCATGGTAAGAGCCAGCAGGGAAGTGTCCCCATGCTCAGAGCTGGCAGGGAAGCGGCAGCATGGTAGGGCTGGCAGGGAAGGGCAGCTTGGTCAGAAATGTGGGGAAAGCTCGGCAAGGTCCGAGCTGGCAGGGGAAGCACAGCAAGGTCCGGGCCGGCGGGGAAGCAGCTGTATGGTTGGGGACGGGGGGGCTAGGGGAGTGGGTCAGAAGTGCTGCATGATCCGGGAGAGCAGAGAAGCAGCAGCATGATAACAGATCACAGGGAAGCGGCCCTAATGCAGTTTACTTGTTAAAATAAAATCATGTTTTACAAGTCCTAAACATGACATGGAATACTAAGAAACGAAAATACAAAGGAGGGAAGTTTAAAACTGAATGTAGATTACTTTCAGTTTTTGGCACAACTTACTGCTGTGAAGCATTGTATTCCAGAATGAAATTTGTTAAATCAAAACATTGTGCAATACTTAGAGATCAGCACCTGAGAGAGCTTTTATGTACTGCATTGACAAGTTACTGCCCAGATTTTAAAAAATTTGCCACTAGCCTGCAGTGTTCTCCATCCAGTGATAGCTAAGTTTTTACTGTGTAGGCCTAGTTTGCATGGTGACCTTAAGTAATTATTAGAATCTGACATCAGTAAGATCAATATTTGTCCTGTTTTTATGATAAAATTAAAGTGCACAATTAATTTTAAGCTTAGTAATTTTGGAGTGGGTAAAAGTATGTGGTTATATGCCTCACTGCAGCTCTCAAAGGTTTAATAATAGACTTGTGCAGCTCTTGAGTTCCATAAGTTTGGCCACCCCTGAGTTACCATGGTGAAAGCAAAATCAGAAGTCCAATTCTCATCTGATTTGGCCCAGTGTGAATTTAGAATAACTCCACTGATCTCAAGGGAGGTATGCTGTATTTATACTGGACCAGCCCAGAGCAGAATTTTACCCAGCAGCCTGCTCCCAGTGTAGAATCAGCCAAGAAGAGATGGTGCTGATGAACTTGGGGCCCAGTTCTTTAGTTTGAATGAGGAATGGCTTCACTGAAGGCCTTCGATTTGATTCGATTCGATTCTGCCTAGAAATATGAAAGTAGAGACACCCCAAAGTCACAGGGCTGAAAATCAGGGCTTTTGTTACTTGGCTGAGGGGGAGAAGGGGATAAAGCTTACAGGAATTAAACTAGGTTTCTCTCTCCTCCCCAACCCACTTCATGTTATGAATTCCCGAAGACAGATGGATATTCAAATCCATAGCCTAAACCCAAGAGATCAGGGACCTTTACTTTGGGTAAAGAGTAACTGGCATAATTGTTGCTTTATTTTCTGCACTCAGTGCAAGACAGTTCTTGATAATGTATTGTGCTGCTTATCTATTAGTTCAGTACGACACTCTGAGCAATGCTGCTGGTGCCAGTTTTTGCTCTGTGTCTTCTTGTCTATTTTTGAGGGGAAAAATCAGTTGATGGTGAAAATAAAAAAAAAAAAGTTGATGAAAGGTAAGTAGAATGTATGCATAATGCAAGCTTCCTCCTGGCCCATTTGTGCAACCATAAAAGGATGGGAAGAGCTTCCACCAAGCTAAACATTGACACAGATCCACACTAAAGGCCTGATCCACTGTCACAGTGACAGTCTTTACAATGACTTTAGTGAACTCTCCATCAGGCCTTTAGAGAGCACAACATTTACCAGCCAATGTGGCAAGACAAACTCCTAAAAATCAGGCCAGCTTCACATTCCTCCCCCTCAACCTGTGCTGTGTCTACGTAGCTACAGCATGGACCTAGTGCCTAAGCCAAGTCAAATGAGCAACATTCTGCTAACGACACTGAAGAGTCTAAATTAACCTGTCTACATTCCTAGGTGTTAACCAACATGATGGATCCCTTTTAAGTCATGCTGGAACTACCTTCACCCACTTAAACAAGTTGTTTTCCTCCATTTGACATAGAGTAATTTCTTCCATTTGCATGCACACACACAAATGAGTTGCCTGGTGTGTTTTCTCTCTCACACACATGCACCCACTTCCCAGGTGCAGCATAGCATACATATCTCTGTGAGGCATTGAGTCATTTTTCAGCTCCCACCCCCAAAGATATATGAGCATGGTACAATGACTCATCCTGGAGATAAAGGATTCCTAGCAGAACACACACTTCACTTGTCCCTATGAATCAAGCCCTCTACCCCCTCCACTTGTTTGTTTCAGTTTAAGAGCTTTAGGGGCAAGATGATGAGCATGGCTGGATGCAGAGGCCAGCCAAAATCTGATCCACAGTATTTGACACTATAGTAACCAGTCTCTTTTCACTTTCCAATTTAACATCACCTCTTCCCATCACTGGGCTGGAAGGAGCAAACCTGCAAGACACTCAGCTGATGGGTGTCTGGAAAATTACTCTTCTGTTCCCCTCTGGCATCATGATCTGCTGCAACTTACAGTGATGCCAGTTCCATAGCAGACTGCAGGGACCTCAAATTGTTTTGGGTGCTCCTCACAACTGAATCTCAACTTCTGGGCAACTCGTGCAAATCTTATCCAGTTAATCCTGAAGTCTCAGCTCTATTGTCATGGAAATCTCATTCCCATGTGGAGGGCAACATGAGGTCCATTCATTGTTGATGACTCACTAGGCCTTAACTGACATGTAGGCCTGGTACTAACTCCAATATTTATATACAGAATTGATATAGTATCTGAGCAATTCACACTAATGTATTTATCCTTCAAACAGATGGTGAATTAAGAGGTCTTGTCCAAGGTCAGACAAGAAGCCTGGAGTGGAGCAGAGACAGGAAGTCATGTCTCCCACATATTAGGCCACTGAACCATCCTTCCTACATACGGCTGTGGGATGGACTGCATCACAGATGGATGGGTGTAGTGGATCAGTGCTCAGAAGTCCTGGTCTCAGCTGGAAATGATGTGAGATGCTAGAAGTTGAACTGACTTTGCACTAACACAGATATAGCAAAGGGAGGAAAGTCAGGGAAGATGGCAGAGTATTTTTTTAAAACCATTTCATTTGGATTTGTTTCCAGAAGCATGTAAAAGTTCCAGGAGGGTCTTTGTCAGACCAGAGCAAAATTTGACATGTTGCATTAATAAGGGGTTCAAGGCCACCCCGAACACAGAGTATCTGTATCAGCTGCAGATTTCATTGACATTCAATTCCCCAACACCACACATGAGATTCTGCTCTATCAGGCTATGCCTACACTACAGGGCTTAGTAAAACTGGCTTAATAAGGTCTACTTTAAACTGGCTTAACGTAGACCTTATTAAGTTGGCTTAAAGCGTCCACACTCAAAATGCCAGAAGACTGCCCACATCCACACTGGAAGCTGCTAGGTTGCCCTAGGAGTGGAGCATTGTGGGTAGCTGGCCCACGGTGCAGCATAGTAGAAGTGCCCCTCTCTCCTGGCCACTCCTTGTCTACAGGAAGTGAGTGACCACACCACCTTCCATATTGTGTGTGGCAACAGGGAGCCCAGGGAGTTCAGGGAGCCTGACGTGGCCCAGCAATGTGCCAGCGCAGCACTCCACACCCTCCCTACATTGCCCAGACTCCTCTGGCTCTGGACCAGGTGCCACAGGGCAACTGCCAGTGCAGGGGCAGGCCGCAGCAGCTGTTAAGATTCAAATACCAGGAAACAGCACATAGAGGAAGGTGAACTCAAATCACCTGTTGTAATGGGAAAAAATTCCATAGTCACAATTTAATCCTGCATTCACCCAATCTAATCTAAAAAATACAGCAAGTTTCTTACTTTCTTTCTATGTGCTATTCCTCAATGTTTGAATCTTACCTGCTTTGATATGCTGTTACAGTGTGACCTATCCTATGTCTTACACTCCCCTGCATTTATTTTCATCTCATTGTATAGGTTCCCCTATCTTCAAACCCTCTGGTGAAGTGGGATGTTCTCCCATGAAAGCTCATCCAATAAATAAATTTCTTAGTCTTAAAAAATGCCACAGGACTCCTCATTTGTTTTACAACAGTATCAGGGGGTTGGGCTGAGAAAGGGAGAGACACACGGGGTTGGGCTGAGAAGGGGAGGAGATGCTGGATCGGGTCGGGGGAAGGAGACCGATGCAGGGTCTGGCTGAGAAGGAGAGAGATGCTCGATCAGGTTGGGCTGGAGAAGGAGAGAGATGCGGGGTCGGAATGAGAAGGGGAAAGAGGCTGGATCAGGTCAGGGGAAGGCGAAGGGGGTTGTAGTGCTAGGATGCAGGGTTGCAGGTCTGGAGCTAAGACATGGAGGGTTTTGATGTGTTGCACACAACTGGGAATGTCCCCAACTGTGTTGTGCCTGCTCTCCAACCCCCGTCCCCACGTTTCATATAGCTAGGAGGCCAATTAAGTTGGCTTAGGCAAACTCCTGGGCTACATTGGCTTAAGTCAACTTAATAAAGTCGACTTAACTGCTGAGTCAACTTTTCAAGTGAGAGTTATTAAGTTAACTTAAGCAAACACTGAAGTCGACTTAATACCTTCTCAGTAAGGCCAGGGCTTTGTTTAAGTCAACTTAAGGGGCTTTAAGTCAACTTAAACCTGTAGTGTGGACATAGTATCACTGAGCTTAGATCTGCCCAGAGCTCAGCCTTATCCAAACAACAATTCTGGGGGAAGGTCACATTTGGAACTGCATGGTAAATCCCTAATGTTCAGGAGTGTCTACATCTGAGTTCTGGTTTAGCCAGTATGAGAGAGGGGCCACTCCCTCCACTGATGGCACTCAGAGTAGCTCTAGTGAATGCTAATTTGTACCAGCTGATGTCCTGCCTCTGAAGTTTGGTGCTGATATAACCTTCACATGGGCTAGAATTCATTTAATTGCCCTTCTCCAGTGCCTCAAAAATAAACTAACCCCCTACTCCTATAAAGGAGCAGCTGGGGACCCTGGATTCAGTCTGTAAGGGACTCACAGCAAAGATTGTTCAGTTATACCCCCAATTAAAATAATACCTAAGAACAAACATAATGAACTTTATTAACTACTAATTTGATAAATCTTATCTTAAGAAAACAAAATGAATTTAAACAGAACACTCACCACAGAAACACTGTGAGAAAGAAACCCAACAGTCCCAAACTTTAGGTGGAATTCACCCATAGCTCAATTACACTCTTGGTTCAAGTCCAAAGGCTTGACTTGCAGGAAGCAGCAATCTGCTTTGGTTGCAGGAATATTAGGTAGAAATCCATGCAGGCTTCTCTCTCTCTCTTTTGGAAGCAGCATCATCCAGTCAGTTTATGGGTTAACCAGAAATCAGTGACATATGCATACGAGAAAACTCTGCTGCAAAATGCTCCACAGCAGGTAGAGGACATCTTGCTGTCCACTCCTGCCTCAGCTTCTCCCAGTCAAACATTGAGCACATGGGGCTCTTTTCATTGCAACTCTGCGGCTACTGCTCTCAAGTCATCTGACCACAGCAGCAGTAGAAAACCTAGTGGAGCATGCTCAGTGCAACTACACACTCGATTTCTGGAAGCTTAAGTTCTGTACCTCAGCAGCCAAATATGCCCAGCCACATAACTCATCCTCAGCAGAACCCTAAAAGAGATAGCTCCTTTAATTAGGCATATGGGTTGCACTGGCTTATTCAGTCTCTGGTTTCTCAAGCGAAATTACCACTAAAGGAGTAAATTACTGTAACCCTTCTGCCAGGGCGAGATGACAGAATAAGGGCCAGGTTCTATCTCTTGGGGCTTCCAAATAATGTACAGCAACAACCAGCTCAAGCCCCCACGCAGTTTTCTGGGAAATCCTGCACTTTTCCCTGGGCTCCCCAAAGGGGTGATGCTTCCATGCTAGCAAGCATGAGGAACTTTTAATAGTAATAAAAAGAATGTAAAGACTTAATAGTAAAAATTGACACTGATTTGGATAATTGGTACAGAAATAAGGTTCCCACATAATCCCACACAGCATAACAGAACGTATGACCTCAATAGCAAAACCAGCACTGATCTGGAGAATCAGTGCAGAAGAAGGTTCCCAACAAACCCCAGGGTTTTTACGGAATGTCTCTTATACCAGCTGTCCACTGGCACCACCCAGCGCCCGTCCCTTGGCTCCACCCATTGTCCACCACTCCACCCACTGGTCACTCATGCTGTCCAGCCCTCCTCTGGCCACTCCCACTGTCCAGTGGCTCTGCCCCCTGCCCACCAGCACTGCCTACTGGTCACTCCCACTGTCCAGCCATCTGCTGGTGGCTCTCACCATCTGCTAACTCCACCTGCTGTCTGCCAGCACTGCCCGCTGGTCACTCCTGCTATTGCTCTTCAGTGATTTCAGCTCAGAGAGAGGAATAGTCTCCTCTCTCAGTAATTTCAGCTCTTAGAGAGTCACAGCCCTCATGATTTTCTTTCTTAAATACTGCAAACAGCTCCTCTAATCAAAACAACAGAAGAAAGGCTCCACAAGAAGTCTAGCCATAGATAGGTCTTTTGACAGTGAGGCAGTGCATCAGACATAGCTCTAAACAAGCTAATACTAACACTCCCTTCACCCCCACGCCAAATTTCTACTTTTCCCAGGCTGAAAACAGGGAATGGCCCCTTTCAACCTCTCTTTGCTAATGGTGACTTTTCACCCTTCAACTAAACTAAACAGAGTTTGAATATTCAAAAGAGAAGCATATTACAAAGGAGTATTTTATGTTTCTCTTCAGTAAAATTACAGATATTCGCAGATTTGTGCTCAAATAAACCCGAATACCATTAACCATCATGCCCTGTACCCACTATGCTAATACCTAATTGTGCTCTTTGTACTCATGCTAATACAGAACCCATGCAGATTAGTTGCTCCCCCCAACCCCCCAACCCCCTTCTGGACCTCCCTTACATTACCATCCAGTATGGTGGTGGTTTTGTGACATGGACATGCATGCACATAAAGTGTACAGCCCCTGCTACATTCATCTTACATGAAGGTCACCGAACAACTGTCTGACCTCACATGGGTGGTAGTCAGGACCATTGATACCCAAAAAAAAAACATTTGGGGCCTCACCCCCTGTATCAATCCAGTGCTGCCACTGACCCCAGTGTCCAGGGCTGGATTGGGCTCCTACTGCTGCTGGCCCTGGGTTCTCCCCCAAGAACCGGATCTGGCTCTTGCCACCAGCCAGCAGTCCAGCCCTGGGTCCCTGTCCAGCATTAGGGCTAGATCCTGCTGGAAGCCTGTCCCCAGGTCCCCTGTCAGGGTTGGGGCCAGATGGGGGAAGCTCAGGGCAGTCGCAGGCTCTCTGAGCCTGCGCTGCTGACAGGATTCAGAGCACTGGCTCAGGGACTCAGGGCACATGCCTGTGTGCCCAGCACCAGCAATGTCCATGGCAGTAGTTGGTACCCTCATGGTATAAGGCTTTCACTTTCCTGTGTCATCCAAGCATTCACTGCATCTTGACTTCTCTTGAAAAGAGCTGGCTCTGGCATCCATTCCAACATAGTTCTGTGAGGTGAAGAATCCACAGCCAACTTTGTTGTTGTGTTTGTTTTCAAACACACACAAAGTCCTGAGGTCCTACCGGGCTGCATTCAACCCAGGAGGATCAGGAAGTTGTGACTCCCTTTGGTGCAGCAGGAGGGTTTAGCATTAAAGGCAAATCAATACACTGGATGAGGATATAAAACACCAAATGTTGCTCAAAGCTGTATCAAGTGTACCAGGCAGAGGAGGGAGGGGAAAAAGGAGAGAAGCAAAAGAACAAAAGACCTAGGGAGAAAGGACAGCAAAGACCCATAGCTATGCATAGCAGCTCTCAGATGTATGAGCAGCATGATTTAAAATCAATTTTCCTGTCAGGACAAATCCTTCCTGCTACAGTGAAATATAATGTTCAAAACATAAAGGAGAAGGAGAGGCAGACAAATCTTCTAGTTGCCTATGGCTCCACAGTTTATGAAACAATTAAATGACCTCATACCTAGTCTGAGCTGGGTCATCTCGATCTAGCAGATTTCAGAGTAGCACAAGGTATGTCCATTTGACACAAAGGGAAATCAGGTGCAAGTCCTCGTGGTTTAGACAGACAATGTCATTCATTGTCCATTGCCAGCTCTCATCCCACCTGGACAGGGATGTTGATTGCTGCACAGTAGAAACTGCAATCTGATTAAAAGAGACAGGCACAAGCCACTGAGAAATATATGCCTCGTGCGGGATGAGGCCAAGAAGTAGTGAGGCCAGAGCACCCTAAAGAACCTGTCAGATTCATCCAAGTAACTGCTTAACATTGTTAGAGGTTTACAACCCAGCCTAAGGAGCAGCACCTGCCTGTGCAAGCTGTCTCCTCAATTTCACTGCAGCTAATCACAGAATAACTTAAAAGTCAATGAGCGAGATTCTTTCTGGCCATGTATCATATTCACAGTAGTGCAAGACTAAATCAGAATGTTATTTTGCATTGTTGTAAATGACTGCAAAGGTGCAGGGCTATGAAGGATCAGTCCCAATGTAAATAAGGATAACAGATTTTTTGACAGTGTAGTAGAACCTCATTTATTGGAACCAGATTTCCAAGCCTTTCCATCTTGGGTACTTTGCTGGCCCCCATTACTACAGTATATGAGCCTCTCACAATCTTCAGTGTGTTTATCTTTACTGCCCCTGCCTCCCTTGGTGTAGCAGGGTAGAGTTGTTATTTCAACTGTGCAGATGGAAACTGATTCCCAATGATATTAAGCTCGAGGCTTCTCAAGAGAGGGACTTCAAATGTAATAGAACCCATGTGTCCTGAGGCCCAGACAAGTGCCCTGACCCATGATCCATGCTTCTGCTTTATAACTCAAAATAGGGTAAAACCTCTTACCCTCACTTTACAGTTACATCAAGAAGTCTCTTAATTCTCCCAGCTTTTGACTATTCAACCTTTCCCCATGGCCCACTAGCTACTCAGAGAATGGAAACTGAAGAATTATGCCAAAAGGCCAGGGCAAAGGAGCATGGCATCTATCAGTGAGATTAGTTATGTTAGGCAAGAATAGTCCTTGTTTCCTCCCCCTTAACCATGTTGTAAGTGTTAGTGGGACTTGGATTCACAATGATGAAATAACATCTGGAATGGTCTTGGAGCTGGGAGCAAGAGTGGACTGGTTAGTGGTTGTAAGGGAAGGTGAGGTTTTGATTTTTTTTTAAAAAAAGAAGAGAAACCTGAACAGGTCATTCACCACAGACTCTTTCCTCTCATAGTTTAGGAGCCAGGATGGGCTTTAAAAGGAATAGCCAGCCACCATGTTTTACATCCCCTCCATTTTCCTGAGGCCTTTGTTTGCTAGACCAAAGAACTCAAATTTCTGTTTCCGATTGTAAAAGAGAGAGATGGGCTCTGTATGTAAAGAGGCAAGATGGCCACCCTTATATACAGAGACAAAATGGCCTCCCCCAACAACAGGCAGGCAGGGCCGCTCTGCCCTTCTGGGGGTGGAACTAGACATGACCTGTCAGTCAGATAAGAGACAAGGGTGGGGCGGTGGGACGGGAAGTATAACAAGCAAACCATGGAGTTCAGTGAGGGCTTGGTGGCTGAGGAGGAAGGAGCTCCATTTGTTCTCTCCACAGGCCCAGTAGGAGACTGGCCCAGTGGAGAATCTGCCAGCACCATGGGGACCAGACAGCCATGTGGACATACCAGTGGAGCCCCGGTGGCAGGCCTGGTCTGTTGAGAGCCCGCCAATACCCTGGGGACCATGTGCCCGCCTAGATGGACCAGCAGAACCCTGATGGAAGCCCAGCTGCGCCCAGGGAGCAGGACGGCCAGGTAGAGCTGTCAGCGCCAGAACTACTGAGGTAGTCCACCCAGGGAGCTGACTCAGCAGAGTATCAAGAGCTCCGCGGCCCAGCAGCTGGCCCCGACCTGGCGGCAGCACCTGTGTGCCCCTCCATCACCAGTGATCTAGAGCAGTGGTTCCCAACCTTTTCTCTGCTGTGGCATACCTTGATACCTTCAAATTTTTCAAGGCACACCACCATTAAAAAACTCATGAATATTCAAATTAACTTAAATTACTTATGAATATTCGTGAGCCATGCACAGTGTTTCGGAAATGCTTCTATATGGGGTAGCAGAGCAGGGGTGGCAAAACACAGGAGGTCAAGAGTTGTCTGCAGTGGCAGGAGTGAGTGTGGGGAGCAGAGCAGGGCAGGGATGGCAAAAGAGGACAAGGGCAGCCATGTGGGGAACAGCACAAGGGTGGCAAGAGAGGAAAGGAGAACAAGAGTGGCTTTGTGGGGGGCAGGGGTGACCTGGGGAGTGGGAAGGTATAGGAGGGGAGCATGGCACAACACCCACTTCCCTCTTCTCCACAGTGGCTCCCTGCCACCCAGGGCAAATCCTCACCCCACTGCTGCTCCCTACCACCCCAGTGGGTCCTGTCCTCTCCTCCCCCAGCCCCTGCTGCCTGTGATGGACACTCCCATCACTGCAGGGCCCAGAACTAGGCCTTCAGCCCCCAGCTACATGCCCCCCACAGCCACCCTATCCTCCAGCTACACACACCCCCAACCAATAGCCACCCCACAACCCCAGGTACACACCCTCTGCTACACATCCACTCCCACCCACCTCTGCTACACACACCTGCCATACACAACCCCCAGCAGCCCTCCTTCCCAAAGCCTTTACCTGGGCTGTTTTCAGGCTGCCTGACTCAAGTTGCTCTGCCCTGCAGGAGGAGATTCACACACTCCCAGCCTCCTGCCCCTCTCTGCCGGCTGAGCCTAAAGTGGAGCCACCAAAATGCTGCGTTTGTGCTGCTCCTGCTATTTTTAGGGGGACCCCTGGAATGCCACATTCCAGTGCCTTCGTCTATTTTTAGAAGGGCCAGAAGGCTGCCTGCCTAAAAATCAGGGGTCCCAGAACTGTGTTTCGGTGCCCTCCAACTTACCTTAACCCCTGCCTTTTCCCAGCCCTGCACAGTCCATGTGGCTGGGCTGAGCAGGGAGGGAACTTTAACTCCAACTCTCGGGGATGCTCGCGGCACACTTTGGGTGTTGCCGCAGCACACCAGTGTGCCCCAGCACACTGGTTGGGAACCACTGATCTAGAGGAGCTTCCCCTGGCAAGTGACGACAACACCAGGGAAGCCAGCTGTGACCTAGAGGAACTCCCCTCGGCGCAAGACATACCTGGCCTGTTGGCCCTTCAGGATCCTGACAACCACCCAGTGGAGTGTGATAACCCACCCTGGGGGTGCTACCCTGAAGAACTAGGGAAAGACCAGGTACCTCGGGCCCTAAATGTGGTGGGGAGCTGGGTCAGTGAGGGCCCCTGCGTCCAGGAGACCGACCTGGGGGAGAGATTGGTGTGTTGCAGGTCAGACCCCGCCAGTCCCCTCCCAAATGCAGCAGCCCTGGAACAAGGCTTGGATGGGAAACAGGACCCCTATATGGCAGAGGATGACCCTGAGGCCGCACCAACGTGTTGCGGTTTGGACCCTGCCAGCTCCCTATCCCAAGTAGCGACCCTGGAACTAGGCTTAGACTGGGAACAGGAACCCTACCCAGGGGAGGCTGACTCAGAGGCTGTACCGGCGTGTTGTGGTTTGGACACCGCCAGCTCCCGTTCTGAAGGGGCGGCCCCGGAGCTGGGCTTGGACTGGGGACAGGAACCCTACACGGGGGAGGTTGACTCAGGGCCCATACCGGCGTGTTGCGGTGGGGACCCCGCTGACCAAGTCCCAGATGAGCCAACACCAGGTCAGGACCTGGTTTGAGACACAGTGGAGTTGCGTCCGGCAGTAGCCACCCACCTCCGTGCTTCCCGCTTGTGGTGGAAGCTCTTCTTTCCCCACCCCTAGAACTTAGCTCATTTCTTTCCAAATCCCACTCATAGAATTATTGTGTCTTGTCTGCCTGGCCCCTCTGCGGGACCAAGGACAGTAACCCTTCCCAGCCCAGCTTGTGGGTAGAGACAGTTGCCTTCATCAGCCTGCCCCAGAGCAGAGTCCAGAACATTAGCCGCCACCTGCCCAAGGGATGTGTTGGCAGGGAAAGACTCATAGACAGGCACCCTATAAGGAGGCAAGGGTGCTTAGCCCATGGGTGTCCCAAAAAGGGGACCCAGGTGCCTGGCTTACACCCATGTTCGTACTTCTAGACTGTGAAGAAGCCACCCCTTAACCTTCTCTGTCCAGTGAGATGGATGGAGTTCCTGGAACTCTTCACTACCAAGTAGCTCTTCCAATGCTTCAGTCATTCTCAGGACTCTTCTCTGAACCCTCTTAAATTGGGGACACAAGACCTGGACATTTTATTTCAGAGGCGGTCATATGGGTGCCAAATGTAGAGGTAATATAACCTCCTTAAACCTACACAAGATTCCCCTGTATATAATTGTATAATTGCACTGACCAGTGTTACACTAGGAGTTCTTTTCATGGAACACCTCTTTTCATCACTCAGCCTTCACACGCATCGGCACACAAAGGGAAAGGCCAGAAAGGCAGTTGCGCAAAGGAAAGACTTTTTTCCATGGGAAGTCATTTGTTTTGTGACATTGCTTCCAAACTGCAGCAAGGGCATCAGCCATAAGCAGGGGAAAAAGAAAACCACAACAGAATTAGATAAGTCCCAAAGTCATTTCAGGAAAGTGTTTGGCAGCAGAAACCCAATTAACACATAGAATTACTCTAGTTAAAACTCAGCTGCTTTTCTATTGCAATCTGTATCACTGTGCAGGATGAATAGAAATGCCTAGGTGTTAGCTTAAGGCCTAACAAAATATTCCAACAGTGGGACTGAATGGAATGTACAGTGGATCTCAACTGAAGGTACAGACATGAAACAAATGGTGAAGTTCAGCTTCACTGAAATTGGCAAGAAATAAGTGAAACTGCAACAATAAGTATGATAAATGGAAAAGTGCCTGTAAGGTGGGAGGTGTTGGGTTAGCCTAGCGCCAAGGAGCTAAAGGTACAGTTTCGGTCAAACCTGACACCTTGACAGATGGAGATGTCCAGTGATACGTGGACCTATCAAACTAATGGGTTGCATCAATAAAGGGGTATGTGAACCAATCAAGGTAAATTTGGATCCGGAAGGGGGCTGAGTTAGGTCTGAGCAGGGTATAAGAATAGGAGTCTCGGAGCCCAAACTTCATGCAGGTAAGGGGAGTGACAGCAAGTCCTGTTGTCAGTTGAGCTGTTCCATTGAATTGAATACACCAATGCTGCCAAAAAATCTGTTGATATGGATTGTTTGCCATAGTGCTACACTGGAATAAAGCCTAGCCTGGCACCTTTGCTTCTACAAGGATCTGTGGCTGTGTCGGTTTCCTCGATCATGAGTGTTGCCTCACTGTACTTCTTCCACACAGGGTATGCCTGCTCTCCAAATCACTGGGCTAACTAAGTACCCACTTGAGGTTTGAGCCAAAAGTAACCCAAACTGTTAACCAAAGGAACACTTCAGCTTAGGATCACCAGGCTGACTCAGTTCCTGCTTAAGATCCAAGCCAGGCTCCAGATCACTGGGCTAATGGAGTTCCCACTAGAAATCTGAGCAAGGGGTAATCCTGAGGGACCACCATTAGAGACTCTCACACATATTCACACATGCAGCCAAACTGATATCAGCACCAGACACAGAAAAACATTGATAAGAACACATCTTGCCTGATGTGCCTGACCGTACTCTGCCCAGTGTACCACAGTAAGTTAAACTGGAAAAGATGGGAATTAATAAGAAAATTGAAAGGTGAGTAAGGAACTGGATAAAGGGGAGACTAAAAAAGGTTATACTACAAGGTGAATTCTCAGGCTGGAGGGAGGTTATTGGTAGAGCTCCTCAGGGATTGGCCTTGGAACCAATTTTATTTCAATTTTTTTATTATTGACCTTAGCACAAAAGTGGGAATGTGCTAATAAAGTTTGTGGAAGACACAAGGCTTGTATGTGTTGTCAGTACAGTGAAGGATTGGTATATCATACAGGAAGGTCTGGATGACCTTGTAAACTGGATTAATAGGACTAGGATGAAAAATGCAAGCTCATGCATTTAGGAACTAATAAGAATTTTTGCTATAAACTGAGAACACATTAGTTAGAAGTGACAGAGAAGAAGGAACTGGGTGTACTGGTTGATTAAAGGATGAGCCATCGGTATGATGCAACTGTGGGAAAAAAGAGCTAATGCAATCCTATGATACATCAGAAGAGGTACTTCCAGTAGAGATGGGGAATTGTTAGTGCTGGTGGTGGCCCCATTCCAGTGTGTTCCCAGCAACAGCGCTGGGGGCAAAATTGTGGCAGGCTTCAAAATCAAGATTAATACATTTATGGATTCAATATAAAGTGCTTTCATTAGTCAACTTCTTGACTGAAGTCTTTGCTTCTTCCAGGATGTTTTTTTAATGGATTTCTCTCTGACTGATAAAACAAACAAGGAGTCTGGTGGCACTTTTAAAGACTAAAAAATAATTTTTAAAAGTGCCACCAGACTCCTTGTTTGTTTTGCTGGACTAAACTAACACAGCTACCCTTTATATCTCTGACTGATGCAAGCATAGAGCATAGTTTCTATTACTGGACAAAGACCTACTATCACTGTAGCAGATGCCTGGATTGTATTATTTAATGACCCAAGTAATTTCAACAGTAAACTTAAGACTGAGAAATGGAGGTTACTCACCTTGTGCAGTAGCCATGCTTCTTCGAGATGTGTGTCCCCGCATTGCTCCACTTTAGGTGTGTGGCTGCGCCTGCACCTTGCACCGGAGATCTTCATAGCAGAGCCCATGGAGGGGGGGGCGTGCATCCGATGAGGTCACCATTGCCTTCCCACTGTTTGGAATGCACGCGCCCCCCTCCCACCCTTCAGTTCCTTCTCTACCGCAGAGTACAGAGTGCGGGATACTCTGAAGCAGAGGGGAGGCGGGTGGGAAGTGGAGCAGTGCGGGGACATGCATCTTGAAGAAGCATGGCTACTGCACAAGGTGAGTAACCTCCACTTCTTCTTCGAGCAGTGTCCCCGCTGCTCCACTTTAGGTGATTGTCTAGCAGTACCCTTCACTGGCGGGGGGATCTTTGGAGTTGTCCCTTCTTACTGCATTAAGTACAGCTAGACCTACAGATGTATCCAGGGAAACATGATTGTCTATAGCATAATGTTTTACAAACGTATTGGCTGACGCCCAAGTGGCCACCCTACATATGTCCGATATTGGAACATTGCGAAAGAATGCAATGGTACTGGAGATCGCTCTGGTCTAGTGAGTTCTGATTAGGCCTGGTGGTTCAGAGCCGTGCTTCTGATAGGCTGTATGAATTGTGATAAGGGCAGGGCAGAGGGGTACAGAAGGGTACACCAGAGCAGGTATGTGAGCCCTAGACTGGTGAAGGCCCTTTTCCCTGGCTGCAAATAAAAAGCCTCTGCAGGCCAATTACAGGCAGCTGCACCCAATCAAGGGCTACCCCAGGCCTATAAAGGCTGCTTCCACTGGGGGGGGGGGAGGCTGTTGTTTCAGTTTGGAAGCTCCCCAGGCAGAGGAGGAGGTTTTTCTCCCCTGCCTTAAACAGAGACAGAGACAGAGACAAGCAGCTGGCCCTTTCATTGCTTTGAAGGTCCTTCAGCTGGGACCCAGGACTAAGGAAGGGGAAGGGTACCTGATAGACTGTCAAAAGCCAGGGATCTTCCTGGACAGGGGGCTGGCTGAACTGAATACCCCTGGGAGAGAAGATCTGAACTGTTGGGCCAGGCCTCACACACCCCTTCCCCCCTCCCCAAAAGGGGGGGGTTCCGGGTGACCTTGCTGCAGAATACAGTCAGAAATCCATTTGGAAAGCCTTTGATTGGATATTGGGTTGCCCTTGGATCTTTCTGCTACTGAAACAAATAATCTAGGGGTTTTACGGAAGGACTTAGTCCTGTCAATGTAAAAGGCTAACGCACGTCTAACATCCAGGGTATGAAACGCTGCTTCCTCTGGGTTTGCGTGGGGTTTTGGATAAAAAACTGGTAGGTGGATTATCTGGCTGATATGGAATGCTGAAGAAACTTTCAGTAGGAACTTCGGGTGGGCTCTGAGTGAGACTTTATCCTTCATAAGGACAGTAAATGGGGGGCAAGCCATTAGTGCTGCTAATTCACCTACTCGTCTGGCTGATGTCACCACCACCAGAAAAACCACCTTCATTGACATGTATAACAAGGAGCATGTTGCCATAGGCTCAAAGGGTGGTCTGGTGCCACGAGCCTTGTCCTCACCATCTGGGCTCCTCCGTTGGTCCTGCAGGAGGCATATGGGAGACTGTATGTTGTAGGCTCTGCCCTTGAAGTGGTATCATGGGCATTTGCAATGGTGCGTAATTAGACCAGTTGGTCCATGGGATCCAGGGTATCCCATAAGGTGAAAATTGGTACCAAGCGTTGTTTGGTCATGACCAGGCTTGAGCTTGTTGATTGATGGAGTCCGTTTGTTGTGATGGACCCCTAATATCTTTATCCTCCAGCTCTGACTCAGAATTTGAGATTAAATGCCGATCAGAGGCTGATTGAGAGACATCATCCTCTGCAGAGGACTGCATACCATACAGTGGTGAGAATTGTGAAGATGTTTCATAAGGAAAATCATACCTTAGGCAGTGTTTAGTCTTTCTGCTTTGCTTTCGCGGGGGAGGCTGGGTCCTGCTTCCACCCAGCTGTTCCATCTCCCTCTCCTGTACCGTGTCCTGCAGGGTCAGGGAAGGCATAGGCGAAGGCTGTGGTGCCGGTATCTGATATACTGGTGCCAGTAACTCCGGGCAGAGTGGAGTAGGGAGAGATGGCACCGGCAAGGAAGAATTCGGCACCAGTGCTGGAGGCACTGGCAGCATAAGGGTCTGCACCAGGTTCGGCGGTGCCGTGGCCGGTGGTGCCGTTGGAGGTGCCCCTGGTGCGACTGCAGCTCCATTCACTGATGGCACAGGTGGAACCACGGGCAGAGGAATTGGTGCTGGGACGCCCTCTGCAGCTGCCGGTGCCAGAGAAGAGTGCTTGGAAGGCAGCGCGGAGCCATTAACTGCCACCTTTAACACCTGCTCTCTTGTGGAGCTTTGGGTTAACAGTTTCTTTCTCTCCGTGGGTCTCTTAGAGGAACCAGAAGCCTCTCGAGACCCTGAGTGGCTCTGCCCCTCTTTATCCCTCTTCTCCGGAATAGGGGAGGACGACACAGAGCTCCTCTTCACCGCTGTCAGTCTGTGAGGAGAGCTGCCGGGCTCAGAGGCTGGTCGGAGAGCTCCCTCCTTTAACAGAAGCTTCAGCTTCATACGTCTGTCCTTTCTTGCCCTCTATTTCAAACTGGCACAGTGGGGGCAGGATTGGGCCAAATGTGCCTCTACCAAACATTTAATACATTTGTTGGGGCCGTCAGAGGCTGGCATTGGGTCATTACATGTAGCACAGCATTTGAAGCCTGAGGCAGCTGGCATTCTGAGCCCGCTGCTGCTGACAGAAACGCTATTAGTTTCTTTCCTCCTTTTCGTCTTGTTTTTTTAACTAATTAACTAAGTATCTAATTAACTACCTATCTAAGCAACTAAGACAAACATAACACGAACACTAAACTGAGGTACTTGAGGGATAAGGAGCTACTGCAATTTGGTGCTAAGTGCTGGGCAGTTGAGAAGGAACTGATGGGGGGAAGGGGGGCACGCGCATTCCAAATGGCACGAAGGCGGTGGTGACCTCATCGGATGCCCCCCCCCCCACACGCCCTGCTATGAAGATCTCTGGTGCAAGGTGCAGGCGCGGCTACACACCTAAAGTGGAGCAGTGCAGGGACACTACTCGAAGAAGAATGGCAGTAATCTTCTCTGGACGTAGTAGTAAAAGTAGCCCACCAGTCTCACCATTACTTAGATCCATTGCATCTCAGTAAGTACTTTCCAAAGACAGTAATAACAGTTGCAGTAATTTTAAGTTCCAAAGGGGCAGCCATGTTAAAATCTGCCACAGGACTCGTTTAGTAATTTTAAGACAGCCAAAGACCAGTCAAAAGTCAGCAGGTTTTACCAGGTTTTACTAATACTTTTATTTTTTCCACAAAGCATTTGGTCCTTTTAGTTTTTTTTCTCCTTGCAAGAGTATAACAAAGACATTACATGTATGGCTTTTTAAATGCCTTTTGAAGATCCTGCAGCTCATACTAGTGCTAACTGAAGTAGATATCCTCTGCACAGGGCCGGCGCAACCCAGTAAGCCAGGTAAGCATAGCAAGGGGGTGCTGACAGTTGAGGGGTGCCAAAAGGAGACAGTGCTGTTGCGCTCCCCTGATGACATCACTCGCCTGCACCGGCGTCACTCTGCTGCAGGGGGGCGTCACAAACCCGAGCGCCATTCCTGCCTCTGCAGTGTGTATAGGAGAGATTAAAAATTTACACTTTTCTCTAAAGCAGAGTTTATACTCCATAATGCCTTCCAGAGAAGTCTGCAGCTCCATCAAATGCCTAAGCAGTCAGCTGATTGGGATTCAATTTACAAGCTTTTAACTCTAAGACATGGCTTGTCACAGATACAGCTGATGTGTCTTCTAGAACCTAAACATCTAGAAATCAGGGGTTCAAGTAAGGGAGAATGCACCAGAATGCTGTTCCGGGGCCCACAATTTTAGGGTCCAGTGTTCCAGGGCCCCTAAAAATAGAATAATGGGGTGGAATACAGTGTTTCAGTGCATCCCCCTTACCAGAAGCTGCGGCCCCTACCCAGCTGGAAGACACAATCTTCCGGCCAGCAGGGAGCTGTCTCAGCTGAGCCAGGCTGGGAATTTTTCAATGTCCCATCCAGAGCACGCTCTGAGCATGCTCAGGGAGGAGCAGCAGCTTGTGGCCACCCAGGTACCTACAGCTCTGGCAGCCAGGTAAGGGGGAAGGGGGGCTCCAGGGAGGATCTCAGGGATGGGTAACTGGCAAGGAAATGGCACAGGGATTGGCATGGAAGGCCCACGGTGTTGGGGAGCCAGTGGGTGGGTTAGGGAAGGAGTTGGATTGGGGTCAGGAGACTGAGGAAGCTAATGGCACAGCAGGCAGGTTAGGGTGGGATCTGGAGGACCAGGGAAGCTGGCTGTCAGGTGGGGGGTTAGGGAAGGAGTCTGATCAGGGCTGGAAGACCAGGGAAGCTGATGGCTAGGATAAGAAAGGGGTCAGGTGGGGGACTGCAAAGGGATAGAGGGAGTTAGGGGGGTTGGGAAGGAATGGAGGAGGGCATGGGAACAAGGAGACTGGATAGGCGCTGGGTAGTCGTGGAGGGGACTGTGAAGGGCTGGAGTGGGGACTCAGTGGGATGCTGGGAAGAGATGGAGGTGATTGGGGGGCTGGAGTGGAGGCTAGGGACAGAAGGGGTTGGGGAGATGTGGAGGGGGTTTGGTGGCTGAAAGGGATTGGAGTGAAGATGCGGAAACGGGGGGTTAGGAGGGCTGGAGTGAGGGCTTGGGGGCAGGGAGCTTAGGGAATGGGGATGGGGGCTGAGGAGAGCATGGGCACTAGTGGACAAGGTAGGGGTGATGTTTTGGATTTGAGGCTATGCTTTATTTGTGAGGAAAGAACTGGTGGGGCTCAAAAACGCCTACTTGGGCCTGGGCCTGCACATGCATGAAGGAGGCCAGGAGATTAGGAGGGTTCCAGGGCCCATCAAATTATACTTTAACCACTGCTAGAAATGCATCTATTGGCTTGCCACTGATATCAAAATAAATGTACATAAGGACTTAATACGTGATGACCATGTGTATTGATCCATTCATCAGTCATGTACATATTTTTTTAAATGTGATGAGAGCGTCATTTTTTTCAGCTGCTGAGTCTTTTATTATTGCACTGCATGCTTCTAACCACTCATCTGAATTTCTTGCAGAAAGATGGTGAGCATCTGCAGTCCTCTTCAGAACTACTATCCAACTTCAAGAATAAGTGTTAATACACTTAACAATTCCTTCCAGTTTGTAGTGTGTGGTATCTCTTGCTTAAATTGAAAGTACGATGCAAAGATGATGTTTATTTGCATAAACTGTGTTGAATCTCCCACATTCTTAACAGTCTCATTATGCACATCTAAAATTGCCTTTGACAGTGGCGAGCTTACAAGGCTTTTTGCATGCTGATGCAGTCCATATGATTGGTGTTCTATGCTTTTTCACACAGATTGACAACATTGGCCTTGATCAGTCTGGCAAACCAAGCTCTTCTACTTTTACTGTGTAAATCCAAGATCCATCCACATCTTAAATACTGCATGCAGTTCTGGTTGCCTTATTTAAAAAAAGATATATTGGAGTGGGAAAAGGTACAGAGAAGAGCAACTAATATGATTAGGGGCATGCAACAGATGCCATATGAGGAGAAATTAAAACAATTAGGACTTTTCAGCTTGAAAGAGAAACAACTGAGCAGGGATATGATAGAGGTCTATGAAATATTGACTGGTGTGAAGAAAGTGAATAAGAAAATGTTACTTACTCCTTCACATAACACAAGAACTAGGGGTCACCTAATGAAATTAAGTCAGCATGCTTAAAAATTCTTAACACAACACAGTCACAACCTATGGAACTTTTTGCCAGGAGATGTTGTAAAGGCCAAAACTATAATAGGGCTCAAAAAGAATTAGACACATTCATGGAGAATAGGTCTATCAATGGCTATTTGCCAGGGAAGGCAAGGATGCAAAACCATTCTCTCTGAATGGTCCTAGCCTCTGCTCCCCAGAAGCTGAGAGTGTATGACAGAGGATGGATCAGCTGATGATTGCATGTTCTGTTCATTCCCTTTGAAGCACCAGTGACTTGTAGCCCAGCTCCAGCCAAAACTGATCACTCAGCCAACAAAGCTCTGTCTGCTAGCTAGCTACCTAGGCAGAGTATGTAGATTCATGTAAATATATAGTTTGGTCCTGAAGCTTTCTTCCCATCCCCATCCCCTCCCAAACCTGACTCATCACAAGCTGCCAGGGTAAAGTTTATTCAGACCATACTTACAAAATGTAAATTTGAAATTATTAGGTTGGCTAACATCACCAAAACAAATGCACCATATAGTCATAAAAAAACAACAGCAATGTGAGGAAACTAGTCTTTATTCATACTTTTCAAATCTACTATGCATTTTCAGGTATTTTATCATATCCTGTATATGCCTTTATAGATGCATCTGACGAAGTGGTTGCAGCACATGAAAGCTTACAACCCCAAAAATTTGTTAGTCTTTAAGGTGCTGCAGGACTCGTTTTTGGGTTTTTTTTTGTTTGTTTCTTCTTCTTTTTTTAATGGTAACTCTGTGGCTCTAAGTTTGTATATGTATAGGGGTAGGGGTGGGGGAGGGAAACATTTTTAGGGCCCTTCATTCCTACTTTAAAAAGATTCCTTTACATTCTGACTAGGTATCCACCTGAGTCTCCTGGATGCTATAAGAGAAAGCTTATGAGTCGCTAATAAGAACCGGTCTGCCACATCTTTATGACAGTCTCATTAGTGGCTTGAGGGTTTCCTCAGACTCATGGTAATTGTTCAATCATTTGAATGTTATAAATTCCAAATTATTAGATATTCATTGCCTTTGACCCTTTTGATCTCAGCAAAGTGGCAACTAACCACCTGGGAGCTCAGTTTGGCTAGGGATTTCCTGCAGAGCAGACCACTCATGGTTTTGTAGGCAGAAGCGGCTTTTGGGGTAGGCAACGCAGGTGCCCACCTAGGGCCCCTGAGCAGCAAGGGTACATTCACCTACCCCTGAAGTGGTGTCTGCCTCCCACTCTGCAGAACACAGGGCCAGGGGTCAGGGCCAGGGCTGGCAGCAGGGGCAGGGCTCTGTGGGAAGGCAAGACCCAGCACCAATTGGGCTGTGGGAGCCATGGTGCTGGGGGGGGGGCAGGTATGGGGCAGATCGCACTGTCCCAGAGGCAGGGCTCCCACCACTCCCCTGGGCTGGCTGCTCTGTCCAAAGGGGCAGGGTAGGCCAGCCCAGGTATGTACTCCTGCGTTGCCTTTGGCACTAGGGGGTTGGCGCCCCCAGCAGGGCACCGGCTACAGAGAGAAGGGACTGGGGGAGGTTAGGCCCCCAGTGGGCAGAGGAAGCCAGCTCTGGAAAGCCAAAGTCATGGGGGGCTGAGGTGTCATAGCTGTGAAGGGGTATGGAGGGTGGGCTGGGGGCCAGGGCTAGGGAGCTGGGACCATGGGGGAGGTGCACAGAGGGGAGGCTAGGGCCAGTGGGGGGCGGAGCTGGGATTGTCAGAGGGGATGGCGGTATGCAGCTGTGGCCGTGGGGGGTTGTGGGGGACTATAGGGGCCCCTCAATGGGCCTTTGCCTAGGGCCCCCAATTGCCTAAGGCCACCTCTGTTTGTAGGGTGATGTCAAGGGATCTCTAACTGGGATATTTTCACTACTGCCAGTTTGATGCATACTGGGAATTATTCTCTTGGGTATTTTTTGGGGGGACTGAAACAAAAACATAAAACAAAACCAAAGAACTTAAAATCAGCTCAAGTAATTTTGTTGCTTTACTCTTTACAACACCCTTCATATGCATATTACTCATGCAAAGCATGATACAGCAAAGAATTCAAGTACACACGTGATTTTGAGGATGTGAACAGTCATAATTTAAGCCAATGGGACCCCTAACATGTTTTGTCAACTATAGCAATTTATTTCTTTGCTGCAGTTACTGTGATTATCTGATGTAATGAGAATCTCAGGTTTTAGGTGAGAAAAAGAAAAGTTAAGTTTCTAGCCCTTGCACTTTTCTGGAGAAAAGTTTGAAAATGTGACCCAGCTACACCCAAAACTCAGAATGCAAATAAAAAGAACCACAAATATTTTTGTGTGTTTTTTTTTTGTTTAATTTCAGGGTTGAAAGGCCTAGCTCTGGCTTTTGAATGTTTGGGCTTTACAAAACTTATGTGCGCCCTGGAAAAATTTCTTGGGTCACAGTCTGGTAACACTCCACAAGACTGAAAAAATCTTTTTGTTTCACACAAAGTGCAAGGTCCTGTTCAATAACCAGCATTCCTTGCCACTACCACAATACATATCATCATCATCAAGACACACAACCCCTCTCTTCTTCCAGCTTCTGGGGTTAAGATAAGAGGGAACAGATCCACTGCAAAATCCTTCACATTTCAGATGCTCAGCATGCAAACCCTGGGGCCCTTAATGGCTTGAGTAATCCAAAGGCTTAAGAGGAACATTAGTGATACACAGATATTGCTCTACCCTCTGGAGTAGGGGTGAATCTCACCTGCACTGAATTACAGTCAAAATGTGTTGTGTGCACATACCTACACACACTCACATTCTAATTGCAATCTAAATGCATCAGAGCTCAGTGGAAGCAGAGCAGTCTGGCAGTATCTGAGCCTTTTCAATTGGGGTTATGAGCACGGGAGATATTTATGGCCCCATACATTCCCAGTATAATCACTTAAGTGATGCAGTCACTGTGCAGTAGGTTCTTAATAATGGGCTAAAACTCCACTTGTTAGCCTCGTCATACTTTTTAAGTACTGAGAAGGCAAGTAGAGGGTGAAGTTCTATGGAGTGGCAGCCTGTACCCTTTGTGCCACAAGGATGAGGAGAGAGCTCTGTGTATAGGAAGAGATGCAAGAAATGGTTAAGGAAGAGAGTTCCAAGAGCAGACACAGGAATTAGGCATCAAAGTTATTTTTTTTTTCGGTTTTTTTTAATGGAATTTGGGCACATGAGTCCTTAGAACATCTCAGCCCCTGTGCTGCAGTTGCTAATAAATGTGCAGTGGGTTTCACAAATGCCATGTGGTAGAAGGTTTAGATACCTGAAAGCAACTTGAGCTGGTCCAGCTGGATAAGCAAGCACTACGTCTTCTCTCCAGGCCTCTGCACCTGCTGTTCAAACCAATCATTTCAGAACCTGATCTCGCTTTCTAAATACAATGAAAGGCCCTGATTCTCCATTACCCCTCATACACATGAAAAATCTGCAGGGAGACCCCGGGTAAAAATGATGACGCAGAGAATCAAGTCCAATGTGTTTACACTGATTGATATAGTTTTGTGAGCACAATTCACCTCCTGCAAAGGGCCAATTACCAGTTAAGTGTAGCTCACATGGTGCAAAAGCGGTGGTGTGGCCTTTCTGTCCAGGAGATTAATGCTAAACAATTTCAGGCCCTGGGATTGACCACTGACCATAACTGCTTATCATCTGTCATGTACCACTGGTCATTGAAATCCCATGGTGTTACTCCTGCTGCCTGACTGGATGACAGACTTTTTTTTCATGAAGCAGTTAGTATAGCTTAGTGAGCAGAGCATTAACCTAGGTGAAAGGAAACCTGGGTTCTAGTGCCAGCCCTGCCATGGCACTAGACCAGGTGACCTGTGGTAAGTGACCACCTAAGCTCTCTATGCCCCAGTTCCTTATGGGGATAAGAATACTAACTCTCTGTAAAAAGATCCCATTAGCATCAGTAATAAAACCTTCTTTTACTGCAGTCAGTTGAAGATCAGGACTAGCACCACTTACAGAAGAAGGAAAGTGTTGTGGTTAAAACACTGACCTGGGCATCAGGCAAATATGAATACAATTCCTGTGTGTGTTATCAGCTCCCTGTATGATCTTGGATAAATTATAATCTCCTTGTACCACCTGCTTACTAACAGAGGCATGAGCCATCATTGCTGTGTGCCTAGAGCCAGAGGCGTCGCTGCCCCCAAAAAAGGTTCGGGGCCAGGCCGGGGGCGGGGCCAGGGCCATCCCCGGGGGCAGAGCTATCACCCCAGGCCCCACTGTTTGTTGGCTCCACAGCGGCATTCCAGCCCAGGGGGCAGGGCGGGGCTGGGCAGGTGCGTAGCCAGAGCTTGGCAGGGCCCTGACACACACCAGCCCGCCCTGCCCCATCCCTGGGACGAACTGACTGGGGGGAGGCCCACATAGGCCAATTGGCCCTAGGCCCTGCCCTCCCAAGGGAATGGTTCTGGGCGGGCTGATGGCAGCCAAGCCGTGGATCCCTGGGCCCCCAAGGGAGGCTGTGTTGGGCCAGTGGCGGCCGGGTCTCCGGTTTCCAGGAGACCCGGGGCACTTGTGCTGAGATTTGGGGCATAAGCCCCGTGTGCCCAGCGCTAGCGACGCCCCTGGCTAGAGCACTTGTCCAGTACCCCAGAAAAGTGGGCTCTAGGGCCACCTGTGCTACCAGCCTGCAAGTCACTTCTGTTCTCTGTCTGACAGAGAAAGTGATTATGCCCTCCTTTGCAAAGCACACTGAGAGCTGCTGATGGAAAGAGCCAGGTAAATAATCCCTCATTGGTTAATGGGTGTAAATTCTTTGGGAGCATGGATGGTCTCTTCCAAAGCAGCGCCACAGTGGTCTGATCTTAGCTGTTATTAGAAATAAAATAGATGGTTACTTGTTGAAAGGGTTACAATTTAAAGGGCCAGCTAGTGAAAAACAGAACGACTCCCTTGACTTCCTAGTAGGAAAAAGCTCTGCTTGTGTGGCTGGGTTTGCTGCCAGTTCTTTTCCCCAGCTTTATTCTTGCTTCCCTAATTGAAGGCTCTCTCTGGTGGGGCCCTCTCCTGTCCTGGAAAATCCAAATGCTCTTCAACAAGTAAAGCTCTTTCCTGCCACCGGAATTGTTTATTTTCTCCTGAAGCTGTGTGATAAATCAACCTGACATGCTTCAGCCTCCACGAAGCCTCCTCAGCTGTAAGAATAGTGCCATGAAACATTTTGTCCACCTTGCTCAGTACATTCTCAACATTTAACTTCTATTTGTGAAAGCGGCTCCAGCCAGCCAAGATGGATGAGACTAGCTAGCTAACTCCCTTTCTTTATTCGTGTAATGTGAGAAATCTGACCTGACTGTGCCATTAAACAACAAAGCAATCACTGGATTACACCAGAAATGTACTCACAGGGATACCTGCACTTTGGCTTTACAGCCCAGCATAGAATTCTCTCTACACAGCAGTCCTTATAGGAGGAGGACTAAATTCTCAGTTGATGTAAATAGTGACACTGACTTCAGTGGAGCCACTCTGATTAAAACCAGTTGAGAATCTGTCCACTGAACCAATTTTTTCTCTTCACTCTGGCGTAGATCCAGAATAACTCCAACTCTAGCATAAACAGACAGCAGAATTTATAAGGCTAGGAATAAGTGGGACATTTGAATGTGGCAAAGGTTTTGTGCTTTGCACAAGGGTAAATTTCATCCTAAAAGTACTTTTAAAAGTGTTTAAAAAGCAGTTAAACAAACAAACAGGCCAAACAGTCTAACACTGAAGCACTTCCCATTTCCCACGTAGCACAACTGGGCCCTGATTCAGCATTCAGACCTTTTGGTGCTACTGGAACACAAACAGTAAATAGTAATAATAGTACTGAACAACATCAAGCCAATGTGTGTAGACAGGATCTCATCAGGAAACTTCTACTCACGGGCAGCCCTAGAACAACCAGCCAACTTGCATAGTTCAGCCTTCATGAACAATCTAGCAATAACAAAATAATACAGATATGCATTCATATGCCATGGCTAAGAGTGGGGGTCCGAAACCTAGAACATTGCTAATCAAAGAAACAAATTTTGATTGCGGGATAAACTAATATTTCAACATTTGTCTTTATCCAAAAATTCAAAATATCAAAATATTTTGCTTTGAAAATGTCAAAATGTTTTGTTTTGGATTTGGCTGGAAATTAATCTCTGTATCTACCTGAGGTGTCTCATAAGCGTTATAGTGTAAGGCTCTCTTGTGCCCCCATTCTTCCCTCTAGGCCCTGCGTCACAGTCAAACTACGCCTGCCAGGATGCTCTGCAGCATTTCCCTGTGGTGGCGTCACTGTGGTGCATCACAGGATTCACACAATGCATCATGGCAGCTGAGACACCAGAAGAAATTGCCAAGCATCATGGGAGAAGTAGTTCACATTGGGGAGCAGGATTCGAGTCTTACAAGGAGAGTATGACAGATCCAGAACTGCAACTCCATTGAGATACCATGGTGGATGCAGAGATTAATGTTGATCCAACCCTAAACGAAACACATTTCACGCGCGTGCGTGTGTGTGTGTGTGTGAAATATCTCCTTCAACAAAATTCTGATTTCTGATGTGAAAATGTTTTGTTTAAAATTCTCCTACCAGCTAAATTAGAGAGAGCGAGCCACCTAAATAGTCAAGAGCTCATAAGCAAC
Organism: Podocnemis expansa; assembly: GCA_007922195.1. Lineage (NCBI taxonomy): Eukaryota > Metazoa > Chordata > Testudines > Podocnemididae > Podocnemis > Podocnemis expansa. Next base: position 53,537,571 of record ML681963.1, on the reverse strand, counting down.
CTTGTAATAACAGACCAATATGCAGAGGCAGTGCAGCTTTTATGAATTTCTCTTTGCAATAAAGCAACTGCACACAAGGCACTTAAACAAGTCCCTGTAGAGTATCTAAGGTTTTACTGCACAGTCTCACTTGCGCTGCACATTCAGTGCCCTCAGGGTCTCAAGGTAAAAAAAGAGTTTAACTTTCTTCTCAGACCCTTTCCTAAAAATATTTGTTCCAGGAATCTAAATAAAACAAGAACACCATTAATCTGTCATGTATGCTTTAGGGTTTTGTTTTGTTTTTTTTTTTAAATGGTCCCACCTGCAACAAAACCATTTTCTTTGTGAATTGGCAGTTCTGAGTTCCCCCACTCGTTTAAATCCCCCTGGTGAAAGAGACCCATTATCTCTCCAGTACAAGACATGTTATTAATGGATTATGTGTGCAGCAGGTAAAGGTCATTTTTAATACTTTTAATGATTTAAAAGCAGATTTTCCTTTAAGATTTACTGTTTGCAAGGAGCCTGCCTGTGAAATCCTCACCCAATAATTAATTTGCATCCAAAAGTGGAGACACAAACCTGTTTAATTCTCCAGTGAAGTGGCTTTGGATGGGGACTATATACCAGTGATTTTCAAATTTAGGGTTGGAACCTAGTGCTGGGTCGCAAACCCTCAGGTAACCAGTTGCGGTGTCCCCTGGTGCCGTCACCAAAAGACTGCTCAAAGAAGTAATTGTTTGGTTATGGGCATAAATGATGTTTTTCAACTGGGTCCCCAAGAAAAAAAATTTGAAAACCACTTGCATATACCACTAATGCACAGTTCTGGGGCCACCTATTTTTAGGCAAGCAGTGTTCGGGGGCCCCCTAAAAATAGAGGAATGCACTGGAATGCAGCGTGGGGGGGGGGGGAAGTAACCACAGCAGCCAGAAGGCAGAGGTCCCGTGCATTCCACCTTAAGGTCTGTTGCACCTTAAGCCCAGCCAGCAGACAGCTGTGGCAGGCTGGGAGTTTGTAAATCTCCCCCCTTTATGGCAGGAGCAGCTTGTGGCCAGGAAGCTGCTCCCAGCCAGTCAACCAGCCAGCACGCAAACAGCCAAGGTAAGGCCTCGGCTGGGCCTGGGGGAGCCCCATGGTGGGCCTGGGGAAGAGGCTTTGAGGGGAGGGGGCGCTGGCCCCTAGGATGGGGGTGTGTGGAGCTGCTGGGGAACAGGGAATGCTGCTGGGGGTTGTTTGTGGCAGGGTGTGTGTGTGTAGCTGGGGGTGTGTACCTGTGTGTATGTAGCTGGGGGCTGGTGGGAGTGGATGTGTAGCTGGGAGTGGGTAGGTGTGGATATGTAGCTGAGGGGTGGATGTGTGGGTGTGTAGCTGAGGGGTGGGTGGAGCGGAGCGATAACTGATGCATGTTCCACTCAGAAGTGGTCACAAATGCCTACCTGGGCTGGGGGGGCAGTAGCTGGGGTGGGGACAAGCATTTGTGAGCCTGGACCTGTGTGAGGGTGGGCCAAGACCTGCATGAGGGTGGCCCAGAAATTTAAGAGGGTTCCAGAGCCCCCCCAAATTATACTTTAACTCTTGAGTAGCTGGGGTGGGTGAAGGAGGCCCACACCAGCGTGAGGGGGGTCCGCCAATTTAGGAGGGTTCCGGGGCCCACCAAATTATACTTTAACCCCTGCATCTGCCTGTTATGCCTCATGGTTGGATTATACTGTGTTTGCCCATTACAGTACATCATATAGTCTCCGATCAGCTTTGCCAGGATTGTGCAAAAGGTCTCATATCTTTCTAGTGCTTAGGTCACAGTCCTGATAAGCACAATCCTGGCAAAGCAGACAGGAGGTACGAAACTCTTCTAGACCAGCAGTCTCTCAAAAGCCTGGTCTGCACAAAAATGTGCGCTAGCAAAAGGTGCAATTTTTACCATTTAGCAAGAATTGGAATTCCTGTCCCATGGGAAATTCGCTTACTTCAAAATGGGTTTTTCGTCCCAAATTTCTCCCAGTTTTCATGGAATGAAATATTTTTTGGGGAAAAAAATCTATTTTGTTTCCACTGAAAATGCCAAAACAAAAACATTTCAGGATTCATGAACTGAAGTGTTTAATTTTGGGTTACTTTCATATTAAATTGCATTTCTCTAGGATGGTGCCTTGCATATTGGGAGCTGTATTTTGGAAACTTGAGGCCACCTCTTCTCTGCTACAGGCCAGGCTTGCTGGTCAGATTACTACTCCTGGGATGCACCCACACCTACATGACTCCCCTACTGCACTACATCTCTTAAGTCACAGGAGACAAGCTATAACAAAGATAATCAGTTGTAAACCAGAATAAGGGTATGTGTACACACTGAAGATGCAGCAATTTAAGAACACCAATTTAAGATACACTGCTGCAACTTGTGTATGTGGAGGGAGAAGGGGGACAAGTCCTTATATTCATCATATTCAAAGACTCTCACTTGAAAGTGACATGATCAGGAGGGAGAATGATGCCTGTGGAGAGAACTCCCAAGACATTTCACAATGGAAGAGCCAACTCTCATTTTGGAAGCTCAGTAGGACCCTGATGGATACCGTCACTACAGCTGAATGGTCTTTCTTAAAAGCACTGGACAATTTTAACAGGCCACACCATGGGATCCTTGCTGAGTACTTACTCCCTTTCCTTGAATTCAGCCAGAAGCAGTGGTCACAACAGAAGTCAGAAACAAACTGCCCTGTACACAAATACACAAACATACACACAGGTAGGTGCACAATTACACACCCACACACAAGCATTAACTCTTGCAGAACTGAATATACAGACACACAAAAACATGTACACACAACAGATACATACAAACAGTTCGACCCACAAGCACATACAAATCCATGTACATACACGTATGCAACTTCCTCCTGTCCAGAGCCATCTTCTGAAGCATCGGTAGTCAGTCTTTGCAAGATGCATGGAACCTGATGCTGACATGAAGCGCCAGTGTTCAACCCCGTAATATAAACCTGACATCAGAAGCACATCCAGTTGAGACTGAGGAAGGCAATTCAACTCCCTGGCCCTGATCCAAAGCCCGCTAATGTTAATGGGAGTCTTTCATTGCTTTTACTGGGCTTTGGAGCAGGCCCTTTTTTAGGGGCTAGCTTCAGCTACTGGCCCTGCTCCAGCTTTGAAAATTTCCATGAACCCAGATGACAAACAATACATCTCTGGGCTGGGGGATGGTCAATGAACTGAAATTATTCATAATTAGTTCTGACTCTTCTCAGATCCTCACAGGAGTTGTTAAATTGTGAGCACTGAGGCACTTTGCTGTGTAGAGTGCTGGAGTTCTGTTGTGCTTTTAAACTGAAAGCTTTAAACTCTGCAACAAGGTTAATTTAAACAAACAGAGCAATAACATAGGCTTAATCATCAGGCACTGCGTACCAAAAAGTGGCCAAGCTTTCTTCTACACCGTGTAGCATCACTGGCACTTGGAAGTGGTAACAGAAGCAGCATCTCTGATGCGGAATCCCTTGTGCTCACCATTAATGCTGCTAGGTCAGTGAGGCAAGAGCTCTGCAGCCTGCATGACTCCCTCCCAGGAATGACCATGCACTTGTTTAGACTGGCCACTCTTTCAACTCTGCATCTTGATTCATCTACTCTCCCATCAGTAGCGCAAAGAAACATCAGCTGGGACCTTCTCCTGTGCATGCTTTCACTCTTAGCATTTCCTTCTCAGCTGTGAATCCAGCTCCCAGCAGCTTAATTTGTGCCAGGGCTTGCTATGGCTGAGCCTTGGCACCTCTGGGATTGCCACATCAGTTATGAAAGTTTGAAAAAAAAAATTGCTCGATCTCTGACACCTCTTTCATTACAAATTAAGTCCATTCCATCACGATGCCATTTGAGCATCCTCACAACACCCCTGAGAGGCAGGGCAGGGCTGGGCCCCTATTGCACAGATAGGGAACCGAGGCACACAGAATTGAGGGAATTTACCCAGTGTCACACAGAATGCTTGTGGAGGAGCAGGAATTGAAACTGGATTTCTCCAAGCACAAGCCAAGGCTCTAACCACTGGACCAGCCTTCCTCGGCAAGAAAAGCTGATCTCGTAGGGACAGATCTTCCTGATCAGCGATGATCTAACCTGGGAAGTAGGTAAAAAGCCACTGTTGTGAGGCTCAGCTGGGTCAGTCTGTAGCCCTCACTCAAGGCAGAGCAGCTTTAGGCACCCACAATGAATTTCCTTTACAAAAGAGTCTCTTTCCTCCATGTGGTTGCATGCATTCACACACCCCCTCCCAATGCTGACAGCCCCACTCAACTCCAAGTGGGACTGTCTCAAATAATTCCATGGCTTTCAAATTAGATGAGTCAGAGAAAGGTGCTGCTTGGAAAAATTAGGGAAATTTCAATTTTTTTGTGAAATATTTTAGGCAAAACATCCAAAATATTTTGCTTGAAAGCACCATCTTGGTGCCTGGAAAAGTAATAATGGGGAATCCAGAAAAATAAAAGTAGGGAGAAGACAAATAAGACAATGCTTAGGGGAAATTACCCAGAATCACACAAAAACAAAAGGAAGATGAGAGAGGAACAGAGCTTTATAATCCAGGCTGCTTTGGTCCTCTGAGGGCACATGCCATCACTGAACAACTAGAAAGCAGCAGTACACTCATTAAGAAATTCATCTGCAAGTAGCAATATGACAGCCACTCCACAATGCTATTTCCCTGTCTGTGCCCATGGATGCAGGACTGAGTCCCCCATGCTTTCCCTTCCCTCCATTCCCCATCTCAGCCCTTCCATTTTAGATTCTGTGGAAGGTTCTTTCTACTACGATAGCACAGAGGAACCCAGCCAGAACGACCTTGTGCTAGACCCTCAGTGGACAAGGAACAAAGATTGTCACTACTCCATACAGTGCTAGGTTTAAGGTCCTGATTTAGGCATTTTCTTAACGTTAACCACATGCTTAAGTGACCCTCCTGAATAAAGATACTAGGTAGGATATTCAAAGCAGCCCGAATGCCTCAAAATACAAATCCCACTGGCTTGTGCTCCTAAGTCATTTAGGTGCTTTTGAGAATCCCATCAGCTGTTCTGAACTGGAGCCCCAGTGAGAGGTTAGAAACTAGCTTCACTAGTTTGACCGAGTCACTAGAACCCAAATGTGGTTCCTTTTAGGAGGTGATACAAGCTGCATGAATTTTATTAGCTATAGATGAAGTTGATTCCTGTCCATACAAAGGTCTTTGCGTCACTCATGTACTTCTACAGGCTGTCCGCACCAGGATGAGTTTTGTTCAGTGAATGCAAGTGGACTACTCTTGCCTTTTGAGGCCAGACATTGTTGCAGTTCTGTTCCCCAGCCCTCTCCCCTTTATTCCCATCTGCCTGATACTCTCCAGCACTTGCCAGTTCCACCAGGCCAGCTGTCAGCTCTCTTCTTTACTGATAATGGGGGCCCATTGCCCTAATGGAGTGTTGTGCCATGCTTCTGCAGAGGGACTGGTATCAGACACCTGAGACGTTATACATTTTAAAACCTAATCCCTGTGGAAGGGAGATCATTGCCTGAATTGCAGGTTTACTTTAGCAGAGCCAAGGTAAGCAGGGAAGTCACTTGTGCAGTAAAGATAGGTGATGCTGATAAGATAAAGGAAATTCCAGTGACTCAAAAAAAGAGTGGGAAAAATAGATGGGCCAAAACCGATGCTGCAATTCAAGACCGGGCCCTAATCACATTCAAATCGATTAAATCAGCACAACTCAATTGTCTCTACACTAATTGGCACCTTGTGTATTGCTCTGATGGAGCTACACAGTCCAGCAGCTAGACATCTGACTGAAGAGGAGGATGGTCGGCTGGAGTTTTGCAAACCTAAAACCAAGGGAGGTTTAGTTCCTGGATCTCATTTTAATCAAATCACTACAATTCAAAGAGTCCCGATACATGACATGCAACAGATAACCAGGGAGAGACAAATAAGTATCACTGTCACATTGCAAAGTTCACCTTGCTCCTGGAAAATCCCCCTTATCAGGGATTTTTTCAGAGAAGAGAAAACATCTTTCAATCATTAAGGGGAGGAATAATGTCACTAATATCCAAAGACTTAGTGGAACGCTATTAGTCATTGTTTTGGTTTGTTGTTTTTCCCCCCTGATTTTTCCCCCAAGCTATTTTGTTTCTTTATTCCAGAATATGATGAACTGCACTCCAGGAAAGCAAAAGGTTTTGTTAAACATTTCCAATATAAATTACAATTAAAAACCAGACTTTCACTACAAGGCATTCATTTCTAAGGACTGTTTAAAATGTTATTTAAAAAGTGATTCTGGTACTCATGAAAGCAAAGGGTTGATTTTGCATGTGCCCTCACTTCCCATCAGCTTTCGGGAGGGGAGCTCAGCACCTTGCAGGATTGCATCAGTACATCAAACAAACTGGGGGAATGCTGCTCTAGCTTCCCTCAGAAGATCTCTACCTAAGCACTTCCCTGCAAATCTGCAACACTCCAGTATTCCAGCCCCTGGCCCCTTTTCCTTTCAGTGAAGATACGCTGATTTACATCACGAAGAATATGGACCAAAGCATCTACCCTATTTCCCTAATACAGTCACTGCATGATATGTAAATTGCCTCAGGATTTCAAAATGATTCATAATTGCTTGGCAGAGGGTCCTGGGGTAGACAGACCAGGAATGGTCTTGTAGGAAGAAGCTACATTGCATAGTTCTCTGCTACTCTTTCCTATTATTCATAACAGAATTCCTTTGATATTAAATGTGACTTTCTAAAATGGAAAGTGGGTTTTTAACATTTTAATTTATTGTAATTTTTCTGGCAAGTAGTATATAAAAAGTCCGTAATGTACCATTTTTGCCTGACAACCCTCCAGGCTATTATTTGTGTTAAATAACCCCCCCCCCCTTCCCTTAAACAAAGAGTTATAATTTAAGCCAAGAGATCTCAAACACGAAAACACTTTATGTCTATGCAACAACATTTTTCATGGGCTGATCCCAAAGTGCTTTTGCAACATTAACAGCCTCATTTGGCATCAGCCATAACTGAAAAGACATCAAAAAAGTAGAGGAAGAATTCTCTCTAATTCAACTGACTTTGAAATCAATGAAGATAAGCTAAAGGAGATAAGGATCTGGCCCCAATGGCTTAAATAGTGAGGAAAAAACTCAGCACCTATAGCAGGGCCCAAATTCTTCCAGAGAGCTCAGCTCTCTTTCGGTCACCTAAATAAAGTAAGACTTAGTAGACAGAGCACTGAACTAAAATTCAGGAGACTGGGGTTCTACTTGCAGAGAGTGTTCTAGGGCAAGTCATAATGCTGTGTTTCAGTTTTCCCATATTTAAAATGGGGATAATGATGGTGCCCTTGTCTGTAGATTACTTTGAGATCTACCAATGAAGAATACTATAGAAAAGCTAGTTATTCTTATTTTCAAAAGGACCAGTGGTGCTAGATGTGAGGCCTATTGCAGATCCGGCCATCTGTATCACAACAGGAGCTGTTGGTTTCTGAGCAAAGGCCCTCTCCGCTCCCACTCATGAACATGCTAATCTAGATCATCAGATAAATATTGCATGAAAGAAAGAGAGTATATAAGCATCGGGGCTACCTGATCTGCCGGCAGGGCGTCTCTGGCTGGACCTTCTGGGGAACTGATCTGGTCTGGTCTGGTCCCCCGCCAGGCAGAGGGGTATCCTTGTCTCTTCCCCACGAGAATGGTGACACTTTAGGACTTGGCCCCAGAGTCAATAGCTCCAGCCCCCAAGGTGGGGCAGGCAGTAAATGGCCCCAAAAGGGGTGAAGACACTGCAGATGCCTTGTCACAGCTCAGGGACAGTGGTCAATCACTCCAGGTGGCCAGGTAAGGAAAGGGGTTGAGGAGGGGGACGCAGGCCCACCTGTCTCCACTGAGTCCTGGCCCAGGACCCTACCAGTGACTGTAAGTCCAGTCGTTGGCCCAGTGGGGCTCCTGCTACAATGTGCTGGCACGAGTGGTCAAACGGCAACCCACTCTCCGTGCGCTTCTTCCTTCTACCCTGGGGCACAGGTACCTGGTTCCACAAAGGGTAGCATGTCTCCGTGTCCCCCAAGTAGGCGGCCTGTTGGATCCCACTGAAACCCTCTATGTTCATGGGCAGCAGGTCCAGGAATTCCTCCAGCTCATCAGCAAGAGACAACTCCTGCAGGTCCTGAGGTCCATACACAACTGGCGGCTCCTTCTCAGCCAATGGAAACTCCTCTAAGTCACAGATGCTGTAGGTCTCAGCATCCGCCGCTTCCCCTAGCTCCCTGTCAGCCTCAGCGCATGGCAGCCGCTTATAGGTCCGGCGGGCCTTGGAGCACCCTCCCCAGTCCACAGCCTCAGGGTTCCCCTCCCAGTCGCTAGGCCCAGGGCGGCTGGGTGGGCCATAGGGCCAGCAGTTGGGTCTGGACCCGGCCTCCTCTGACTTGCTACCTCCAGGCAGGCACATCCTTCCCCTTTGGCAGCTCAGCCCCAACTGAGCTGCCAGCCTGGGCTTTTATACTTCCCCTTCCTGGCCAGGTCCTGCCATTCCCCAATCTGACCAGGGAGGGCGAGGCCCTTCCTCAGGCCCAGGCTCTGAGGCTAGCCACAGCTCCTTGCTATAGAATAGATGTTAGCCAGTCAGTTCACAGGAAGAAGTGTTTGTTGGTGAAGTCTGTGCATCAGGCTCCTAGCTTGTACTCCTGACTCAGGGAAACTGAGCCACAGAGTAGTTAAGTGACTTGCCCCAGGTCACACAAATAGAGCAGAGAAAAGTCCTGCTTCTGACTTCCTGTGCTTGAACCACGGAAACACCCTTCCTCCTGGAATACAGGCAACAATTAAAACAGTCTTTATTAGCTCACTGACACCAATGTAGCTAGCTCCAGCACTCAAATCTAAGTTGCTTGTCTTTTCCTTCAAACGTGTAGCATAGAATTTGAAAACTGCTTCTCTTTATATGCATATAACATCAGAGCCTTCCAAAGGACAAGCCTGGAAGTGATGTTTAAGTGGGAAAATAGCAAAATGCCAAGGACCAAAATATGGGCCTACTTAGCTGGCACAGTACCCTGAGGATAGTGGTGAACAGGACACTTTTCTTTCTGCATCTCTGTTCACACAGTCCAGATATATCAGGACACTTGTAGTCCATTAAACATTTGCAGTAAGGACTAAAATTACTTCACTAAGCAAATATGTCAAATAAATTAAAATACTAAGATTAATTAAAATTATTTATTTCCTTCCTTGTGTCATCTTACCCTTCTGCATCTGACAGGCAGCAGGAGTCAGAACTGGTCCCATTTCTTGACAAAGAAAGGTTACCTAGCAAATCTATTAATTTTGGCAGCCTACATCAGGTAAATAAGCATCTCTTAATGGATGTCAGATAAGGTTATGAGTCAAAATGGAAAAAAAAAAATCCAGCATTTCCAGGAAATAAAATGACATGGGTAACCTTCTTGCCTTCCTGCAAGTGGGTGTTCGGGTCAGATCTGATAACGAGTTCTCTCGATGCATTCGGAGTAGTCTCCACACTGTTTGTTTATTTTAAAGAGGTAGAAAAAAGCCACAGGATTGCACATTGCTAAATATGAACTTTTTAAAGTAGGGAGTGGAATTAAAAATTTATTCCAAATAATGAAGCAGCAGCCAACATGGCTTGGCTCATTCAAGGAGTGATCACATACATTAAGCAAGCAGAGCACTTAGCAGATATTCTGTCTTCTTAGATGAAGTTATTATTCTTTCCTCAGTTGGGATGTTGATCTGAGCCCCCTGCATCGGATGTGTGAAGTGGCTCTCAGCCTTTTCCCTACTGTAATTCTATGCTATAACAGCATTAAGATTGTTTCCAAAGAGGTAAAAAGCAGGATTAAAGTGAGACTATGGGTTCTTTTCCCATTACAAAAGGTAATTTGACTTCAGCCTTCCGAAGGTTTGAGCCTAAACAACTGCTCTTATTTGCTGTTACTGTATGACTTGATCCTATGTTTTACACTCCCTTGCTTTTATTTTCATTCCATTCTGTAAGTTCCCTCATCTTCAAAGCATCTGATGAAGTGGGATTTTCTCCCACAAAAGCTCACATGAAAAAATCAATCTGTTAGTCTTTAAGTGCCACACGACTCCTTGTTTGTTTTTTTCCCCCCAAGTAGGTAGCCATGTTAGTCTAGTTCAGCAAAACATACAGTGTAGTGGCACTTCTAAAGACTAACAAATGTTTGAAGATGGAGAAGTAGAGATGAATGGTGTCTGACAAAGTGGGATTCCCTCCTGCCCCCACAACAGCTCATGTGATAAATAAATTTGTCAGTCTGTAAAAGTGCCACAGGACTCCTTGATAGGGCATCTCTCATCCATCTAGCCATATGGACCATGTAGGTAGTCGTGATTTGGGTCTGTTGGGAAAAGGTAGTGGGAGATTTCCCACAATTTTCTCCTCTTTAGGGGGGAAGGAGTAGAGGAAATGAAAAACATTTTTCATTTTTATCAATATTTTCCTACAATTTTGGAGAAGTTTTTTTCATTAAAAACATGAGAAAAAAGCAAAATATATATATTTTTAAATGGAAGCTGAAAAATTATAGCTCCTTGGGAAAATACATTGGTTTACTGACATTTTCCACCTGATCTAGTGAAATTTTAAAGTTTCAAGTTACTGAAAGCTGCAGATTGTTCAGTTTTCCCTAATGAAATCTTCTCCAACAAGTTCATCAGAAATTAAAATTTCTATCAGGATGTAAAAACTATTTTTCGTGGAGAAAATGTTTCTTGTGAAAAACTTCTGCCCTCTCTAGTTGTGACCCCCTGACATTTGATTGCTCTTCACCCAAAGGGTTGTGATTATTTTTTTATTTTTAGCCGCTCTCCTGCTGAGGTCATGACCCCAGAATGAGAAACCCATGAACTGGAGTGTCATATTCCATCGTTCAGATGAGGCATCAAGTGACACGCTGATAACTAGGGCTGTCCAGTGTTTTCACAGATTTCAAATTTTAGCCCAGAAGGGACCATAAGACCATCTATGCTGACCTACTGCCTATCAAATGCCATTAAATATCCCAGTGTTGAGCCCAACAACTGTAGACAAAAATTTTCAGTCCTCTGGGGACTAAATGACTGCACCATAGGCAGAGAGCAGAAGACACCAGGTCTCTGTACCAGCAGGGAATTGATCAAGTGAGAAATGCCTAGAGAGATCCACACCTCAGGCTGCAGAGGAAGGCGAAAACCTCCCAAGGCTGTGCCAGTCTTAGCTTAACTACTTGCAGTGCTACAGATTTTCAGAGGCAGTGAGAGAGGGGCATGTTCTCACACAGCATACTTGATGGTTGGAGAGCAAGAAGCACATTCAGTGATGGTTTACATAAAAAAAGAGGGCCAGGTTTTAAGCCTGCTTGGGGTTGTAGCATGACAGGGAGCCAGAAGGAAATTTTGGTAGTCTCTGAAGGCAAAGCAGTTGCTAAGAGAAGCTGGGGAGGCAGGTTCCCTGCTGTCTCCCTCCCCAACCCCTCCCCTGTCACCCCCCCCCACATTTTGATTGGGTGTAATTGCAGGTCTAGCCATCTGTCAATATCTGCCCTCCCAGCACCTGAAGGTGTAAGGAAGAAAGACAACAAGCAGAATGAAGAAGGTGTCACAACATGCTCAAAGACATCATAGACAGGCCTGAAAGCAAAGAGACTGATTACTTATAACCATCCCCTCCTTTCTGAAGAGCCACCTTAAAGAGATTTTTATAACCCAGACTGAGCAGAGCAAATCTATATTTGTTTGCTGCAGAGCCAAAAGGCCCAGCTATCCATAATAATTGCTGCCAAACAACCTATTGATCCTCACCATCAAGAGGCTCTGGCTGAGCCTAATGTGTCATAACTGGGACTATCTGAAAAGTCCTCTTGATATTGGGGAAGTACCCCACTTCATGATGCTGATCCGCTGGGGTTTTCTTCAACCTCTTCATTATGCAAGATGCAAGCTGCAGAAAATTAAGTCAAAGGGAAAGGCAATTATTTTGGTTTGTGCCAGCATCATTCAGCAGTAGTAGATTTTCTTTCCCCTGCAGCAATCACTTTGTTAGGTTTTTTTCCCCCCTGATGTTTACATTTTTTCTTTGAGGAAGCACTCAAGGAAAGAGAGTTCAAACAGAAGCCTTTTGCCATCCGTCCACCCATGATGGTGTGCATCTCCTGCTCACTCCCCTTGTTATTCTTTCAATTTCTGCCCTGACAAGGGGTCTCAACTGAGATCAGAGCACCATTGTGCTAGGTGCTGTACATACACATAGTAAAAGAAAGACCTTTCCTTGCCCTGAAGAGCTTACGAACTAAACAGACAAGACAGATGACGGGTGGAAGAAAGGAAGGAGTATTAATCTCATTTTCCAGATGAAATTTTAAGATTTAGGGTATGTCATCACTAAATAGTTAAGGCAGATTCTTACTTAAGTTTTAGTCCTACTCCTCGTATCATACACACAGAAATGTCCCTGAGCTACTTATGGAGGTGCTTTAAGCCAGGGCTAGGTGACTTGTCTGAGACACTCTGTTAGAGCCCAGGATCTGCTTTCACTAGGGCTGAAAACTGTCCACTTTGCAATGAAGGCACAAGGAAAAAGACTTGAATGCTATTAATCTTCCCTGCCTTACCACAATTCCTCTGAAAGACTAACAAATTCTTCTACAATTACTGTAATTGACTGGGAAAATTAAAGCATCAAAGCACAAAGAACAATGGGGTGCACTATAGGCAAATGCAGAAGCAGAGAAGACACAGTAACACAGAGAGGATTTTGCTGCTACATCTGGGGTAGCCCAGGAACTCAGACCTGGGGCCCAATCACTGAGATGCAATAAAGATTTACACACAGAATCTATAGATGACCCCAGGTCCTCTGAGGTTCTGTCTTAGCCCCAAGACTCATTATTCACCCTGTACCTCGCTGTCTAGTTTGAAACATCTCCTGGTCAAATTCCATCTCTGAGGTAGCTCCTTTATCTCAGCGGAGTTACACCAGGGTAGCACTTGACCCTGCAGCTTCTCTGGTTCCTCTCAGAGTGGATTCAGCTTCTCCAATCTTTACCTTCATATTCCCAAAGCAAAATGAAAACTCCTCCTTATTGTATCATTATTGCCATGCCCTGTATTATAGATGCACTTAGACAGCCCAAATGGGAAAGGCATTGCACTTACAGAAAACATGCGTGCGTCTATGCTGCCGTCAGAGAGGTGCAATTCCCAGCTCAGGAAGATACATATGCTCTAATGCTAGTTGATCTAGTGCACCAGAAGCAGCAATGCAGCCAGGGTAGCATCAGTGGGCAGGGCTTTACTTCAGAGGCTCACTCAAGCTACCATCGTCCCACTGCTATTTTTAATGCAGTAATTCTGTGAGCTATGCTCAGTTTACATCTACTCACACAGGGAATTACCCCTCCCAGCTACTATGCAGACAGAGCCTAGGAAACATCCCTTGTCCTGAAGAACTTACAGTTCAAACAGGCAAGGGGTGAGACTTGAAACACAGGCATGGAGAATGTCTAAGGCAGTGGTTCCCAACATTTTCTCCGCCATAGCACACTTTGCCACCTTTAAATAATTTGAGGCACACCACAATATAGTTTCCAAATGAGCTCATGAATACTCATGAGCCAACGAGCCAATCCAGAGCTCTTTGCGTAGTTTTTTAAAAAAATTTGTGGCACACCTGCTCAGACTTGATGACACACCTGTGTGCCATGGCACACTAGTTTGGAAACACTGGTCTAAGGTCACCCAGCAAGTCTATGGCAGAGCTAGGAACTGAACACCAAATCTGTGGACTCTCAGGTCAGTGTCCTATGACCTGGTGACCACACTGTTTTCAGAGCAGTGAAGTTGATTCCAGGACAGACTTTCCCAGCAACCAAAGATGTTTCATGCTAAATAAATTCAAGTCCTATATTGTTCATGGCTCTATTTCTTTTTAAAAAAACCTATTATTGTGAGAAAAATGGCAGTATGGTCATTTATTTTGACCATCCATTGCTTTGTCAAGATCAATAGCTAAAAACACTGACGTGAAGCCTTCAGCTTCATTCTGGCTTCTGCTGCAAACAGGAGCAGCATTGGCAGCAACACAGACTTCCCTGTTTAGGGCTGGGCAAGTGGATATGATAGTTTCCCCATCTGGGGCAAGCCATTCAGTAAGTAATCAATAGCACTTGCTAAGCTACTACTCCAAAGACCCACCCTTTAACTGCTAAGCTGTGTTATTTCCCTCACTCCTTCCAAATGAAAGAACTAGGAAATTCTGGTATTAAGAAAGCGGCCATTTTTGTAGCGATTACTGACCTGAGCCTTTAATTTTCCCTGTAGGAAAAGGAGTGTCCAATTTATAGAAACTCACTACTATCCAATAGACTTCTCAATGTGGGACAGAGTGGTTTTTGTTGCATGCATGTGCACGTATTCTTCTTAAAAACGGTTTGGAAAACTAGAAACTATAGCCATCAACTGCTACTGAATGATATACAGTTGTTCTAACTGTACCTGTCACGTATTCACAGCAGCAACTGATTTACTCTGGGTTCATGCTTTCAGAGGGAAGAAAAAGTAAAACATGTTCTTTCCCACAGCATTTTTCCAACTGTTTTAAACGCTGGCTGAAATTGCTTGTTCTTCTTAGCCAGCCCTAAGCAATCCATGTAATCTGCATGCTAAACAAGAGATGGTATCACCTGTCACACTGCATTCCAGCCACTGGAACATATTATAACATCAGCCTTGCTGAGAAATTCCACAGGACAATCCCAAGGTAACATGTTTTAGATTAATTGGAAAGAGTGGAGTGAGCTGAACATTAAAAAGACTATGGACTGGATTCTCTCAGGGTTTAAATCAGTGCAGTTCCACTGATTATACACCACTCTGACACTATTTGCCGCCCCTTTCGTTTCTTTTATGAGATTCCTTTTTTAGCTGTCACTTTCTTGGCTAGTATTTTCCTTCTGGCCAGAAGAAGCTGTTAAGGATTCAGCACTCAAAGGTCTGTGTACAAGCCATATCAACATCACCAATATTCAGTGGATGAAAACTGAAATATCTTTCACTTGTACCTGGGCTTTTGGGGAGGTTTATTCAGCACTCCTTTCAGTATTCTTCTGCTCGTTTATCACTCCAGCTTTACGAACCCTTTCAGGTCAGCTTTTACCATGCTTATACCTTTCAATAAAGAATATCAGGTGATAATGCAACATCTCAGATCTTGGATGTTTTACAATTAAGCATCTTAGTTAGGCATGTGCGTTTTCAGCTGCAGGATATGCTCAAGCAATACAGTCATTCAGCTGACAAATAGATAGGCAGATATAAATGTGCACTGAAGAATCACACTTTTTGTCTTCAGTACAATTATATTAAAGTATATAGTAGATGGATAGATAGCTTTCCATCCTTCACTCACCTGGGAGTAGGATGGATGGATAAACAGATAGACACTTCCCATTTTAACTACTAAACATTTGATTCAAAAGGGGTTTGTTATAAGTCTGTTTCCAAAAACCTTCCCTCTGATAGTCCTTTATTCAGGCGAGTAGTCCCATGAGTGTCAGTACACTGGATATTTCCTCTGCCTAACCACTCTGTATACTCTCTACCTCTAGACATATGATATAACCCCACACCACAATCCATCCAGGCTCCCATTTTATCCTTTAATTCTTTCTAGCAAGCTATCCTGGTTCTTGTACCATGCCCATCACCATGGTATCTGGATACTACAGCAGTCAACACAATCTCAAGTTCCTGTCTAATAATCCTTCACTGCTGTTCCCCAATCCTGTCACATCTTTAGCACCTGCCGATGTTTCTCCTGGAAGGTCTGCTTTAAACCCACTTTCATGCCTCCCTGTCTCCAAATAAGGGAACATCATACCATTGTGACACTTGCCTCCAAAAATAACCTCTTTTCACTCCATCTCCAGGAAGAATAAAACTTTATGACTTGCTGGTAGATACATTAAGTTGCATTTGGGGCTAGTGTGTCAAGTTTTCAGAGTCATATATGGAATTAGCATAAGGTACAATTCTGGCTCAGTATGAGATTTACAACTGCTTCTGCAGCTATGAAAACAGGAACTTCAGTGAGTAATTATAAATCTAATAGAGATGTTGAATATCGCTGCAGGAGAGGTTAATTTATTGCACCAGCATTTAAAAATAATGGCATGCCTGAAAGGGGATGGTGGCCAAAAGTTCAGTATCATGTGGAGGGCTGTGAGGAGAGGGATGGATGGACAGACACAGAGCCTCTGATGGTATAAATAGCATACATCTACTGATTTCTGATTTATATCCACTAAGAATCTGGCCCATTACTATAGATACAGCTGGAATTTGGCTATTTATAGTCCTAACATTGCCCCCTTCCTTAGGTTTGCCTTTAATGGTCACTCATGGGGCAACAGCAGAATACAGTCCTCAGTCTAAGGTTTGGCTCAAAAACTGGTTGTTCCAGCAGAATCTCCCATGTCCCAAATTCTAGTTTCTTCTGCCTCTGACAGAGACATTCCAACCCTTCTTCAATCCCATGTTGACTTGCCACTCAAGGAGTTTTATATCCTGGCTGGTGATTTCAATGGAGCTATGGCAATTTATCATAGTTGAGTGTCCAGCTCTCAGGTACTAGAATTGGCATTAAGAAGAAGGTCTCTTTCTTGCATTAGCTCTCTGTTAGCACATCATTGCGGCAATCTTACTAACAAGTCTCTGAGACCTGTTTCCTAAATATTCTGCATGGACTGTAATTTAGAAACATGGACCTACCCTGTGAAATACAGTATTTTATTGTTTATGGGGCAACCCTGTGAATTATTCATTCTAGGCTTTGCCACTGCACATTTGTATGATTTAAACCCTTTTAGGAGTGGCTGACAGTTGAAGGGGGGGGGGAGAGGGAAGCTTGGTTGAGATATATATAAAATTTTTTAAGGAAAAGGAACATCTTGGGTAGAAAAATCTGTAATTGCCATGTCAAGATGACATCTTGTGTGAGGATGAATGCTCACTGACCTTAGTGTCACTTACAAAATGAATGAACATCAGCCAGGGTGACCAGACAGCAAGTGTGAAAAATTGGAATTGGGGTGGGGAGTAATAGGCACCTATATAAGAAAAAGCCCTGAAAATTGGGATTGTCTTTATAAAATTGGGACATCTGAACACCCTAACATCAGCCCATGGCACTGAATCAATGGTCAATAGCTTCATGTGTCAGTTTACCTCTGTGTTAGAGTCCTAGGGGAAGAATGAAGGATTACAGCTGTTCAGTTTTACCTAGTTATTTCTTTGCTGTGCTACACACAGCAAGAAAAATTAATGACTACCCCATCCTCAAATACTTTCTTTAAAAAATTTTTAAAAATTCTCAATTTCCTGCTATAACGTTGAGTAAAGAGAACTTTTTGCAAACACAATAAAGGGATGCCACCTAGATAAAAAAATCATATATGGAAAGCCGAAGGTTTATTAAACTGAAATCATAATATATTTAATCATTTGCACTGTGCATTTTACTGTTTGCACTTGGTTTTAATTAGCCATTGAAATTACCATATACTTATTAGTTTCATTTCCTGATCCTGGATATCAAGCCTATCACCTCCCAGTCCTTTTATTGAATTTGGGTTTCTAGCACTGCTATTGCAAAAGTTTTAAATGAAAGATGACAACCTATTCAGAGTCTGAGTTACTCGGGGTTTACTCTGGCAGAACAGAGATCAGAATCCATCCAGATATTTCAAGGTCAAGAAATACACATCAAATATCTTGTGAAACAGACAGTGCAACCCTAATTATTGAAAATATTCCAGCAGCAAAATGTTGGTTTCTATTCCAAACTAAGAGCAAAACAACCACCTCTTGTGCTTCTAAAAAAGAAACAAGCAAATAAAATATTTCCCCTCCATCTAGACATCCCTCCCTGTTTAAATTGGCAATGTACAACTGTATAAACCCATCCCACGCACTCATCTCTTGTGGCTAGTTTGTGTAGAATGCAACATGCTGGAACTTTCAGGAAGTGAGCCGTTGCCTTTATTCTCCAGGAAACTAATTTGGCCACTTCTTTAAAACCAAAGCAAAGATTTCCTTTTAATTTAAATAAGTCTGGTTCCTTTTGACAATGGAAAAAAAAGAGGCATGAGGACTAAAACATTTCCAGAATTTTTTTTTAAAACAAACAATAAAAGGAAGGTGAAACATAGAAACTTTAACGCAGGTGTGTAGGAATAAATTAAGTTACGAGCAATGCACAGTATAAACAGTGTTGCACATTTGACAGCTGCCTTCTTAGACAGCATGCCAGTAATTGAACCAGGGACCTCTGGAGTTAAAGTCATGAGCTGCTACAAGTAGAGCTAAAAAGCCAACCTCTAGCTAGCAAAATAATAGACTCGCCTCCTGCATGAATGACAGCGCAAAGAGGAACCTCTTACACAAGCAAACTGTACAATTTAAGAATCCCAAATACAGGAATTTATTCATCAAAGATGAATGCATCATGGCCAGCAAAAGTCCCATACAGTATGCGACTCCCATTTACGTCTTCAGAAAGCATAACTCAAAGGGAGCAGAGGCCCTATGCTGTCTTTCAGCATATGGATGAGTTTAACCCTAAATCTTCAGAAAAGGGTAAGCTGCATAAAAATCTTGAAGCTGCAAACAGATGTGAAGACTGTATCTTAAAGCATTTATCCAACATTAGTACAAACAAATCACTTGAAGCTGAACAGTATACCAGTATAGCTATATCAGTTAGGAGTATGATTTTAACCAATGAGGTAAACAGTTACATCGGTATAAAGGCGCCTTACACTGGGATAGTTATCCCCTTTCCTGTGCTAAAATAGCTGTAATAGGCCTGGTCTACACCAGAAAGTATCACTGACATAGCTACATCAGCTAAGTGGGTGAAAAAAAAAATTATACCCCAAACCAACAACCTAACCACTGGCAAAAGCCCTAATGGAGACAGCTATACAGGCAAAATAGTGCTTTGGCCAATGTAACTTATTATGTTCAGAGACCTCGTTGAAGCCTTGCCAGCAAAAGAATTCTGTTGCTGCTAGAAACTGCATCTTCGCTAAGGGGGTGTGTTAGTACAGTTATGCTGGCATTTTACCAGTAAAACATCTCTGACACACCCCTCACTCTGAGGACTCAGAGCCACTACCACAGCTCTAGATCAGCCAGGGAAGGCACTTACAAGAGGATTCATGTTCAGTGGGCTACTTCCACACACTTTAAGATCCCTTTATGCTCTGGAATAGTTACACTGATTTACACAGAGCTGGGAATAGACCTTACAAGTCCTGCCTCAAGTAATAACCTTTGCTTTCACCACTAGACAATTCTCTCTATTACACAGAGAGACCCATTGTTAGAGGAAGAATCCGATGGATTTGTAACAGGGAAGATAAGCATGCTAGTGAGAAATACTATGAAAATACATTTGTAGAGCAGATCCTTAGCTGCTGTAAATCAGCACATTGACTTCAATAGAACTGTAACTACAATGATTTACACCACTTGAAAATCTAACATAAAACAGTTTTATTCCATGTAAACACACACACTGGACCCGATGCTCCTTTCAGTGAGGCTGGCATACGTGAGGAGGACAACACTGATATCAGAGCTCAACTGGTGTAAAACTGGTGTGAATGAAAGAAGACAAAATTTGATCTTTCCATTATAGAGTTATAGACTTCCCCTTGCATTGATTTCTGTGCAGATATATAAATTAATGTCAGTGAAATAGGCTTTATTAGGTTGCATTTCATAAGCACATGGCCTAATTCACCATTGCATTGCTCTAGTTTCACTACCATTTGAAATCACTGGTGTTAGACTGGTTTATAATTGGCATAACACAGTGATGAATCTGGCCTAGCAACTAGGGAGTAAAGCCATTTGAAATTGTTCTGTCTTGAGTTTTTCTGAGAAAAAATGTTTTTTTGGGCACAACAAACATTTCAGTTTGGTCTAAATTTTCCAGTTTTTCCAATCAGGGGGAAAAAAAAACAGTTTGGGGCTTTCATTAAAAACTGAAAACTATTTGCAAATTTTAAAAAAATAATTTCTCTTGAAAAACAGAATTTTCAATTTGCTCTTCTTAGGACCTTCCTTTTGTTACCCAATGTGCTTATGCTGTTCTTGAATGGAAAGGCTGATGGTATCAAAAGTTCCATTTCTTCCTTGTATGCATAAAGCAATTGTATTAATATGACACAAACAAGGCAAAGATAATTTCCTCACTCACATGAGCTATGATTTCTCTGCACCTCATTTCCTATTCCATAAACATTTCTGGTTTTTCTTATTCTCTGACATGAGCTATTGTTTTGCTTTCCTTGTATTTCAAAATGTACAATGTGCTAAATTACCTTGCACCAGCCCCAGATGCCAGTTGTATGTTATTAACCACTTTAAATTTACAGTGTTTCCTGTGTGTTTCCTTAGCTGGCCAGTTAATCACACAGTTTAAACACTATCCAAAATTCATTTATTGCGCAACTGGCCTTGTAATACATAACCAGACAAATTAATTCAGCTCACTTCAATGTGCAATTCTTGGATACCCCCTGAACTTTGTAGGCAGCACAGAGAAGATGATATGATGTTCTCAGATTGCATGATAATAATACAAAAATCCTATATTTACATTTATTTCAAACAACTGCTGAATCTGAGACTTTATGAAACCAACCCAAGGAGATGAATAATTTTATCATCAGTCTTTTTTTCCCCCTCCAGAAGGTTTTCATTAAAGAAAAAAAAATATCTAGACAGCTCCTGCAGACTGCAAAATATTCTGTTGTTCCTGTCAAGTTTTGGACAAGCCAACTTGATTCCCCCTTCCCCCCAACTCAAACCAATTCTCTTCCCTTTCTTTTTCTTTCATGGCAGTTGCTAAAGGAAAGGTGCTTTATCAGTAATAGGGTCTGCACATGATGAAATCTGATTGATGGGCTGTAATAAAAGATATTATGATTCAACCAGTGACTCCACATAAGGCAGCCAGATACATCAAAAAAAAGGAAGAAACAGGAGGGAATATCTGCAGAAAGTAATTATAGCTTTTGGCTATATTACTGTTTTCCTTTATGCATTTAGTGAAGAGACAGCAGCAGCAAGGTGAAGGATATACAAACCAATTGCAAATAAAAGCTAGCTATACTAATCACCAGTGCAATATTACTAGTGAAAGCTAAACTGATTTTTTTAAATAGGGGTACCATCATTAAAGTGCACCATGAACAGGGACTGGCTATCTCAGGACGTTGAGGCAGGACTGTGAAGCCCTAGATCAGCAAGTCACTGGCTTGTGTCTCTGGGGATTGGTGGGAGTGTGGAAGACTCAGCCATGAGTCCATTTTACCCACCACACCCCCTGAAGCAACAAAAGAAGAAGGGATATGGCAGCCACTAATCAAACCACTAGAAGACTCCTCTACAGTGGGCAAATCCTTCCGGCCATGCCTGCTTTAGGGCCACTTTGTGCCAAGAGGCTGCTCCACAGTTCAGAATCTGGGCCAGTGTTTCCCAACAGCAGTTTGGAGAGTAAGGAGCTGGTGAATTCACTCTGGGTCTTCATGAAAAAAATGATCACATTGCAAAAAAAAAAAAAACAAAACCAACCCCCCCCCCCAAAGTGGCCCCTTGCAGGGATTCTTAATGGAGAAGGCTTAGAGGGGACATTGAGAAAGAATTAACCTCTCGCTCATGAAGATAGCTCCCCCAAATCAGAGTTAAAGGTTTGTTAAAGGGTCAGGGTGAGAGAAAGTTTGCATTCCCACCAGCCACATTGAATATGTTCTATGGGAAGACAGAGGATTCCACTGCAGGATGTCAGTTCAGGAACACTCAGTCATTACAGGATAATGGTGGACTATCCATCACAAAGGAAGGCCCAGATTTTCAAGAGCTCAACACCAGAAATGCTTTATTTTAAACTGTTTTGCACCAAACTAGGACTTGCCACACCTGTTTTTATTTAAAACATATAGATTCTCTTAAAATACGAGCAAACTGGTGTTTAGGGGGAGTTTGGAAAATGTTTGGGGGGTGGCATTGACCAAAAATCAGAGCCAGCTCAAGGAGTTATGGCGCTTGAGGCAATTTTTGCTTAGGCTCCCTTCCCACCCACCCCAAACAGGAACAGTCAGCCCAGGGGCAGAGCAGGCCAGCCCAGAGGCTGAGCTTCACTCTCTTGCCCCTCCCCTGGGCTGGCTGTTCCTCCCTAGGGGTGGGGAGTGGGGTGAGAGAGCAAAATCTGACCCATTGGCTGGCCTGCTCCACACTCAGGGGTGGAAGCACAGGGTCTGGCTTCCCAGCACCCCTATGCTTCAGCACCCCAAACCGGTGCCAAACTGGCTCATCCCTAGAGCCAGCCCTACCAAAAATGTAAAAAGCTATTTTTATTTTGTCAAGAAAATTTCTAGGGGAAATGAAAAATTTTTCCCAACCAGCTGTACTCAGCTGTCATTTATGGGGCCAGATTTTTTGAAGGACTCAGTTCTCATCAGCTCCCGCTGGGACGGCAATAACTTGAGTGGTTCTCAGTCTCATAAGGCCCAAATGTGGGATCCAAAGTGTGATAAAGACCCAAAATGAAGGGGAACAGAATTATTCATGCAGCATGAACAGCTCATTCTGCAACCTCAGTTTTACATTTATTTCTGATACAAATAACTTTCAACTGTATATGTCAGAGCACAGAAAATATGTGGAAAGGAGATAACTTTGGGACTAAAATGAGCAGTGTACCATGAGATACACTTGAAGGTATGATGGGCAGAAATTTAGCACCTTATCTGGTCTAATGGAGGGAGCACTAGACAGGGAGTCAGGAAACCAGCATTAAATCTTAGCTCTAAGAATGACCTGTTGGTTAAGCCATTTCTCCTCTTTGTATTTCTCTTTCCCCTTGCACCATTTGTCTGTCTTGCTTATATAAATTTTAAGAGCAGGGATTTGTCTCTTACTGTTTGTCTGTAGGAAACTCATCCACACACTGGGGATTACACAAGGACCTTCTTATAAAACAAAAGTGTTTTAGCAGCCTGCTCCAGAAAAAATATTATTCTGTCCCTGAAACTGCAGTTGATGACACGCTGCTTAGTGCAGTAGAAAAATTTTGCAGTCTTGACAGCACTTTAATCTAACACCATGTTGACAATAAAATCATGCAGTGCATTTTTAAAGACAGTTCTGCCCATGGTTGACTTTGTTGCCACCCGTGAAATGCAATGTTCAATGTCAAATGAAAATGAGTGCCTACCATGCAACTGAGTTAAGCATTCTTCTGCCTGACTGTGAAATGGGAACTCTGTAGAAGGCACTTGAAGCAACAGGAACATTTTCATATGCATTATCTGTGTGTCATCTGTAACATCAAGTCGTCAGGCAGGACGTCAAACATCAACGTGGACCAGTGTTGCAAGACTAGTGTCGAGTCCCCTAATCACAGAGATGCAACTTTCCTGGGCTGGTAACTTTGTACAGATGGGTGAGACATGGTTCTCTAAAGCCACATTTTATAGACAGTTGAAAAGGACGGCATATGTGCTGGAAGACCAACAGTACAGTACAGGCATACTCTCAAAGCTCACCTAAAAGCCAGCCAACTAGATCGAAACACAGATGGCAGAAGACCTGTTTGTCGACAGTTAAAGCATTGTGAACGACAGAACAAAGAAAGCCAAAGGAGCATGAGCAGAGAAAGCAGGCTGTGGCAAAAATGTGTGGCCATATCTGTCCAACATGCAGGCACATCTGCAGATCCCTCATTGCTTTACATTCACGGAAAAGGGACACACTGAAACAAAACTGATTCTCATATATCAACCACTATGGAGCACTCCAACAACAGGGCACTCCAAAAATGAAAGTCTAAGCTGGTATATGTTTAGCTAAGGAGCCCAAACCATACAGGTTGCTACAACAACTCATACCCTTTGTGGATAAGCAACAGAGGGGGACCTAGAACAAACCGTTCACTCACCAGCAGCAGACACACAGCAGTTAGCACAATAAGTACCAATCTCTCTTTGATCTCAAGGTGCTGTTTTAAGAAAAACAAGGCTTAATTTTCATAGGGCAACTGAAGACGTGGGTGTTCAATACTGCTTGAAATCAGGCATTCTTTAATTCTGCCTCAGGTGAAAGGAAGGCAAAGCTCATTTGCCACATTATAAAAATAACTCCTCCAATCTGAACTTTAATGCAGAGCCAGAAATGGTTCATGATTGTCGATTTTGTTGAAATATTAACTTAGTATAAATTAGCAAATTTTAAAATACAACATATATCCAAGTTCCGTGAGAAGAGAATGAGCTTTTTTTACTTGTCAAAAAGCACAGAGTTTAAAAAACAACCACCAAACAAACAAACCAAAAAAACCCATGCACCTTGCCTCACTTCATACACAAAATTGTAGCTTTTCTCTTTCCTCCTTCCTTTTTCTTGATCATATGGTAAGGTACCTTGCTAATCAAATTTCATACTGTAATTCCTTCTCTCTTGCAAGTCAGACAAATGAGCTCAAATAAACTTCAGAAGTAAAAGAAACCTCACCCCCCCTCCAAAAAAAAAAAAAAAGGGCACAAAACCACCAAAAAAAGCCAGTTGGGATGAAAGTAGCTTCCAAAATTACTGATTTTTTCAGCCTAATATTTTATTTATTTTTGTAGGGAACATTTTCTGTCAGAAAACACTAATGAACTTTGTATCTCATCTATTTCCAAGCTGATTGGCTGCATTCATTCTATTTCTCTGGGAGACTTAATCTGTTACGCTTTAAGTGCCACAAGACTCCTTTCTTTTTTTTATACCAAAAATTCTCTCTGCCTTCATGCCTTTACAGAACAAAACTTCCCCTTTAATTAACTGGATTTTCATACTCTAGCCATCACCAGCATCAACTTTAGAGCTTCCATTACCCAACTACTTTTCTTTCTATCACTCACAACAGTCTCCAAGAAGCAATGTAAAGCCACATCTCTCTAGGTTCCTACCTAACCCTCACCACCAAAGAATCTGAGTACCTCATTCATGGATTTTAGCCTTGCCATAGCCTTATGTTGTAGAGTGTTAACTTCACTTTACAGGTAAAGAATCAAAGTACCTAATATAAGGCAAGTGGTTTGCCCAAGGACTCACACAGGAAGTCAATAGCTACACCAGAAATTAAAAAGGTCTCTCTCAATTTTCAGTCCACCAACTGATCCATTGGACCATTATTATCAGGGAGTTGAAGAGCAGTAGGCATCTGGGCTGAAAATCAAGGTCTTGTAGGCCAATGCTGTAGCAACTTGGGAATCTCTCCATGCAAAGAATATTCTCAAGGGTCATTTGTAGGCCTTTAACCTGGTTGAGTACACCTGAGAATCAGGCTTGAGTCTTCCCAGTTTAACACTGAAGTCATCATATAATGATGCTGTATAAATCTGAGACAAGGGGGCAGATGGCTGAAGTAACAACTATGAGTTCTTGAGAGCATCTCCTCTGCCTGTCCTAAGTCTGTATCTCTATAAAGGAGAATTAGAGGCAGCTAAGTTTGACAGCTCAGTACTTTGCGGGCTGTTTTATATCTTCTCCCACTGGCCTACTGAAATCTTCATGTCCCTTTAAGTAAATAAATAAAATCATGGTCCAGATGCAACATCTAAAAGAGAAAATAACTACAGTTGTGTGGAATGGGATGGCAGTTTGCGAGACATCTGTTTTTCCAATATAAAAAAAGATCTTTATTTCTGCTTTAAAGTGCTCATAAAACCTCAAGGATCCATGAGAGGCTAAGATAAAATGCTATAGTCCCCTCTATAGCATGTAGGGAAGGAATTTTTTTAAAGTGCATTTTAAATTATTAAAATA
This sequence comes from Podocnemis expansa, assembly GCA_007922195.1. Taxonomy (NCBI): domain Eukaryota; kingdom Metazoa; phylum Chordata; order Testudines; family Podocnemididae; genus Podocnemis; species Podocnemis expansa. The sequence goes on along the minus strand of ML681963.1, from coordinate 53,511,636 downwards.
ATAAGTTGTGTGTTTATCACTGCAGCAGTGTTTTCCTGATGTCACGGTATTTCTCAGGGATGCAGTAAAGGGCCATTTCAGTCACAACCCAATTTCCATCTGAGATGGAGGCGAGTCCCTTTCGCAAAAATAAACAAACAAACCTCACAAATGAATCAGCTCATTATTTTCTGCAATTTAGAAGGTTTCCTAAAGGAGCGAGGCAGGCGAATAAATGACCTGCACTAGCAAAGAAAATGACACTTGTGGCTTCCGAAAAATGATAACAGCCTTAAGAAAAACAAACAAACAAGCAAACAGTGTGGATGGAAAATACCATCAGCACTTAGCTGCCCTGAATATGATCTGTCTGAGGATAAAGAATTCATTAGCTGCAGAGAATAGATATGAGTGCTAGGTAAATTACACATACGGACACCTGGGGAGGAGCTGGGATGACTATTCTGCTCTGTAAACTCAGGCTTCTAGTACCTAAGCCAAAGGTAATCTCTTTTGGCTGGCCTACTAAGTACATTAACCCTGGTGAAGGTCAGTAACCAAGGGCAAAATTCTCCCTGAGGGAAAGAGGTGTTTTTTTGGGGGGTGGGGTTTAAAAAAATACTTTTTGTAGTAGCATCTAACTGAGAGCAGGGTGCCAATGAACCTGACACTGAATATGCATATCGGAAAAAGTGGTCCTTGCCCCCAAAAATTCACAACCTAAACTAACAAGAGGGGAAGGAAGCACCATTATTCCAATTGTATGAATGGCAGAACTGATGCACATAGAGATATGATTATTGTGAGGAAGGACAGTACAATGATCAGGATACAAACCTAAGACTTAAAGATGAGTGTTAAAATCCCTGATCCTTCACAGATTTGCATCCTGACCTTAGGCTAGTCACAGTTCCTTGTTTTGTAAAATAGAGAGATAAAAAGCTCTTCCCCATCTTCACAGCACCCCTGTGAGGTAACATTACAAATGAAGGGAGTCAGAAAAAAGGAGAGGGTGGTGGGACTAAAAGTACCATATATAAGTAGATATGGCCAAGGAGACACAGGAAGTCTATAGCAGAACCAGGAACTGAAACCATGTCTTGGGTATACTAAGCACTGTATCGGTTTTCCTCATCAGCATGGAGCAGTGATTCTCAGTTAGGTGCCTTAATTAGATCTCTCTTTTAAAACAGAGAAGCAATGCATGCACAAGGAAAAAGAGCATACACAGAAAATACAGAAAAAACAGACTTTCTAAAAACGGTAAAGAAATAAAAGACAAACAATGATCCTTTAAACACAAATCATTCCTCAAGGGATAAAAAATTATAAGTGGGGAGGGTAACGGATGCAAAGCCAAGAACATGAGGCCTCTGAGAGTAAAGTGTTTTTCTGCTCAGAAGTAAAATGCCTTTTGAAAAGGTTTGGCTGAACTCATTTTGCACATAATGTATGTTACAGCTTTTCAAATGAATTTGGCATAAATATTTTACATGACACTACAATAAGCTTTGTGCAGAGGGCCTGGAAAATGTGGGTTTTATTTACTGTCATTCTGGAAGAATCAATTTCAATTGATCAATTTCTACAGTCAGAGGCATTGTGCTCTTTTTTCCTTAAGTTGTTGCTGCTAGTGTTGTATTTAGTTTAGCTGTTAAACTGTAGACATGGAAGTGGTTTATCTCATATATAAGTAGCTTGCTGCAGTCGCTCTCTTCATGTCAACCCAGGGAACGTGCATAAGACTATGTAATAACAGTTAAAACATTGGACAGGCTCAGTGTAGACTAAAGGGTCTGATTTTGCAAAGTGCTCAGCAACCTCAAACCTCACTGAACCCATTCAGGGTACATCTACATTGCAATGGAAGTCCAAGGTTAATGGGAATTAGCCAGTTGACCCTTATTTGGGTTACCCTGTCAAAGTAACCATAAACTAGAGTCCCTGCTGCCATGCCATGACCCACTCCATCCCCTGAAATGCGACTGCTTCCACCCCAGGATCACAATGCACCAAGGGAAAATTTTACTGCCCAGGTATATGGAAAGGAATCAAACAAGCAGACTAACAAGCACAGACGCCTAGACTTTGTGGGTGTGACATAATTTATTATTTTGAAAAAGAGAATCTTAATGACTCCAGGTTGGATTTGTAAAGTCAGGGGAGGAAGAGAGATTCTTCAGTTCTGCCACTGGGGTGAGCTGTGCCAACTACAGGAATTGCAGCTAGGCTTTCTCCCCTATAGGTTTGTTAATTCAAGTTACATTGCTTCTCAAGAGGTGTGGAGCAAGATTTAAAAGAGTACTCATTTGAATTGTCCTTCGAAAGAGGTGAAAGTCACAGAGAAATGGGGGGGGGGGATGTTTATATTGAGAGAAATCTCACGATATTTCTATTACTACCTGCTACTGTTCAGGCTAGAAACACAGCTTCACTCAGTGGATTTGATCAGCTTTATCTTGGAAATGCGGAAGGTAGTCTAAGTGAGTTCAAGGTATTGTGCCAAACTTTTTAAAACATTTGAGTTCCTTTTCAGTTCCATTAAGAATTAGACCTATTGTCCCATCCAAACCATCTTTCTGTCTGCAAGCATAACCCCCAGGTAAGGGTACATTACCAGGCTCCATTGGGATTCTCCTCTAGAAAGGATGAGTGTTACTAGGAGTTGTGACATACTAGCTCATGCTGTAGAAATCAGTTGACAACAGTCACCTTGGTTTATCCAGCCAGCTTGGTTTATCCAGCAAGCACCAGTGTTTAGAGAGCTCTGGAAAAGGTGGTGTTGGATTTGTTTGCATCTTTCATTAGCTGCTGTTAAAGGAAATTATTCAAAACAAAAGAACTACATGAAAGAAACAACATAAGAGAAACTGCCCCAGTGAATTGAATCCCAGCCCAGTAACACACTGCTCCCTTTTAATTTATAAAAACAGCATTTTTATTGCAGAGCCAGATTAAGGAGGAAAAATAAAATACATTTTATATTGCTGCTGCCTTTTATGACTACCAGTAAGTTTTAATGTTTACCCCTTTGCTTACTGTAGGCACAAGGAAGAAGCGAGAGAGTCTATGGAGACTATGTTTAATAGCACCTAGGAATTTTTTCAGTATACAGCACATTGCACCAGCTTTTTTAAACCACTCTCACACTGAGCTCACAAAGCTAAAGCACAGGAACATGGCAATAAATCATCTTCGAGATTAAAAGGATCTCTGAACAACATCAACACCTGTGGGCAGCATGGCTCAGGAAAACACACCGCAGCAGGGAGCTCTGGGAGGCAGAGGGGTTACTTGTCCAGTGCAAAGTGTTTAAAAGCATGTCTGTTGCATAGGTGGAGAGTACCAAAAGTTTGGAGACAGGGAGCCTAGGTTCTAATTCCAGCTCTGCCAAAGGCCTGCAACATGACCTTGGTCAGTGTCTTCCCTTTCCTGGGCCTCTGAGTGCTTTCCCACACATTGCCTGATCAGACTACGGCTTTGAGCAAGGACTCTCTCTTACTGCATGTGTATGTACAGTGGCAACCACAATAAGGGCTGACCTTCTCTGTGCTAATACAATACAGTCACCATCTAGTCCACAGAAGTCATGGACACTGCTATTGTAGGGCAAAAGCAAGGAGATGAAGATGATGGTTCATCTCTATTAGGGGAGCAGATAGACAAAGAACTTCATTTATTTTGACTCCAAAAAGTTTTTGGTTCAGGGAGATTAAAATTATATGCAGAAGCTTGTTTGGGGAGAACAGGACTGGCCTTTTTACCTCCTACTATAAAGGGGCCCAAACAATGGTGAATAACAAGAGCTGGGCCAGCTGCCATTGAATCAAGATGAATGTTGCCATGTTAGAGAACCTATTGTAACTGTTCCCAACTCAGCTGCTTCACTCACCTTCAAAAATAAACACCAGGCAAACAAGAGTTTCCTCACTCTCAGCACTGCAGAGCCCATAAAACCAAAGGACCAGGGAATCAGAGGAGTCTCTTTCAGGATCCCATGGCCACATGCAGCATTGCAGCATTCAGTCACCCAGTACAGCTCACTGTACTCTGTACTGAAGGTTCAAGAGCCTCTGCAGCAAAACCAACAAGGCCACAGGGTCTTCTGTTGCCAATCATAACACTGGAGCACCAGGGGGTTGGGGGGGAGTTTAATCAATAATGGGAAATGGTGTGTTTAGACATGATCAGGCTTTGGATGGCATTCCAGAAAGCGAAGTTTCAGCTGCTTCTTCCCTCTGTTCCAAGTGTTCCCTCTTTATGTTTAAAAGACAACCAAACCAAACCAAAAGCCTGAGGAATTCTGAAATTTTGAAAAGAGCTCATTTTGGGAGGTCTATCTCTCAGGCACCACTTGATGGAATTGCCTCAAATTTCCCCCAAAATTTCAATCCCAACCTTATCAATTTTTAGCCTGACCTATCCTTTTATTTTCTTTTTAAAACATACAGAAAATAAAGATCCAACCTCAAACAGAGTGACTAGCAGCAGTTCCCTAATGCCCATCATTACTGTGTACCACTCCATTAATTGAATTTATTGGTGAGATGGTTAGACTTGTATGGGGCAAGCTATATGTACTAATTTTACTGCAGCTGACTTAATCAAATATTAATGTAAATTAAGGAAAGGCTAACCGCAGTCTTTCCATGGGATGTGAATCACATCAGCAATACTGCCAGCCTAGCTCTTTACAAGCCATGTTAGTATCTGAACAAAACTCCATCTATACGTTGTTCCACGTGTCACCACACAACTGAGATTCAGACCCAGTTCATCAAAATGGTGATCACAGACCTTTCTGAAGAGCCTGGAAGTCACTCAAAGATGAGGATGATAGTCATAGAATCAGAACTTCAAGAGATAGAATCATAAAGTTGGAAGGGATCTCATGAGACCTAGTCCAACCCCCTGCTAAAAGCAGGACTAGTCCCACTAAATCATCCCAGCCAGGGTTTTGTCTAACCAAGCCTTAAATGCTTCCAAAGGTGGAGATGTAATTTGGGAGCTTAAATAATGCAAACAACAGTTTTGACCAAGTTTCTCTTTGGGATTCTCACCCCAAAGGCAGATGCAAGTTCCAGGGACCAGTAACCAGACATTGATCAGAAGAGAGGTTACAACCCCTGCTAAGTGAAATGGGCACAGTTTACTCAGTGCCAGTATGTAACTGAAGGAACATCACTTGATTGCAGATGCTGATTTGAAAACCAGCTGAGCTGGCTGTTAAACCAGTTTTGGGTTTAGCTTGAAGTAAGGCTATTGTCAATTCTCCTTCAATTTCTTCTAGATGATCCACATAAATAAAAAAAATTCTATCCACAAACCACCTCACTCCCCCTTTTTTTTTTTAAACAAGGCAGATGCAGAGAAAGTGGCTTCAACTGTACCCCTTGTGAAACTAAAAATCAATGGAACAACAGAGTGTGGAAGAAACTGGGATACAATTTGATGAGTATTAATTGTAAGAACAGTTTCTGTTAGCTATATGTTGCCTAAACCTTTTTTTGCATTTCAGTTCTGATTTCTCTGTCTCTTATTCTCTCAACAAAAGTCAGTCAAAACAAGTAACCAACAAGAATGAGGCTAGCTTTCTCAGATTGATATCAAACTGGCTTATGAGTGGGACTACAGAGCTGTCAATGTAGGGTCTTTGATGGATGATTCTTGATCAGAGCCAGATTCTGAACCATTATCCTCTTTCTACAATAAGACAGGTTGTTTGAAAATATCATCGTCACTGTTTGCTATAATTCATAGCTATGCTGATGTGACAACAGCACGTGCTTAGTATTCATGCCTGCAGGGACAGAGCTGAAGAGAAAGATTGTTAGTCTGATGCAGTCATGCTTTTACACATGTCAAATTGCCGGTTATTATTAGGTGCAATGGTGTGTGTTGGGGGATTGTTTGCAGAATCATGGAATTTACTCCACCAGAACACATTTCAGATTTGTTTTTTTTCCCCTTTCATGCCTTAAAAAGGAAAAGGAAGACTGGTACACTGTAAATCTGCCTTTAACTTTTGAAAACTGAGTTATAAATGTAACAAAAGACAAAACATTCATTCTGTTGCATTGGCAAGGTGGTAAAAAGGGGGGGGTTATGAGAAAAAAACAACACTGACCTTTTGAATGAATTTTTTTGTATTGTTTTCAAAAACCAAAAATTTCAATTCCAAATTAAATGAAAATGGGAAATTTCAAAATGAATCGAAAGTTAACAAATAGTGGGGGAAAAACAAGACACTTTCCCACAAACAGTTCTGTTGAAAGTTTAGCGGTGGGGGGAGGAGGGACAATATTTTTCAGCTGAAAGACTTCAACCAGCACTAGTCAACCTATCGTACGTCTCTACCTCTCTCTGTGAATCTCCAGCACTTGTAAGGCATCAGTTTCTCTTTAAGCCTCTGCTCCCTTGGAAACATGTCCAAAAAGACACATCAGCTTCAGAGATACAAGTTTCTCGCTGCTGTCAATGCTCCTAGACACCAATTCAGTCATTCAATGACAATATTTATGTTAAAAATGAACATACTGAAACTTTGTGCTGGATTAGGGCCCTATTTCCCCATCTAGCACTACAGACAAAATTCTGTTCTCAGATGATTCAATGGCAGGATTCCTACTGATTTCAGTCAGAGGAAGGGAGCACGCTTTATAGAATGGTTCATGCAGAAAATTACGTTTAGCATTCAAGTGGGTAACATGCCCATGCAATATATGGAATCACATAACACAATTTAGTGATAAAATTGTAATTAATGAAACAAATGATATTTTGCCTTTCTATGGACCTTTGAAGGATCATGAAGAACCTTGCCAACTTCAATGAACTAAACCTTGTGTCAACTGTGAGGATAGTATTATCTCCATTTTACAGATGAGTAAATGGAGGCACCAATTTCCCATGAGGTCCCTAAAGCCACATGGCAAGACACTTGTTGGACTGAGAACTTTCTGTCCCCACAGACTAACTCCTGCATGTATTTCAGAATGTTTACCCAGATTTTCCTCTTTGCAAACTATCTTGGCACATTTTATTTCCCAAGTCCTTTCTTCTCATGTCATATTAATCATCCCTTTGTTTATGGAGAAAACTTTCCAGAACATAGTCTGTAACCAATACAGGACACTACCTGCATCCATTTCCATTCTGGCACCCAGCAATGAACAGCAGAGTCAGCACTTTTCATAGTTCAGTCCCACCAAATTAAGAGATTGGTTGTACCTTTTAGGGTATCATCCTAGCAAGCGCCTTTGAATTTCAACTTCAATTTAGTATGCAGGGGTGGATGCAATACACTAGCAAACTACACAGTTTAGCCATTGCAATAGCCAATTTGAATTTTATTATCTCCATTTACTTGCCTTACAATAGAGGAGCCTAAGTAAATTAATGTTAATTTTGTCCTCTGTTTTGCTCAAGATCATAAAGAATCCTTTTGATTGTAACAATTCGGTTAAACTCATTTACTGCAGCTGGCCTCCACGTGCTCTGTGCTGTACAAAGGTAAGTAAGACTTATTAATAAACTGGGTTACAAAAAATAAAGTGGAGAGAGTAAGTCTTCGTTGTTTATCTCAATATTTTATCCATGAAGGTTTGCAATTACTGGCCCAAGACCAAATATTTTGCAAGATGTGCCAAGAGCCTGTTGTTGTTCATATTCTTTGCTCTTTAGTCTACAAAGCTACCACCATAGAAACAGCAAGAAAAGCAGACAAAATGCAACTAGTTTCTTCGAAGCTGTTCTACTGGATGACAAAATTTATTATTTAGAACACTACCAATATTGTTTCTCCACCAAATCAGTGGGAAAGACTTAAGCTATAGTATAGAAAGTACTGGATTCAAACTTCTATGATCAAAACCCCCCAGCCTACATTGCCTAGCTATTTGGTGGGGAAATAGATAAATAAATAAAATTGGATAAGTAGAGGTACCCAAACCTCACTCAGGTCTCTGCTGACTTTCACCACATGAAGATCTGCCCCAGGAGACAAACCTGGCTGAAAAATATATTTTGTTTTCCACGGAAAAATAAAAGTTAAAAAAAAATCACCACTCCACACCCACAGCTTTTTTTTTTTTTTTAAGGATATTATTGAAAAGCAAAAAAATCTAAATCTGAAAAAAAAATCATGAAAACAGAAAATTTTGCAAAATATATGAATAATTTCTTACCTCAATTTCTGTTTGATCAAAAAGCCAATTTTTCCCCTCCTCTCCTCAAAATATATTTTTTGCAGAAAAAAAATCACAAACATTTCTTCCAGGAAGGTGACAGCCTCCAGAAATGCTGCTACTCTGGAGACACCACCATGCCCTAGGACCTGTTTGTAAAAGAGTAAGAGCAGGGTTTTCATCTTTGGGAACAGCAGAGGGTCATGATGCCCATGGAGATCCCTAACTACCCATGCTTTTCGATATGGTTAAATAGGAGTGGGTCCTGGTTACACTTTAGGAGATTGCCAGTGTCTTTAAGCTAGATGAAAAGGGACAGACTGGACCTACTGATCTAAGAATGGGATTAAGAGGCCTGTTGTGGATATAGTCCAAGAGAAGACTAGAAGAATAAATGGAGCAGGTGAACCTTATGAGGTTCAAAGTTCAGTTCAGAAAAGCATTCCCTGGAAAAAGTCTGAAATTAGACTTGAAATCTTATCTCAAAACCTCAGGAATGAAGCTTTCTCATTTAGATATTAACAGAGGGCTCTGAGGTTCTTAATCATGGAAGCTAATTTACACTCCCCCACCACTATAACAGACAGGCATGAACTCAGACCCAACTGATTTTAGGGGAACCATGCCAGAGATGAATCTTGTCTCATAGACATACAATGGCTAGCTATGGTACTCTACTTAAGACTACACTTGGTATCATCATATTAAATAAAAAGCCATTTCTAACTATGCACCTTTATATCATGCATAAACTATTATATAATTACCAAAAGTAATTACCAGGTAAACTGGTGCTCAAAATCATAGTGATACAAGCATAGTATAAATAATATATGGTAACAATAACATAGTAGACAGAGCAGCTCCCTACTGTAAGGAAACAAATTCAAAAGGGGGCAGCTGTGTTAGTCTACTTCAGTAAAACAAACAAGGAGTCCTGTGGCACTTAAGGCTAACAAATTTATTTATTGCATGAGCTTTCATGGGAGAAAATTCCACTTCATCAGATGCTTTGAAGTTGGGGTAATTTACATCTTCAAAGCATCTGATGAAGTGGGATTTTTTCCCACAAAAGCTGATGCAATAAATAAATTTGTTAGTCTTTAAGTGCCACAGGACTCCTTGTTTGTTTTGTAGGGAGACAAATAGATCTGGAAACTGGCATCAGGGATAAGAAACAGCTATTTACCCTGACTACTACAGGATAGTCTCTTCTCTGGCCATTATAACAGGCTACCTTGTAAAGTAGTTATTAATACTGAGATAGTTTCATGATCAGGTGCTGGAACTAAAGGTGCTACAGCAACTGCTGGCTTGAAGTGATGTCCATCATATGCAGTTTCTTCAATGGCTCTCAGCAGACCCACTACACTAATTGTTGATGCTCTCTCGCTGTCACAGGATAAGGCTTTAAGAACAGGTGCTTACAGTAACCAGGTAGCTGTTAGCTCAGATGATTCTGTGTCTGGCTCTGTAACTATACAGAGACCTACTCTGCAATCCCTTCTTCTCCTTTACAGTCAAACTGATGGTTACATTGAGCAAAAGTTGCCTGCTCAGACCTAGGATGTTTTAATGAGTAATTATACCATAGCTCCCTGGTATTTATCAGGTCATTAAATAATCAATAGTTACTTTGTAAGAGAACTTATTAATGCTGCACAGCTATATTCTGCAAGATCTTTGCTAACCAAATATCACAGCAAACTGCTTCTCACTGTGAGCAGACTTGTCAAACTCCCAACTTCCCCACAAGAGCCCTAACAGGACATCCTGAATGTTCTAATTCACAAGATAGTGAAATGATACAGACTCATTTTATGATGAGAAACCAGTAAATAGTTCTTTCCAGCCATTTAGCTTTTTTCCTTTCCAGTTAGCCTACAATTCATTACAAACTTTCTTCACTGCCTATAGTTACTTAGTCCTGGTAATCTGCTAATTCACTGAAGTCACCCATCTCTGAAATACATCCTCTTCAGCACCTGGACTTCTGAGCAGTAACCTAAGTCCAACTTACCATACTGTGCAGTTCGTGAATGCCCCCAGATGGGATAAACTGAGGAGATAATTGATAAAGCCTCAGGTGATTAACCAGTTAACAACATGATTTAATTCCCCCCAGTTGAGGACAGCTTGGGAGGAGCCAGAGAAGCTTAGGATCTTGGAATTTCTCCTCCCTTTCAGCTGGTGTCTAGGAAAAGGTAAAAACCTTATGCTGTTAGGAACAAGCTGTTAACAGCACACTGTGAATAAAGTATATAGTGTTAGACTTTCTTGGGATGGGAGTATAGGAGGACACTTTGTGAAAAGGACTACAGGATGACCCCCACTGTATTACAACTTCCTATTTGATCTTGGCATTGCTCAGTGGCATTAGTGACCTTGGAATAATGAGATGCCAAGTCATTCCTCATGCAGGTAGCTGCTGGTGTATGAAGTGCTTAGCCTCTGGTGGTGTTTGTTACCTCCTTGTGCATTGCTGCTGATCTGCTTTCAAAGGCTTATAATGCCTAGCAGCCCTTTTGCTCCCACCAGCCAACTCCTAAGATAGTATTTAACATTGTGGTTAAGTTTAGCTCTTAGATGCATGCAAGCAAAACCAGCCCCATTTAGGCTATATTGCAGAACATCAGCCTCTAACAACTTACTTGGAACCAGAAGCACATGGAAACCTCTTCTATAGTCTAATCAGGCAGCTACAACCTCATCAACTTGGAGGCAATGGATATTGTGTGGGTGTCAAAAACTTAGAATTGGTTCTTTAGCAAGAGGGAGGGAGAGTGCTAAAACAATGTTAGTTCTGCTCTACTGAGCAATTTGTATGGTGTAGTACTACGTGCTTCCACCTCTGCTTTCTTGGAGCTGGAACCCATGGACTGGCCCTAACAGAAATCACACTTGGGGAAATGACAGCAGCATTTAGCCCACCAGAGTCCAATGCACATGATCAGCAGTCAATAATAATATGGTGCAGCAGTTCCCAACCTTCTCCTTTATGTGGACCACTACATCATCACTGAAAGCTTTTGTAGACCGCTATGTGAACAAACCATTTTAAATGTTTTTAACGGCCTGTGGCTGATAGGAGTCAAACTTGTGTTTTTAATCTCCCTTGATATATAGTTGTTTCTAATAATTTATTATGCTCACTCACAAACATATTGCACTCTTCACAGTACCTTTACCTGCAGTAATAATCTCTCCCACTCCACCAATGGACCACCTGCAGTACCCTCACAGACCACCAATGCTAGACCACAGGTTGGAAACCACTGATCTAGTGGGACTTACCCAGAGTCTTTTTCCCTATCTTCATAATGCTTTACAAACACAAATCATCCCTCACAGATTCCCTTCAGGAATAACTAAATATAGTCTTCCATATTTGATGGATACTGTCTCTGTACCTCAGTTGCCTTATGTGACTTGCATAAGGCTGCTAAGAGAATCATTGGCAAAACATGGCAGAAACCTTGAAGAGCAGGAATTGCAATGAAATTGAAAGGCCATACACTGGAGCTGTACTAGCGGTCAGAATTTAAGTGTTCATGGCACCCAATTCTGTTCTTAGACTGGTTGTCATTGCCTCTCTTGTGCTCTAACCTTATTGGTTTCCTTTGTTCCCTTTCTGTCCCTTGCCATGATGCTAAAATATAAGTCCTGTAAAAAGTGTGCTGTTAATCCATTTGACATGACTAAATGGAGGGGGTGCCTTTCCACAATCACACCCATAGGCATGTTCACTTTTATTTTGGCTGCAAGACATTTCCTGTAGTAATCTAACAAATATTTATAGGCCTAAATGCTCTGGGTGTGAGAATAATCAAGTCTTCTGTAAATGTCATGAAACAAGGCATTTTCTGTATGGATCCCTTCATGACCCAGGCTGACCAGGCAGATACTGACCTGATTCAGGCAGGAAAAGGCTCAGTGACTGTGCAGACTCCAGCGAAAGAAGTGTCCAGGAGTGGAGTATACCTCAGGACAACCCCATTCACAGAAATGATCAACTTTCAAGTGCCTTACAAATGCCATTATGAGCATAACCATCTTTATCTGTGTTATAGCAGATCCCAAATGAGAGCCACACCCCCTTGTGCTAAATACTGTGTACATGTATAGTAAGAGATCATCCCTGCCCCTGGAGACTTTACAGATAGACAGAAGTATTAATATTTATGCTTTACAGATGGGGAAAGCATCACATGGAGAGATCAAATGATATGCCCAAGGTTAAAAGGAATCTCTAGCAGAGGCAGGAAATGAACCTTGATCTCGTGAATCCCAGTGAAATGCCTTAGACAAAAGGCCAAGCTTCTTCACTCTACCTACAGCCTATTCTAAAAGATGATCCCTCACTCTCTCAGGCCTTGGGAGACAGACTCCTCCTTGCCTACAGACAGCCCCCTAACCTTAAACAGATACCAGCAACTGCAGACCTAACAACAGAAACCTTAAAGGAGGTACATACCCCTGCAACAAACCACATTGCCAACTTTGCCCACATATCTGCACAAAAGGCATCATCATAGGACCTAAACAGGCCAGCTACTCCATCAAGGACTCATTCACCTGCTTGTCCATTAATGTGATTTATACCATCATGTGCCAGAAATACCCACAAACCTTATACATTGGACATACAGGACAATCTCTGTGCAAAAGAATAAATGGGCACAAAACTGATATCAGAAATCACAACACTCAAAAACCAGTTGCTGAGCACTTCCACCTTTCTAATCACTCTCTGGATGGTTTGTTAACCACTGTGTTCAAGAAAGGCAATGAGACATCAAGACTTCAAAGAAAAACAGGTGAAGTAGAATTGATATGCAGATCTGATTGTGTGAAAGCAGGATTAAATTGTGACTATGGCTTTTTTTTCCCATTACAACAGATGATTTGACTTAACCCTCCTCTATGTGCTGTTTCCCAGTGTCTGAATCTTAACAACTGCTCTGATTTGCTGTTACAGTGTGACCTGATCCCATGTTTTACACTCCCCTGCATTTATTTTCATCCCATTCTGTAAGTTCCCCCATGTTCAAAGTGTCTGACGAAGTGGGATTTTCTCCCACGAAAGCTCATGCAATAAAATTTGATAGTCTTTAAGTGCCACAGGACTCTGCTTCTTTTGCTGAACTAGACTAACACGGCTGCCCCTTTGGGACTTCACTTTACCTGATACCACACCAAATCTTGAACTGAACCTTACACAGGTGGAGCTTTTGTTGGTGGAATAATTCTCAGAGGACCACATCTTGCTCTCAGGTTTTGTCCCACCCACATGTTCAAAATGCACCTTATTTGGCCTTTCTGTGAGTTGGGGACCCAGGCTCAGAACTCAAGTATTTCATCTTCAGGATTTGAGGCATCTGCTTCTTCAGTGGGAGATGACCTGCCATATGGCAGAAGCTGTTCTCAGGCCATCTCCATGGGCCACAGAACACGCTTGCTCATCAATATGTCCTTAACCTCCACAAAGAGATACTGAAGTGCAATCTTTTACTGGTCCTAATGTTTTCAGACTTGCAGCTTACTGAGTTCTCCTTGCTTCTAAGTACACCACTTTGATGTTACCACAGCTTTCTCACATCAGCACCTCAGCTTCTGGGAAGTCTCAAGTTCCAAAGGGTTGGCTGTGTTAGTCTAGTTCAGCAAAAGCAGCAAGGAGTCCTATGGCACTTAAAGACTAGCAGATTTATGTGACTCCTTGCTGGGAAGTCTCAGATATCTTGCCTTGAAAATACATGTCAACCCTTTGATCTGACTGTATGGGATGACAGAGGGCATTAATCGATATTTGCTATTTTTAATGTAATTTCTTCAGCAATGAGACGCCAACAAGAGAGCGAGGTACTTACCAAGTAGGTTAAATCTTCAGAATCCTTCTGAGATCACAAAGTGTCTAATACCCACAGTTATCTTTACTCACAGACAATTTTAGAAGCCTGGATGTGAATCCCACCTACCATAACTAACTCATGAAGAGTTCAAAACGGGCAGGTGTGTTAGTCTAGTTCAGCAAAACAAAGAGTCTGGTGGTACTTATAAAGACTAACAAATTTATTTATTGCATGAGCTTTCATGGGATAGAAAAGTCTCACTTTCTCAGATACCTGATGATGAACTTACAGAATGGGAGCAAAATAAATTCAGGGCAGAGTAAGTCATGAAGAGTGTCCTCTTCCCTTTCCCAGCCACACCTTCTCACTGTCTATTTTGTTACAGAAGAGACCTGGTTTCATGGGCCTCAGGGAGTTTAGGAGATATTTTCAGCTGATTATTTCTAGCATGATCTCACAATATTTAGCAGTAATCTTAAAGCCCCAGCTCCTGGAATTATGTGATTAGGTGAGAATCTCAGCTTCAATTTTAATAAAAGAGTATAAACTACAATAGCAGACAGTTAAATAAATGATTCTAAGCCAAGTGCTTTGCTACAAATGGCCCGTTTGCAACAAAGTACTGACTGCAATTCTTAATTTGCACTTTAAATTTTATATAGGTAAAACATAATTAACACACACATACTCTTCAAGCACACACCTCTGCATGGTTAAACTTACAGTTAAAAAGTGACCTGCTTCCGCTATCCATCGATTCTGTAGTGCTGTGACAAGTGTTGCTGGTGCTTTTCGGGCCACCACTGCTGCTGTTTTTGCAGTTCGTTCTCAGCCAGCCCCCCTTGGTGAGGTTACTCTTTCAGCTTCTCTCTCCTGCTCAGTTCTTGCCTCCCTTCGTTGTTTTGTTTCAAAGTGGTGAACCTTGTGGCTGTGGATGGTTGAAATGAACACTGCACCTGGGGTGCTTTCTTCAGCAGTGCGCTCTCAGATTTTAAACCATCTTTCCAGCAGCATATTTGTCCTTTTAACCAGCTTTTTGCTGCCTCCTGACTGACTTATGCCTGCTGACAGGTAACATTTTATACTGTCCAGTTGGAATCTCTTGATAGGCCCTTAAACAATTACCTCATTCGCACATGCTCAGTACCAGCCATTACCTCACAATTCTGATTGACAGCTCTGGCCATTAGAACAAGTTGGAACCAGTATGGACCTGCTGTGGTCAGTCAGCTAGCTGACCTTTGTCCCAGTGTGTACGGCACATGCTCAGTAGCTACCAGTTTGTACTGCACATGCTCAGTAGCATGCTCAGTAGCTGCACATGCTCAATTGCACATGCCCACTGTTATATATCTCAGAGCTATGATTCCCTTATCCGTCCTGATTGCTCTTCTCTATATTGACCTACTTCATGACTAGCTTATTTTATTCAACATCCTACTGAGCATGTTCGGACAAGGAACTGGTGATCTCTGTTCCTGTGACCTATGTTGTCCGATGATAAGTCACTTCCAGCCTTCAGTTGGTGAAGTCATTCCTGCATATTCAAAAGGCAAGCCAGCATCACAAAATGGAGGATAAGAATACAAAATGGCAGTTAAGAATTTCTTGGGAATTAGCTGGAGCTGCACAGGGTAGTGTGAGGACAGCAGACCTGTGGGATGAGAATGGGCAGAGCAATGGCTAAAGAGGTGCCCCTGAATTGCTATTTGCTCCTGGGGGTAAGTACATCCGCTAACATCATGTAACAGAAGTATGTGCGACTACAGAGACCAAGGGTCAGACTCTGCCTTGGAAGATAGAACACAGGATGGCAGCTCAAACGACTTTTGTGCTAGAGTTGTATGATGTTAGATACAGGCTCTCTGTGCCTTTGCAAAGAAGACCAACCCACTCATTCACCTGCCTACAGGCTATGGAGTTATGAACCAGCCCTCTGGAATCAGAATGACCTGATTTGGTTTGAGAGTTTCTCATCAGACGCCTAACTGTCAGTCTGTAACCAAATACTGTTTGCTGCCCTTTCTTTAACACAAGGTGATTCATGCTTTGCTGAAGGATTTGGAAAATGGATCCTAATGGGCACCAAAATTACTTAATTACTTAATTTCTTGCCCCTTTCCCCCACAACATCATTTCAAATAAAGAAGCCCATGCTTAGTTTACAACAGCTGATGAGGTTTTAAGGTGGTATGGTCTGCAAGCCTGGGTAATGAGACATGACAGAAGCGCCTCCTCTCCATGGTCCTGATTTTAAAAATTAAGGTGGCCCATTGTGTCTTGGGCAGAGACAATCTACCTGTAATCAAGAATGAAATCTCACTATTATATCCACAAGAATGATCCATGTAAATCAACATGATCAAGTAAATGAGATGGCTTAGTTTTTTACTAATGTTGGGCTCAGTCATTATCTAAGCTTGCAGAAGCACCAACCTAAGAACCCATTAACAGCATCAAGTGGGATTGCAGATCTCTAGAGAAAACGCAGAGGCTGCAAGGAAGGAGTGGTGAGAGGAGTCAATAGCTGTTCATCTTCCATCTGTGTCAGTGCTGAATCAATGCCCCAGCAGAGTTACAGGAAAATTAAGCATGCACTGTTCCAGTTACTTGAACTTATCAGAATAAAAATCTGGTCTATAATATGGACAATCATATTCACTCCACAAAGAACAATGGTGATTGAATAGGCAAAAAAATATAGAAAAATAAATATTAAAAAAGGAGAAAATTGCTGTTATTCAGTCAACATGGAGAAAAAATCCATGCCCAGATAAGATGACCCCTTTTGTGCTGTTGTGCTCTTTGAGGACTTCAGTGTTTGTGCTACAGCTCAAACAGTTAGTCAAGTCATGGTTCATTTTACACTGAAAATAAACATCTCATTGTTTGTGCATTTGGCAAGTTAATATTTCCAGGGAGAGAATAAGCTTTTCTTTCCCCACATCCTATCCTCTATGGGGAGTGTGTTTTCTGTGCAGCTGACTCACACTTTCTGTCACTCTGTTGTCAGCAAGGGCCATAAATAATGGGAGGAAAGGTAAGCAAAACTCACCCAGTTCTTTTGCAACTTTGGCTGCATGGCAAATTGGAGTTGATGTTACTAGATTTATTGTTTCCCATCTTTTTTCTCTTGGGGCTTTTGAAATGGAAGATTTCTAAATTACTGCCAATTAATTGCACTATCTGTTTTTTCATAGATTTAAATTGAGACTAATTTAGAGTTTTTAAAATGACTGGAACAAGTGTTATAGCCTTTTTCATTCCCCGCCCCCTTCCCCATTTAACTTGTACATGCCAATACTGTTAATTATTTTCACTCATTTGAACTGTATGCAAAGCACTATACTGCTCCATAAATGACATGAATGCTTAGTAACTGCTTTTGGTGATGCAGAAAGAGCTATGAGCACCCTTTCCCCTCCCCCCACTGAATGCCTTGATTGCATTCTGAGAAGCCTTGTTAGTAAATAATAATTTTAATAAATATGATTTTTAAGTGTCCCTGAAATATCAGCAGGGGAACACCCTGAGAGTGAAAAGAGAATGTCTGGGGATGGGGGGAGAAAGATAAAAAAGCAACAGCAGCTGCAGATCACAAGCTGACATGGGATGCAGCCATGCTTGTAAGGAGAGCTGTACTCCTTATTGAAGAGCTATTTCTCAATTCTTCCAACCAAATTTTAGTCAATAAGCCACTAACAATAATAAATGACTACATGACACCTGCATAGTAGTTTTAGAACTAAGTGTTTGTTATAGATGCTGCAATAAGCTTTATCAAAGTCCTGCTTTTCAATTGCTCCATGCCTGTTTTCAAATCAAAGCCACATGCCCCAGCTAGATACACACAAACTAAGGCCCTGATTCTACAACTGGAGGCATATAGGCAAAGCCCATATGACATCAGTGAAGCTCCACCTGGATCCCAGAGTACATCCATAAGGATCTGATTGCAGAACAAAAAGAATTACCTTCCTGGAACTAAATGATCAGTCTGTGATCCTGTCTCCAGCAACTGCCAGTAACTTTCTTAGAAAGCCAAATCTCATCGTTTAATTCATCTCACTTGTTGTACAGTACTGTTCTGGACCTCCTGACTGACCACTGCAATGAACAGTTTATACCTTGAAGCATGAACTTTGTGCACCCTATTCTTTAACCCTGAGAGAGCACCAAGCATTCCTATCTTTTCATAAAGCCATGGAATATCAAACTGTGCCACCCTCTCAAGGCCAGGAACCAGATGCTGCACACCATTATCTATGCCAGTTGTCCTAAATTGTACAAACCTTCTCATTGAAAGAAAGCAGCCAAATCCTGAGAGATGCGGAGCCCTAGCAACTCTCATTGACTTCAGTGAAAACTGTGGGTGCTCAGCACCAGTCAGGATTTAGCTAAATAGGAATATTTATGCAAGGAAGAATTTTGATGTTTCAGCTCTCAGGCCTGTGTGGAGTAGGGGAGGAGATGCTGTTTCAATTGAGATTAATGCCATAGATGCAGGGGTGAATTTCATATTCAGGCCCTAATCCAAAACTCAGTGAAGTCCACCGAAAAGCTCCTGTTGCATCAGGGCAGTGCATATTGCATAACCCTGCATGCTGTGATTGCCCATAAAACAGTCCAACCATGTTAAAAATCCAACTGAGTTCCTCCAAAAGTGAATTCCAGAAGGTAAATACACAGTAGGGCTTGGTAAATAAAACATCTAAAACTGATATTTCACTTGCCATCTTTGGTACACCATCAAAACAAGTGGAACCATGGACTTCCTGGTTTCTATGTCACTGAGTTGTCAGAGTTATAAGCTTGCTCCTTGGGAAAGAGACAGCACTATTTCTGTGAAGTGCAGAGAATATGGAATTACCATAAATTATATTGAAAAATTAGATTCATTCACTGCTGTGATAATTGATCTCCCAATCTGTCTCAGAGTTGGCAGCTGGGGAGAAAATAAAATGTAATTTAATTTTTATTTATTTATTTGTTTTTAAAAACCACTTGAATCCAAGTCTGGCAAAGAAGTGGGGGGCCACTGGGTAAACTTACAATTTGCCAATCAGACAGTTTGATTGAATATATTGAAATATGAGGATATGAAAAGTGAGCTGAAGATCAATTGTGCTATGGTTGTTGAAATTTACTAGGCATTGGGATTAAGTGACATAGGCACTGTGGGCAAAATTTATTCCTTTGCAGGGAATTAGTAGCACAAGGCCTACATAACACTACATCTCTTCAGATAGGGTTGAAGTGGGACTTGTAAACTGCATTGCATGGGGCTTTTCGTTAACCCCTAGACAGATGGCTGGTTACACTCAGAGGGACTGATTCTCATCTCACACTAGGGCTTTTATGCTGATGTAATCCACTGATCTCAATGAAGTTATATCTGGGCAAGGTCCTGCACCAAGGCTGGTTGAAATTAATGGGATTGTTTCCATTGTCACCAGTGATTTTTGGATGAGTTCAACCAAGATGAGAACTGGGCACATCTATGACTGCCATTCTAATCCAGATTTCTCCTGCAGCCACTCATATTTAGATCCCATTACCTCTGCAGAGGCATGATTTTACATCTGTAGGAGGATATGCTGAAATGGAGACATGTTTTCATCTGTGGGGATGGAGATGAGACAATAACGCCATGGTTCACAAAACAAAGTGAACATCCAAACAGTTATTCAGGTTCATGTGTTTGGAAAGTCTCACTCTGTCATCACTAGTAATAATAGGTAGTGTGGCCCATTATGGAATAGACATAACATTATTAGGCACATCAGAAAACTGAGATAATGGAACAGGGGTGTTGGGACAGTTTAGACTGGAGCCAGACTGGTATTCATTCCCACAAGTAGCAGCAAGTGAGACCAATAGGATCTGGGAGCTGATCAATTCTTCTCATCCCTTGAAAGTCCCATTGAACCCCACATCCCCCATAATAAGCCGCCTGCACAACTCAGCACCAGCTCTTAGTGCTTCTGCCTGACAGCATGGCAATGGTGCAGGAAGGAGGTGGGATGCTGGGCCAGAGCCCAGGCTGACTCTGCACTCCACCTTGCCCCTGGGTCGGCTGACCTGCCCTCACAAGGTGGCAGGGCCAGCATGCCGTTTGCTGAGTGCTCCACAGGGGTGCTCCATGGATGGGGTCAGAGGATGGGGCCAACTAGTGTGCAGCAAGTCCTTCACCGCAGACTTCCAGGGCCCGCCATGTGCCAGCTGACCCCCCCATTCACCTCCCTGGGGGCAGACTGGCCAGAGTGGGGCTAGAGCAGAGGCACTCTCCGACCCCAGCCCAAATTCCCCAGTGACAGGGGGTGGGGGCTAGCCTGCGTGGCCCAGGCAGGGGGCTGGAGTTGGAGGGCGGTAGGCAGGGGGGCCCCCTGGTGTGGGCCAGAGTGGGGACCCCAGGGCAGGTAATCGAGCCCTGTTACTTAAGCCCCAATATAGACACTGCTAGGTCAATGAGAGAATTTTTCCATCAACCTAGGTACTGCTGCTCAAAGGGTTAGATTAACCACAGTGATGGAAAAACTCCTTTTGTTACTATAGCAAGTGTCTACACTGCACATCAACATACGTCAAAGCTCCTAAGTTGTTCTGCTTATGGGCAGAGCAGTCTGGTCACAAAGATAACAACCTCACTGTACAAGGCAGGGAGAAAGGAACTGTCATGCCCACTTGATTAATAGGGAATTGAGCTGCAAAGAGAGGAATTGACTTGTTCAAGGTCATGTGGAAAATCAATGGCAGCCCCTGTCTCTGGAATTCTACTCTTGTGCCTCAAGAACAAAACCATCTTTCCCTTCATTAAAGAGATTGTCACAGCTGAATAAAACTGGCAAAAGTTTGATCTGAATCACTTCCTTGGTGCCCATAATGGGTTAACATGTGGTCTGTAGGAGGAAAGCTAAACCAAGGTGTGGAAGCAAATTAAAAACAATTATCTGATACAAGTATTACACCAAATATAATTTTACTCAGAGCTTTCCCACACAACACAAAATACTCAGAGGAGTATTACTTGGCCCAGTTGATCACAGATGGTCTTAGATATTAGTTATGAGGCAGCTTGGGCATTTGCTTGGAGTGGGACCTGCCCACAGGAGCTGGGGCTGGGCTGGAGCAGCCTGTAACTCTCCCAGATGGCTACCTTGCACACACTCATGTGGGCCAGGGCAGGAACAGCCACGCCAAAGAGCAGCTCCGTGCTGCCAGCCAGCTGATGTAGGGGGCTGGGAAGGAGTAAATGGGTTGGGGAGACATGCTGGATGGGGAGCCAGCAGGGATGTGACAGACAAGGGGCTGGGAAGGAGGAGGGAGGGTGGAAAGCCAGCGGCTGGGGCTGGGGCAGGGCTGGCTTGGCAGGGGATCAGTGAGGTGAGCGGGGAGGGCAAAAGTCAAGGATGGGGCTCCCCTATGCAAAGTGGGGTCCCATCCTTGACTTTTGCCTAGGGCACCAAATTCACTAAGACTTTCCCTGGGTAAGATAGAGATAGGCAGGACTTGCATGGATAATCCAAGAAAAATGTCTGTAAAATCTTGATTCTTGATCCCTTTAAATAGGGAAACACCCTCCAATGAAAGTTCCCCCTACCTTGTTTTTTTGACCAGTTATAGTGTAAGATGCAAACTGTCTTGTTGTTCTTATTCTTTGTTTAAATTTTGATTTTAGAAAGACTGAATCAATCCTGGTTCTAAAATTTATATTCCCATGCTCCCCTCCACTAAGTAGCTACAAGTATGACAAATGTAAATCCTTTTTCCTTCAGAGCATAAGCCATTCTCTAAGTAATAAGGGTTAAAAAGAAGTTTTCCCTAGGAGGCATATTATTCCATATCTGTCCACAACAGGCGTTCTTGCACCAGATTCTTCGGACAGAATGTTGGCTTGGACAAACCTTGGATCCAGTCCAGAATGGCAATTTCTATGCCCCTGCAGCAGAACAGTGACTACAGGTAAGCTGGAAGGTTGGTTCTGGGACTGCATTTAACTTGATAATGTTGGATTTCATTTATCTCAGCAATAATTGATGAGCATTGATAAGGTAATAATTTTGTCCTTGCTATGCTGGAGATTTTGATCCATCACTGAACAAATTATTAGTTTGACTTGTTTTGTGCTCTGATTACACCAATAAATAATGCCTTAGAATGTTCAAAAAAATTAGAAAACCTAAACTTCCCCAGATACATTACAAATAAGCCATTTTGACAGCACAATTAGGGTTAATCAGTCTGAAGATTCAAATTTGTTCTCTTCTGCATCTGTTCCAGTAACAAAGGCAAACACACGCACACACCACAGAATCAATGTACTGTAACCCTTCTGTCAGGGCGAGATGGCAGAACAATATCTGGGTTCTATTTCTAGGGGTTTCCAAATAATGTTACAACACCAACCAGCTTGAGTCCCCACCCAGTCTCCTGGGAAATCATGCACTATTCCCTAGGCACCCTAGAGGGGTAATGTTTCCCCACCTGCAAGCACGAGTCTGAGTATAGTACATACAATTTTTAATAGCAGCATAAAAGAATGTAAACAAGCAATATCGAGAATCAATGCAGGACAAGATTCCCAAAAAATCCAACTTTGTGCTCAGTCCCCCCCAGTGTATGTAGGGAATGTCCCTCATGGCTGCTGTCCACTGGCTCTGCCTGCTGGTCACTCACACCCTCTACTGGCCGCTCGCACCATCTGCTGGCTCCACCCACTGTCTGCCAGCTCTGCCCGCTGGTCACTCATGCTCTCTGGTCCTCCACTGGCTGCTCACACCATCCACTGGCTCTGCCTACTGTCTGCCAGTTCCACCTGCTGGTCATTTCACACCCTCCACTGACCACTGGCACTGTCCACTGGCTCCACCTGCTGGTCACTCTTCAGTGATTTCATTTCTAAGAGAGGGTCTTAGCCCTCAGTGATTTCAGCTCCTGACTTCAGGATAACACAGATAGCTCCCCTAATCAAAATAACAAAGAAGACTCACAAGGACTCATCAAGTCTATATTTTTAACAGTGGAGCAGCAGTTCAGCAGTGCCTCAGGCCCTGCTCTTTATCAGAACTAATGCCACCCCCACACCCTTTTCTCTCCCTTCATACACTGAAACACAGAGTTGCTCACTCTTTCAAGTTCTGAGTTGCTGTTGGTGATTTTTCCATCAAATAGGCTAAACAGAGTTCATACAATCAAACAATATTTCATTTCACTCCTCAGTTAAAATACAGGTATTGACAGATTTGTGATCAAATTAACCCATATACAATTTACCGTCATGCCCTATACCCACACAGTGAGACTGTGCTAATACCTAATTGTGCTTATGTAAATACAAAGCCCATGCACATTAGTTGCCCCCTCTTTTTTGGCTGTTAAGCACAAGAAGTGCCCAGCCTTTGACCTGCCTTACAGTACTTTAAGCAGGGACAAATTAACATACAGGCCAACTGGGTCCATGCCCAGAGGCCCACCACAATTTGGGGGCCCCTCCACCCTGCTGGCGCTGGGGCCTCGGGGTGGGAGTAAGTCAGGCTGGCCCAGAGACTGGGCTCCACACTCCTATCCCACACCTGTGGTGGCCAGTCTGCCCCCCAGGAGCTGGGCGAGTGAATCCAGAGGCTAGGCTCTGCATTCCCACCCAGCCTCTGAGCTGGCTGCTCCACCCCCAGTAGCAGGGCTAGTCAGCCTGAAGGCCACACCAGAAGCCACACTGCATGCACCAATTGCCTCTGTCACCCTCAGGAGCCAACAAGCCAGGCTGCATCTGGTCTCTGGCTCTAGCCACCCTCACAGCCAGTGCTGTCCCACCTATACCAGAGCCCCAGGTTGTCAGGGGAGGTTTGGGGAGGACGGTGGCAGAGGCCCAGGGTCCCTGCAGCCCCTGATCCATCACTGAGTTTGACTGGGCTGCACATACCATAAATTGAAATACTAGGGCACTCTCTTGGCATTGTGGAGTGCTGTGTATGTGAGACTGTGCTCCAAATCTATGTTTATACTGCCAATTTAGTTTGAATTAAGGAGGCTTAATTCGAACTAAATTGGTCCCAGTCTACATTAGCCTTTCTTTAGTTCAAACTAAGAAATTCCTTAGTTTGAACTAAAGAACACTTAGTTTGAACTACTAAGTACCGGTGGTTAGTTCGAACTAAGCACCTAGTTCGAGTGTTAGTTTGAACTAAGCACAATGTAGACTCGAACTAACCCTTACTTCATACTTAAGAAGTTTGAGCTAAGCACAGTTAGTTTGAACTAATGAAGTATACTAGTTCGAACTAACATTAGTTTGAACCAGTCCATGTTGTTAGTTTGAACTCATAAGTTTCAGGTTAGTTTGAACTAACCTTGAACTTTTTAGTTTGAACTAACAAGTTTGAACTAACTTTCCCTAATGTAGGTATAGCCCAAGATACCACACACTCTCTCTCTCTCTCTGTTACAGGAAGACAGCATGGTCTTGCAGAGCATTGTCTTGTACACCCAGTGCTCTGTGATGTCGCTATAGTGTCAGGTCTCACAACATCGCAGAGCACTGAGTATGCGAGACCACACTGTCTGTTAGGGAAAGAGTGAGGTCCTGTGCAGAGCAGTCATGGGCTGGATGAAAGAGGTTCATGGGCTGCATCCAGCCTCTGGGCTGTATGTTTGACACCCCTAATTTACATTGTAACCTCTTCATGGCAGGGCCTGCCTCTTTCTAATTTGCATTTACCCAATGGATCCCTGATGTTATCTGGAGTTTCTAGGTATTACAGTAATATAATACTAAAAATGTCCCATGAGGGACATTCCCTACATACACTGGGGGGGGGACTGAGCACAAAGTTGGGTTTTGTGGGAATCTTGTCCTGCATTGATCAGTAATGATCCAACCAGGTCACTGCCCACAGTAATATAATACTAAAAAAGGGGAGTTTTGCCTGACTGAGGTCTAAGGCAGTGGTTTTCAAAGCACAGGCTGGGACCCAGTACTGGGTCACAGTGTGACCCGGGCCTCCTGGGATAACCTTCTGAATGTGCTGAAATCAGGGCAAGCTGCAAAACCAGGGGTCAAACCCTCAAACCACTGACAGGTGGTACTTAAACCAGTCTCCCAGTCAGTAACAAAACATGCTTCTGACTCCCCCACTCTGGTCATCACCGAGCATACCAAAATAGAAGCAGCCCCTTTACTGCACGTCAGTTCCTAAGGTCCCTCCTAGTCACTGGATCTCTTTATGAAAGAGGTTCTCCTGACCCCAAAGGACCAGCCACATCCCCCAGAACAATATAGGCTTGGATATTACCCAAAATACCACGCTGCCAGCCAATCCTTTAGTAACTATAACTAAAGGTTTAATATAAACAGAAAACATGCTACATATGAGAGACGTTAATGGGTCAAAGTGAATCACATACATACAAATGATTTAGAGTCCATAGAAAACAAATCCTTGAAGATCCTGTAGTTTGCAGATTAGTCTCACTCCTCTTTTGTACACCCAGCAGCAGCAGCAGGAGCTGGGTGGGTCTCAGTCCTTTGTTCAGTCCCTGAACAATAGTTCCAGAGGCAGGTCTTGGTTGCAGATAGGCTGGAAACTGGAGACTAAAGACAAAATGGAGAAAGGGCGATGGCCTTTTATCTCAAAGTCCTTGCCAGATCAAAATGGAGGTAGGCCACATGGTCAGTCTAGGTGACTGGTCAAACAGCTTTCCTCTTGGGCCCACTATAGCTGGGAGTCCCCTCCTGATGGGCCATTAACAGGAAAATAGATTGCAGATGCCCAGTCTGGGATTGCATCAGCTCAAACATTTTGGAACACTCATAAGACAAATAAGATTCCTAGATTCTATTACAAATATGATACCTACATATAAATCATATACCCATTCCTAGAATATTACAACCTTTCTATTGATACCAAACATGTCATATCACATATGGATTATTGCAAATATGAAATATCAATATGAAAAATAATCATACACAGTCCCCTAGACCGAGACAGTGTCACACGCAGACCCTCAGGTACTGGGAGCGCCACCCCCCCGCCCCCCCGGCTGCTGCTGCCTAAGGACTGGAATGCATTGCTCAAAGATATACCTGTTGGGTCATGGGTAGAAATATTTTGATTTTTTTCAACTGGGTCTCGAGAATAAAAAGTTTGAAAACCATTGGCCTAAAGTGATTGGCATCTTGACTTATTTATGGGCTTTTTACAAAATGGGACTTAGAAACCATTTCATAAGATTTCAGGAACTGTGTGTTGTCACAAAGTGCAGTGACACAAGTCATCTAAGTACATGAGCGTTTTTCCTTTTCTTCCTTTTGTGCTACAGATGATCGTAATAAAGACCTGAAGGTAATGATCCAACCAGGTCACTGCCCACTGAGCTCAGAGAGTTGTATTCATTTCTCACTCTGCTGTTGGTATAATGTCAAGTTAAATAATTGATGAAAAATTCTATGGAATCCCCCCTTCTCTCTGCATCTTCAGATTCTCACAGATTTGTGAGTCTTCTCTTCACCTCCCCTTTCCCCCCAAAACTGATTGTCTGACTAAGGTTTATTACTTCTTGGGAGACTGTAATTTGGAAGCATAATGCAAGACGCATCATTGTGGCTTCAGTTCGCTGTTGTTAGAGGGCTGCAAAGAAGTAGAGAGCTACTGTAAATAGCGATGGGCCTTGAAGTTTATGCAAAAGTTTCAATGAGCAAGGAAATCCATGCTAACCAGTTTGGTGGTGGCACTGTTTAGCTCCTAGCCCACCACCATAAATAACCCCCATGATACCACAGCGAGGTTCTAGTCCCGCAAAGCAGAATACATAAAAATTTAAGGAGCTGAATTGAAGCCAATGGAATTACAGTATATGTATGTGCCAAGGCTTTGATGGATCAGGGCCTGAGCGTGCAATTAATTATTTAAATGTGTGTTGTCCCTTTCAGGTGGGGATCTTAAAGCAATTTAAAAACATAATAATTTAAAAACATAAATTAAAGATGCTTCACAAGCCCCTACTGTAAAAGAGGCTTTCTGCAGGCAAGCCTAGGCCTAGCAATAAACAGCAGATGTGTTTCAAGATATTATCTAGTCTAACAACATTTCTGGCCTGAGTTGGGAGTCTATATATAGAGACGTTTGAATAGTTAAGAGAAGCATCCAAATCCACCTGCACTCTAAAACTGTACAGCTTCCTCCTTCATTAGACATGGTGTGAGGAGATTCTTTTCTTTCAGGTGTGAGATCTCAAATGAGATCTGACACCCACTGTGTCAGGTGCTGCACATGCACAGTGACAGACAACATATGTCCCAAACTGAGTACACAAAGGGAAATGAAGGGGCAGAGCAGGGAGGTGACTGCCCAGCATCATATAGAATCAGGAAGAGAACCCACATCATCTAAGTGCCTGATCCACTGATCCACCCTCTCTTTTTCTTTAAAATGCTTGTAGCCTTCTATTAACACTTTTAAATGTTTACACTTGGGATGTCAGTAGTTTACACAAATAATCAGTGGGATTACATTAGAAGTGTGTGAGTAAGACAGACAGAAGATCAAGAATTCTGAGTGTATAGTCAATAATATACTGGTTTGCCATAAAATTTTGACTGAGAAGCAGAGACTTATAACCATTCTAGTCTAACCTCATATTTCATATGGAGCTATTCCTGGTTTTGCCGCTGTTATTATTTATACTGCTGTAGCATCAGGGGGTTCCAGTCATGGATCAAGACACCAGAATGAGAAGCGCTACACAGACACATAACAAAAGACTGACTCTACCCTAGAAATCACTCTACAGTCCTATGGTCTTGAGCAAATCTCTTGCCCACTCTGTGCCTCAGCTTCCTCATTCTTACAGTACAGTTGACCTCTGGAAACTCAAAGTAAAGGGCATTGAGATCCTCAGCTAACAGGCATCATGAAGGTACAAATCACTGTGATTTAGAAGGTCAGGTGTCTCACTGGACATATGTTCACTAAAATGCAAATCAATCTGTCACAGTTATTTCAGGGTCTTGTTTAACACATGACAGTCTCAAAGCAGAACATCTTGCATTGCACGGAGGGGAAAAATCAAATTCTTTTATTTCACTACAAGGAACTGATGAGATAATTACTCAGTAAGTAAACTAGAATGCATAGAAATGTATTTCTCTTATCACCACTCCTTGAAACATCTTGTCTATATTATTAGGATGTGATGTATTTGTGCCAAGCTAATTCATATGGATTGTAGTTGTGGGACATAAATTCCACCATCATATGCATGCCATACCAGAGAACAGTGCCAAAGCTATTCAGTGTCAAAACTGAGTGGTAACAAGCTTTTCACTCCAGCCAGCTCCCCAGGGTGTTTCGCACTGCCACCCCCAGTCCAGGTAGGGGTTTGGAAAGGGAAGGAAAAGCTTGAATTGCTATCTTATTTGTCCATTTCAAGGGTTCTGCAGTCGCAGGGGGAGTTGATATACCTCTGTTAGATTTTGTTGCAAGGCAGGAAAGTGAAATGAAGAAATGTCCCATCCCTTTAAGGATCCAGATACAAGAAGGTTTCCACAACCAAAGGCTCAATAGGCCAGGCCAGGGTATAAGGCATGACTCATTTTCTCTAAGCCTGGAGAAAAAGGAAGGAACTGCTCTGGTTCCCCCATCAGCTCTCTAACCTGCTTTCCAAAGACACTCCCCCTCTAACCCCTGGGCCCAAGGCTTCTTCCCATAGCACATGTCTCAAAGCTTAAATGAGAGAGGAAGGGACAAAGTAATGCCACCCTACCCCTCAGCAAGCTCAGTCCTGAAAACTGATGCACCCGTGGACCTTCCTTTAGCCGTATTGACAAGTTAATGCCTTCCTTGCCTCCACCTGCAAAAGGTCTCTAGTCAGAAGAACACAAGAAAGGTCCATCTAGCCCAGTACTCTGTCTTGTTCCAAAGTGGCCAATACCAGATACTTCAGAGGGAATGAACAGAACATGGAAATCATTGAGGGATCCATCCCCCCATCTCCCATTCCCAGTTTCTGGCAAACAGCAATGCTCCCCATCAGTGATGGTTTAAGGAACAGAGACACTTAAATACTATGATGATGAGCTAAATCTACTTGCTAATGAATTTAATCATCAAATCCATTAGCTGGCATCACTCCCAGGAAAATCCCTCCTGACCCTTACAGTAAACACTGAAGTAACTAACCATATCTTAGGGTTTGCTGGATAGTGACTAGTGTGTGTAGGGCCTTATAAGGCACAGCCCCTTACTCCCCTGCCTCCTGAATAGCAGAGCATCCTCTACTGGACTGAACTCCCCCACCCAAGTGGGGGGGGGTGAAAGGAGTGGGTGATTTATTGGCTCTTTGACCACCATAACATGTTGGCCAGTGCAGCTAAGCTACCGTTACGGGACTTGAACCTGCACTACTGAAAGGAATGGGAATTTCTGCATGGATTGTATGGAAGCAGGATCAAAACCTGGGTTGGTAATCTATGCCACATACAGAATTAGCACCAAGGAGGAAATCTCAGGAGTTTATGGACTCTCTTAATCCCACTCTGCTCCTGGGGTGATGCAGCTATCTGATGCCCCTTGCTCAGGGCGTTAGAAAACTCACAGTTTAAGCCCCTGGTATGTTAGGGAGCTAATTACTCCATCACTGCAGAGCACTTGAAAATTATATCTACTAAGCAGGACTGATTGAAACACAGTAGTTGTTTTCCTGTGGGGGAAAAAAGTCCTAAAGAAATGAAGAAAACTTTTTCATATGGAATCTCTCCATTTTTCATCAAAATGAAATTTTTTCTCCTTTTTTCTGATTTTTGTTGTTTTTTACCTTTTCTCTCCTTTATTTGTCTTTCCCCCCTCTCCATGGGCAAAAAGAGGGCAAGAAGCAAGCAAGGGAAAGAAATTTTTAAAAAAACCCATAATGTTTCATTTCAATGGGGGTTTTTTAGACGAAAAAGTCTTGTGTGCCAGAAACATTTTCATAGAGTTCAAAAATATCTCAATCAGCTCTAGTGCTAAGAATGAGGGTGAATCCTACCCAAAATGACAGATGAGTCACAATGATCCCAAATCTCAAAGCCAAAAGGATTTTTAGCAACATTTGGCCAGAGCCCATCCGGAAGAAAGAATGAAAGCAGGAGGGTCAGCATATAACAGTCTATCTTACCTCTTGAAACTTGTTCATAGACTCACTGGCAGAATAGTTTAGTAGTGCAGGAAACATATCGGTGGGTTACTCAACAGTAACTGTCCTTCTTCGAGATGGGCTGCTCGGATCCATTCAGTAATAGGTGTCTCCGTGCCGGAGCGCCAGACTGGCTGGAAAAACTTCTGTCCTAGCCTGTCAGGAGAGGGTAGGTGGCCTCCGCCACTCACGCCACCCCGTGGCTATATATACGGCCGCCTCCTGACCCCTCCTCAGTTCCTTAGAGTTGCCAACTCCAGATGCAGGGATGGAGGGGAGGGACCTAAATGGATCCAAGCAGCACATCTGAAAGAAGGACGGTTACTGGTGAGTAACCCACCATTCTTCTTCGAGCTCTGCTCGCATGCATTCAGTAATAGGTGACTACTAGCTATGCTGATGGACGGCAAGTGGAGTTGGGTCTTCTGCCTTCAGCATAGCAATACACCCCAAATGGGAAGAAGCCCAGCAAACCAGAATCTAACCAGAGTCAAGAGACGAATAGGCTCTTGGCATGGCATAGAAAGATCGACAGCTGAGGGCCAACCCAAGACAGGGGCAGGGCCGAACCCGCCGAGACATAAGTGAGTGGGCTGGATGGGCCAAGGTCACTACAATGAATATGAAGACCGCAACGTGAAACCACAGAGGGTTGCATTGGATGTTCCACCTAAGTCGCAGAACACAAAGGTATGAAGACCAGAAGAAAGATGTCTGGCCATAGGACCTTTCTGCGTGGGCTCATCGAGAACACTGGAGGCCAACAGGAGCAAGTTTAACCAATGATTGTGGCCTGCATAGGAAGTAATGGAGGAAATGGGCAGCATCCCATGGATTGAGCACCTTGAGGTCCAAGCCGGGATCCAAAAAGTCACAGTCTCACCTGGATGCTTGCTGGCTACACAGGTAGCCGCGAGAGGGATGAACCTTATTCCCTGGACTGGACACGGCCAGTGCCAGCGGGGTCTGAATGGTTTGGCAAGACACTACAAGCCCGTACACTGAAGGCAAAGGCTTACAGTGAAACGGTGGAAGGCAAGGTATGCCAGCTACAGGATCTCAAGTTAGTGCGCAAAGCGTACTCTTCCAACTAAGAATGGTACCAAACCCTGGTTTTCTTGCCGGAGAGGTACTCCAGGACACTAGCACCCATAAGGCGACGTAATGGCCCGGACAATGTTGATGGGTTAGTACCTATAAAAACCTTGATAGCATGAGAACTCATGGAGAAAGAGAGGGAGCTTGCTTGGCCTGTAATCCTGTGGGATTCCAGCAACATGAGGGTTGTACGCAAAGGGGTAGGAGAAGGCAGGGACAATGCCAACTACCCCCGCCCACCGAGTTGAGGTGCCCCAAGGGCTCGAAGGGGTGCCATATTAGGAATACGGTCTTGCGTGTCCAGGGCACCACCAAAAGAGGGTATTGTCATGGCTACATAGCGAGGCGTGAGCACGAGGGGAAAGACACATTGATGTGGAGTTACCCCCGGAAATACGGTTGTCAGGGGCAGGAAAGAATATCTCCCAACCACCTCAGAAGAGAAGCCACCCACAGAGCATCAACTGCGCTATCACAGAGGTACTTTGATGTTACAGAACCCAATACGGAGGGTTATCACCAGTCCGGAACCGGATGGCCATCCCCGGACGTGGGACAGGGGGGCAAGCCCCTGAATTTCTTAGTGCTCCAGAGGAAGAAGCTCTAACCCATTTTCCTTATATATATATATAGATAGATAGATATAGATATAGATATAAAATTCCCCTCTCACCCCTATGGGTGGTATGTGTCATCCTCAACCTCAGGTCCTCTACCAGAGGCCTGGGAGTTTGAGGGTTCTGCGCAGTATCTTAGCTGTTCCTAGCACTGCACTCTTCTGGACAGAGAGCTCTGATGTTGTTCCTGGGATCCGTTGGAGACACTTTCCCAGCTTAGGAGTCACAGCCCCAAGTGCTCCTACCACCACTGGGACCACTTTGGCCTTTACTTTCCACATCCGCTCTAGTTCCTCTTTCAGGTCCTGGTACTTCTCCAGCTTCTCATACTCCTTCTTCCTGATGTTGCTGTCACTTGGCACTGCTACATCTATCACCACCGCTGTCTTCTGGTCCTGGTCTATTACCACGATGTCTGGTTGATTGGCCAGTACCTGCCTGTCTGTCTGGATCTGGAAGTCCCACAGAATCTTAGCCCTGTTATTCTCCATGACCTTCTGTGGAATCTCCCATCTGGTCTTGGGAGTGTCTAGCCCATACACTGTGCAGATGTTCCTGTACACAATGCCAGCTACTTGGTTGTGCCGTTCAGTGTATGCTGTTCCTGCCTGCATCTTACATCCTGCCACTATGTGTTGGACTGTCTCTGAGGCCTCTCTGACATATATATGTGTATAGGCAGCATATACCATCAGGTCCTTCAGGGAGGTGAGGGGAACAGCGGCCCTGGTGGGGTCACCACCAACATCGCATGGAGGTGCACCCCCGGTTGAACTGTAGATCCCTGAGCAGATCAGCAGGTTGATGCGTGCCCGAGGAGCAGTGTCCTCTGCTGGGGTACGCATGAACTGACAGCAGGGAGGTTAGGGTGGGTAGTTATAAGCAACTCATTGAGGAGCTTTCAAGCTCAGAGTGCGGCCTTCTGCCCAGGTAGGCCGGGGGACTGATGCCGCGAAGGTGGACGCTAGGGTGCAAGGCCGAAAATACGGTATCCCACTGCTGTTCCCCTAGGATGGGGCCTACGATAAGGACTCCTAGGATAGGAGTCCTGATATAACTGAGGTTGCCCACAAAGAGAGGGGCTGTAAGGAGCCTCAGCTTCTGAAAAGAAGGGGAGTATATGAAGGCAGGGATGGACTGCTCTGCCTTGGCCTTCCACGGAGGCTAGGAGCCGCCAAGACCATGCGAACGCATCTCGCGTGACGAGTAGGATGGAGGGTCCCATCGAGCTGTCAGGGCTACCATAGGCTGGTTACTTGTCATGAGCGAACAAAGGCATCCCCCCCCCAGCCGGGAATCGAATGGGCCTACCCAGTGGAGAGCATCAGGATAACAGGGATGCTCCCGCTTCCGAGTAAATGCTGCAAATTCACGTCTCAGAGCCTCTGCAGCAAAACTGGGGCTACTACGAGCTGCGCTCCTCGTCCCCAGCAAAGATTTGATGCGACAGCGCAGGATTGAGGGATACCATAGGAAGGAGGGGTGGGGGGAATGGGGGGAAGCGGATTCCCCACGAGTGCCAGAGGTAGCCGCTGCAGAGAAGGTGCAGGCAGGATAGCCGCTGCAGAGAAAGTCTAGCCAGGGAGTTCGTGCCTTGAGGAGGCCCATGCCGCCCGAGGGCAGGGGAAAAGCCCCCGGTAGGGGTGCCGTGGGCTCAGTAGCAAAAGAAGAGGGGTCAGTTGGGTGGGCCCCTTCCCTGCAGGAGGGAACAGAAGAGGGTCTCAGCCCTTGCAGCGGATAATAGCGGTGGAAGGAAGTTTCTTGTGATCCCATGATGATAGGGATAATGGGGAGTTAGGGGAAGAAGGTAGGGTCCAGATGCCTATGTGGGAGGGGTGGGCTCGAGGGGGAGCAGGCCCAAGTATTTGGCCTCTCCCCTGGGATCTTGAGCGGTGCCCACCACCGATAATGTTTCTGGGGGAAATAAAGCGTCCCCTTCAAAGGGCAGGTTGAGAACCACCTGCTGTGCATTAGGGGACGGCCTAGCCTCCCTAAGCCAGGCCACCTGGCAAATGGTTACGGCCGAGGCCATGGTGCGGGCAGCTATCTCCACTGCATCGCAGGCCGAAAGGAGAAGGTCGTGAGAAATTATGTTACCCTCCTGTAGAAAGGCATCATACTCCTCCCTGGCCTTGGGTGGGAGCAAGCGTCGGAATTTCACGACTGACTCCCACACATCCAGCAAGTATCTGCTGACAACGGCTTGGTTGTTCACCACTCGCAAATGGAAGGCCGCTGAGAAGTATACCTTACGGCCCAAGAGGTCCAGTTCCCTGGCATCCCTGGAGGACAGAAAGGGGCTGCTGGGGGGTTCCCCGGGGCCCAGTGCCATCTGTACCACTTCTCTCGGGGGAACCAGGTGACCAGCGAGAGAAGGGAAATCCAATGTGGGAACCTGATCTTTAACGTCCGCTGTGTCCGAAACTGGAGCAATAGAGCTTGGGCTCTGCCACCGGGAATGGGTGAGGTCCCAGACACCTGGGTGGGGCAGGACTGTTAGGGGTTCTGTGGGGGCAAAGGCCGGCCCAAAGAGGGCATCGGGAGGGGGACCCAAGGGCTGCACCTCCATTCCTAGATGGGCTGTGACCCAGCACAACAGATTGAAGTGCGCCAACAGATTTCCCGTATAGGACTCCGGTGCCAGGGAGAGGGCGGTACCAGGCACTCACTGAGGTGGAAAGGGGGTCTCCGGAGGGGACCAGTCCTGTGGCCGGTAGCGAAATGGTGACGGAGACGAAGTGCAGCACCGGGGCCGCTTAGAGCCCCTTGAAGGACCTTCCTCCAGACTGGAGGCAGGAGGAGGGGACCGAGACTCTTGGGGTGGTACTGGCGATGGCAGAGTGATGTGCTGTCACAGAGATGGCTCTACGGTGCTGGCCGCCAGTGGAGTGGGAGACGGAGGTGGTCAGGGCAAATGCCCCCAGTAGGCCCAGGCCTTGGATATGAAAGCCAGTTTACCCCTTCTGGTTGGGAGCGGGGCAAGAGGTGTCGGGAGCAAGAGGAGGGCTCACGCAGCCTCCACCACTTCCGGGTGGACAGCACAAGGAGTGACTCTGTGAAGCTCTGTGGTAAGTTCTCACTCGGGGGAGGAGGACTGCCTGGGTGGGCAAGCTCCCTTTCCTGCGGCACCGGGCTCTGCGGTGCCGAGGGTGAATGTGGCCGGCACCAAGGCAAGCTCAGTGCCGGTGAGGCTGGGCTGCCCGAAAGTGACCTTGGACGGTGCTGAGATGCCGGGGCACCGAGTCGGTGCCGTGGCAATGCCAGAGATGATGGCGAGCGGTGCCTGGGTGATCCAGGTACCGGTGGTACTGGGCTGCCCGAAGGCAACCTCGAGTGGTGCCGAGATGCCAGGGCACCGGATTGGTGCCAGGGTCAGCACCGAGGTTGTGTGGCAGTGGCGGCAACTACCAGCAGTGCAGTGCCACAACCGCTCTGATGCTGAGCTGGGTCTCAGTGCCAGGCGGGAACCCGAAGCCTTGGGTGAAGAGTGCCGGGCCTCCTAGAGTCTAGGGCATGGCATTGTTGTTCCCTCTCCTTGATTTCGCGATTTGAAGGAGAGACAGATGGAACAGGCTGAGACCATGTGGTCTTTGCCCAGGCACCTGAGGCACTTCCCATAGGGGTCGCCCCAGGGGAAGGCCTTGCTGCACTTGGCGCAGGGTTTAAGCCCAGGGATGATCATAGGATGTTCCGGTCTGACAGTGGAAGGCTCTTGTGGTGGAATTAAATCCACGAAGAAATGCTCCTAGTCTGGCAAAAGCTCATAGACAACAGGCAGGCTGCTTGCGATTCGCGAGGAGTGGACGTTCCAGATCCGACGCGCAAGGCGGAAGAAATTAAACTGAGGAGGGGTCAGGAGGCGGCTGTACATATGGCCACAGGGTGGCGTGAGGGGCGGAGGCCGCCTACCCTCTCCTGACAGGCTAGGACAGAAGTTTTTCCAGCCAATCTGGTGCTCCGGCACGGAGACACCTATTACTGAATGCATCTGAGCAGCACTCGAAGAAGAAATGTAGTTGTATACACTCTCTTTTACAGGTTGTGATGCTGTCTGGGTCTAGGGGACTGTTTACGATTATTTTTCATACTAGTATTTCATATTTGTAATAATCCATATGTGATATGCCATGTTTGGTATCAATAGGAAGGTTGTAATATGCTAGGAATGGTTATATGATTTATATGTAGGTATCATATTTGTATTAGAATCTAGGAATCTTATTTGTCTTATGTGTGTTTCAAGTTGTTTGAGCTGAGGCAATCCCAGACTGGGCCTCTGTAATCTATTGTCCTGTTAATGGCCCATCAGGAGGGGACTCCCAGCTATAGTGGGCCCAAGAGGAAAGCTGTTTGACTGGTTACCTAGACTGACCATGTGGCCCACCTCCATTTTGATCTAGCAAGGACTCTGAGATAAAAGGCCATCGCCTGTTCTTCATTTTGTCTTTAGTCTCCAGTCTGTCTGCAACCAACACCTGCCTCTGGAACTATTCTTCTGGGACTGAACAAAGGACTGAGGCCCACCCAGCTGCTGCTGCTTCTGGGTGCACACAAGAGGAGTGGGACCAATCTGCAGACTACAGGATCTTCAAGGATTTGTTTTCTATGGACTCTAAATCATTTGTATGTGTGTGATTCACTTTGACCCATTAACGTCTCTCATATGTAGCTTGTTTTCTGTTTATATTAAACCTTTAGTTGTAGTTACTAAAGGACTGGCTGGCAGCATGGTATTTTGGATAAGATCCAAACCTATATTGTTCTGGGGGATGTGGCTGGTCCTTTGGGGTCAGGAGAACCTATTTCATAAAGAGACACAGTGGCTAGAGGGGAGCTTAGGGACTGATGTGCAGTAAGAAGGCTGCTTCTATTTTGTTATGCTTGGTGATGACCAGAGTGGGGGAATCAGCAGCATGGAATAGAATCGAATCATAGAGTTGGAAGGGACTTCATGAGATCACCTAGTCCAACCCCCTGGCGTTTGAACCCAGGACTGTCTGCATTGTAGAGCAGATGTGCTAGCCACTACACTATTTGCAGGATGTTTTGTTACTAACTGGGAGACTGGTTTAAGTACCACCCGTCAGTGGTTTGGGGGTTTGGCCCCTGGTTTTGCAGCTTGCCCTGATTTTGGCACATTCAGAAGGTTATCCCAGGATGCCCGGGTCACACAGGTGATAAAAGTATAATGGTTCATCAAGTGAGTAAATTAATTTAATATAGATGGGCTAGAAGACAGAGGCTAAGGAACCGAGGAGAATTTCATTGGTGAAATGTTTAATGCTCAAACACCAAGGCTCGAGCACTGTACTATACCTCTGTAACCAATTGCATTTATAAATCTCCTATTTGTTTATTATTTACAATGGCCAAAATCCCACCCCAAAAAGAAGGATATCTTTAAAAAGTGAACATACCAGATGGGATTAAAATTAAGAGGTTTCTGCTTTTCTTCCTCTCCCTGACAAGCACATTGCAGGGGTTAAAGTAAGCCAGAAAGCAGCAGAGTGCCATGATGGGGCCCACTTTTTTTTAGGGGCTCAGCATTCCGGGCCCCCTAAAAATAGAAAATGGAGCTGAAACGCAGCATTCCGGTTCCATTTTCTACTTTTTGGGGCCCGAATGATGGGCTCCTAAAAATAGCAGACCTTGGAACGGTGTTTTGCCGTGCTCCAGCAGGCAGGGGGAGAGTGGAAGAAGCATGCTTGGCTCCCCTGCACATGCACAGACCGCGCCTGGAGTCAGAAGCCTCCAAGTGCAGCCTGCACGCTGCATTGCCTCCCAGCCCAGCACACAGCTCCTGGTAAGTGTTGGGGCAGCCCAGCTCACACTGGTGGGGATGAAGTGGGTGCACCTGAGCCGGGGTGGGTGTTGGGGACAGGGGGTGGATTTTAGTATGGGTATTGGTGGATGGGGATGTATTTTGGGGACATGGGGAATGGATATTCAGGGCAGTAGCTGAGGCGCATGGTGGGCCCCAAACCTGGTGGGGGGGGCTGGAAATTTAGGAGGATTCTGGGCCCCGCCCAAATTATGCTTTAACCCCTAGGGTTGGGGGACCAGTGGCCAGATGGGGGCTGAGGGAGTAGCTGGTGTGGGTGCAGGAGTTGGAGTGGGGGGAAGGCAGTTGGGGGGGAAGGAGCTGGGGTTGGGGGGCTGGCATTTGGGGGGCAGGAGCTGGGGTGTGGGAGGGGGCCAGACATGTGGGAGGGGCCCGGGGCCCACTAAATTATACTTTAACCCCTGAGCACGCATATTATTTAGATTCTTGGTTACTCCACTCCTGCACTTGGGATAGGGATAAAGAGGGTTTAATAATGTCATCAATAAGTTAAACAAACAAGGAGTCCTGTGGCACTTAAAGATTAGCAAATTTATTTATCACATGAGAGTTTTGAGAAAATCCCACTTTGTCAGATGCTTTTTTCTGACAAAGTGGGATTTTCTCCCATGAAAACTCATGAGATAAATAAATTTGTTAGTCTTTTAAGTGCCACAGGACTCCTTGTTTGTTTTGCTAAACTAGACTAACGTGGCTACCCCTTTGGATTTTGTCATCCATAAGTTAGAGCAACTTCATGGGCTTATATAACATTAGGTGAAACAGCAGTACAGCTGGCTAAGTTGTGTGATGGTATTGCAAAAAAAGCAAATGTCATTCTGAGGAATCTTAACAGGAATGTTGTATGTGAGACCCAGGAGGTCATTGCTTCTTTTCTATTTGGCACTGTATCAGGCTAAAGGTACTTTGTCCACTTAGTACTGTATGCTTACTACTGTGTACTAGGCTAGAATACTGTGTCCACTTTTGAGCATCCCGCTTTAAGAAAGATGTGAAAACACTGGAGAGAGTCTAGAGAGGAACAATAAATAAATCAATAAAATGTGTAGAAAGCCATTACTTATGAATAAAGTTCACAAGAATTGGGCACATTTAGTCTAAAGAAGACTGAGGAGGAACATAATAGTCATCAAATATGTCAAAGGTTGTTATAAACAAGACACCATTCAAATGTTCACTATGTCCATGGAGGATAGGACAAGTAATAAATCAGCTTAGTCCACAGCAAGGGAAATTTAGATTAGCTATTAGGAAAAAAACTTTCTAAGTCTAAGCATAATGAAGTTACTGGACTAGGTTAGCACAGGAGGTTGTGCCATCCGTGTCACTGGAGGTTTTTAAGAACCAACACCAGTCAGGAATGCTCTGGATATTCTTAAATGTGTTTCAGCGCAGGGGGCTGGACTAGATGACCTTGAGGTCTTTTCCAGTCATGCATTTCTATGATAAGTTCTTTACTGTCAGTAGAGCCTATTTTGGGTTCCCTAATACAGTCCATATTATAAAAAAGGGCAATTCTCTACTATATATGGATTGTGTGTGCCACATTCTGCTTCCTAAATGCTGTTATTGTACATCAAGCCTGTTTCACTTTCAGCTTCCATTTAAGAACCTTGTTGATCTTTGGTGGGGTCTTTAGAACTGTGAGTAACACTACTCTAGCAAAATACTGGAGAAAACAATAGCAATTTATAACGAAGTCCAATGTGGAGATCACACTGCGCTAGGCAGGTCATATACCTATTCCTTTTCTGCTCAGAAGCCTAAACTCCAAGCAGGGAATTGAAAAAGGGAAGGGTGATCTCTAGCTTTGCATAGTAGAAAAGGCCATTTAGTTGAGTGACAAAAAAAAATAAAAAGAAGAAATCTCTTTAGGAAACCAGATAATCCAGAAACTAACGCTAATAAGTTATTGACTTTCCTGCAGCTCTTCCAGTGCCTGCTGATGGGTTCTGGTAATCACTTTGCCACCATATTCAAGAAGTCCAGCTGTGTCTCTCAGAAGAGCTCATTTATGGCAGCTTGTGATAATGTGATATTTTAGCGATGTTAGCTTTTATTCGTGTTATAAAAATCTTCTAATATATTGCCTCTTACTCCCACTGCACACATGGAAAGGGACAGAAACACATAAAACTGTCTCTCTTACTCACATTTAGGGGAAAATTACTACTTTTTTTCTTGTCTTCTTGCAAACTCCCTGCCAAGGATGAAGGAACCACATGCCCTCCTTGTTCTGCTGTAATCATTCAGACTTTGGCATCGGTCAAATTATGTTGAACTGAAAGTTACCAGGTTTAAATGTGATAATACTCTAGCAAGCAGCTAAGTGGCATAGTTTATGGATAGGGCCCTCGACTGAGGGTTATGAGATGGAGATTCTACTCCTGGGTCCAGTGGTTAAAGTTAGGCATTTGCAAGTTTCTGCATCTGCTGACCCTGTAGTTGGGCTCAAAATCCCAACCCCACTTTCTGGCTGTTTCCCACTATCTGCCTCCAAATGCCTGCCCCCACCCACCCCACCTACTGTCCTCCCCAAATTCCTACCCCCACCCACTCCTGCTACTGTCCCCCCAAAACCCCTGCCCCCACGCATCCCAGCTACTGCCCCCAAACTTCTGCCCCCCCCCATTGTCTCACCACCAGGCCCAAGGTCGCACTGCTCCTCATCTGCAGCTGAAGGCCCCCACTCGGTCCGGCCCAGTGATTCACCTACACTCCCAGGACAGGGGATACACTCCACCACTCCCTCCCACAGGCCAGGGCCTCCTTGCCTGGCTCCCTGCACTGCCCAGCAGGGCTCTAACTACAGCAGGGTGAACGGGGCTTTGTCCTGGGCGTGAATTTAAAAGGGCACCATGGAGAAGTGATTGCCCCTGCCGCCTCTGGCCACTGAGGGGGGAAGCAATCACCCGTGCCACATCTGGCCGCTGCAGAGGGAAGTGATTGCCCCTGCTGCCTCTGGCCTCAGCAGGGAAGCAATCCCCCTTGCCAACTCTGGCCGTGGCAGGGGATCTCTTCCCCCCACCATGGCCAGAACAGGCAGGGGGGATCGTTTCTCTGCTCCAGCCAGAGCAGGCAGGGGAGATCACTTCCCCTTGCCAGGGCCAGAGCTGGCAGGAGAGATTGCTTCTCTGCCATGGCCAGATCTGGCAGTGGGGCATCCCTTCTCCCCATTGCGGCAGGGTAGGGACCCCCATTGCTGGCTCTGGCCACAGCGGGGAAGGGTCAAAGCCCCCTCCCTGCTGCTGTATAGATGGGCTCCAGATCAGGGCCTGGGGGCGCCTCTGGGGCTGCCTGCCCCAGGCCCCAGAACCCCTAATTATGGCCCTGGTTCCCAGCCACTTCCCCGTCCTGCTACCACTACCACTCACCTCATGGTGGCACTGACAGAGACACCTCAAGACCCAAACTTGCTGCCCAGGCCTGGGCTTTGCCAGCCCCCAGCCCATAACACCATTGGCCATGGAGGGGGTGTAGTGAGGCAACAACACCATGTCCTTGTTCCAACCCACTTGGAACTCGCTCCCCTAGCACCGGGGTCCTCTCTGTCTCGCCCTGAGCAGTGCAGGGGTTAAAATAAGGGGGAACACACAAGAATACTACAGGGCTGTGTTCCACCCCATTATTCCATTTTTAGAGGCCCTGAGACACTGGCCCCTAAAATTTGTGGGCTCCAAAACAGCATTCTGGTGCATTCTCCCTTACTTTAACCCTGCCTCGCTCTCATCTTGTCCTGCTGTGTGACCTTGGGTAAGTTGTTTCCTCACTTATGCTTCTGTATCCCTTTAGGGAATACCTATACTGCAAGTGAGGGTATGACTGTGGCACAGATAGGCATACTCCTGTAAGTTTGACTTTAACCAGTAGTGTAGATCTGATGGCATGGGTTAGGAGCGAGGCTATTGTGGAGGAATTCCAGGGCTGAGGCCTCACAGAGTGCTGAGGCCTAACAGCGTTAAGACACAGATGGATAGCTCAGCAGGCCTTGAGAAGGAGGGAAAGCTGCATTTTCTCTGTCTTACTAGCACACCTGGAAGAGGGCCAGTAGAAGCAACTAGCTGATAAGGAAGCTGTAGAAAGCCAGGCTTCAAGGACAGTGTACTGAAATTTGGAGACAGAGAAGGTGTTTGGATTTGCCTGCAGATTTCTGAAAGTCAGTCCATTTGGGTCAGCTCAAGGACTAGGCCAAAGATCTATGGCACAGGTGAATTATGATTGGAGGGTATATGGGATAAGATGGGTCAAAGAGAATGGGTTGTAATTGGGGAAATTTTGCTGCAAAAAGGCTGGATCCAGAACTTAATTGGCTATACAGTAATAGTTTATACTTTGTAATATGATGTAATATGTCACTGTATAAGAATAATGTACACTATTCTCAGGGCTCTTGGGTACTTGCCCTTGGGCCCACAGCTGTGTAGAATAAAGCTCCACTCCTCACTAAGTTTGTGGCCCCCACTTACTGAGAATTCCTCTACACTATGTACCCAGGGTCTCCAGGATTCCCAATTACCTTGAATTCTAATTACTAGCCCATGCTGCTGCATCTTCACTGCTGTTGTTACCAGTGCTAGCTAGATTGGGCCTAGTCTACATTATAGACTTGGGTTGGCATAACTATGTCCTCAGGGGTGTAGAAAATCCACCTAACCCTCCACAGTGTAGACAGCACTATTTGACAAGAAATCTTCTCCCATCAACATAGCTACCTCTTCCAAGGGAAGTGAAGTACTAGTGCTGATGGGAGAATTTCTCCTGTCCATGTAGGTAGGTAACATCCTCACTGAGTGCACTAGTGCAGCGAGACTTCTTCAGCAGTGTAAGTATAGACAAGCCCTGAAGCTTACAGGGGGATGTCTATTTATGCTTCAGTCACACCTTCACTTGCAGGGTGGTGATGCCGATAAACAGATAAACGGATATAGAAGCATAAATGAGGGGAAATAATTTGCCTAAGGTC
The DNA here is from genome assembly GCA_007922195.1 of Podocnemis expansa. NCBI lineage: Eukaryota > Metazoa > Chordata > Testudines > Podocnemididae > Podocnemis > Podocnemis expansa. The sequence goes on along the minus strand of ML681963.1, from coordinate 53,468,932 downwards.
ACATACCAGGTCAGCATTAGATCCAAGGGTAGAACCTACGTCTCATAACTCACTGTCCAGGGCCTCTCCACTAGAGTATGCCACCTAGTTACTTGCTAAAATAATATATTTTAAACCTACCAATTTTCAGTTCAGTGACGCCAAAATCTGAATGATTACAGTGGAGCAAGGAGGGCATACCTAAGTCAACATAACTCTACTGGCTTCAATGGACCTATGCCAGTTTATACGAGATGAGGATTTAGCCCATTTAGTATGACTCCTTTAGACACAGTAGACTTGTTTCTCAAGTTTCGTAGAAAAAATCTGTGTATGACTGAATAAAATAAATTTTGCAAACACAGCTAAGGGAAGGGAAACAGGATTCTCTTCTGACTCATGCATTATTAACAGATTATCATTAACAGATCATTAATTGCATCATAACTGCAGAATCTTCGTTGTTGAAGGTGTAGTCACAGGAAAGATCTGAGCCTGACCTTCAGATTCCCAACTGAATTTGCAGGGCTGGCATTATATTCTATACTTGATAGAAAATGGAGCTGATGATCGACAAAGACATTTCTATCCCAAACTATTCTCTTTCAAAGGCTGTTGGCACACGTATGATCCAACTGTGATCCATGTACTTGGACACTGATTCAGGACAGCCCTAAAGGACACCATTCATTTTAATGGAACTTCGGTCACTACTGTATGGGGCACTAGGACCTCCAGAGCAGATTCCCTGGATGAACCAGCAGGGGGCATAAGAGCAGTGAGTTGAACCAGGATAGTGCCCTTGTATGCAAATCAATTTTGTGTTTTTATTGCAAGTGGATTTTCCCATTTAAGTAGTAGTAATTTCATTCTCATCAATATTTTCATCACTCTACAGTAATTCCTTTGAGTGGGATTTACTGTATTAAGAAAAACACATCCAAAAACTCTTCTTTCATTAATTTTAAGTACTGACATGACAATCTAGGAATAATGCATTGCTATCACAGAGCACACAGGGCACCTAAAACACTTCTACGTTCTGAATCAAAAATTGACCAACAGTCTGAGCCTCATATAACAAATCTTAGCCAACTGGAAGAACACTCTAATATGTGCCTCACTCAAGAGTGGCAGAGTTGCTCAGAGGTTAGGAACTGACAATAATTCTCACCAAGATTAAAATGAAAACAAATTATGATGCATGGTACTGTTGTCACCAAGTCCTGTTGCAGTTCAAGTAGATAATTCAGTTTGTAAGTGAGAGGGGTCCTTCACCTGAGCGCTCCTGAATCTAGAGCAGACATCTCCTTAGCTGCCAGTCAACAGGGACTGGAGAAAGAAACTATAGCAGAAAAACAAACAAGGGGTCCTGTGGCACTTTTAAAGACTAACAAATTTATTTATTGCATGATCTTTTATGGGAGAATTCCTGCTTATCTTAGAAGCATTCTTCAGGAATGGCAGAACTGCACTGATCCTCCAAGCAGTAAGTTACTTGTATAAATTGTTGCCACCTGTGGGAATGGTAAAGCTCCCTTGCCTGGAAAGAGCTGCCTGGACCTTAACAATCCTACCTTAAGTACAGGGGGAGAAAGAATGAGCATCTAGTCAATGTTCAAGGTGGAATGACAAGTGTTGACAAGGATACAGAGAGGGAAAGGGAGTTGTGACTGTAAAAAAAAAAAAAAGCTTCCTACACACAAGCAGTAGACCTTCTTCTAAAAGCATTGGTTGGCTTGTAGTCTAGTATTTGGTGGATGGGAAACATGTTTTGTCTCAGTGCTGCTTTTTGCAAGAGATCATTTCCAAGCAAATACACAGAGGCATGTGTGCAGGAAAATAGCTGGGGGCAAATGATGAGCAATTAATGCTAAGTGAGTGTTAGCAATATTACATTAGCACTGGGGAGACAGCTCCTTCTCAGCTGGACTAGATGTAACTCAACCCTGATCTGGAATGACAGCATTGGGCCAGACTCTCAGCTGGTGTAAATGGTCATAACTCCTTTGAAGTCTCTTTTTGAAGTAAATGGAGTTATACCAGCTGGAGGGCTGTGAGGGAAACTTGTGCTACAGTCAGCCATGCTCTCAGTAAACAGACACTTTCAGTTCAGTGCCTTTTAATGGTACAAAAATTCCCCCCTTTTATTTAAAAGAAAGATAAATAAAATAAATAAAAATCTGACCTTTTCATAACTTAGAAAAAATATTCAATGCAAGTTTGGCTGAAGGTTCAGCTGTGATCTTATTCAACAAGTTACTGAGCTGATGCATGAGTTTCAGGTGGAATTCCATGGCCTGTTTTATACAAGATGTCAGACACATGTGAAGCTTTGAAAAGTACTCCTAATTCACTTTAAAGCACAAGAAGAGATTAAAAAAATTGTAGAATATTTAGCATTCATGTCTTTGAAAGTCAGTAGGAAGTCCTCTTCTAAAGCTTTTGGTCACCTTGAAAAATCTTCCCATAAAGTCCCGTTGACTTTCAAGGTTGTGTGGGCTCCTAATTCCATTAGGTGCTTTTGAAAACACCTCACTAGATGGTCATAGTGGTACCTTCCAGTCTTAAAATTTCTGAATTATCCAAACTATTTGAGAGAGTTCTTTGGTGTGATGGAAGAGCAAGTGGAATTTTTATTATTAATTCTTATGATTATTATTAATAATAATAGAAAAAGAACAGCCATTTTTCCAAACCAAAGCAACTTTTCATGTAAATCTATAGCACCAGACAGCCTCCCAGGAGATCAAATCCTGCCAAAGGTTCATATTTCACAGCTGCTCTTTCAAAGGTTAAGGCCGCATATTTGCTAGGAGACAAAGGGATAACTTTGTACTTCAGACTAAAATAACACAGCAGAACATATTTGTATTTAAACAAGAGCAGATTTGGTAGGATAAAGGGTAAGTGGGTATGTGTGTGTGCATTGGAGAGGTAGTAGAATACAAAATCCACAGCACATCACCGCACGGGATCATGAAGGATATTGTGTGCCCAGACAGCATGGATAGTATTCAGGTGGGATCTCTGCAGTGTTTAACCTACACGGTTGAAGAGTTATGAAAAGTCAAAGCAGGGAAGTTATATCTGGTTACAAGACATGTAAGTACATTCTAGTGTTTTCAAAATGCAATACACTGAAAGACAGAAAGGCACACAAGCTATGGGAGCAAAAGGGAATCTCATGCAAACCACTCTACTGGGGACATCCAGTCACTCCAGCCATATGAGAAAGGCATGGGAGAAATCAGTAACCCAAACAAGAAACCGTAATAACAGCTGACATTTATTTAGCATCTTATGTCCAGGTGTCTCCAAACACTTGATAAATATTAAAACCAAACTGAGTTACAGACTGTGAGCCAGGTTTCCCTTGTGGGTGTAATGCCAGAAGAGAGGTAATGGCTGTCTTAACCAGAGCAGAGCTAAGCAAATAGCTTGATTTTTCAATTAGATAGCTGAACCAAATAAATAACTAAATACATGCATACATACATACGTACATACCCCCCAAAATTTGTGTTGGGTCAAAAAAAATTTTATTCAACCTCAGATAAAATTCTCTCTTGTTTTGTTTCTAACATTTTGCATGGATTTTTGCGTGGTTTCTCCTTTTTTCAAAAAAAAAAAAACTAGCTAAATTTTTAGACAAAATGTAGTTTCAAAATGAAAAGTCAAAATATTTAATTGAAAATATATCAAAAGCCCTAACCAATTAAGTTTTCTCAAAAAAAAAAATCCAACAACACTTTTTTGTTTTTTGGGATTTGTTTGTTTGGTTTTTTTTTTGCCAAAACCATTTAACTAAATTTGACCCGACTTCACAAAAAGTTTCAGTTGTCCTTAAACTGCATGTTGCAGCAAATAAACCATTTGACCAAAAAGTTTCATTGAGTTCTATATTTTATTCATTACTCTGTTCCTTGTGCTGCTATCTGTTTCCCCACACTGAGTACTGATGTCTATCTCAGTGACCCATTGTGTTCCAAGATGGCTATGTACTGCCAAATGCAGACAGTGTGTGTCTAAGAAACTGAACTGGGAAGCCGGAGACCTTGGCTATTCTTTGAGAGTTGTCCCCGTGAGTGCTCCACAATCAGAGATTTCAATAGCAGTGTCTGTGGGGGCTGCATGTATGCAATCACTGCCTCATGCTGCTGAGAGTCTGCCAACCATTGCTCACATGATCCATCCCCTTAGTTCCTTCTCAACTGCCCCTGACCTGAGATGGAACTCTGTACCACTCCTTCCCTTCAGGAAAGAAATATTGAAAACAAACATTTTAGTCGTTATTTTAGTCATAGCTTAGTCGTAGTTTGTTAGTTTAATACCTTAGCAAATTAGCTTAAAAATAAAAAAAAATCTCCTTTAGTTAGTACTCCTTAGACATTATCATGCCTGGTTCACTGGCCTTTAAATGATGTGAACAATGCAGAGAGGCGATGCCCATTTCAGATGGGCACTTACTCTGTGTAAAATGTTTGGAAGAGGGCCATGTAACAGCTAAATACCTTCACTGTGTAAAGGGACAGATAGCCCCTTACTGAAACTGAATGGACCTTTTTGATTGGCCACTCCAGCCAGGAAGCAGTACTCAGAAACAGAAAGCCCCAGGCAAGGCCGTCCCTAGGGTGTGCAGGGTCCTGGGCGAAGCACCCCGTGCGGGGCCCCCACACCCCGACCAGCACTGGGGGTGGGGCCAACTGGCTCAGGGGAGTGTCTGACAGGGCAAATCATTCCCTAGCCCCTCCAGGTTCCTGTTGCTGAATATCAGGAGCCAAGAAGCTTTGCAAATAGGAGTAGGAGGGAGGGTGATGGATCATACTGTCCCTGGGACTTCCAGCCAACTTGGATAGGTTCCCCATGCACTAGGGAAGTTGATGGCATCTGGGTGCGCAGCAGGTACATGGCTCCATGCCCAGCTGTGAGATGCTACCCTGCTGACCCATACCAGACACCAGGGGCGTCGCTGGCATTGGGCACGCCGGGGCACGTGTCTCGGGTCCCAATGCCAGTGCCCCAGATCTCCGGCCCAATCGGGCTAGGGATCCGGGGCCCGATCCCCAGCAGGCTGTGGCTGTGGCGGCTCTGTCCCCGGCTGGGGATCCGGGGCCCAGCTGGCCACCCGGCAGGCCCCGCCCCCTGGCCAAGGATAGGGCCAGGGGGGCTGCGCTGCTGCAGGCGGCTAGGCTGTGACTGGACCAGGCCAGAAGCGGCCGCAGGTGGCCGGGCCCAGCACCTGCGGGTGGCCAGGCCCCAATCTCCGGCTGGGTATGGGGCCTGGCGGGCTGCCCGCGGCCATGGCGGTGCCATCCCTGGCTGGGGATCAGGGGCCTGGCCGCAGCGGTGCAGCCCCCCCAGCCCTATCCCTGGGCAGGGGGTGGGGCCTGCTGGCTGGGGGCGGGGGCGGGGCTGGGCCCGTGCCCGGGGTCCCTCCCCGCCCCAGCACCGCCCTTGCCAGACACATCTACTGCTGTGCTTCTCAAGATTTTTAAATAGATCCCTCTCCTCCCATGAACTTTGCTGTGATGCTTGCCTTCCCCTTCCCAGTGGCAGCAAGAGAATGGGGAGCAGGGGAGGATAGAGTGGGGTGTCAGGAGAATAAGGGGAGAAGTGCAGGTGGGTGGCAGGCACCAGGGAAGGCAGCACAGCATCTACTACAATTTACCATGCTTTTCCTGCCCTAGGCCAAATGCTTGGGTGTGCTGCAGGGCAGGAAATTAAAAAGGTCTCTGGCCTGGTCCCAGCTAACAGATGCATGCAAACCAGGTGGGGAGAGTTATGAAACCCATGAGGCAAACAAGTCCATTTCACTTAGGATGGGAAAAGCAAGAAGGATCTGCCCCAGAAAGCAAGGGAGGGCAGGAATAAAGGAAAATAACAAAATTCAAGATGAAAGTCATTTCTGATCACCAGCTGTTTACAATGATCACACAGGAGCTCTGGGGAAGCAAGACACAGGAAGTTCCATAGATTAACTTGAGAGTCAGCAAATATAAAAGATGGGTAGAAAGATGAAAACTTACCCAGTATCTGTGGGAGAATAGGCAGGCAACTATGTTCCCTCTAAGCTGTGCATGTGTGCACACACATAAAAGTTGTGAAACCTGCACACACAACAAAATAAAGCATGCACAAAAAAATTCAACAGTGCTAATATTTTTATGCTACTTTAAGAAGGTGACTTCAAGTAGCATGTTTCAAATAAGGTTTTGTAATTTATAAAATCATTTCCATCACCATATCAAAATAAAATTTAGCTATTATTTGCATCACACACTTACTACGTTGCAGTCACAAGTTTGACCACACTCACTGGAGTGCGCACCAATTTGGACACTGGTTCCAAAAATTTGCACAGAAGAAATTTTTTGCGCACACAGCATATGAAAAATTAGAGGGAACACTGGCAGGCAACACTAATTGTCACCTGCTCACCCTGGGATGAGCAGAGGGAATTCAAACATCAAGAGATTAGTTTAAAAACATAGTATAATCTTTGGTCAAAAAAAAAGACTTATTTTTGCCATTCTTTTGATTTTTGATTGCTTGAAACTGGCAATACTGTATAAGTTAATACCATACACTTCACTCAAGGAATTCCTTTCCCTAACTGTATTCTTCCTACTAGTGTAGGGCCAGGCTTCTGTAGCCACAATGTAAGGACACAGATAGGTAAAATGAACTGAATGTACCTTTAAAGTATCTGCTAGGCAACACTGTATCTGTTCTTTAATATCATAACTGAAATAACTAACTCAGTTTAATAGACATTATAACCAATGTCCAACAAAGCTGTATGCTGTGAATTTAGAACTCCATTTTGTAAAACTTGTTTTAGGTGTATACTCTGGAATTTCATTTAAATGTGTGAACAAGACGGGTGAATGAAGGGGGTGTGTGTGATAGAATCAGTCAACACCAGCCTGTCCTGATGAAATTCAAGTGCTACCTTAATGGCTAAGCCATGCAAACAACTCCCACAAACACAAGAATCCACCCCAGAAAGAAAAGAACAAAACAAAAATTGAAAGTCATGTTTGTAAATGGCCGGTGATCAAAGATCACACAGGATCCCTGGCCAGGCCTGCCTGCTGCCCACAAGCCTTGCCCCTGAGCTAAGTGGAGGGGATCCCAGCCAGACCTGCCCATTGGCCTGCTGGTATCGCCACCTGGGCTGGGGGGGGTGGGGGTGCGTGCAGATGATGCCTGGCTCAGCCTGACCTCTGCCCTTGCTGCCTGGGCTTGTGGTGGACAACCCCAGGCCTGTGTGCCCCCACCCCCAGCCCTGCCACCTTGGCTTTAGACAGGAATGGCAGCTGCTTGGATCTGCCCCCTGGGGCTTTCCACCTGAGCATAGGGGAGGAGGGAGTAACCCTGGCCCTGACCTCACCACCTGGGCTTAGAGGGAATGACCAATGGCCCAGCCTGCCTGCTGGCTCCCCAGCCTCTCCACCTGGGTTTGACCACTGGCCCAAGCTCCCCCCAGCCTCACTGCCTGGGCTTATGGTGGTAAGACCCCTGGCCTAGCCTACCCACTGAGCCTCACCACCCGGGCTTGGGGGAAGCAACACATGGCCCAGCCTGACTGCTGGCCCCCCAGCCTTGCTGCCTGGCCTAGGTGGAGACAACCCCTGGCCCAGCCTGTCCCTTGGCCTCGCAGCCTGGGCTGGGGGGAACCCTGCCCCAGCCTGCCCTCCAGCCTCTCCACCTGGCTGGGGGGGATGAGGAGGGTCACTCCTGGGCCTGGCCTGCCTGCCATCCTCTTGCCTGGCCAGCAGCATGACCTGGAGCCTCGAGGGGCATAATCCCTGATCTACCCGCTCCCCACTAGCCCAATATGACTTGGGGCCCAGGGAGAGTCGTGGATCATTGGCAAATTAAAGAAGTATGGGTTGGATAGGTGGACTATAAGGTGGATAGAGAACTGGCTAGATCAACGGTTTCAGCGTGTAGGAATCAATGGTTCCATGTCTAGCTGGCAACTGGTCACGAGTGGTGTGCCCCAGGGGTCGGTCCTGGGGCCGGTTCTGTTCAACATTTTCATCAATGATCTGGATGATGGAATAGACTGCACTCTCAGTAAGTTTGCAGATGACACCAAGCTGGGGGGACCAGTAGACACGTTGGAGGGCAAGGACAGGATTCAGGGAGACCTAGATAAATTGGAACAGTGGGCCAATAGAAACCTTATGAGATTCAATAAGGATAAGTGTAAAATCCTGCATTTGGGACAAAAAAACCCCATGCACTGCTACAGGCTGGGAAACATTCAGCTAAGTAGCAGCAGTATAGAAAAGGACCTGGGGGTCATGGTGGATGGGAAGCTGGATATTACTCAGCAGTGTGCTCTTGCTGCCAAAAAGGCCAATGGCATACTGGGCTGCATCAAAAGAAGTATTACCAGCAGATCAAGGGATGTGATCATTCCCCTCTATTCTGCACTGGTGAGGCCACATCTAGAATACTGTGTTCAGTTTTGGGCTCCCCACTACAAAAAGGACAGGGACATGCTAGAGAGAGTTCAGAGGAGGGCAACCAAAATGATTAAAGGGCTAGAGCACAAGCCCTATGAGGAAAGACTGGAAGCATTAGGCTTATTTAGCCTGCAGAAGAGAAGATTGAGGGGGGATTTGATAGCAACCTTCAACTACTTGAAGGGATGCTCTAAGGAAGATGGAGCTCGACTGTTCTCGGTAGTAACGGAGGACAGAACGAGGAGCAATGGTCTCAAGTTGCGGTTAGGGAGGTCTAGGCTGGATATTAGAAAAAACTTTTTTACTAGGAGAGTGGTGAAGTCTTGGAATGAGCTGCCGAGGGAGGTGGTGGAGTCTCCATCTTTCGAGGTGTTTAAGGCCCGGCTGGACAAAACCCTGACTGGGATGGTTTAAGTGGGAGTGGTCCTGCCTCTGGCAGGGGGTTGGACTAGATGACCTATGAGGTCCCTTCCAACCCTAGGATTCTATGATTCTATCCCCAGCCCCCCTGACCCTCTCCAGCCTGGCCACTGGCCTGACAAAAGGCCCAGGTGGGCCTGATCCCTGGCCACCTGCCCCACATTGGTCTGGCGAGATCCATGGCCCATGGGGAATCCTGGATCCCCAGGCCTACCCCTGACCTGGCTGCTGGCCAGACCCAGGGTCCCCAGGGGATGGGGGGGCAGATCATCAGCCAACTGCCCCCCTTGGCACAGGCTCAGGGTCCCACCAGACACCCCCCCCCCGTACTTATCTGGCTGTGTGTCTCTGGCCTGGTGCTGGCAGCGTCTGCTGGAGGAGGAAAGGGTTTAACCTCCCTCCCAGAGGGGCGACAGGCTACTCACCAGCAGAGCAGCTTCTGAGTGAGCCTGTGTCTGCTGAGGAAAAACATTGGAGGCTCACTGGGGGAGTGCAGGGGCTTGTGCAGGTCCCCAGCATGGGTGGGGGCAGAGCCATCCTTAGGGTAGGTCAAATGGGACTTTTAACATGGGCCGTGCGCTTTGGGGGCCCCGCGGGGCCCCCCCCCCCATGGCAGGGATCGGCAGGAGTCCCACATGTCCCGCAGTGAGCCCCAAATGTTTTTGGCCGGCAGACAGAGGCTCACTGAAAGGCTGCTCCCAGTGAATACCTGGGCTGCCTGCTGCCCCTCCCTCTGGAGCCTCCAGCTGAGCAGTTAGCTGGCGGGGAAAGGGAGGTTTAACCCTTTCCTCCTTCAGCAGACACTGCCAGCACCAGCCCAGGGAACACACAGCCAGGTAAGTACTGGGGGGAGTCTGGTGGGACCCTGAGCCTGAGCCTGGAGAGGGACAAGGGTGCTGGGGATCCAAGACTCTCTCTGGGCCCTGATTCACATTGGGCTAGTGGGGGGCAGGTAGATCAGGGATCATGCTGTGAAAGACCGCTCCCCAGATCCTGTTCAGTGTGCTGCTGTGACCTCCCATTTCCCACTCCTGAACCCTGATTCACCTGGCTTTGCCAAGTGACCACTCGCTCCTGAGTCAGTCCACTCCATCCTCTTGCATGCAGTTGGTCCCAGGCACGGGGTGTATGCCCCCTGGCTACTCGAGGGAGGGTCCCCCAGCAAGCACCCCCGGCCCCTGTTACTACAGAAGGAGCCCCTGTCTACAGAGATTAGGAACCACTCCCAAACACCACACGCTCAAGTCCGTCCATTTAACAAAGAAATGGATTGTGCCCAGCCTCCTTCACTCACACCCTCTAAAGATCACACACTTTAGGTAAAACAACTACTAGTTTATTGATCAGATTATAATTCTAAGTGAGAATATGGCCAAGCATGGCAGAATCACAGTATAAGTAAATCAGGAGAAACCACACATACTAACCTAAACCTTCTACTTAAACTAACCTCATAGACCAAACAAGTTTAGCTCAAGGTGTTTGGCTGTTAGATATTTGCATAGTCAGTCTCTGCCCGAGGCCAGGCAGGGCCCATATCTTGCTTGGAGTTGTTTCAAGATGGGGAGTCCCAGCTCAAAAAACCTTTCAAAACTTCCAGGTCTCAATTTCCAAAGGGATAGCCGTGTTAGTCTAGTCCAGCAAAAAAACCAAGGAGTCGTGTGGCAATTAAAAACTAACAGATTTATTTTCCGCATGAACTTTCATGGGAGAAAATCCTACTTCATCAGATGCTTGTCTCAGTCTTTGTTTCCAAACCCCTCAGCCCCTCTCTTTCAGGGCTAAGGTGATTCTTTTGTCTCTTCACAGACACCTCTATTAACATACCATTGCCTCTTTCAGGTTCACTGCTGCTGGGAGAGACCTCTGTCTCCTTCCTTATCCCTGAGCCACAGAAGGCATGTTACATGTTTGTTCACATGTATGAAGTTGTAGGAAACATATCATCATAGAAATCACGTAGAATAAGTTATTAGCATCCACACAGAAACATTGCATGGTGCAATTGGCAGGAAATCATACAATTCCAGCTTTACAAGTGAACAGGAGAAACATGTAGATCATAACCCAGAGTGAACACCGACACACATGCCCCTCTGGGCCCCAGGTCATGCTGGGATGGTGGCCAGGCAAGAGGATGGCAGGCAGGCCAGGCCAAGGACTGCCCCTCCCTCCCCCAGGCCAAGTGGTGAGGCTGGAGGGCAGGCTGGGCCAGGGATCTTGTGTGATCATTGATCACCAGCCATTTACAGACATGACTTTTGCTTTGCGTTTTCTTCTTTACTTTCTGGGGTGGACCATCGCTTTTGTGGGAGTTGTTTGCATCACTTAGCCAATAAGGTAGTACTTGCATTTCATCAGGACAGGCTGGTATTGACTGATTCCATCACACACACCCTTCATTCACCCATCTTATTCACACATTTAAATGAAATTCCAGAGTATACACCTAAAAGAAGTTTTATCAAGAATGCAAAATAGAGTTCTAAATTTACAACATCAAGCTTTGTTGGACATTGGTTACAATGTCTATTAAACTGAGTTAGTTATTTCAGTTATGATATTAAAGAACAGATACAGTGTTACCTAGCAGTTACCTAGCAGACTTTAAAAGATACATTCAATTAATTTTATCTCTCTGTGTCCCTACATTGTGGCTACAGAAGCCTGCTAGGGTATGTTCACACACAGTTCTTATTTCGAAACAACAGGGGTTGTTTTGAAATAAGAACTGCCATGGCCACACGACGCATGGCCATTTCAAAACAAGCAAACCACTTGTTTCGAAATGGCTGCCATTGTTTCAAAACAGCTAAAACCTCATTTGGTTTCGAAACAGGGTATCCCCGGCCGCGCCACCAGCAAGAGCGGGGGCGCCGGGGATTCCAGGCCGGCGCTCACTCCAGCCCCGGCAGCAGCGGGCTCCAGCCGCGCGCCGGAGACCGCGCCGCCAGGTTTGGGGGCAGCCGGGGCTTTAAAGCCCCTGGGGTGAGGCGACCCGCTGTGTCTCACCTGGCGGGTGCCTGCAATCCCCTCCCCAAGTGAAATAGCAGGTCCACATGGACCTGCTATTTCGCTCCCTTATTTCGAGGACAAAGTTTTTGTCCTTCGAAATAAGGTGTTTCGAAATAAAAAGTTATTTCAAAACAGCTTGTTTCGAAACAGCTTGTTTTGAAACAAGCCTGCCCTGTGTGAACATAGCCCTACAGTAGCACGAAGAATCCAGTTAGGGAAAGGAATTCCTTGAGTGAAGTATATGGTATTAATTTATACAGTATTGCCAGTTTCAAGAGATCAAAAATCACAAGAATGGCAAAAATAAGTCCTTTGGGGAGGGGGGCATGATTATACTGTGTTTTTAAACTAATCTCTTGATGTTTGAATTCCCCCTACCCATCCCAGGGTGAGTAGGTGACAATGAGTGTTGCCTGCTCTTTCTACCACAGATACTGGGTAAATTTTCATCTTTTTACCCATCTTTGATATTTGCTGACTCTCAAGTAAATCTATGGAACTTCTCGTGTCTTGCTTCCTCAGAGCTCCTGTGTGATCATTGTATATGGCTGGTTATCAGACATGACTTTCATCTTGTATTTTGTTCTTTTTCTTTCTGGGTGGATCCTTGCTTTTCCTATCATGAGTGAAATGGACTTGTTTGCCTCATGGGTTCCCTAACTTCCCCCACCTGGTTTGCATGCACCTGTAAGCTGGGACCAGGCCAGAGCCTTTTTAAATTTTCTGCCCTGCAGCATGTCCAGGCATTTGGCCTAGGGCAGGAGTAGCATGGGAAATTGCACATGCTGTGATGCCTTCCTTGGTGCCTGCCACCCAGCTGCACTTCTCTTACTCTCCTGACACCCCACTCTATCCTCTCCTGCTCCCCACTCGCATGCTGCTGTAACCCATGTGCCTAAATAGGTGCAATCTCTTTTAGGGACCCTTATGGCTGGGTTACGTTGCTGGGCAGGTTTTGCAGCCCAGAAACCAGAACCTTCTGGTAACAGGGTGAGGGAGCACACTGAGCATGCTCCACAAGTTTTATTGTTGAGCTGGAGTTGCATACCCAGGGAGAAGCTTGAGAAGAGAAGCCTGGAGAGGAGCAAACAGAGAGCTGCAGAGGACATTGGCTAAGGGACTCAGTGAAAGGAGCTGAGCAGGAGTGGACTGCAGGATGTTTTCTCCCTGCTTTGGACTGCTTTGCCTGGGAGTTGTCTGCAGTGGAACTGAGAGCTGGATGGCCAGTGACCTGATTGCATGGTGCTGGCTACACAGGAGGAAGAAAGGACTGCATGGCATCTGCCTGAAGATTCCTGCAGCTAGAGAGGATGAGAATTGCTTTCGTTCTACATTCAAGCCCCAAGGACTTAAAAGACTGCAACTGAGATAAGGGTGACTCCACCTGAACTTTGGGACTCTTGGGTTTCTTACTGTTTTGTTTAAATGTATTATGGTTCCTTAGGATAAGGTGTGTTTAGTTAGTTAATAAAGTTCATTGTTACGTTTCTGTTGAGTAATAGTTTAATGTGGGATGGAAACTCTGAGCAGTCCTTTTAACAACTGGATCCTGGCTCTCCAGTTGCTTTCATCAGGGGTTTTCTCTGTGAGGCACTGGAGAGGGGCAACTGAATGAATTTGAGCCCACCCTAGCAGGTTACACTGCCACTCAGAAGGTTGTGGGGAAGGCAAGCATCACAGCAAAGTTCATGGGAGGGGCAGGGCTTGAAGTCCAAGGGATGGAATGATCCATCACCCTCCCTCCTACTCCTATTTGCAGAGCTTCTTGGCCCCTGATATTCAGCAACAGGAACCTCGAGGGGTTAGGGAATGATGTTCCTTGCCAGACACTCCCCTGGGCTGGCCAGCCCCGCCACCCAGTGCTGGGGTGGGTGGGGGCCCCACAGAGAGCAATTTGCCCAGGGCCCTGCACCCCCCTAGGGATGGCCCTGCATGGGGGGCCAGCAGTGCGGGCCCCGCGGGGCCCCCCAAAGCATGGGGCCCACTGCAGCTGTCCCACCTGCCCTCCCCTAAGGATGGCTCTGGCCCCAGGGCCAGTGGGAGAGGCTGGTGTTCCAAGATAATCTGATTGACTGGCTGGACACAACAATGAGGGAGCCAGGAGTAGGGTTACCTGATGTCAAGCAAAAGAACATGTCCTCCTTTTTACCTTCACGTCCTCCATCCGGCAGGCATTTTAAAAATACATGATTTTGTCTGGCTTTTTACTTACAGGGGTTAAAGGATGCTGGAATGCCCCAGGACACCCTGTTCTTAGGGGGAAGCATTCCAGGGCCCCCTAAAAATAGAAAAATATTACATTAATACTACATTTTCTCCATGTGTCCTTTTTGTACTTCCCTGTCCTCCTTTCCAGGTGTTGGTATGTGGTAACCCTAGCCAAGAGAGTGCTCCTCTGCCCCTGAGCTGAAACTGCAGGCTGGACATGTCTGGGCAAGCTAGAGAGTGTGTGAGGCCGAGCTAAGGAGGAAGCGCTGAGCAGCCAGCAGCTGGGAGCCAGAGAACCCAGGGTCCCAGGCAAGGGAGCTGGCCTGAGTTGATTTGTGCAGAGCAGACCCACAGCAGCTGGACCAGCAGAGAGCCAAGCAGAGCTGGAGCTGGAGTTGTCTGGAGCTGGGTGCAGGAGGCCAGAGAAGGATCCAGGAAGCTGAGCTGATCAGTGCAGGTGCAGAGCAGCAGAACCAGAAGGGCCTGAGAAGCGTCCTGGAGAGCCACACTAAAGCAGAGTGGGGCTGGGAGCCAGGGCTGTAGCCGTCTGGAGCTGGGTGTGGTGAGCAGCTGGGGAACTGTGAAAGGGGGTCTGGTCCTGGGGCCCTAGAGCCTGGGGACCTCTGGCCACTGCCACAGCCTTTCTCTCTGACTCCCTGGATCAAAGCAGTGCTTCCAGGCCTGGACAGAAGGCCTGCGTTGTATAGAACAGACTGAGAATGTCCTCTACATCCCAGAGATGCTGTGAGTGATGTCCCTGTGCCAGGGGCTTGTTGGGTGTTTTACCTTTAACCTTTCTCCTCTTTTCTTTATTTTAATTTGATTCTTGATTGCTGTTTGTTTAATAAATTGTGTTACTGTAAATTGCATACAGTAAGTGGTGGGCCAGGGAAATGCCCAGTGCAGTCAGCATCCCGGAGTGGAGACACCCCACCCCCTGCCCTGAATGACTACTACAAGATTGGGGGTCAAGTCACCAGGAACTCTGGGGCCAGCCTTGTTGGGGTTACAGGAACCCCATCATGAAGGAGAGTGGCAGGGGGGCCTTTGAGGTCAGGCAAGTCCCTGGGTAAAGGAGGTAGGAGCAAGGACTCAGAACCTGTTGCTACCCACCTTCACTGGGGTGGTGCATAAACCAGAAAAGTTCCCTACAATAGCGGGTACACCCCCCTGTTTACAACTACTCTAAGATGAATGCCACACCCACTGTTACAGGGAGCTCAAATTTAAACTCCTGTTAATGGAGAAGTCACTACATCCCACCTCAGAGTTCCTCAATCTGCACAAAGACAACACAGTGAGTTCTCAGTCCTCAGACAACAAAAGGAAAAGAGACTCAGCTTCACCTCACGGAGACTTGTGAAAAGCAGAGCGAGCTCCAGAGTTGGCTTCTGCCTTGGTGCTGGCCACCTCTAAAGGCTCTTCCCATAGCCTCTTCCCATGGCAACTGGCACTGCACCAAAGAAATCCATACCAAGCTAGAAACTGGCACCAGTCATGGCTTCCTCCATGCCGAATAAAATGGCACCAGCATTTACTGACCCCCTTGGCACTTCCTTCAGTACTATCACCAACAGTGGCACCGGTGATTACACCGGTTAAGATTCTGGTACTCACTCCACCCACTGCAGTGTATCCGGAACCTAAACGCACGGTACTGACTGAATGACCCTGGCACCCCAAACAAACAGAGTTACAATCTTGCTTATCACTCTATTGCATGGACATATCATCATTCACTCACCAATCCTTCTCCCCTATACCAACTGTTTTCTCAAGAGATGAGCAATACTTGCATTCTGCCTTCTCCTCAACATACTCATCCCCTGACAGAGCTGCCTCCATCACATCTAAAAATCTCTAGCCCACATGTAGAGAACCATGAAGGAATGGATCCAATAGAGTTCCATATGTAACCATTCCTCCAAAAAGGGAAGTACATGCAGCAGCCCTCAAGAACCCAGACCTTCCAAATCGGCTGCAGCACAACAAAGGCCAACTTCATTTATCCCAGTGGAAGACCTCGATGACATATCAGAAAGGGAAATAGTGTAGAACACATCCTCTCCACACACTTCATCATCCCTGAATGAAACTGTTATGCCTGCATCTCCATCTGCAGCTGACGACTTCAAGCAATTTCAAGAGCTGTTCTGCAAAGTTGCAATTGCACAAGACATACCCCTGCAGGAGATGCAGGAATCCCAACATAAGCTACTTTACATACTCCACACTTCACCAAACTCAAAGATTGCTCTGCCAATAAATGAGGCTATACTTGAACCAACTGACATAATCTGGCAGACTCCAGCTTCTATACCTTCTATTTACAAGCAAGCAAATAGGAAGTACCTGCTAAGAGTATGGACTTTAGCTCTACCCTCCCACCTCCCAACTCCTTGGTGGCAGAGACAGTCTGTCACAAAAGCAAACAGAATACACAGAGATCCACCCCCACTGACAAGGATAGCAAATTGATGGATCCTCTTGGGCATAAGGTCTATCCATTAGGAATACTCCAATTTAGAGTAGCCAGTTACAAGGTGCTGCTCGCTAACTATGACCACGACAATTGTGAAAAAATTGAAGAGCTAAAGAAATACCTATCTGAGGACAAACAACAACAACTCAAGTCCTGGGTGGATGAAGGTCTACTCATTGCCTGTACTTCTTTACAGGCTTCTCTTGACATTGTGGACACTATGGCCAGGATCACAGCAATGGCCATCACTATGCAACATGTTTCCTGGCTCCAATCTTCAGGAATCCCAAAAGACCTACAAACAAAAGCAGATCTATCTTTTGAAAAAGACAAACTCTTTTCCAAAAAGACAGACTAAACACTACACTCTATGAAGGACTTCATGGCAACCCTTAGAACTCTAGGTATATATACACCCTCCTTCAAGAGACGCAGATTCCATCCCTACCTGAGGAGAGAATATTAATCCTCCAGACAACAGAGACCATGTGAGTTCCACAAACAGAGGCAGAAACAACAGCAATCACAAAAGAGGAGGCAACCTTCTAACCAATTAGCCTGCTCAACCAAATAAGGCATTTTGAAGGTCAGGTCGGGCATCTGAGAACCCTCCCAAATGCAGGATCATCAAGAATTTTTGGACATTGCTTACAACCCTTTTTCCATCTATGGGCAATAATCACATCCAACCAATGGGTCCTAGAGGTCATCAGCAAAGGCTACATAATCCCATTCAAATTCATTACCCCAGCCACCCACCCTATCCTCATCACTTTTCAGGGACTGGTCACATGAACAACTTCTACAATAGGAAGTCTACCATCTCCTCCAAATAGGAGCTATAGCAGATGTCCCGCCTCAATACCATTGAAGAGGTTTCTACTACAATTACTTCCTGACATAAAAGAAAAATGATGGAAGAAGACCAATCTTAGAACTCAGGTCGTTGAAGAGGTACGGCCAGGTCCCAAAGTTCAAAATGTCTTTATCAATGCTTATTATCAATGATTATTCCAGCACTAAACTGAGGAGATTGGTTCTCAGCCCTTGACTCGAAAGATGCCTACTTTCATATAACTGTTCATCCAGCCCACAGGAGAGAGCTTCAATTTACATTCGGCATAGGACATTTTTAATATACCATTCAGCCTCACCACAGATCCCTGAGCATTCTCCAAAATACTGACCGTATGTGCAACTCATTTATGATTCTCAAGTATCACAATATTTCCCTATCTAGATGATTGCCTTCTACAAAGTCCATCACGATCCAAAGCAATCTACAATACAGAAATAGCCATGAATCTCTTACAAAGCCTTGTGTGACCCAGGCCTCCTGGGATAACCTTCTGAATGTGCTAAAATCAGGGGAAGCTGCAAAACCAGGGGCCAAATCCCGAAGTCACTGATGGGTGGTACCTAAACTAGTCTCTCAGTCAGTAACAAAACATGCTTCTGATTCCCCACTCTCGTCATCACCAAGCATAACAAATAGAAACAGATCCCTTTACTGCACATCAGCTTCTCTGGTCCCCACCTGGCCACTGGGTTTCTTAAAGAAATAGGTTCTCCTGACCCCAGTGGGCCAGCCACATCACTCAGAACAATACAGGCTTGGATCTTACCCAAAATACCACACTGCCAGCCAATCCTTTAGTATCTAGAACCAAAGGTTTAATATAAGAAGTAAACAAACAAAATATGAGAAATGTTAAAGGGGCAAAGTGAATCACATACATACAAATGATTTAGAGCAGTGGTTCCCAACCTGTGGTCCGGGGACCCCCAGGGGTCCACGGACATGTTGCAAGGGTCAGCAGAGCTTCTCCCTACCAGGGCTGGAATTCAACTACAGCCCTGATGCTCCCTGCTAAGGCTGCCTCTCCCCGCCTATGGCCAGATCCTGGCAGGGAAATGGGGCCGTGGCAGCTCCCTGGCAGGGGTAAGATCAGGAGGCCATAGCTGCTGCAGCTTGGCTCCCCAGTGGCCTGGGCAATGGTGGTGGCAGCGCTGCTCACTGGCTCTCCCAGTGGTGTGGGCCAGATTACATAATCAGTCAGGGGGGCCACAAAGAATTTTTTTTTTTTTGTTAAATGGGGTCCCCTGCCTGGAAAAGCTTGGGAACCACTGATTTAGAGTCTAAAGAAAGTAAGTCCTTGAAGACTCTGTAGGTTGCAGGCACTGTTCCCTCTAAGCTGTGCGCGTGTGTGTGCACACACAGGTCATGAAACCTGCGCAAACAAAAAAATGAAGTGTGCACAAAAAAATTCAATAGCACTAATACTGGTGCTCACAAAGAAATGTTTTTGCGCACACAAAGAAATTGTTTGTGCACACAGTCTACGAGTAATTAGAGGGAACATTGCAGGTTAGTTCATTTCCTCTGGTATTCACCCAGCACCTGGGTGGGTATAAGTCCTTTGTTCAGTCCCAGAAGAATAGTTCCAGAGGAGGGTGTTGATTGCAGACAGACTGAAGACTGAGGACAAAATGGAGATAGGATCCCTGCCTTTTATCACCTTTGGCTTTCCCATGCTCTCAGAGTCCTTGCCAAATCAAAACAGAGTTGAGTCACATGGTCAGTTTGAGTGACTGGTCAAACAGATTTCTTCCTAGGCCCACTGCGCCTGGGAGTTCCCTTGATGGGCCATCAAAAGGACAATGGTTTCTCAGATACCCAGTCTGGGGTTGCCCCAGAATCAAACAACTTGGAACACACATAAAACAAATACAATCCTAATTTCTAATACAGATATGATACCTACATATAAACCATATGATCATTCCTAGCAGATTAAAACCTTTCTATCGATATCACACATGGTATATCACATATGGATTATTTCAAATATGAAATATTAATATGAAAAATAATCATAAACAGTCTCCTAGACCCTGACAGCATCACACCTTGGGTTCCGGATAAACCTTGAGAAGTTAGTAACAACTCCCTCATGAACTGCAGAAGAGTGTTTCCCAACCAGCATGCCATGGCACACAGGTGCAGCCTCATGCCTGAGCAGATGTGCCACGGAATTTTTTGACAAATGACTCAGAGTTCTGGAGTGGCTCATGAATATTCATGAGCTCATTTGACGACTACATGGTGGTGTGTCTCAGAATAATTATAGGTATGAAGGCGTGCCATGTCAGAGAAAAGGGTGGGAATCACTGCTCTAGAATTTATCAGAGTCCACTGGACTCAACTACTGCAAGAGTGACTCTGCCACTCAAGAGGTTTCACACCACTCAAAACATTGTGGAAGAGGTGAAAATAAGTTCCTTTACCTCTGCCCACACGTCTAAAACTACTGGGACAAATGTCCACCACCACCTTCACGGTACAACACACTAGACTTCACATAAGACTGATCCAGGGTTGGCTAGGATGTGTATATAACCCAAGGAGACACAGGTTGAGCAAAAAGGTCATTCTGCAACCCTTCATCAAAGATTCCTTGGAATGGTGGATAAACCTAAACAAGTTTACTCACAGGAGAATCCTTTCAACCAACCTCACCAAATGTGATCATCACCAAGGACATACTGCTCACAGGGTGGGATGCACACATGTCAAATCATACAGCACAAGGCCTCTAGATAGAGCACAAAACCAGCTTACATATCAATCTGGAACTCAGAGCAGTTCAGAGAGCCTGCCACCATTTCCTCCCACTAATATGAAACAAAACAATACAGATTCTGATGGACAAAGTGTCATATATGTACTCTGTAGACAGACAAGGAGAAGCCTGCTCTCATTCCCTATGTATGTAAGTGGTCAAACTTTGGAACTGGTGCATCAGAGACCACATAACCCAAATCTGCATCTTACTTTCTGGGGCATCTAAACACGACTGGAGGTAAAACCTTTAAAGTAATCCTGATTTGCACTGAAAATGTTTTTTGTCCCTTCATAGCAGGGTTCAGATTAAGCTGGTCCTTCTCTGGTAGCCCAATCAGTTTACAATTGTACCCATGAGTGGGAAATCAACAAAACTATACTGCACAATTTATTCTCAGAATGGTGCACATGGTCAGTAGGCCACTTTGCCACAAGCAGAAATCAGACATGCAGGCAATGTTGCTCCAGAGCAGCTTGCAGATATCAATCTTTAGGGAGATGCATTCTTAATCAACTATTAGGGACATCTGCTATATGCATTTCCACCAATACCTCTGCTCCCATGACTAAAATACAAAATACAATGGGACCATGCCAAAGTAATTCTCATAGCCCTAGTGTGGCTGAGACAACTGTGGTATGCAACCTTCATGAAAAGGTCAGTCTTGCCGCCATGGAGACTCCCAACCAATGTCGGCCTACTATCGCAACACAACAGCAGGGTGAATCATCCCCACCTCAACAGGCTGCACCTGACAGCATGGAACCTTCATGATTAGAAACATTATGCTCAAATCAGGTCCAAAATGTGTTCTTAAACAGCAGAAAATTAACACAAAAATCATACCTTTACAATAGAAGAGGCTCTCTATGTATATGTCTACACTGACAAGTTAGTCCAGCCAATGTTCCCTCTAGGAGCCTCACGCCCCCCCCCCCCACGGGCCCATTCCTGCTGCGCCCCCACGGGCCTGATCCTGCCCCACCCCCCGCAGGCCCGATCCTGCCACGTGCCCCCCGTGGGCCTGCTCCCCTAGTAACTCCCCAGCCTGCCCAACCCCTCCCCGCAAGCCTACCCTGCCGCTGGAGCGGCAAGGCCCAGCCACACCTCCTGAGGCCAGAGGAGCACTAACAGAGCATGCTCAGACATTCTGGGCATGCTCCGTTAGAGCTTCTCTGGGCGGGAGTTTTAATAACTCCCTGCTCCAGAGGAGCTCTGAGCCGGGACTCCGGCTGCCGGCCCTGTGCAGGGGTGCTGTGGCAGGCTGTGTGGCTGTGTGTCCACACAGTTTAAAGGGAACATTAGTCCAGACTAAGGAAGCTTAGTCTGGACTATTTAATCCATGGCTACGCTAGGCTTTGCCTAGTTTGAATGAAGAAATTCCTTCGTTCGAACTAGGGAAAGCCTAGTTCAAGCTAGTAAGTATGGGGGTTAGTCCGGACTTACACGCTTCATTTGAGCTTTAGTTCAAACTAAGTGCATGCAAGACTCAAACTAAGGCTTAGTTTGAACTAACCTCACATTCTAGTTTGAATTAAGCATTAGTTTGAACTAAAAAGTTCCCACTTAGTTTGAACTAAACTGTGGTTAGTTCGAACTAAACTCAAACTTCTTAGTTTGGACTAAGAAATCCTGTCACAGTGTGCACATCGGTGTGCCCTGGGTTATGATCTACATGACTTTCCTGTTCAAATATACTCTGGAATTGTATGATTTGCTTCCAATTACACCATGCAATGTTTCTTTATGGATGCTAATGACATGATTTCTATGATGATATGTTTCCTGCAACTTCATACATGTAAACAACTATGGCTCAGGGATGAGGGAACAAACAGAGGTCTCTCCCAGTACCAATGAGCAAACAACTAGCTGGAAGGGACAAAGGTATGCTAATGGAGGAGTTTGTGAGGAGACAAATGAATCAACACTGCCCAGAAAGGGAGGGGTCCAGCAGGGAGATAAACAGAGACACCTGGAAGATTCAGGGGCTTTTGAGCTGGGACTCTCCATCTGGAAACAACTTCAAGCAAGATCTGGGCCTTGCCTGGCCTCAGGCAGAGGCTGGCCGTGCAAACATCTAACAGCCGAACACCTTGAGCATAAACTTGTTTGGACTATGAGGTTAGTTTAAGTAGAAGTATTAGGTCAGCATGCGTATTTTCCCTTTTATTTTCTTGTGGTCTCTCCTGACTTACTTATACTGTGATTCTGCCATGACTGGCCATATTCTCACTTAGAATTATAATCTGATCAATAAACTAGTAGTTGTTTTACCTAAAGCCGTGTGATCTTTAGAGGGTGTGAGTGAAGGAGGCTGGGCACAATCCTTTTTTTTGTTAAATGGATGGACTTGAGTGTGTGGTGGTGGGGAGTGTTTCCCAATCTCTGTAGACAGTGGCTCCTGGTGTAGTAACTGGGACTGGGGCTGGTTGCTGGGGGTCCATCCCTCGAGTAGCCAGGGGGCATGCACCCACTGCCTGGGACCAATTGCATGCAAGAGGCTGGAGTGGACTGACTCAGCAGTGAATGGTCACTTGGCAAAGTGTGGTGAATCAGGGTTCAGGAGTGGGAATTGGGAGGCCACAGTGGCTCACCAGACTGGATCTGGGGAGCGGCCTGTCACAAGTCCGAACTAAGTTTGGCTAACGTAGACATAGATATAGGGTGCAGAAGATTTCAGGACCTCTCCTTTTTGCAATCAAGGACAAGGCATTCTTTGGTTTTCCTTTGTTTTAAGCACAGAGAGTAAAATGTTCATAAGTGTCTAACTGATCTAGGAGCCCAAGTCCCACTGATTTTCAACAGGATTTGATTCTTTTTAGCACTTAATGGATAAGTGGAGGGATGTCTAGTCCTTGTTTACTTTTTTGGTCTTTAATATATATTCCTTATCATAATTATAAATAGTCAAATGTTCAAAAGGGCTTAGAGTGACTCAAGAGCCTAAAGCCTGTTGAAAATGGTCATAATCATCCCTTTCTATACTTAAAACTATTAACCTCACAAAATTAATGCATGTGGTTTCTGAAAACAAACTATGTTTTTCTGTTGATCATCATGCTCCTGCCTCACCTTCCTCACACCAAGGAACTGATGTCATATCGGCAGATAAAACTTCTTATAATCACTATTTCCACCCACCTATTTCTCTTCCACATGATGCTGCTCATTTGCAAACTTGGCAGCGGTAGAAGAGGGCTCCAGCATGACTGCACAGAATTTCAGAGGCAGAACCAGACAAGACGACAGCCTGTTTCAGATTAAAGGGACACACAGAAATAGAAGTAGCAGCAAGTTGGAAATACATGGGAGTTCAGGGAACAAAAGCGCAGAAAGGGAGAGTCAAATCAATCAGCGAGTGGAGGGCTTTTTTTGTGTTAAACTTTAAACGGTCGGACCGAAGCTTGTCTTATTGATGCCCAAATTTCAGGTTAGATTTGTGGATTGATCTGGTGCAGCCAAAACTTCAAAAAGGTAAAACCTTTAAAGCAATCCTGATTTGCACTGAAAATGTTTTTTGTCCCTTCATAGCGGGGTTCAGATTAAGCTGTTACTTCTCTGGTGGCCCAATCAGTTTACAAAGAATTGGAGTTTTTTAAAGTTTTTAGGCCTTATGGCTCAGACCAAACACTGCCTATGTTATCAAAATGCTCAGATCCAAAGCTCTGGAGGCTGTGAAGTACAGTCCCTTACACATGCATGCTTATCTCAAAGGCAAATTAACTCTGAACCCTAATGATAACCATGGTGATTGATCTGTATCAAGAGTGTAGAGGTCCCAGTTGTGCTGGGTAGTGACACATAGGCCCATACCCTCAAAGTAGATTTGGCACTAAGAATCCTAAATATCTGTCAGATTCTGGAACCACAATCCTTGCATTCACTAGGAAAATTGGTGTTTCTAGCTGCCCCTAGTTTTTACTTTGACCTGTTAAAACTACAACTGACTCTTCTTCACTAGGGTTTTGCCACATGTTAACTAATATAATGGAAAATCTGGTTTTTTTAGTGTGGATGCACCCCTGCATAAGAGACAGTCCCTGCTCAGCTAAGTTTGCAGTCTATACAGAATGATGGACAATAGTGGGCAAGAAGAAAGTATAATTCTCTCCACTGTGCAGATGAGGATAGGAGACATAGAGAGACTGACAGAATGACAATAGGAGACCGAGCGATTTGCCCAAGGCCACCCAAGTAAGCTGCAGCAAAGCCCTAGGAGCTCAACCCAGCTTTCCTGAGTCCCAGTCTGGTACCTGGGCACAACATCTAGCCAGGGCAGAGGCTGAGATGGTTAACTATTTCACTGTTGCTCCCTTTGGCATAAGTATCTGCTATGTATGTTGTGACTAACTGTTGCTCCCTTTGGCAGAAGTATCTGCTATGTATGTTGTGACTAACTCAGTATTACAAGAGATCACCTTGGCAGGAAGATTTTAAATTCATCAATAACACAGCTTTGCTCTCTGCACCATCCTGATCCATGGGAGCATCTACATTTAAATATAGAGTCTGTCCTTTTTCTGTACAACACAATACCAGTCATTAGAAACTGCAGAGCCCATTCCAGATGGAGTCTCTCTGTTACACACCATTGCCTTTCAATGCAGGTAATACAAATTCCCTAGGGGATACTACATTATCATCTTCCTTCCAGCAATGCCTAGAAAGAGAGGGGACCTATTCTGCCAAATGCTTTGTAAACAGCCCCAACCCCAAAGAATTTACAACCTAAAATGCCTTGCCCAAGGTCATTCAGAAGGTTAGAGATGGGACTATGACCCAGATCTCCTGATTTCTAGTTCATCTAGTAAACTACATTGGCTTCCAAGATTTTACAGCAATGGGCTTGCACTTTTCAAAGGCTCCTGTGCAGAAGGCGCCCAACAAAGCAATCAAGGCCTACATTATTTTTCTGCCAGTGATTCTGCAGCTTTGAGTCTTGAACAATTTAATACAGCAATTCTCTATTCCATTTCAGGAGCTTCAGACACAAGGCCCCAGGGCCACATGACAGTTTAAAAATATACTTGTTGCACTGGGGAGCCAACTCATTGCTCTTGCAACAGCTGGTAGCGGAGTATTCAGATGTTGATCTAAAGAGAGAGATCTAAATTCTTTCATGGTGCTCTACTCATCTTGGATTCTCCTTAAATCTTTGCCTCTGCTGTGAAGGTGGCATGTCATTCTGCTTACCATGGGGGAGTGAGTGATTTCAGGAGACCCTGTAGCTATTGCTTTTCCCTTGGCAAAGATGTTCATCATAAACCACAGTTAAGTTAGGAAGGGGTATCTTTGTGTCTTATTAGTGCTGTATTTTTTCATGGCATGTTAGAGGCAAGAATATATAAGAATGCAACTTAAAGACTTTCACAGAAACATAGAAACTGGAAGGAACCATGAAAGGTCATCGAGTCCAGTCCCCTGCACTCATGGCAGGACCACGTACCCTCAAACTACCCCTGACAGGTGCTTGTCTAACCTGGTCTTAAAAACTTCCAATGATGGAGACTCCACAACGTGCCTAGGCAACTTATTCCAGAGGTTAATCACCCTGACAGTTAAGAATTTTTTCCTAACATCCAATCAAACCTCCCTTGCTGTAATTTAAGCCCATTGCTTCTTGTCCTATCAGTTAAGGAGAACAATTTTTCTCCCTCTTCTTCTTGACAACCTTTTAGGTTCTTGAAAACTGTTATCATGTCCTCTCTGTCACCTTTTTTACAGGCTAAACAAACCCAGTTCTTTCAATCTTCCCTCATAAGCCAAGAGTTCAGACCTCTAATTTGTGTTGCTCCTCTCTGGACTTTCTCCAATTTGTCTACATCTTTCCTGAAATGTTTATACTGGGCATGGTTTGTTTACACTAGGCATAGTTTCTTGAAACTTGCTAGTGCCCATTCATATCTAGTGGTGTTACCAATGCTGGGAGTCCTAGCAGAGGTAGGTCTTTTACTGATACTGGAATTTTTAACGCTAAGTCTGTTACAGTACCTTTTGATGATGATGCTGCGTCTGCCTGCAACAGCTGGTGCCAGTCCAAATGGGGGCTAACCTGGTGTTAGCAACAGTAAGGAAACTGTTATAAAGCTTCATTAGTATAGAGAGAACCAAGGAAAGAGGGAAATTCTGACAAAACCTAAGTCTAGTCTACACTAGAAAATCAGATTGACCCAGCTACATCAGTTAGATATCTGAAAAACCCACATCCCTGAGTGATGTAATTAAGATGACCCAAATCTTGCAATGACCGAGCTACTGCTTCTTGGAGAAGGGGATTTACTACAGCAATGGGAGAATCCCTACCATCAGCCTAATAATTGAATACACTAAAGCGCTGCAATGATGCAACTGCAATTGTGCCACTGTAGCATTTCAAGTGTAGACATAGCCTTAGAGTAACATGAAATCTATAAAGCTGGGGGGAGGGGCTAAACTACTTCCATTTAAATCCAAAAGTACCCTTGCTGTAATTTGTATGATGATGCTGCCGAGGGACCCCGGTCATGGATCAGGAATCTGTTGTGCTAGGCACTGTATAAATACAGAAGAGATGGTTCCTGCCCTTAAAAGTTTAAGAACGTTCATAATTAACAAAGAAAGCAAGAATCACAGATGATAGTCTTGAACTTAGACCTCCCAAGTGATAGGCCAGGGCCTGAGCCTTAGGCCACATCTGCACTAGCATGTTCATTGGTAAAGCTTTTGTTGCTAAGGGGATGTGAAAAAATAATGCCCTGAGTGATATAAATTTTGCCAGCAAAAGTGCCAGTGTACACTGCACTGTGTCAGTGAGAGACGTTCTTCCACCAACAAAGCTACTGATGCTCAGTTTTATCACGTCGATGGGAGAGCTCCCGCCAATCAGCATAACGCAGCAATACCAATTGTCTTACACTTATACAGCTGTGGTTCTGTAAGCCTGGCATTGTATACTCGCCTTAGGTCCACTCCCCATCTCTAGCCACTTTTGATAAACACCATTGAGTGTAAGAGGGGCCTTACCAGGTCTAATCTAAGAGTTTTCAGATACAAAAATACTAGTTTTTCACTTCACAACCAAAGCAGTAGCTAAACTCCTAGCATCTTCAAGCTAATGCAACTGTTTGGTTTCAATAATAATATTATAAACATATGAGGGATTTTTTTTATTACTAATATAAGAATTCCCCCTGAATTTTTCATGTGGTTTTCATCTTGCATTTTTCTCCTCAGGGCATCCCTCCCACACAGCTCAAAGAGTGTAGGAGAGAGTGAATGGAACCTGTATAATTAGCAAGCCTGGACTGTTAGGAGTGACAGAACTGTCCTCTGTAGTCAAAAGTAACAGTGGAGCTTTCTGCTGTAACCAAATATCCCAGGAGAAACAAGAAGCAATTCCAGAAACTGCATTGCATTCCAACCAAGGCTTCTTTCTTTCTTCCCTTTCCCCCCCAAACTGATATCCCTTCAGAGTCCAAGTATCCAGCTTTAACTTCTTCACAGCACAGGAACCAGAATCTCAGCCTGTGTAAACCAGCACATTTTTGCTGACTTCACTTTTAAAAATTTACTTCCCCGTGGATATTTTTTTGAGCAGTGGCAGCTGTTCTGTTTGTAGCTTGCTATTCATCTAAATAAGTGTGTATGCTACACATGGAGAATTAGGGGGACACAAGTGGAAGCAAATCTATGAAAAGTTTTCAAGGAGATCTTCAATTCTTCTCCCTCTCTCTCCTTTGCCTTACCCCATCACAGTATTGCTGCTGGTCAGCCATGCCATTCCAGGATATGTGAGAATTTTTCCGGTATTTCACTAAGCCCTGGGAGATCAGCAGTCAGCAGAGAATAAATTTGCAAGTTACTGATGCAAAGGTTTCCAGAATTCAAATTATGAATGGAGCTTAATAGGAGGGCATCAATGCTGACAGATACCTCAGACAATAGACATAGATTTGATTTGAAAGATATGTTCGCAGGCCTTGTATAATTTTAGATACAGATAAAATATCACTGTATGACTTGTGAAAGTGTTTTCTTTCCAAATCAATACTGTCAAGGCTTTATAGAAGATAGTGGCCTAAATTTTCCAACGTAATTACTGATTCTGGGTGATGAACTTGAGCAAACTGAAAAAGCCCTGATTTTCAGTGGATCAGGTCGGGAGCAAGGAAGCAACTTAGGTGCCGCAACTCCAGAGTTAGGCGTGTAAGTCTCTGAATATGGTACCGCTATGATCCGAGAAGCTTCCACTCAGTTGTTGCCTAAACTCACTCAGTGACTAACTCACCACAGTAAGAGTTCCCTGCATGCCCACATTCAGACTGGGGGAAGATAGGCAATTGATTGCCTAAATCCAGGACCAGGCTATAGCAGGTGCTTTTAGGAGCTGAAGGCTTCAACCACAAAAATCCCTACCCAGCCCCTCCCTCACCCCACTCAGCACCAGCACAGCTGGAGAACTGAGAGTGCTCCTGCCCTGCTGGTGCTGGGGGAGGGGAGCCCTGGGGCCAGAGGCCAACCCTGGGTACCGAGTATGGCAGCCAGTGCCTGTTTGTTCCACCCAGAGGCTGTGTTCAGATGAGTTTTATTTCGAAACAACAGCTGTTGTTTCGAAATAAAATTTCTCATGTCCACACGACATTCCATTATTTCAAAACAGTAAAACCTCGCTTGAAATCGAAATAGCCGTTGTTTCGAATGGCTGTTTTGAAACAACAGTGTTTGGACACGTTGTTTCAAAACAACGCCATTGTTTTGAAACAACTGTTTTGAAACAACAGGTCCGAACAGCCTAATTTCGAAATAACCATTTCGAAATAACAGCCATTTCAATAGCGGGCTTTCCCTTAATTCGAATTAACATTTTCTTAATTCAAAATAACAGTTTACGTGTGAACATAGCCAGAGAGTGGGGGCAGCTGGCTCGTGGCCATGGCCCTGGGAGTGGGCCACGCCACATGGCAGCTGACCCCACCCCTACCCCCAAGGGCAGACTGACTGGTGTGGGCCTGGCATGGGAGTGCCCTTTAGCCCCATGTCCCCCCCCCCAGTGACAGTGTGGGGCAGCCCAGGGCCCGGAGGCCAGTTACTCCAGTCCTGCCTAAATCACATGTGGGCCCACGCTAATAGACAGCCTCTGAGCTTGGTTACTCAATCAGGTTCCAAAAGGGCAGCCGTGTTAATCTAGTCCAGGGGGAAAGAAAAAACAAAAATAAAACCAAGGGGTCCTGTGGCACTTAAAGACTAACAGATTTATTTTTCACATGAGCTTTCATGGGAGAAATCCCACTTTGTCAAATGCTTCAAAGATGGGGGAACTTACAGAATGGAATGAAAATAAATGTAAGGGAGTGTAAAACATGGGATCAGGTCATACAGTAACAGCAAGTCAGAGCAGTTGTTAAGGTTCAAACTCTGGGAAGGGTGAAGTCGAATTACCTATTGTAATGGGAAAAGAGGCCATAGTCTCGACTTTAATCCTGCTTTCACACAATCTAATTTGCATATTAATTCCAATTCAGCTGCTTCTCTTTGAAGTCTTGATGTCCCACTGATGTCCCTGAGTATGGTTGTTAACAAATCACTTATAGAGTGATTAGAAAGATGGAAGTGCTTAGCAACTGGTTTTTTGGTTTTGTGATTTCTGATGTCAGTTTTGTGTTCATTTATTCTTTTGCGCAGGGATCGTCCTGTTTGCCCAGTGTATAAGGTGTCGGGGCATTTCTGGCACATGATGGCATAGATCACATTAGTAGATGAGCAGGTAAATGAGCCTTTGATGGAGTAGTTGGCTTGATTAGGACCTCTGATGGTATCTTTTGTGCAGATATGTGGGCTAAGTAACGTGTTTTGTTGCAGGGGAGCGTGCCTGTTTTAATGATTCTGTTGTTAGGTCCGTAGTTGCTGGTAAGTATCTGTTTAAGATTGTGTGGCTATCTGTAGGTGAGCAGAGGTCTGTCTCCCAAGGCTTGAGAGAGTGAGGGATCATCTTTTAGAAGAGGCCAGGTGTGGCCCAACTGCAGCTCGGGAGCCACATGTGGCTCTTGAATGAAAAATTCTGGCTCCCGGAAGAATGTCAGCAAACCAGTTTAGGAAAGCAGCCCGAGCCTAGGAATTTTAAATCTTTGGCCCTGAGTATGCTAGGGGCGGGGGGGGGGGAGCCCCAGCCTGTGCCTGGCCGCTGGAGTGGCCAAGTAAGCAGCCTCTGGGGGGTGTCGGCCCGCGGGAGCCAGAGTCAGGGCCTGGGGATTCAGGAGGGGGTCGGGGACAGCAGGGAGAAGCAGCGGCAAAGTGAGGGATCGTGGGGAGAAGCGGTGGCATGGTCAGGATTTTTAAAAAACTCGCCACTAGCCTGCAGTCTTCCACATTGAATGACAGCTAAATTTTTACTGTATAGACCTAGTTTTCATGGTAACCTTAAGCAATTATTAGAATCTGACATTAGTAGGATCAATATTTGCCCTCTTTTTACAATAAAATTAAAGCGTGCAATGTATTTTAAACTTAGTAATTTTGGCGTAGGTGAAAGTATATGGATATATGCCTCAGTGTGGCTCTTGAAGGTTTAATAATCAGCTTGCGTGGCTCTTGAGTTCCATCACTTTGGCCATCCCTGGAATAGGCTGTAGGTCCTTAATGATCTGTTGTAGAGGTCTGACTTGAAGGTTGTACGTGGTAACTAGTGGTGTTCTATTGTTTTCTTTTTTGGGTCTCTCCTGTAGTAGATGACTTTGGGATACATATCTGATTCTATAAATTTGTTTTCTTACTTCCCAAGGTGAGTGCTGTAGTTTTAAGAATGCTTGATAGAGATCCTGAAGATGTCTGTCTTTGTCTGAGGGATCAGAGCAAATGTGGTTATATCTTAGGGCTTGGCTCATGCGAAAAGTAAATCTGTTAGTCTTTAAGTGCCACAGAACTCCTTACTCAATCAGGCTCCATTCAAAATCCAGCCAGAGGAGGTGACAGTGGTGCTCACCTTATAAACCCAGGAGGTGGAGCACTTCCCTGGGATGGGAGACCTAGCTTTAGTCCTCACCCTACCCAACCTCATCTCTGCTGGGGAACATGGAAGGTTTTAAACAATGGTCTCCCACCTCTCAAAAATGTGCTTTGACTTCTGAACTATGGATAACTCTGGTACGGGGCTCCCTCCCTCTCTCCCACTGGTGCTGATCAACTGAGGATAAATAAAGAAACAGTGGCTGGAACCGTGGGGTTGAACCCAATGGCTCCCACCTCCCAAAGGGGTGCCTAGTAACTGAACTAGAGTAATTCCTGCCCTCTCTCCAGCCCAGTGGCTATTTTGAAGTATTTACGCACAGAGGAATGGTCATAGGGCTGGAGAGAGAGAGCAAGAAAATGAGAATGACTCTGTAACTCAGTGCTTAGGACACCCTAGCTCTGTTCAAATCTTTTCTCCCTGCTGTGGCAGAGAAGAGGAAATGGAACTTGTCTCCCAAGTATCAGGTGAGTGCACTAGCCACTGGGCTAAAAGTCATAAGGTGGGAACTGGCACCTCCTTTCCTTGCTCCTTTTTGTGCAGAGCGGGGCAGGTGACCACCTCATTCCTTCACAAAGCTGCTTAAGGATCTGGATCACTAAGCAGACAGAAGTCTTCCAGCAGCCTGGAAATCTCTAACCTAACTTCATGAACTCACACACACTGCTTACATTGTCATCTTCCATTGGCTACATAGAATCATAGAATCCTAGGGTTGGAAGGGACCTCATAGGTCATCTAGTCCAACCCCCTGCCAGAGGCAGGACCACTCCCACTTAAACCATCCCAGTCAGGGTTTTGTCCAGCCGGGCCTTAAACACCTCCAAAGATGGAGATTTCACCACCTCCCTTGGCAGCTCATTCCAAGGCTTCACCACTCTCCTAGTAAAAAAGCTTTTTCTAATATCCAGCCTCGACCTCCCTAACCGCAGCTTGAGACAGTTCCCCATCAAAGCCCGATGGCTTTTGCAGATTGTATTCTAGCAAGGCTTCTCCCTATGAATTGTATGAAGAGCCCAGGGACCTAACTCAGTTTTGTGGACTGCAGGGTTGTTCCTGTGATTTTCTAGGTGCTTGAAAGATAGTATCCATGATTCTCAGTGTTGCAATGTTTAAGTTACTTCATGGATCCCATGGTTGGTTCTCAGGCTTTTCTCAGAGTCAGACTTCTTTAAGGTGTCCCAAGGAGTGCACCAAGAAAACCAAGGCCTCCAAAATCACAACTGATGCCTGAAAAATGTAGGCCAATGTTATTAAGAGCCCATCAAGTCCTCATCGATAATGTTATAGTTACTAATTAGTTTGCATTATCCAGCATGTTATGCAACCCCACCATGAAAAGCCAATATGCACAGATCATTGCAAACAGGCAACCAACAACAACAAACACACACTCAACCCAATCAGAGTCAGTGCTACAACACAGAACAAGTATCTTCAGCCAAACCCCCAGGTGGAAATGTATGCCGACAAATCCATGTGTGTGCTGTGGAAAAATGAATTTTATTGAAGAAATAGGTTTCAGTTTGGAGCTGACAAGAGGTTATTACAAATAACAGTGAGAAGAAAAAATATGTTTGGAACATTCCAGAGAAACAGCTGAATAGCCCATATAGAGGCAAGAGCATGAAACAGAAGAGAGAAAAGGTACAGACAAACGAGGACGAGGATGAGTGGAGGCAGCGAGGTACAAAAGAGCTCAAAGGTACATTTTCAACGGCTCAGAATCCACAATGGGGTGAGGATTTTCAAAAGAGCTTATTTCTCATTTAGGGTTGAAAACAAGGATCAGATTGGATCAGATTGTGGCATGTTTAGCATTCCCCTTGTGATGCTTCCCAACAAATCTTTCAGAGGGCTCTGCACCCAAATCTATTTGACTCTCAGCAGTTCTATATGTCACTCAGCTAGGTAGGCCTGACAGGAGCCTGAGAAAATGTCACATAGGAAGACCTGGATTATGGGAAAGAACTATTGACCCTAGGATAGGGTTTGAGCACCCTGTACAGTAAGGGGAAATATTTGTTTTCATTCCAGTTAACAATTCCTGCATGATGTTTTATTTAAGCAGATTCTATGAAATGGGAAAGTGGGATTGACTCATAAAAACATGGGTGAAGGTTTTGAGAATCATATGAAGAGGAAACTGTGTCAGTAGCAAGATCTGATGCTGGCTGGATGAAGACCCTGCTATAAAATCTATTTGTTCAGTGCCTTTCAAGGCTTTTCAGGCCCTTCCAGAGCCAAGAAATATTACAAAAAGAACTCCTTTAACTAAACCTTCTGGTTGCTTTTCTGATTGGTGCCAACACTCCTGCAGTTCCTTAGTTGTTTAGCTAGAAGCAAACCTGAAGGAAGGTTTCTAGTTTCTAAACCGAATTGTGAGAGGAATTTGGAGTCCCAGCATTTGTCCAGGCCTGTAAATCAAGCCATTTGTGAACACCAACAAGTAAGTGTAAGTGGTTTCCTTGAGAAGTTTCTCAGTACTGTTCAGTATCACTGAGTTTTTGACCTTACACAACTGGATGGGTTGCCTTGTTGCAAAATGATTGATCCCTAGGACCTCCTTCTATTTCTAAATTGTACAGGCTAGCTGAATTTATAGGTCTTGTTAGGCTCCCCCAGTCATGCTGCCTGTTCCAGTAGTACATACCTGTATGGTGGTGCAGCTGTTCTTGCTGACTCTTCCTGATGAATGAAGCAGATGGAGCCTACTAGCTCTCTTCTGGAAGATGAAAGACAAAAGTTTTTCTGAAGTAAGAGAAAGCTCTCAAGAGCGACAGGATAGTACCATGAACCACCCACTCCAATGCAAGCTTAGGTAATATGTATAATCCTGTCCTAAATCTGTTATTTTAAAGACCACAGGAATGAGGGAGCAGGTGTGTTTTCATTGTTGACATTGTGTGCCAGTGATGTTACAAGAAGAGATTGGAACCAAAATGATAGGAATAATTCTCTGTCCATCCTAATTAATTCCAAGGGAAATTGCACTTTGGGAGTCTGTTTTTGACCATCTTTGCTTTTTAGGTTTACTCCCTGAGTAGCCTGCTTAGTATTTCCAGTGTCTACAGAGAGCCAAGCTATCACTCTCTTGTGCCGACAGCTCTAGCAGCAAACACCCTCCTCATTGTTGGGACTACTTTGGAGAATGCCAGCTCCTAAAACCCACTTGTTAGCCTTTACTGCATGAGGGATTTCCTGCAAGATAATAAAGAAGACTTGTAGTAACAGTTTGTCAGCTTTTAACTTTACTACTTTCATATTCTCCTGCTCCCAAACCTCTCATTTCCAGTAATGGAGCTTTTTAATGAGATGTCAAAAGCAAACAGCCCACTTCTCTGCCAAGGTTATCATCGGGGTGCCAGGAGGCCACTAACCCGCTCTTCGTAACTCACTATAAACATTTATCTTGTTTTCTCTCTAACCCTATCCTCCCTTTGCAGGTGTTTCTGCTTTTTGTGGTTTAAAGGAACTAGAAGGAGGATATGTTAAGATGCATAAACCTCTTTTAGAAACTCAACAGCACATGAAACTTACAGGGTATGTCTACACTTACAGCAGAATTCAAATTGACAACTATCAGTTTCGAATTCTAATAGGACCCTGGACATGCCCACTTTCATCAGTTTGAAGTGAGGCACTCCTCACTTCGAATTGATGAAAGCTGACTTCGAATTCATCAAACCTCATTTGACATGGAAGTCAGGGTCAATTTGAACCCAGGAGTTCAAATTGACCCAGTGTAGACATGTCAATTCGAACTCACTGAGTTCAAATTAAGAAGGCTTGACCTTCCTTCCAGGGTGCCTTCCAGAAGGAAGACCAGCCCTTTGGCACCTGGGGCCAGCAGCCCCAAAGGTGCCTTCACCCCCCCCCCACCCCGATCGGGGGGGGGGGGGGGGAATGGGGTTTCTGTCCCCTGGCTGGGGATAGGGACCCCTGACAGCCGGGCAGGGGGGAAAGCATTCCCCCACACTGCTTGTGCAGGGCTGACCATGCAGGGGAGAAGCAACCTCCCACACGGGTTCTCCCTTGCAGCCACATGTGGGGGGGAAAGCATCCCCATGCGCGGCAGGTGTGGGGCTAGCCACACAGGGGCTTGTTTCTCCCCTGCACCACTTCTGCCCCATAGCCATGCAGGGGAACAGCATCTCAGCGCGGCTTCTGCATTCCCCGTGGGTGGCCAGCACTGGAGAAGCAGCCTGCTGGGTGCCTTGTCTGTGAGCAGCGAGCCCAGCAGAAGCCACCCACTGGGGTCTCTTCCTGGTGGGCAGCTCCCTAGCAAGAACGCTGCCCCCCAAACTCCTTGCAGGGGAAACTTCCCCTGCCAGGCTCTAGCTGGGCAGTGGATGCTTTTCCCTGTGCCCAGCTCAGACTGCCAGAGCCTGGCAGGGGATTAGCTGTGACAATGGCCATTTTACCTGGCCATCTTGCCACACCAAACATGGTGGCCCCCTCCAATTCGAATTGGCAAGTCCAGCCCATGGACATGCCAATTCAAATTGGAGTTTGTAGTATGCCCATGTCAATTCAAATTCAGGAATAATTATTAATTCGAATTGACCAATTCAAATTCAGGAATTTGAATTGACAGGCCAAGTGTAGACATAGCCACAAGGATTAGAATCCTGCTGCAAGCCAGGAAGTTGGGACCTATTCATCAATTGTTTTAATCAAGGGCTGTAGCTCTTTTCTGTGGGTGAATGTGTTTTAAATTCAGGACAAGTGTGGAGATTTCCTTAAATCCAAGATGCATGTTTATTTTAATATGTCTGTGGATCATATTGTTCAGTTTATGGTGGTATTCAGGGGCTGCAATGTGCTAGAAACTGTACATATGCACAAGTGATATTCCCTGCCACAAACAACTTACAAGGCACTACACAAAGAGCAGGAGGAAAAACACTCAGAAGAGCAGTGATGTGCATTAACAAAAGTCACAGGGCAGAGGTGAGAATATAATTCCAGTTTCCTGCATCTTTGATCTGGTCTGTGATCCACTGAAGCATGCCACTTCTCTTGGATTTGTTTGCTGAGAGTGTTGAAACTCTTCAGTTTTACTAGAACACACACCCGCTAAATGCAGATTCTAGATGTGAGGTCTCAGACATACACTAAGTGTGAAATTTGGGATGACCTACTCAAGTAAAACAGAAATTTAAGTCATTCAACCAGAGAGCAGAAACATCAAATGACTCAGACTTCTAGATCTTAAGGAGAGATGGGCCTCTTGTAGTCATCTACAGGCAGGGTAACTGGCCAACACAGCTCCAATCTTGAAAGGCAAACCAGAGTTGCCAGTCCCAAATGTTCACCAATCATGTCAGGCTCACCAAAAAGCATGAGATTCACTTTAAAATCATGTGATTATGTGAAAACAATAGATTAGGGGTTCTTTTTATTTTACTTCCACTTTTTGAGCCTTTAGGATGCACTGGAATCCGATTTTGACACTTTTTCCACAGTGTTGAAGGATAGAAACTTACTTTTTCTTTAAGAATGAAGTCTGAAATCATCATGTATTCACTTGACTCCAGGAGTGAATTGACTTGATTCAAATGTTGGCTGGTGGCACAGAGCTTCTAGCTTCTCCCCAACCACTCCTGAACCCCAAATTCTAATGGATTAATTCACTGTCCCTTACACACCACATCATTCTCTGTGTGCCCCAGCTACAAATTATACCTGAGTGAGAACAGAATTGCAATGTGGCCCCTCATCCAAAAAGGCTGGACCCCTCAACTCTGGCCCTACCCCCATATCCTTCCCTTAGTCCTCCACACACCTCTGCTGCTCCTGCAACTCCAGGGCCTCTTCACTGTCTTGACCAGTCTTACTGGAGTACCACTGTAATAGAGACCCCTTCTCTCCTTTCACAAGGCCAGAGGTGGAGAGAGGACAACTGCATGGGTTCCTTCCCATATTCTCCTACTTCCTAGCCCTACAAGTGGGATGGGATGGGGAAGACCAGAGAGTGGACTGTTCCCATTGGGGTGGGAACAGAGACACTCTGGCTGTGTCCACATGTCTTTTTTATTTCAGAATAACACAGGTTATTTCAAAATAAAAAGATTATGTCCAGAGGACGTTTTCTTACTTTAAAATGATGGACTCCGAAACAACATTTGACCTTCCTTTCAGGGTGCTTAGCACCCTGGGAGGAAGGGCCACCCCCTCAGCACCCTAGCCAGGGTGCTGAGGGGAGACCCGCGGCAGGCTATGGGGGGCTGCCCCCAAGCCCGGTGGGGAGCCCCATGGCAGGATGCTGGGTGCCCAGATCTCCCTGCTACGGGGGCTGCTCGGAAGCCCAGCGGCGGGGGTGCAGGGGCGCCCGGCTCTACCCATGGCGGGGGCTTGTGGCAACCCCCACAACAGGGTGCCGGGGCCCGGCTTTTCCCCACCACCGGGGCTGCAGTCCCACTGGCTCCCCAGGCCCCCAGGCTCAGCGGCGGCAGTGGCTGGGAGCCCGCGCCCCTTGCAGTTCCCCCGACCTGGGCAGTGGAACCTGGGGATGCCGTGGCTCCCCAAGCCGCTTGCCCAGAGGGCAAGCGGCTTGGGGCACCCCAGGCTCCTGGCAAGCCCTCTCCCCCCCTCCGCCCTGGTTGGTGGCAACATGGCCCGCAAGGGGCATGTTGCCACACCTCCCAGGGTGCCCTTCTCCTGAAGCGAAATAGCAGGTCCACACATAGGACCTGCTATTTCGCTTTCAGGTTTGCCGTTATTTCGAACTAAGTTTTTTTTAGTTCAAAATAAGCGGCTTCAAAATAAAGGTTTTATTTCAAAATAAGTCATTTCGGAATGATTTATTCGAAATGAAACCTTGTGTGTAGACATAGCCTCTGCATATGTCTACACTTACAATTTAGTTTGAATTAAGGAGGCTTAATTTGAACTAAATTAGTGCATGTCCACACTTGCTTTCATTAGTTCATTAGTTTGAATTAACCCAGTGTAGCTGTGTTAACTGCTAGTTCAAATTAACCACAGCTTGATTTTCCCTATGCAATAGCACCCCTGGCTGATTTAAACTTGCAAGTCCAGTGCATGGACATGCTAGTTCGAATTAGGGTTTCTAGTGTGGCTGTGTTAATTTGAATTAACTTAATTCAAACTAATAATTATTATTCCAACTTGATTAGTTCAAATTCAGTTAATTTGAACTAACCTTCTAAGTGTAGACATACCCTCTGAGCTGTTGGGGATTTTTCTACCCTCTCCCTGTGAATGGAGTCAGCAGCTCCCTCTTCCCTGCCCAACCCAAAAGATTCTTCCCAGCATCAGAGCTCTTTCTGCTGCTGCATAGATTGCCTATCTTAGCCTATTAGGTAGGGAGTCAGACAATCATGACAGGGGGGGCTTCCTACTGGGCAAAGATAAAAACTACATGAGGGTGGAGCTTCTCCTGCAATCTGTTCCTAATAAACCAAAAGACATAAGGCTGGACTGTGCAAAACATACCAGGTCCTGACAATGATAAATCATCTCCCATGCAACTATAAAGACTGTACCAGTGAAAGGAGTTATTTATGTGGAAAACTAACATGTCTTAGAGCAACAAACATTTCTTTGCAACACCTGTCCAGAACACAAGGAAATGGGGCCCAATTAATAAAGCTCTTTTGAAATTCTTTGAATGCTCTGGAAAAGGTGACAGAGTTTCAGCTGTAACCTGTCCATGAAGTGTGCTGCATGACAGTCAGAGGCTCAGGAAGCAAGTCTGCTACACCACAAAACCCTAGAAGAAGAAGTTTTTCCTGTCATTGGAAACAAACATTAGGTCAGCTGTGGACCAATTCCTTCGTAGCAACCAGAACAAGATGAGGGGAACTGGAGGATAAGGCGGGGGTGGGGGATGACCTGGACCAATGAAGGACCAGAAGCTCAGGATTCAAGCCTAATGGTAGTGGCTGGGGCATCAGCAGCAGAGCCAAGCATGTAACATTGACCTCTTGGTATGTTCACTGACGTTTTTAGTCTTGTCACTCTGCCTGCTTCCTTCATTTCTTACTTCTCATGATCCAGACAGGCTGTCCCACTATTCATATTATCCCACAGCCTTTCCAAAATCTTTCCAGTTGTATTCCTTTTATAAACTGGAAGTGCTAAAACAAAACAAAATTGTAAAGTATAAAAATTAACAAATTTAAAAATTATTTAATAGAACATTCTTGGGCTTCATCACAGTAGCACCTAAGCACTTCATGCTTATTAATTAATTTATTCTCTCTGCACCATTTTGAGGTATGGAAGCATCAGCAAATCTTTTATCAATGGGGAAACTGAGGCATAGAGTTAGAATAATCTGCACTAACACCTCATAGGAAAGCTGTGACAGGGTCAGAAATTTATACTCATGTCACCTAAATCCTAGCCAAATGCCTTAGCCACAAGACCATCCTACATATGTAGACTGTCCTACTGAGCTCTTTATTTTCTATCTTAATGCAACCATGTGTAAAATCTACCCTTAGCAAGAGAGAGGTTTTTCTTTCTTTTGCATGTTGTAATAATAACATTATATGTATGCTACAAAGAAAGTGCTAGCTGTACAGTAATTGGGTCTATTGTAACTCTGAGTCAAACAAGTGAACATAACAATTACTGTCAAGCTTTATTCCACACTGGTGAACAAGTTAAACTCGCCAGCACAAACGGAGACAAGGGTGTGTTTAACACCAGCTGTAAAGTGAAAACAGAAACAGTTCTCTGCATAAACCTTGCACAAAGTCTGAGCCTGCAGAAGTTGCAATAGAAGCAACTTACTGTGCAAAGCAGAAGGAAATTAAAAACAAATAGAAGCCATCTGGTTACAGAAACCTAATTAAATCCCCATCGGTCTTAATATCAAGCCCCTCAAGACAGGAAGTTTTGTTTGCCACAGAGTTAGGGAATATGTGAGATGACAGAAGTTTGTGGGTAATAGCCATGTAGTCAATTCTAGATGAAAGCGCTGGCTTACATTTAACTTAGGGCAGATTCCATAAGGAGGCAGCAGTCCCAAAAATATACATTATTGCGAGGGGCTGTCTTCTTTGATACAGAAAGTACAAGCCATGGAAATTAACAAGTGCTACATTCATGATGCTCTGTTTTCTGTTGCACTAACATGGTGCACTTAATGCAGGAACCTGAGTCTCAGTGAATGTCCATCTTGGGAGATCTGCTAAAAAAACATACTCAAAATTGGGTCCATGTTTCTGGTGAGTTGCTGTCTTCTTGGCCCTCAGCTGAGCAGAGTCTGGAAATGTGTGTGCAGAGCACCCAGCATCATGTGGCCACTGTCCTTGACTGCAAATTTTCTAGCCCAAAGTGGAAGATGGTCTTGCAGTTAAGGTACTGGCAAGGAACTTAGAAGCTTTGGGTTCAAATTCTAAGTCTTCCATGTACTCCTGTGATTTTGGCCAAGTCTCTTGTTCTCCTTGTGCCACCATTCTTTTCTCAGTAAAACGGGGATAATAATCTTCCTTTTCTCTACTTTTTCCCCTTTTAGATCATATGCTCTTTGGGGATGGTACTGTATCTTCCTGTGTATCTGGAAAACGATGAGCACAATAGGGCTCTCAGCTCATTTAGGGCTGCTCAGCCCTGTCCTAATGCAAATAATGGTAACTTAAGATACAGGAAAACTACTGAGCTTCCCACTGGATGTAAATAGTATTTTGCAGTCAGAGACTAGAGAAGAGGGAGAGAGAATTTTCCCTCCTGCTCCATTTACAATAAAAGTTTTTGAGAAAAAGCATTTACTTAACATGTGTATTGGAAGTGTGTGGACAGGTGCAGCTGGTTAATTTTTTTTTTTAACTATCTAGAGAGCAAAGCATTTCCAATGTACAATAATAATGGTAATAATTTGCACTTTCAGCTATGGCACTCAAAGCACTTTGGAAACAGTGAATTAATCCTCACAACCCTCCTGTGGCATAGGTAAGTGTTATTATCCCCATTTTACATTATACACAGAAATTTCTGCTGTGGTTGAGTGCTAAGAGGAAATGACTAGGCAAGATTTTTTATCATCTTTTTAAGCCTCAGCATTAAGTGACTGGAGCCTCTCTCAAAACCAATCTCAGAAAAGGACCCCCCCCCCCCCAAGAAAACACCATCCAAAAAACCCCACCCCCAAATCCCCCCCAAACTGCTCAAAACAAAACAAAACAAAAAAGAAATCAGAGGCCCCAGTCCAGGCTTGTATTGCTGCCCCTTTGTGAAACTTCTGTAGCATAAAAGAGATTAGAAAGTTGCTCCAGTAGTGCCTATTCAAAATGGTCAAAATTCCTGAAT
Organism: Podocnemis expansa; assembly: GCA_007922195.1. Taxonomy (NCBI): domain Eukaryota; kingdom Metazoa; phylum Chordata; order Testudines; family Podocnemididae; genus Podocnemis; species Podocnemis expansa. The sequence continues at coordinate 53,427,454 of ML681963.1, read as the reverse complement.
TACACCCCTTTTTACCCACCCCAAAAATCATGAGATTTAGAAAAAAATGAATTTTGGTTTCTTCTTGTTTTGTCTTCTCATTGTTAAGGTTTGAGGGATCTGAGATCTTCTCCACAGCCATGATGGCTAGAAACTCCCCTTTGTCCATGCAAGTGGAAGTTTTGATGTAATGACCTGACTACAGGACCTGGAGCTTAAAAAAAACCTCTATTGTGAGACTTGCAATCAAAATGCCAGAGGTGGCAACACTGAGACTGGATCTCCCCACTCAAGCCATTCCTTGGTTCAGGAAGTTTGCCCAGGTGGCACAAGACCAGAAAAAAAAACCTCTGCTCTGCCATCCACATGACTTTTCCCACAAGGATGAATGGTGTGGCTGAGGGATGGGAGTGGCCAGGTATACTGTGCTCTATCTTTACGTCACTGAGATGTGCTTCATTTATGTTCCTAGAAGAATGGAGATGCAAAATTACAAATACAGCAGCATTCCAATACATTTTTGACTGTGATCCAGCAGACTCTTTTGGCCAGATTACCCTAAGAGCTCATTTCCCTAAATGAAGCAGATGTATTTCCAAGGGTACTCAGCGCCCAACTGATCCCATAAAAATCTTCTTGCAGTGCAAGGAAAATCTGGCCACTTAATATGAGTCTGCCTAAGTACCCTCTACCTAGGCATTTATGTGGCCACCTTCACTGTAGCAGCTGTGAGTCCCGATTCAGCAGCAAAGCATTGAACACTTGCTTAAGTTCATTCCTTTTCAGCAAAGCACACATCCTTTACTTTAAACCTCCACTTGGTGGAATTTAAGCAAATGATTTAAGTTAAGCATGTGCTTATGCGGATTGCCTAAAAGACGGTTTGCTCAATCAGACTCATACTTAACTGTGCGCCTGATGGAAGGCAGTAACCTTTATTTTTGGCAACTGGTGACTACAGAAGATATCCAATTAATTTACTTCGGAACTTGTCTTCCTACACCTTAGCTTCTTCCCCTCTGCCTCCCAGTCTGCCTTTCTTTTTCACATCACGCACCACTTCAACAGTGTTTGCCTTATGAACACCCAACATGTGATGCAGCAGTAAAGACTTGCAATGATCGTGTCACTTTTACTTGTCAGTGGGTTACAGGAACCCTCCAAATTTAAGGTCACCCAGCTGGAAATTTATATAATCAATGTGAACTTGAAAAAAATATATGTGCTTGGGGCTTTTCAATCCCTGCCATCTTCCTCCAGCACAGTTTTTACCTCCACCAATCATGCAGGCTTGGTTAAGCTACAGATCTATTATCACCTTCCATTTCCTGTGTCTGCTCAAGCAAGACTTCCTCCATGAGGGAGGTTAGATATGAAGAGAGTGTAAAATATATGTATCTGTATATTTTTGGTTGTTATTGGTACCTAAAAATGAAATTGCTGTGATCAAAACAAAACAAACAAACAAGCAAAAATGTAATCCTATTTTTTTTCAATTACAATTGAGATTTTGCTTGGTTGATCACTAACCCTGACTGGTTTCTGGGAAGGATGAAGGGCCTAAAACATCCCCAATGTGTATTTCTCTTATTTCATTCACAGCCTCTTCCTGCAGAAAGCAGATCTATGTTTTGAGTGGTCAGAAGTGGCAATACATTTGGTGGGCAGGTGTGCTTTGTTTAGGAGACTGCTTGTGTATTAGGCTCACTCAGGTCAACCTCAGGGCTTGAACCTGGGATCTCAAAGCATGATCCTTAGGGTATGTCTGTACTGCAATTAAAAACCCTCAGCTAGCCCATGCCAACTGTCTCAGACTTGCAAACTGTTTGATTGGCATGTAGTCTTTTGGGCTTGGACTGCACACCAAGATTTGGGACCTTCTTGCAGTGCCCCAGAGCTCAGATTCCAGCCTGATCCTGAATTTCTAAACCACAACCAAACACCTCCTCAGTCTGAGTCAATTGCAATAGAGCCATATCCTCAGAGGTTCCAGACACAGGATCAGCCCTTTTAGCTCAAAGGTTGTAGTAGAGTCAAAGGCTATGTCTACATCTAAAAGCTTAGTTGGACTTGCTTAGTCCAAACTAAGCAGTGCCCACTTAGTTTGAACTAACTGCAGCTTTTTAGTTTGAACTAACTTTTTACTTTGAACTAGCCGTGCTTATTTTAGTTTGAACTAACTTTTTAAAGAAGTGCAGGTAGTTCTAACTAAAAGTTAGTTCAAACTAAAAACACAGTTAGTTTGAACTAACCCCTTAGTTTGAAATTATTTAGTTTGAACTAGGCAAAGTCTAGTGTGGACAGGGACCAAATTAGTCTGGATTAAACCTCCTTAATCTGGACTAATTTGCTAGTGTAGGGGTAGCCAAAGAAACACTATATAGGGTAGAGCTGCTTCAGGGCACCAGAAAGCAGTGTGGGTGACATTCTTCACCTCTGCTCTCAAGTCACTATTATTATTTATACAGATTTGGTACCAAATGAGATCAGGCTTCTTTGTGACAGGCTCTGTGTAAAAAGATGCATGGGAAGAGACAGCCTCTGTTCCAAAGGGCTTACAAGGTAATGAAAAAGCCCCAGTCCTGCCTGCCAGATGCTGCTGCACTATGGAAATGCAAAACAGATAATTAAAAACTAATATGAAACAATGATTGTTATTTGTATTATGGTAGCAGCTCCAGCTAAGCTCGGACCCTGTGGCATTAGGTGCTGTGTAGATTTATTGATTTAGAGTCTGAAAGAAAAAGAAAGCTTTCTGTTCAAGTTATCCTCACTTAATTAATCAAACCAGGCATGAAAAGTCAGCAGCGCTAAGATCAGTTTCATAGGAGCTTGGCCAGCAAGACACAGCCCCATCATCACTTTCCGCTTTCTCCACAGACCCTCAACTTGTGTGTTTTGCAGCATGACCTGAAAGACACCAAAGTCGGGCAATTTGGGGCCAAAGGGGAGAACAAGATCAGAGTCCTGGAGCCCACACAAAGGATGGCCACCCACTACCCCCTCTCTTTTAAAATGAGGGGAATCCAATTCCAGTGCCTCTGAAGAGGATGTATGGGGCAAGGAGACTGGCCTCAGGCTTTTTACATCTTATGACTAAACGATGTGCCCAAGGTCACAGAGGGAAAGCATGAACTCTACCCAGTCCGGACCACAAGAACACTCTTCTTCTCCAAGGAGGGTTGTCATTTGCTCCCTGATGCTAGCCATTCCCCCTCTATTTTTTACATCATTTTCTCACACATGTGCCCTTCCCAATGCACATATTGGTGCATGAGTATAACCCACACTTGCCATTAAAAGGCAACTGCAGGATGAGAAATGAGGTGAATATGAGCTCCTCCCTGTTCCCTCTTCAGGCCTCCCACCACAACCCCACCCAAAGGACACCAGCTTGATGTGATATGAACAATGGCAGGGTTGTCAGTAGCTTCCCTTTTCACTCAATCAACAGCAAATGCTCCAACATACATGCATATCACCAGGCACACAGGAGAGGGCAAGAGAGAACTCATGAAATCCAATCAAAAGCGATGGATGCCAGCCTCAAACTGGCACACATGTCCATTATTCATACTGGCTTTGATTCTCCATTCAGTTCCAAAATGCAAAGATGTCTCTGCCTCATAAATAGGCCCTAATCTCCAAAGCTCTGTGACTGAAGGCTTTTGTAATCCTGATATCTATAATGCTTTGTACTTCTTAAACTGTGCTGAAAGCAGCCACATGGTTATCAATCTCCTCTAGCCAGGTGCTTTCTCTCTCTCTCCCCTGATTCCTCTGTTTCTCCCTCTTGTCCTGATTCACCTTAGCATGCATGTAATTTAAAATCATGGTTAAACACATGTTTTCTTGATTCAGGACTTAAGAGTATGTCCACACTTGAGCTGGAGCTGTGATTTCCAGCATGACTAGAGGTGCACAAAAGCTTTGAACAGGCCAGCATGCTGGAATGGGCAGCACAGAGGCAGCGGCGCAAGCAGCAGGACAATTTACCTGGTCCAAGTCTGATCATGGACAAGACACTAGGTATGTACTCAGTGTCTAGTCCATCCCACTGCCCATGCAGCCACAGCTACACTGTTGTTTTTAGCACACTAACTGGATCAAAGCTCGAGTGACACTGCCTACCTGAGCTGGAAATTACATCACCAGCTCCAATATAGAGGTGGTCTAAATCCGTCCAGTTGCCTCCCTTCCTTCTGCCCCTGTTCCTGGATAGTCACCGACACTCATGCAAAGTGAGTGTCGAATGTTACCGCCTCTGCTGGGCAATATATCACACTCATGTTGTACAAGGGTGTAATAACAGGATTGATTCTCCACTCTACTAACATTGTTCTTTGCTGCTTCTGCTTAGAAGCATCCCTGCGCAGGGGAAATCTCCACCAATATCAAGTCGGAAGAGGCAGTTTAGTTGTATGTCAGCAATGTAGGTCAGAGATATTTTCTTCCCATTAACTAAGGGTTTTTTTTCCCTGCCTTTTCAATGGTATTGTAACTTGTATTGCGATGTATGGCCCCTGTACACTTCCATGTCATACAGAGGAGCATATTGGGGGAAGAATCTCATCCTAAGGGCTTGGGAACTGAAATTAGGGAAAAATCAAATGTAAACAAGGGCTCCATCTCCCTCTCCCTGTACTTGTTCTACTTCACTTGAGGAAAAACTGCCCTAACAGGCAGGCTATGGCAATATCTGTCCTTTGGGACTCCCACTTACACTCCCTTGATCTGGCTGATGATACAATATTGACTGCAACAATGGAGGGAAAAATCTACAGCTGAGAATCAAGTCCCACGTGGGCCAAGTAGCATCAGTTAGATGTAAAATCAACACAAGCCTGGGGAAGTCAAGAGTGACACAGACAGGCACATCAAATCCTATTCCATGACCTATTTGAGAGAGAGGCAGAAATCCTGCCTCCTGGAGCTGAGACTGACATGCCAACCTTTCCCAAACGAGCAACAAAACGACGTATTGAAAAATTCTTGAGCTGTAAGATTTTTGAAGAAGGGACTGTGTCTCACTATGTATATATATATATATAGCACCTACAAAAATGTGAGCTGCTGTCAGTTGAGCCCTTTAGGCACTACTGTTATATAAGTCATTGCTAATAATAATAGGAGATCAGAATCCTGGGTTCTGTTCCTGTTCTGACACTGACTTCTGATGACCTTGGGTACATTACCTGACCATTCAGTGTGCCTCCAATTCACTATGCTGTCTCACAGTAATGCATTCAATAAAATGAGAGACCAGTTTGGCCAAGGGTTTCACATTGGCTAGTGATTTTGTTGGGAGATTTGTTTGCAGGGAACCCAAACTGAGATGCTGTAAAGGGGTCTGATTTTTCAGAGGGTGGGTGCTGAAAATCATCTCCCTTTAAGGTGTCTCAAGTCAGACATTCCAAAATTAAGGCACCCCCAAATAAGCTAATCACATTTGAAAATCTCAGCATATGATTCTCTGTGCTTATCTTTGTCCATGCTTTGGCAAAAAGTGTCTCAAAAGAGAGCAAGAAAAATTGTTTGTTTCAAGGCTTTATTTTTGCCTTTTTTTTTGCAAGAAAATAAAATAAAAAATAGAAAACTAAAGGGGGGGGCCACGAAGAGTGTACTCAGCAGCTGTGTGGTGTCAACTTTGCTCCATATTCCAGAGCTCTAATGGAATCTGACAAGAAAAGATGTAATGAGCTTGACAGCCAGTGTTTGAAAAATATAAGTTATGTCAAGCAGCCTCATGGTTCCAGGAAAGCAGGGAATGAAAGAAGTAGTCAGGACAGGAAAAGGAGTTTGTTTAAAAGTGCAGCTTGTCATGTATTCAGCATTGGCAGTAAAGAACTTTCAACTGCAATCAATAATGACATGAAGAGTCATCTGGAATTGGTGTTTGGTTGACCAGTAGGGCTCAAAACAAGCAACTGGTGATTCAGCATGGATAAGATCTAATTCGATGTGTTGCCTTCTGTAATTATTAGTGCATGCATAAAAAAGTGTCAACAGTTCTCCCTCACAATATGCTCCAGCCATGTGATAGAGGGTGTGAAGAATATGCAAAAACCAGTTATCTAACATGTCGGGACTCTGTCTATACAGTCATTAGTAGAATCCACCTTTTGTTACAAGGCCTGAGGTAAGGGATGAATTTCCTATATGGTATTAAATAAAAGATTCTTGTAGTAACTGGGTTTGGTCACTAGAGCCACCCATGCTCTCTCTTTCTCTCTCACATACTTCTGTTTGACATTAACATGAAGCTTAATGTTAATTTGAGAACTGGATTCGGTCTTAATTCAGTAAATTGACACCTGTCTTCTTAAGATCTATAGCTGACAGGGATAAAGGTCTTGCTATAGCTGAGCTACAAACTAACACTGGCCATCCAAATACAGACAGCAAAGTTCAGACAGAAGTACAACAATGGAGTCAATAAATGGTATAAATAAAAATAGTGAGACAGTGGGGGTGAGGTAATGTCTCTTATTGGATCAAGATGCACTGGTGAAAGGGGCATGCTTTCAAGTTTATGCAGCTTGTCTCTCTCACCAACAGAAGTTAGTCCAATGAAAGATAACACTTCACCCACCTTGACTCTCTAATATCCTTGGATCAACATGACTGCAACAACTTGACACATAAAAGGTAGACAATCCAAGAGAAGCAAGAGGCTGTAAAATCAGTGTATCAATTTATTTTTCTTGTAAACTTTTGGATAAGGTCCACAATGTTGTATATTTATCCCAAAGGAACTGGTGATCCTTTTGACATTTGTCCATCATGTGGCTCTTTTGAATTGCTTGGTCTATAAATAACTATATATGGAGAAGACTATTGAAACTAACAGGCTATTTAATTTAGCAAAGAATGGCAAGGTACAACCTAATTCTTGAAAGGCAAAGTTAGAGAAATTCAAACTCAAAATGAAGTGGAAATTTGAAATGGTGAGGGTAATAGTTAACCACAGGAAAAGCTTGTCAGGGGATGGATTCCTGAAGTTTTTATATCAAGATTAAATGTCACACTAAAATATCTGCTCTAGCTGAACCAGAATTTTTGAACTTGATGCAGTAGTCACTTGCTGAAATTCTCTAGCCCAGTGGTTTTCAACCAACGGACCGCAGCACACTGGCTATGTTCACACACAGGGGGTTATTTCGATACAAGTTGTTTCGATACAAGTTGTATCAAAATAACGCTTTATTTTGAAATATGTTAATTCAAATTAACAGTTTGTTAATTTGAATTAAGGAAAAAAGCTCAAAGCGAAACAGCATGTTCAGACGACAGTTATTTCGAAACGAGTCACCGTTGTTTCAAAACAACGTTTGGATGACATTGTTTCAAAACAATCGTTTCAAAACAACGTTGTTTCGTCCCCACATGGGGTTTAAGTTGTTTTGAAACAACGGTGCATTGTGTGAACATGGCCTTTCTTATTTCAAAACAACCTCTGTTGTTTCGAAATAAGACTGCTGTGTGAACACACCAAGTGGTGTGCCAAGAGAACTGTCCAAGTATGCTGTGAAATTTTGTATAAAGGTAATGAAAATCAATGTAAAATAAACATTTCACCTTAAACAATATTCTATTCAATCAAAATTACAACTCAGAAAACTTGTGAAAATTAATCATCAAATTGAAAGCAAAGTATGGGTCTTTTGATTCTAAAATGCAAACATTCTAAACACAAATCACAAAAGGGCAAAGCTGAGATGATGTGTACTTTTTTTCCAGTGGATTTGAAACATTAATGAATTTGATCCTTTTCTGGCTTGCTGTGTGCACTATGTTGCATATCACTCTACAAACACTGTAACCATAATAAATGTAAGTAAATGTGATGTTTATGAGCAATCAATTCAACCGAAAAAAGTGGGTGTGCTGGAATGGTTTGTCTAATTGAAGTGTGCTGTGTTGCTGAAAAGGTTGGGAACCACTGTTCTAGCCTGTATTATGCAGGAGGTCAGACTAGACTTTGGTCTGTGACTTCACAAAAGCCCCACTGTTTGAAGCACCCAGCAAACATCTTCTTTTAAACATATGAAGCAGAAATTATATGTGTACTAATCTTTCTTCCAAGACCCATTTCACACTGGAATTAGACCATTTTACCCCGGTAAAGGAACAGTCTTTGCATTCGTTTGACCAACATGAGAAGCTCTTTGAATTCCCCTGAGATGGCTCAGAACCATGTTACAAAACTATAGGATCATAGCACTAGAAAGGATTATAAGAGGTCTTCTAGTCATGGGCAGGGATTGGAGGGGTGTGGAGGGGCATTGCCCCCCCCCCATTTATGATGGCTGGATGTGGTAACTCTCCGGTAGGCCCCAGGCCACCTCCTGGCTCTGTACCGGGACCAGGCGGGAGAGGGCTGCTGACCCTGGTGTCCCACCTTTGTATCTGAACCAGCCAGGAGTGAAGCAACTGCAACTTGCCTGTTTGCCTCCCAACTGAAAGCACGGACCAGCCAGAAAGCTGGGTGTCTGGATGGGGTGGACTGGCCAGTCCAGAGCCAGGGAGTGTCAGCAGCAGGTCAGTGGGCTGCAGGCCAGCCTGGGGCCGTGGGGTCCAGTGCTCAGGAGGGCCAGGGCTGGTGGCATTCCAGTGGCTGGGAGTGCTCAGGTCAGCCGCTCTTTGGGGGCTGCAAAAGACTGGCGAGAGCCAGCCTGGGGGGGGGGCAGCCTTGTGGTGCAGTGGTGGCCAACAGTGTTGCTGGGACTGGGGATATTTGGGTCAGCAACATTCCAGGGATTGGGGGAGGACCAGCCACTGGCAGAGCTCCAGGGGCTGGAAGCACGCTGGGGGACTAGGGCAAACCAGCTACTCTGGGGCCAGGATGGGTTGGGATGGCACAGCACTGGGGCATGGGCTCTGCAAGTACTCAGGCTTCCCACTGCTTGTTCTGAAGCACTGTAGCACTGCGACCACACAGCCAGTCTGGTTGGTGCCTGGTATGGTGCTTAGGCCACTCAGGGCAGGGTTGTGATGGGAGAGAGGATAGAAGAGATATGGCTTCGGGCAGAAGAGGCAAGGCCATGAGAAAAGCCTCCCCAGCAGGTGGTTCACAAGCCACTCATGGTAGCTGACCCCCCTAAATTAAGTGGTCACACTCTGCCTGTGCTTCTAGTCTAGTCCTGCACCTGCAGGACCAAGCATTAGCTAGTAAATGGTTCTCAGCCACTATGTTGGGACATATTACTGTGTTACTACACACCAGTAAGTATGTCACGGAGACTCAGAGAAATGGCTGGATTTGGCCTGCAGGGAGTGGACTGTTGTGTCCTGTAGAGTTGCAATATGCTGCCAAGCGTGTCACAACCCAGAAGAGGTTGCAAGCCACTGAGCTAGACCATCTTTGACAGGTGTCTGTCCTATCTGCTCTTTCCACAACTTACTCTTTCCACACTTCATAATCTCCCTGCGTATTTTATTCCAGTGCTTCGCTACCCTAACAGTTAGGAAGTTTTCCCAGATGTCCAACCTAAACTATCCTTGCTGCAGTTTAATCCTATGTAAGTGCCTTCTTCCAGCCTCAGAATTGAAGGAGAACAATTTTTCTTTCTCCTCCTTGTAATAACCTTTTATGTACTAAAAGACTGTTATCATTTCTCTCTTCAGTCATCTCTTCTCCAGACTAGACAAACCCAGGTTTTGCTATCTTCTGTCATAGGTCATTGTTGCAGGACAAACCCTCCCTAGCATCCCCACTGGGGAAAGTACAAGGGGCACAAGCAGGGACGGTACCTCTGTGATCCTACTAAACTCCCCTCATCAGGGCAGTCCAACATATGAGTCTATAAAATTAATAACACATTTCCTATGCAGCCCTTGGGTCAAGGCAGCACAGCCTAATGCATGCAGAATCAACACCCCAGTCGCTATATGGCCCTCAGGTCAGGGCAGCATGGCCTAACGGTGGTGGAGTGAATAACTCAGTCACTACATGGCCCTGAGGTCAGAGCGGTATGGCCTAATAGCTAAAGAGTCAGTCACAGTTACTATACGGCCCTTGAGTCAGGGCAGCATGGCCTAGTGGCCACAGAGTCAATAACACAGTCAGTGCATAGCCCTCAGATCAGGACAGCATGGTCTCATGCCTGTAGAGTCAATGACATAGTTAGTATACAGCCCCCAGGTCTGGGTAGGGGAGCTTAGGCCCTCCCGTTCCACTGAGCCCAGCCCAGGGCCCTATTGGTGCTGGGGTTATGGCACCAAGACAGCGAGGATCCAGACCAAAACACACTGACCAGTATCCTGTAACACTCCCAGCTCTTCCTTCCAGGGCCCCTGGGCTACTTCCTACCCAGCTAGCTGTGGCAGTCCTCTCCTGGGTCTCTGGCAGCTGTGGATCCCAGGCATCTGTCTCTGAGTAGTTCACTGGTAGTATCTTCTCCTCAGTGAGGTCTCCAGGGTCACTCCTACTTCCAGGCTGGAGCTGAGGCAGCTCCTGGTCAGGAGCCTCCAGCAGGTGTCTTTCCTCCTCACTGGTCAGCCCAAACTGAGTTGAGTTGCTCCCTTTTGTACTGGGGCAACAGCCCAAGCATACCCACCAGGGCATCAGGGGTGGGGCTTCCACCTCCCTTGGGCTATATGGGGCCTGCCTAGTGCAGGGTGTATCCACCTTGTCACATACACTCCCCCCTCCACTTACGATGGGTCTCAGTGGGTGATCTGTCTCCTCTCCCTCCTCCCCCTACCTGGAGAAGAAATCCACATTGGTGTGTTTCTTACTGGAGTGGTGGGTCACTTTAAAGTTGTACAACTGCAGGGCCAGATACCACAGCATCAAGCACTGATTAGTGTCTTTCATGGTGTGCAACCATCTCAGGGGTCAGTCACTAAGGTGAAATTTGACCCAGGAGGTAGTAGCATAACACATCTATGGCCCACTTGGCTGCCAAGGCCTCTTTTTTTACAATTGAATACCATGTCTCACAGGGAAACAACTTCCTGCTTAAATATAATAGCTGATGCGCCTCCCCATCAATCTTTTGAGAGAGCACAGTGCTGAGAACTACTCCTGAGGCATCCATTTGTATTATAAAGTCTTGTCGAAGTCCAGGTATTATAAAGTCTTGTCTAAGTCTGGGTGTACGAGTACTGGTTCTCGCATTAGTCTTTCGTTCAAAATTCAGAATGCCTTTTCGCATTGGTCTGTCCAGCGTACTGTCTTGGGTTCAGAGTGCTTGGTCAAATCAGATGGGGGGGGTGCAATTGTTGCAAAATCTGACACGAACCAGTGGTAATAGCCAGCCAAGCCCGAGAACTGGTGTACCTGTCGCTTGGTTTTCAGTGTTGGCATGTCAGCCAAGGCTTGGATTTTGTCAACTAGTTGTTGCAGCGTACCCTTTCCTACCACATACCTGAGGTAAGTCACTTCCTTTTGCTCCAGATGACACTTGGCTGGGTTGACAGCTAGGTTAGCTTGCCTTAGAGCCTCCAAAATGTGATTGAGGTGTTGAAGGTGGTCCTCCCAGCTGCTAATATAATCAATGATATCATTTATATACACAACAATGTATGAGTTGCTTGGTTGTAGCACTCTACTCATTGACCTGTAGAAGGTGGCATCTACTCCATGCAGTCCAAAGGACATGGTGATGAAGCACAGGTTAAAGTATAATTTAGTGGGCCCCGGAACCCTTCTGTATGGGTGGCCCCCTCCCACACAGGTGGGCCCCCCTCCCGCATGGGGGGGTCCCCCAATACCCATCCCCAGAATCCACCCCCTGCCTCAATACCCAACCCCCTCCACAGACACACACACAGACACAGACACACAGAAAGCCCCCAGCAGCACCCCCCTCCCAAAGCGCTTACCTCCACTGTTTTCATGCCCGCTGACCAGCTGGAAGCTGCTCCGGACCACAAGCTGCTCCACCTGCAGGGGGGAGACTCACAAACTACCAGCCTGCCACAGCTCTCTGCTGGCTGGGCTTATGGAGGAACAGGGTTTAAGATGGAGCCACCAGAACTCTGTGTTCCAGCTGCTCATGATATTTTTAGCAGGTCCCTGGAATGCAGTGTTCTGGTGCATTCCTTTATTTTTAGGGGGGCTGGAATGCTGCCAGCCTAAAAATAGGGGGCTCCAGAACTGCATTCTGGTGTGTTCCCCCTGACTGGAAGAGTCTGAATGGCATAGAAACGGCAGTCTTTCTGTGTGAATTAGGCACCAAGGGAACCTGCCAATACCCCTTCGTAATGTCTAGCATCGATAGGTATCTTGCCCCTCCCAGCTGTTCCAATAGTTCGTTGATGTGGGGCATCGGGTATGCATGAAATCAAAATATGGCATTGACCTTCCTGAGGTCTATGCAGAAACAAAGGGTCCCGTCTAATTTGGATACCAAGACAATCGGGGTGTGTCATTCACTTTTGGAGTCCTCCACCACCCTCATCTCAAGCATGGTCTTCAGTTCTTGTTTGACTGTGAGCCATGTTTTCTGTCGGAGCGGTTGGGGGTTCTCTCTATCTCCATGTCCTGGTGGTGTTGTGATGTGGTAGCTCATGAGGTTGGCCCTTCCGGTATGTGTGGACAGGAAGTCTAGGAAACCATTTAGGAGATTTTGTAATTGTTTGTGTTGCTCAGCATGGAGGCTTTTCTTCTACCACCAGCAGGCTGGAGTCTTGAGATTCCCCTGCGGAGGGCCCCTATTCAGGCTCTGGAGTCAGTGGCACTATCCACATGGCTTCTCTCTCCAGTTTCTCAGCAAATTGACAAGATAGATGTGAACTTCCTTCCTTTGCCCAGGTATTTTGACTTCATAATCTACAGGTCCCATCCGCCAAGTTACTTCAAATGGGCCTTGCCACTTGGCTAGCAGTTTTGAGTCACTTGATGGCAACAGGAACAATATCCTGCCCCCTGGTCTGAAAACACATGCCTTTGTTCCCTGATTGCATTGGTGGTTTTGAACCCTTTATGCCTGTCTTAGATTTTCCTGGGTAAATGCCCCCAGAGATCAGAGTCACTCCCAGAGGTTAATTATGTAGTGCACAGTCCCTTAGATATTTGTCTCCTGTGTCTCCCAATCTTCCTTCAGAAGGTCTAGTATGCCTCTAGGTCATCGCCCATACAGCAGCTCAAAGGGCGGGAACCCCATGGAAGCCTGAGGGACCTCCCACATGGTGAAGAGGAGGGCTGGCAGCAGGGGTCTTACTAGCCTGGGGCTGGCAGGGCACAGGCTCTGAATCTCTGGCCAGCAGTGCAGCTGGAAGGGGCCCGATCTGGCTCCAGGCCACTTCCGCCAAGCAGCGGAGGCTCAAGGACTGCTCCTGCCATTTGTGAAAAGCAGCCCAGATCATCTCCAGCTCTGAGCCTCTTGCAGAAGCCTTGAAGAGGGAGATAATTCCTCCAACTTCTCTCAAACAGCAGGAGCTGTCTCCAAGCGGCTGCCACTTGGAGATGTCTCCTGCTGCTTGTGAAAAGCAGCATAGATGGGCTCCTAGAGAGGATCAATGGCACTCTAAAGTCCATGCTCTGTAAGTTTGGGTAGGAGGCTTGAAGCCAAATCGGGCTCCTGCTGCTGCTGGGAAGTGGCAGCAGCTGGATTGGTCCCCAGAGCAGGATTGGGGCCATGGGGGGGGCAGGCCTCAGGTCCTGACCCCCCTCCAGTAATGCCCCAAGCTAGCAGCATAGTGTTCCAGTTTCAGGGGGTCCTTCCACCTAAACTTACATAGCATGTACTTTAAAGTGCTATTGAACTTCTCTAGGAGCCCATCAGTTTGCGTATGGTACATGTGGTTCTGATAGTCCTAATCCCCATTAGACGCCACAACTCCCCTATCAACTCAGATGAGACTCTGGTACCTTGGTTAGTTAATATCTCCTTCAGTATCCCAACCCTAGCAAAGATTTTCAGAAGCTCTGTGGCTATGTTTGAGGCGGTCGCTGCTCATAGAGGGATAGCTGTGGGATGCTGGGTTGTATAATCCACGATGACGAGGGTAAAACAGCTTCCTGTTTGGCTTTGTTCAAGCAGTCTCACAAAGTCAATGTCAATGTTCTTGAATAGTGTACCCACCACTGGCATGGGAATGAGTGGAGCTTTTAGGACTCCTGCAGGTTCAGCCCATTGGCATTCTGGGCAGGAGGCACAGAAATCGCTTACCTCCTTGTGGACATCTGGCTAATAAAAATGTCAACCCACTCGCTGGAGCATCTTCTCTCTACCCAGTGTCCTGCCCATGAGATTTCATGGGTTAAATACAGGAGGTCTCAGTGTAGCTGTTGCAGGATCAGGAGCTGGTAAATAACCTCCTGAGTTTGGGATTCATTCATGACCCAGTACAGGCAATCCCCCCATATCTTGAACTGGGATCCTGTGGCATTGTGTGGCTACGCTCTGGCTCCAGATCAGGGGTAGTGGCCTGTTCCCAGGTGTAACTCAGTGTTGGGTTTTCTCATTGCTTCTGGAGAAAATCTCCATCCTTCTTCAGCCCCCCCCGGTCTCAGAGGTGAGGCCACCTCTGAGGGGTCTGTTTTCTTCCCACCTGGCACAGCGCTGGTGTGACTTCCAATTAAACCTGTGTTAGGGGACTTCGTCCCTAACTCATTCAATGGGTGTGGGTCATACTCTCATAAGATTTTGCAGAATTCTGGCCAATCACAACCCAAGACCACCAGATGTGTCAACTCTGGGATCACCCCGACCTGAAGGACCTTTGTTCGCTGACCCACTGTAAGGTGCACCTGCATGGTTGGGTGGGGATGGATGTCTCCATGGATGCACTGCAACTGTATTGTAGGCCTCACTGCACCCAGGCCAGGGATCAACCCCTCACAGATGAGCGTCTGGCTACAAACAGAGTCCACTAGTGTGACGTCGTGGATCTGCTCACCTGCACATGGTTTATGAGTTTCTGTAAAGTGCGTTTTCTGGCCCTTGAGCCCACCACACACATCTGCCTATAACTATAGTCCATATGTGGCAGTCCTGGTGAAAGTGTCCCTCCTGGCCACACTCCCAGCATCAGTCCCGGCCTCCTTCGTCAGGGGGACCCCTTTGTAGCATGTGTGCGTTAGCAGATGGACTCTGCCTTCCCACAGACTAGCCCTGGTGGGGCACCCGCTCAGTTTCTGGGTTAGCTGAGTGGTTTGGGTGATGGGTGGGGTGGAGTGACTCTTATTTTGGCCTTGTAGCAGTCTCCTTTTTTTCAGAACATCCCCCTTTCCCAGGCTGTCAGGCTTCTGGAGTCATGCATCAGGCCTCTCATTGGCCATATAATATTCCATCAGGGAGACTGCCTCAGCCAGAATCTTTGGGCAGTGTCTTTGGACCCACTCCTTACCCTCAGTCAGCAGGACCTGGATGAATTGCTCCAAGGTGACTCATTGGGACACCTGGGCACCAGTCTGTTGTTCAGGTTCCAGCCAACACCAATAGTCATCTTGGAGGTGTTGTGCCACTGCCTGGGGTTAGGGCCCCTGCGGGGTAACATGCACTCCATTGTCACTGCCAATAAGTTTTGGGATTCACGCTGGTTTGGTTGAAGATTCCCCCCTTGATCTTGGAGTACTCTAGGGACTCTTGGGGTTCCAGGTTGCAATAGGCTGCCTGAGCCTTTAGGGTGCCAGCAGGTTGGTCCAGTACTTGGGTGGCCATCTGGCAGTGGTAGCTACCCATTTGAAGGTCACAAAGAAGGCTTCTGGATCATCCCCAGGTCCCATCTATGTCAACTGCACCAGCAGCCCTGACAATACTCCTGTGTATTCCAGTCTGGCCGGGTTGGGATTGGCAGTTGCAACCTTCAGTTTCAGCAAGGTCACCATCTGTTGAATCAGGCATTCCTGGTGGCTCTGATGCTGGGTGGCTAGATTCTGCATCAACTGCTGATGTTGCTGGGTTGCTTACAACATAGTCCCTTACTCTGGGGCCCTTTTTCAGGGTCTGATCATTGCCCACATTCTTCACCATGTGTCGCGGGGCAAGCCCTCCCTAGTGCTCCCCTGTGAGGAAAGTACAAAAGGCATGAGCAGGGAGGGTGCCTCCATGATCCCTCTTAACTCCTCTCACTAAGGCAATGTGACTTATGGCCCATAAAATCAATAACACATTCCCTACGTGGCCCTCAGGTCAGGGCAGCATGAGTTAATACCACAGTTAGTATGCAGCCCTTGGGTCAGGGCACCGTGGCCTAGTGGCCACAGAGTCAATGACACAGTTAGTATACAGCCCTTGGGTCTGGGTAAGGGGGCTCAGGCCCTCCCAATCCACCAAGCCCCATCCCAGGGCCCTGTTGGTGCCAGAGTTATGGCACCAAGACAGTGGGGATCCAGACCAAAACGCACTGACCAGTATCCTGTAACACTCCAAGCTCTCCCTTCCAGTCCCCCTGGGCTACTTCCTATGCAGTAATCTGTGGCATTCCTCTCCTGGGTCTCCAATGGCTGTGGGATCCTGGGCATCAGTCTCCAGGTATTTCCCTGGCAGTATCTTCTCCTCAGTGAGGTCTCCGGGGTCACTTCCAGGCTGGAGCTGAGGCAGCTCCTGGTCAGGAGCCTCCAGCGGATGTCCTTTCTCCTCACTGGTGAGCCCAGACTGAGTTGAGTTGCTCCCTTTTGTACTGGGACAGTAGTCTGAGCATGCCCAGCAGGGCCTCAGGAATGGGGCTTCCACCTCCCTTTAAGGCTATATAGGGCCTGCCTAGTGTGGGATGTATTCACCTGATCACAATCATGTTTTCTAGACCTTGTATTATTTTGGTTGCTCTTCTCTGGACTTTCTCCAGTTTGTCCCCATGCTCAAGACAGGGTAATGAGAATCATTTACTGAACATTATGGTTAAGCCAGCTTTCGATTGTCCACATAGTGATCAGGAAAACAGTGCTAGGACTTAGCTAGCAGCTATCACATTTAAACGCTGCTTTAGCTAGCTTGGGTCTGTTATGGAAAGCAGTGAAAGTTAAAAAAAGATATTAAGCTCCTATTCAGTGGATCAGTTCTTTATTCTTTGAAGATTGTGGTAATAATAGTGATTTCTGAATGCCATAAACAAGTTTCTTGCATCCATTAATGTAAAAGTCCCCAGAGTTGAGGTTAGCAAATAGTAGGTGATTTTTGTCCGAAGGGTGATTAACTGACAGAATTGACACAACTTTGCTCAGAGTAATTTAGTCCCACAATAATGCTACAGTAGACCAAACAAAACCAACAACTCTCCGCTTAAATAAAGCTATGCAAGTTGAACACAAATAATTTACAGCTCCTGTTGTACTCAAGTGATATTTGATTATATCTCAGATAGCTGAATTGGTAACAAAATCACAAACCAAATTTGTAGTGTAGCTGCTGTACAACTTGTTTGCGGTGCTGAGATGGCAGGTCATACTAGGGCATGAATGGAAGGTCTTCAGTTGCAAAAGATATTGTCAGGCACACTTTATAGTGCTAATTTTGAAAGGTGTTAGACTGGAAGCTTTTCTCTACATGAAGAGCATGATGGGCTGAATATTGCTTCTTAAAGCAGGGCAACTTATTTTATAGTCCAGTCTTTCAGAAATATACATGCTTGTGAAATACCTGGATGTAATTACTTTTCTTAAGTTCCGCACTATATTACCATGCACCAGATTGGACATATAAATAAAACACAGATCAAATTCAACTCCCACATTGTCAATAAAACCGTATGACACTTTACTTCAGGATCAAATCATTGTCGAAGCAAGGCAGCAATTACAGAAGCTTGGCTGAGTTTGATTTAGGGGAGGAATAAGTTGGAAGTACTAAAATTCGACACTAACATTTCTTCTTTTTTCTTTTAAAAAAGGCTTCTTTGCAGCATTAAAATTGACAAGAAGAATCAAAGCCAATTTCACATCAGCCCAGGGAATATTTTAAAGATGAGTGTTTCCATAAGCTAATTGGTGGCATTATCATGAAATTAAAAGGCAGAGGGAACGAGAGCAATTCAGCCTTATCTTCTTTTTTTTAATATGATTATTTTCCAAGTGATGTCTTGATTTCTGAATAATTCCATCAAGCCAAAGACAGCTGATTCCATGCACTATCTGCCAGTTGCTCTGTTACCACTGCACATCCCTCATCATGTAGGAGCTTAACACAGGAAGGTTCACAGATGCTAATAATAATAGTGGTGGCATGCGTTTGCAATGAAAGATTTCACAGGTGATCCAGGAATGCATCATTAAAATAGGGTGTCAGTCTCTATTTAGATGCCAGGGACAATAAAACCTCACAGGGAGGGGAAACAATCTGGCTGTTTCCATTGTAAATTTACAGTGTATTTCATTTAGCTTAACAGCTTCTCAAACAACTGCCCTGGTACTCACATATCAGTATTCTGGGTGATGGCCTGCTGGGCTCACTCACAGCAGTCCTCTTAACTTTGACTAAACTTGTTGTGCCAGCAAGGTAGGCAGATTTTGGCTCCTCTGGTTGGTTTATTGAAGGTGAGAGGCCAGGAGGTGGGCAACACTTTGGGCACGTCTACACAGCACTTTTATTTCGAAATAACACTCATTATTTTGAAATAAAAGAAATTAGGTCTACATGACGTTTTCTTATTTCGAAAGGACGGACCTCGTCGTTTCGAAATAAGAATTGTCATTTCGAAAAAGTAAAACCTGCCCCCCCCTCAAAATGGCTGTTATTTCGGAAGGGATATTTCGAAATAAAGCTGTTCTTTCGAAACAACACTGTGTAGACCTGTTGTTTCGAAAGAGCTGTTTCGAAAGAACAGGTCCAAACGGATTTATTTCAAAATATCCCTTCCAAAATAACAGCCGTTTGGATTGCAGGCTTTCCCTTAATTCGAATTAACATTTGTTAATTCGAATTAACTCATTTCGAAATAAGGATTTTATTTTGAAATAACTCATTTCGAAATCCTTATTTCGAAATAACAATGCATGTGTAGACATAGCCTTTAGGATGGAATCCTGCTTCCATTGTTTATGTAGAGCATCTGGTCCTGTGAGGGCTTGGCACTCCTGCAACATCAGTGTTCGTAAAATTATATACTGTGGTCTAGTGGGTAAAGCTTTGGTTGTGGACACTGAAGACCTAGATTCTTCTCTCAGCTGTATGGCTGAGCGAGCTTGGGCTGGTCTCTGTCTCAGTCTCCCCATTTGTCCAATGGAGACTGTGATACTAACCTCCTTGATAAAGCTCTTTTAAGATCTGCTGATGGAAAGTGGTATATAAAAACTAGTAATTTACAGATGTCCAGTATGCAACCAGTGGTAGACTTAGGTTCAGGAGACATCTTTTCTGTGTTTGTACAGCCCCTAGCACAGTCAAGTCCTGGTCCATTGCCATAATGAAGACAACCAACAATAAGTTGCAGCATCTTAGTTTCTGTTGTTAGAGAAATCCATGACAGATGCAGGAGGTAGTGAAATTTATTCATTCAAACTATACACATGCCCTGTGGACACTCTGTATGTAACAGAGGTGGCCAGAACAGTGCTAAAGAAATACCAGATACTTCAGTGGAGTCAGCACTGCCTGAACTTTGCTGCTGTCTGTTTCTGATTCGAGCCACAGTGGAATGCTCTGTGCCCTTTGGAACACCTTGTTGCCCTCTCAGATCAAGCCCCTTGGCTCTTCACAGGTGGTGAAAGATACAGAAATACTAAGGTCAGAAAGACAATGACGATAATTTAGATGGATGTCTTGCACTGTGCAGGCTATAAAATTTCGTCTTTGTCATTCCTGAGTTTGATCCTTTTTCATAAAAACAATGCTTATATGTGTATGCAGTTACAGCTCATTACATACTTAAAATTGATCCAGGCACCTAACTCCCTTAAGAGCCTTTAAAATCCCAGCCATGGCTTCCACAAAGTAGAGTGATGGATCTGTGACTGTTTTTAAATCTGGAACATGAACTGTCTCTTACCCCAGCAGCACACCAGCAATAAACCCTGCTATGTAATTTTGTTAAAGATCACACAAATTCCAGGCATCCTTCATGTTTTAAAGGCCAGTTCTAGAAGTGGATTTATTCATTCCATGCAAAACCAAAGTCAGTCAGAATCCCAACACATCACAGCTGTTTGTTTACAGAGCAGCCCTGACATGGATTGGCACCTCTTACAAACACTGTCAAAGAGAACAATTTGTTACTCATCTGTAAGAATCCCAAGGAAGCCCTGTTTACTGAAACATAACTTCTTCCCTTTACATATTGCAGCTGAGACAGTAAAATGAATCAGCTTCCATATGTAACTGCCTTTTATTGTTGCCAGTGCTAATGGTGTGTGCCGCAAACTGCACTGCACAATTAGATGTGTTATAGGAGAATTTTATACCTCTCCAATGCACCGTCAGCGCTGGCCACTAGATACTGGACTAAATGGACCATTGGTCTATTCTGGTATGGCAGCACCTACGGGAAGATTGTTCATTACTGAATTCTTACTAGCAGTGACAGGCAGATCTCTTAAATGTGCTTGATTGGTGATTATGAAGGATGCCAGTCATTTTCAGCTCAGATTTAACTTCCTCCCACACAAATCTGGTGTTAGCTTGCTGTTTATGGCTGCAAATTATTGACATCATAAATGTTGAATCATGAGGCTGAAATTAAAAGAAAGGATTCCTACCTAGTTTCTAGCTCCCTCCACTACTGTTCTCTTCCCACCCCCTTTCTTTGTACACCTTATTTTGGGTATGTGTCATGCATTGTAGTCTCAGAGGGATGAAAGCTATAGCAACAGGAGTTGTGCATCTAATTCCTGATGCAGTGTACTAAAAATGTACCGCACAACATCACATTTACCATTCAGAGTGGCCAGGAGGATGCAAGCAGGACTGTGTATATTTTTTTAGTTGAAACTAAACTTGGAAAAAGTAGAGTGGCCCATGCAAGGTGGGAGAAATGAATGGCTTAGGAACTGGTGAATTCTCTGTATCTTGAAGTTCTTAAATCTTGATTTGATTACTTAAATAACTCAGTGATAGGTTAGATGCTTATTGCTGGAGTGGGTGGGTGGGGTCTTGAAGCTTGCATTGTGCAGGAGATCAGAGTAGATAAGCATACTGATCCCTTCTGACCTGAGAGTCTTTGAGGCTATGAATCTGGTTACAAAGCTTTTCATGTCTAGGTCACTGGTTCTACCCCCTACATAAGTTGGTAAGTCATTAGCCACATGAATATTGCAAACCATTTTCACTCAGCCCTTTAAATGAATTCAGTGTGGTTCTCTTCATCTGACAGCCACTACCATGGTTATCACACAGGGTCCTGAACGAGGGACCTCCAGTGGGGTACCACTGTTCTAGATGCTGTACAAACAGTAATAAGGGACAGTTCTTGCTCTCAAGAGTTTGCAATCTAAGTGTCTGATTTTCACAGGTGCTGAGGACTAGTGGAGTCCATGGATTTTGAACAATTCCAGAATAGAGTCTTATAATGGGATTCTTTCTTTTCTAGGTCAGTGGGTCAAACCCTGTTTAGACTGGTTACCACTGAATGTTGCTGCAGCCTAAAAGTTAGTAGATTTGCAATTAGTTTGGTAGGTCTCAGTCCACTTACTAATGGGCATGTATTCCTAACACCTCCATTTTTGCTTATTCCAGAAATGTCAGTAAAGATGAACGTGCATGGAAAATCATTGTGTGTGAGGAGCAGGAGATACAGCTGTCCTCCAGAGCCGTAACTGTGGCAGGGCAAGCAGGCCTTTGCTCCAGGCGTGCCGGAGTAGCTCCATTAAGCTGCTTCATTAAAGGGCAAGTTCCCCACTGATCACTCCAGGTGCCAGCTATTGTAAGGGGTGCCGGATTCTTTAGTTATGGCTCTGCTGTCCTCAAAGACAGACAGAGAAGGTGGACCAATCCCCTGCTGGGAGGCAGGATCAGGAACTCCAATACCACCTGACCGGAAGCAGGGAGGTGGGCCAGGAAGTGGAGGCATAAACAAGCAGTCCTTTCCCTCAGTCAGGCCCTGGCAGCTGCAGGAAGCCTGGCCTGAACTCCTTACAGCCTGAGGCCTGGATGAGTGACCTGAATGGCCCACAGGCTCCAGACCTCCACCACTGTCCCTTGGGCTCTAGAATAGTTGCACTTTGAGAACCTGAAGGACCTGCCTGCCAGCACAGAGCCTAGGAACCTGAGGAGCTTGCTGGACCCCTGGACCTGGGCAAGCTACTCTCTGATGAGGACCTGGAAGAACTGCAGACTGACCCAGAGCCATGCAGACCCAAGGAGCCAGCTGGACCCCAAGACATGGAAGAGCTACCCTCTGTGAAGAGCCTGGTAGAATTGCCTGACCTAATGAGATGGAGGGCTCTGTGGTACATCTACACTGGAGCTTTAGGTCGACTTAAGAAAGGTTAAGTCGACCTACAGACTTCTGCAGCCACATTGGGCTTTTATCAAGTCAACTTAGGGGCTTCCTTAAGTCAACCTAACAATACCACCTCTTAAGGTCGACTTAATGCTTAAATCAACCTTATAAAGTCAACTTAAGCCAAAGCAGATGGGAAAGCCCTTAGGTTTACCTAATTAGCCTCTAGCTACTTACAATGCACCACTCCTCTATCGACCAAGGACCTGCCAGTGTGGATGCAGGCAGTCAAATTGAGTTTTCAATGTGGACTCTAAGTCAACTTAACAAGGTCAACTTTAAGTCAACTTAAAGTTGACTCTGTTAGGTCAACTTAACAGACCCTCCAGTGTAGGCATACCCCTGGAGCCTCCCACTGACAGTATACCCGCTGAGACAATTTTTTATTTCAAAAAGTGGAGAAAGCCACTAGGGGAGAGACTATTCTCAATTTGGTTTTGACAAACAGAGAGGAAGTGGTCAAGAATTTGAAAGTGGAATGTAAACTTAGGTGGAAGTGATCATGAAATTATAGAGTTCGTGATTCTTAGAAATTCTTAGAAAAACAAAAACAATGGCTTTTAGGAAGGCAGACTTTAGCACACTCAGGGAGTTGATGGGAAGGATATCATGGGAAGAATGTCTAAGAGAAAAAACTACTAACAACAGTTACAGTTTTTCAAAGAGATGTTATTAAAAGCACAACATCTAACCATTCAACTGCATAGGAAGGATAAGAATAAACAAATAACACAATTATATAGAGGAGAAATCCAAAAGGCCAAGGCACAGAGATCAAAGTAGCTGAAGGCATAAAGGATAACAAAAAGACATTCTTCAAAAACATCAGAAACAAGAGGAAAACCAAGGACAGTATAGGACCCTTACTCAACAAAGAGGATAAAACAATAAATGAAAATGTGAAAATGCTAGAGGAACTAAATAATTTCTTTGTTTCAATATTCACTGAGAAGGTTGGTGGAGATTGGATGTCTGATGCAGAGGAAGACAATAGGAATGAGATAGGGTCAGAAGCTAAAATAGGGAAAGAACAACTTAAAATTTCCTTGGACAAGGTAGACGTCTTCAAGTCACTGGGGCCTGATGATATGTACCCTAGAGTATTCATGGAGCTGACTCAGGAGATATCTGAGCGATTAGCTATTATCTTTGAAAAATCATGGAAGAAGGGTGAGGTCCCAGAGGACTGTAAAAGGATAAATATAGCACCCATCTACAAAAAAAAGGAAATAAGAGCAATCCCAGGAATTATAGACCAGTCAGTTTAACCTCTGTATCAGGAAAAATAATGGTACAGATAATTAAGTAGTTGATTTGCAAACATCTAGAAGGCTATTTCTACACCTAAAACCTTAGTTTGGACTTGCTTAGTCCGAACTAAGTAGTTTGAAGTTAGTTCAAACTAACCATTTTTTTTTTTAGTTCAAACTAACTTCTTAGCTCAAACTAGCCGCACTTTTTTAGTTCCAATTAATTTTTTAGTTGGAACTAAAAAAGCACATCTGATTCAAACTAAAAGTTACTTTGAACTAAAAAAGGTGGTTAGTTCAAACTAACTGCTAGTTCAAACTAGCAAGTCTGCATTGGGCTGGTTTGAACTAAATATGGAAATAAGTTTGAAATAAGCAGTTAGTTCGAACTAACCAGCTGAACTAACTAGGCAATTTTTAGTTAGAACTAGGCAAAGCCTAGTGTAGACAGGGTTCAAATTAGTTCGACTTAAGGCTCCTTAATTTAAACTAATTTGCTAATGTAGACATAGCTAAAGAGAATAAGGTGCTTAGGGCTAGTCAGCGTGGATTTGACAAAAACAAATCATGTCAAACCAACTTGATAGGTTTCTAAAATGTCGTAATAAGCCTTGTGGATAGAGGGGAAGTGGTAGATGTAGTATATCTAAACTTTAATAAGGCATTTGATACAATCTCATATCACATTCTTATTAATAAACTGAGGAGGTACAAACTAGATGGAGCTACTATAAGATGAGTGAAAAACTGGGTGGATAACCACTCCCTGAGAGTAGTTATCAACGGTTCACGTTCAGTCTGGAAGGACATAATGAGTGGGGAGGCACAGGAATTTCTCTTGGGTCTGGTTTTGTTCAACATTTTTATCAATTACTTAGATCATGGCATAGAGAGCAAAATTATAAAGTTTGCAGATGATACCAAGCTAGGAGGGGTTGTGAGTGCTTTGAAGGATGGAATCACA
Source organism: Podocnemis expansa (assembly GCA_007922195.1). Taxonomy (NCBI): domain Eukaryota; kingdom Metazoa; phylum Chordata; order Testudines; family Podocnemididae; genus Podocnemis; species Podocnemis expansa. Next base: position 53,402,938 of record ML681963.1, on the reverse strand, counting down.
GTTCAAAATGATTTGGACAAACTAATGAAATGGTCTGAGAAAAATAGAATGAAGTTCAATAAAGATAAGTGCAATGTACTCCACTTAGGGTTGAACAACCCAATTCATATATACAAAATGGGCAATGACTGCCTAGGAAGGAGCACTGCAGTGTAATATTGTTGCAAAAAAAGCAAACTCCATTCTGAGGCGTATTAACAGGCGTATTGTGAGTAAGACACAAAAGTGATTCTTCCACTCAACTCTGCATTGATTAGGCCTCTACTTGAGTACAGTGTCCAGTTTTGGGCACCACATTTAAAAAAGGATGTGAAGAAACTGGAGAAAGTCCAGAGAAGTGCAACACAAATGATTAGAGGTCTGGAACATTTGACCTGTGAGGGAAGATTGAAATGGCTGGGTTTGTTTAGTCTAGGAAAAAGGAGACTGAGATGGGATATGGCAACATTTTTCAAATACCTAAAAGGTTGTTTTGAGGAAGAAGGATAACAATTATTCTGTGCAATCACATGATAGGACAAGAAGCAACAGGCTTAAATTACAGCAAGGGAAGTTCAACCTAGACATTAGGGCTATGTCCACACGTTATTTTAAATTGAAATAATGATTGTTGTTTCGATTTTTAAAAGGTCATGTCCAGATGATGTTTCCTTATTTCGAAATAAGGAGCTCCCTTATTTTGAAATAAGGAAAATCATTTTGATATAATAAAACCTACTTTGATATTGATTTGAGGGTTATTTTGAAACTGTGGTTTTGAAATAACCACATCTGGCTCTGTTATATCGATATGACCCAAATAATATAACAGTTGACTTTCCTCCCAGGGTGCATGGCTACCTGGAAGGAAGTCCCACCCCCCCCCAGCACCCTGGCCAGGGAGCCGATCAGCACCCTGAACAGGGATGGAGAGGAGGTGCAGGGGGGCACAAGGGTACAGTGGGTTGGGGAGCCGGCTGACGCTGCTACCCCAGCTTGCCAGCTGCTGGCCAGGTGTGGGGTGCAGGAGCCGGCTCCCCATACTGCCCCGGCTGGCTGTCTGCTGGCCAGGTGCAGGGTGCGGGAGCTGGGTTTCTCTCCTGCCCCAACTGGCTGGCTGCTGGCCGAGTGGTGGGTGTGGGAGCTGGTGTACCCAGCAGCTGGGTACGCCGGCTGCTGCACCCTCTGCTCGGCCAGCAGCCAGCCAGCCAGGGCAGCAGGCCAAGCTGGCTCCCACATCCACCACCTGGCCAGCAGCCAGCAAGCCCTGCTTGCGAGGCCAGCTAGCTCGGGGACTCACCGCCCAGGCAACAGGCGGCAAGCCCAGCTTGCAGAGCCAGCCAGCTTGGGGACTCACTGCCCAGGGGGCAGGTGACAAGCCCTGCTTACAGTGCCAGCCGGCTCGGGGACCCACCGCTCGGGCGGCAGCCAGCAAGCCCTGTGGACCAGCTGGCTCCAGAGACCCACCACCTTGGCAGCAACTAGGGTGCCCTACAGTCCCTCCCCCACTGTGCCACCAGCAGCGGGGGATGCAGGGCAGGGGGATCTCTAGCTTGGGGGCTTTTTCCCCTGCCTGGCTCTCCAGGTGAGAGCCAAGCAGGGGATTGAGTGGCAACATGGACCTGCCAGGGGGCCATGTTGCCACACCTGCCATGGTGCCCCACTCCTGAATCAAAATAGCAAGTCCTGTGTCTGGACTTTCCATTTCAATTTGGTGGTTTTCCTTAATTTGATTTAAGTTAAATCGAATTAATGATTTTAGTTTGAATTAGCTTATTTCAATTTAACTTAAATCGAAATAAGCGTGTAGGTGTGGACATAGCATAGGAATAAATTCCTAACTGTCAAGGTGATTAAACACTGGAATAAATTGCCTTGGCAGGCTATAGAATCTCCTACACTGGAGGTTTTAAAGAGCAGGCTAGATAAACATCTGTCAGGGATGGTTTAATGGGGGTCCTTGGTCCTGTCATGAGTGCAGGGAACTGGACTCAATGACCTGTCATGATCTCTTCCAGTTTCTATGGCTGTGTTCACACAGCCCTCTTATTTCGAAGCAACAGAGGTTGTTTCAAAATAAGATTTAGGCTGTTCACACGACGCACAGTTCTTCTGAAACAACGGGTCCCGTTGTTTCGAAACAATGGCGTTGTTTCAAAACAAGTTAAACCCCATGCGGGGACGAAACAGTGTTGTTTCGAAACAATTGTTTCGAAAAAAATGTCGTGCGAACATGTTGTTTCGAAACAATGGTGACTTGTTTCTAAATAACTGTTGCCTGAACCTGCTATTTCGCTTTGAGCTTTTTTCCTTAATTCGAATTAACAAACTGTTAATTCGAATTGTTATTTCGAAATAAGGCGTTATTTCGATACAAGTTGTTTCGAAACAACCGTATCAAAATAACCCCCTGTGTGTGAACACAGCCTATGATTCTATGAGCCTTGGGCCCCAGCAGACAAGGCACTCCAGGAAGGGGAGGAAGGAAGTGGCCCAGAGAAGCCAGATGCCTAGCTGGCGATAGGGCAGCTTGTTTCAGCTGGAGCCCTGCTGCCCCTGAAATGGGATGCCCCACAGCTACTAGGACCCTCAGCTGGGATGCAGTGGAGATAGGTGGACCTGTGCCCCCTTGCTTCCAGGGTGGCTGCATCTGGGCTACCTACTCCCCAAAACTAGTGACCTAGCTGACTCTTGAAAGAGACTGCTGCCTGCTCCGCCCCACCTGAGGGCTGGGAGGATTTTTTTATGTAGACTCACCGGCTGTGGTCACACAGCAGTCTTATTTTGAAACAACAGAGGTTGTTTCGAAATAAGAAACGCCATGTTCACACGACGTACCATTGTTTTGAAACAACTTAAACCCATTTGGTGATGAAACAACGTTGTTTCAAAATGATTGTTTTGAAACAATCCCGTCAAAACATGTTATTTCAAAACGACGGTGACTCATTTCGAAATAACTGTTGTCCGAACATGCTATTTCACTTTGAGCTTTTTTCCTTAATTTGAATTAACAAACTGTTAATTCGAATTAACTTATTTCTAAATAAGGAGTTATTTTGATACAAGTTGTTTCGAAACAACTTGTATCGAAATAACCCCCTGTGTGTGAACGTAGCTACCCTGACCCAGGGCTGGAGATGCTGCCTGCCCTGCCCTGCCAGAGGGCAGGGAGACACCTTTGTTACATTGCCCTTAGAGATGCTCTTTCCACATCAGAGTTAAGGCACATTGGGCCTGATCTAAAGCCTTTTGAAATCAATAGAAGAATTCTCAGTGACCTTCATGGGCTGTGCATGAGGGTAGTATAGAAGTTTGCCTCACTGCTGCCTTTTCTGGGCATTGAAAACTTGAATCTGCCAAAATCCAGCACAGGATTCAAATATCCCCCCCTTGCTTCATAGTCATAAATAGAATGATCAGGCTTTAGCAAGAACAGATTTGTAGCAGATTTGTGTGGGCTGAAGTTAAATTTGGGTCTAAACTAAAGAACATTCCTTTGTAATTAAGGATGGATTTGAGAGAGAGAGAGAAAAAAAGAGAGAGTAATTAGGCAAGAAATTAACTGGACTGATCAGATCACAAAGAGAATGTAAAAAATGATGAAAAAGGAGAGATTGAGATTAGATGCCAGTAAACAGAACAAAGAGGAGGAGGAGGAAAAGACCCTACAGAGAAAGGCAAAGGGGACCCAAGGAGATGGTCTTTTGCACAGGAGCATAAACAGTGAGGGTATGTCCACATGCAGCTTTTAGATCAAAATAGCAGTAGTTATTTCGATCTAAAAGAGTTTATGTCTGCATGACATTTTCCTTGAATCGAAATAAGGAGCTCCTTTATTTCGATTCAGGGAAAGTTAGAGCGATTCCTTAAAACCTGGTTTTAAATCGAAATGTTGCTTAAATTGAAACAGTTGTTTCGAAATAACACCATTCGGATGTGTTATTTTGAAATAACTGTTTAAATCGATTCCAGAACCAGTTCCCTTCCTCCTCCCAGGGTGCCTCTCCCCAGAATTGAACTAGCAAGTCCTGTGTCTGGACATGCTAGTTCCATTTGGGGTTTTTTGGAGTGGACCTGTTAAATCGATTTAGCTTAAATCAATTTAATGATTTTATATTGATTTAGCTTATATTGATTTAACTTAAATCAATTTAACCAGCTAGGTTTGGACATAGCCCAAAACTCCAGGTTTACACACCTAAATGTAGGGTATTGGTGCTAAAGTCCCATTTTGACTCCACCAAAATCCACAAAATTTCCAGTGAACACTGTAAGTCCTTAAACTCCCTTGGCACCTAAATCTTTTAGAGTAAAAATCCGTAGGTGCCTATGCCCTTCCTAGTGGATCAGGTCCCATTTAAAATCCCAGAGGATGGAGGAATATTGACACCCACCTTATGCTATTTAGCCCAGTGGCTACAGCACTTATTTTCAGGCTCTCCTGGGCCCCATGTGTGTTTCACTGTGGATAAATGTTTAGAGTCATCGGGCTTCAGGAAGAGAGAATGCTAGGAAGCACACGAATGACTTGGTAAGTCCAGTGGTTAGGCATCCATCTAGGAGATAAGAGTCCCTCTGCTCCAACTGCTCTTTCATTGTGCCTCCACAGTGGAACAACTCCAACAAAAGAGACTGAAGGAGCCCTGCACCAGACTGTCCCATAGTTTCTCCAGAAAAGTGGATGACTCTGATTTAAATCCTTTCCACTGCTTTTGGCAGAGAAGAGAGGGAACTGAAGTGGGGTCTCCTGCATCCAAGGCAAATACTCAATCCACTGGGCTAAAAATTATAAAGAGCATTCTCTTTGCCTCCAGCCATTTTGCACAGCACAAGGATGCTATCTACTTCTCTCAAGACACAACCCAGGCACCTGACTCTAGGCAGCCAAGACTGAGATTTTCTCCCACTTTAAGTTGTTTACACTTGGCAAGGCCAAGTGGCAGAGGCTGGCACCCACCCAGCAAAGTTCCTAGGTCACATCATCAACTGGTCTCAGAAACTGCGGCTGCTACTCCAGTGCAGACAGTGGATACATGCTGATTGATTTCAGCTCCATAGACAGAAGCCAGTGGAGCAATGATGATTACCACCTGCAGAGGCTCTGCCCCACTGTATTAAATTCTCCCTTGATGCAGGAGACTAAGTGCAGGAGCCTTGCTGTCAGCGGAACTTCTAATGGAGCTGTTTGGCTGAGTCTTCTGTGAACCAGGTGATGTGGAACACACAAATCTACACAAACTGCTCTGTGAGAGAGGGTGTCTGTGACAGGATCCCAGGTTTTTCCTGCTGACAGTCCCCCCAAGAAGATGAACATGCAGAAGCTGGACAAAATGAAAAAAACAGCAGGGAAGAGATTAACTAAATGTGCTTCCGTACTTGGGAAGGTGTTAGGTTTAGCTTTCACTTGGCATGACAGTTCACATGGGGCTATTTTAACCAAATCAGTTTACCCATCTCCTGCAAGTGGCTCTGCATGTGCCTATGTTCCAGACAAGCCTAACCGAAACAATGACTTCTCAGTGTTCACAGTCTTGGGCTTCTTTGAACTCTGAATTGGATTTTATGGGCCAGATGCTCAGATGATGTAAACAGGCATAGCATAAGACAATCCTGCTCGTTGTATCATTAGAAGTGGGGAATGAACATGGAACCTCAGGTTCCAAAAGTCCCATCTCTGCTCAGTCTGTGCCACACTTAAAGTTTAGATCATCATAGCTCCATCTCTCAAGTGTGTAAATTTCCATAGCCATGCTTATACTGACTGCAACCCTGGAGGACATGTGACTAGATCTATGGAACGATGTTTCCATTGACCTAGCTACCTTGCTCAGGGAAAGCATTGGGAAAGCTCCTTCCTTTGCTATATGAAGCATTCACAGCACAGTGAGGAACATAGCTGCAGTGTTGTGGATATGTTGTTATAGCACCCAGATGAAGACAGGGCCTTGGCCAATACTACAGCAAGCTTATTAATCCTTATCTGTAGCCTGGCCACCATGAAAGCAGGCCAGTGTGCCATGGTGGGTGGGCATGGGTTATAATAGCTCCAGTGAAGCATGACAGACTGCTCCCCAGATCCAGTCCAGTGTGCCACTGTGCCCCCCCAATACCCAGTCCTGAACCCTAATTCACCCCGTTTTGCCAAGTGATCAGTTTACCCCAGCCTCTCGCATGCAATTGCTCCCAAGCAGTGGGTGTATGCCATATGGCTACTCAAAGGATGGTCCCCCAGAAAGCACCCGCAGTCCCAGATTCCACCATGGGAGCCACTGTCTTACAGGGATTGGGACCCACTCCCAATCACCATACACTCAAGTCTGTTCATTTAACAATGAAATGAATTGTGCCCAGCTTCCTTCACTCATACCCCCTAAAGACAACACAGCTTTAGATAAACCAACTACTAGTTTATTGATTAGATTATAATTCTAAGTGAGAATATGGCAAATCATGGCATAATCACAATATAAGTGAGTCAGGAGTGACCACAAGGAAATAAAAAGGTAGAACACGGATGCTAGCCTAATATCTCTGTCTAAACTGACCTGATAGTCCAAGCTTACACTCAAAATGTTTGGCTGCGAGACATTCGTACAGCCAGTCTCTGCCTGACACCAGGCAGGTTGCAGGTCTTGCTTGAAGTTGTTTCAAGATGGAGATTACCAGGCAAAAAGTCACAAATCCCCCCAAGTAATGTTCCCTCTAAGCAGCGCAGCCCGCCACAGCCGCCAGCGCAGAGAAGGCTGCCGGCAGTGCACGGCCAGCAGCCAGAGTCCCAGCTGAGAGCTCCTGTGGAGCAGGGAGTTTTCAAAACTCCTGCCCAGAGAAGCTTTAACGGAGCATGCTCTGTAGTGCTTCTCTGGTCCCAGGAGCTGTGGCTGGGCCGTGCGGCTCCAGCCACAAGGTAAGTTTGTGGGAGCAGCTGGGCAGCAGGGAGCATGCCCGTGGGGGCGGCCAGGAGAGGGGGGGCAGCCGGGAGTGGGCCCATGGGGGCCACCAGAAGCAGGGGCAGGGAGCGGGGCAGGCAGCAAGGAGTGGGCCCGCGGGGGCGGGGGGGCCACTGGGAGCGGGGGTGGGCGGCCGCCGGGAGCTGGGGGGCAGCTGGGAGCAGGCCCGCAGGGGCAGGGGGCCGCCGGGGGCGGGGGGTGGCCAGGAGCGGGCCTGCACGGGGGGGTCAGCACAGCAAGCCTGCGGGGGGTGGGGGCCAGCGCAGCGAGCAACATGAGTTGCTCAGCTGCCAGCGCCTCTTAGAGGGAACATTGCCCCTAAGTGTCTCTCTTTGTTTCAAAATCCCTTAACTCCAACCTTCCTGGGCTAAGGTGATCTCTTTGTCCCATCTGAGCCAGGGACCTTAATTAGGATATCTTTGTTACCTCCTTCAGGTACTTGCTCGCTGACAGCTTTGGTTGTTTGCATGTTGCTGGAAGAGAGTTCTGTCTGACTCCCACCCTGCTGAGCCATGCTACACATCTGTACACATGTTTGAGGCTGCAGGAAACATATCATCATAGTAATCATGTAGAATAGGTTATGAGCATCCCTAAAGAAACCTTGCATGGTGTAACTGGCATAAAAACCTACATTCCCAATGTGTAAGTGAACAGAAGAATCATATATATCATAACTCAGGGTGCACAGATGTGCATCCTATGACATGAAGCAAATAGAATGATGCCAGTTTACTCCAGCTGAGGAGCCATTTCCTTCTCTTTTTACTAGAGCCCATTGCTAATTTATATGGCTGTGTTAGTAATGAGCTATACAAATTGCATGTTTTCCCTCCTGCCAGCAATTGGATGGTGGTGGTTTGCTTATCAAAGATGTTTCATGACGTCATGCAAAGCACAACATATTTATGATCAAAGAACGGACATAGAATAAGAGGCATAACATGTAGCTACTAATGGGTAAAGCCATACCATTCAGTGTACTCTACGTCAGTGGTTCCCAGCCTTTTCTCTGCCATGGCACACCTTGCAACCTTTAATTGTTTTGAGGCACACTTCTATATAGTCACCAGATGCACTCATGAATATTCATGAGCCAATCCAGACCTCTTCCATTAGTTTTTCCAAAAATTCAATGGCATACCTGCTCAAGCCTGATGGCACACCTGTGTGCTGTGGCACACTGGTTGGGGAACACTGCTCTACATGTTCCTGCTTCTCATGTACAGATTCCATTGTCTGCATCCTCTGGCTAATCAGTAAGGCTATGTCTACACTAGGAAAAGTTAGTTCGAATTTGTTAATTCAGTCTAATAAATTCAAGTTTAGTATGAACTAAACTCAAATTTATTAGTTCAAATTAACAAAGCAAACTAATTAGATTTAACATTAAGTCAAATTAGTCCACTTTGTTAATTTGAACTAACTGCCCTTAATTCAAATTTACTAAATTCAAACTAAGGATTAATCCTAGTCTACTGCATCCATAGTTCAAAATAAGGATCAAACTAATGGCTTAGTTCAAACTAACTGGCAGGTCTTACAAATTCAAACTAAGCTTTTATTAGTTCAAATTAAGAAATTCCTTAATCTGAACTAATGAAAACCTTGTGTAGACAGGGACTAAGTTAGTTCAAATTAAGCCGCTTGGGCTGGGTGCATGCTGCCTGGGCGGGGGCTGCAGACGTTGGCTTTGCCTGCTGCCCGGGCTTGGTGCATGCCACCAAACCCAGGCGGCAGCCAGAGCGGGCACCCGCGGCCCCTGCCCCAGAGGCATGCTTTGAGCCCCGGGTGGGCAGGGCGGGCGCCTGCACCGGCAGCCCCTCCAGCTGCTGCTGGCACCCAGGCTGAGTGGCGAGCCCATGGCGCTGGCAGAGCTAGCCAGGCGGCCTGGTCCCCCAGCTCCTGGCTGCCTGCAAGCTTGCGAAGCCAGCTTGGGTGCCTACCCCCCCGTCCCTGGCAAGGGGGAGCAGCGGGCAAAGCCTGCTCGGGAACCCGCCGCTCCCCCTGCCCCGGGCAAGGGGGAGCAGCGGGCAAAGCCAGCTTGGGCACCCGCCGCTCCCCCGTCCATGGCAAGGGGGAGCAGCGGCTGAAGCTGTTCCTGGCTGATCAGCTCCCTGGCCAGGGTGCTGAGGGGGGGCAGGACTTCCTCCCAGGTTGCCATGCACCCTGGGAGGAAGGTCCAGTGTTATATCGATATGTCTGACATATCAGTATAACACAGCCAGATGGGGTTTTTTCGAAACCACAGTTTCGATATAACCCTCATTTTGATACAAAACTAGGTTTTATTGTATCAAAATGATTTTCCTTATTTCAGAATAAGGGAGCTTCTTATTTCAAAATGAGGAAACATCATCTGGACCTGTCAAGTTTTATTTTGAAACAACGGTAGTTGTTTTGAAATAAAAGCCTCGTGTGGACATAGCCTAAGAGTTCACCAGCTCTGATTGGGAAGTAGCCTTGTTTCTTTTCTCTGTGGCTCTTGAACTGCATCTGGGGACTGTTCCTCTGATTAGATTAGAGAATTGTTAGTACATGCACACCATGGTGCCCTCTCCAGACAAGGACCCTGAGCATTAATAAGTAAACGAAATGGTGAAAGGTTCCACCTAGAGCCACTGGATCTCCTAATACCTAAAACCTTTCAGAGTCAACATTTGCCATCAATACGATCTCCTAAAACTGGCATGTACTGGTTTTTGGTTTTTTTTTTAAATCTATTTGACTTGCTAGTGACTACGGTTATTTATTTCATGCCTGACCTCACCAAACAATGGCATTGGAGAGTTAAACAAAGCTCAGTAGAAACACACCTCATATTTTCCCAACCTACTTGGCAAGAAGAAAGTCAGAGAAAGATTGCAGCTCACAGAGGGTTAATGTATTCTTATTTTTAAAGAAAGGGAAATTTTCAAGTCATGATTAAAAAAATGCACTCATCTTTTATAAGTCCACTGTGACTAAAATGGCATCCCTGTCAAGTGCTGGGAACATGCTGACCAGGGGATTGAATCAATTATAAGGTAAATCTACATTTATGGCAGTATACAGAGCACTGGCACATCCAGCTAGCATGTATATACATAGCAGGGTACACTTAGGGGAGCAGAGTAGAAACATGAAAGAACTCCCTTACCCTACACAGCTCTCTGCACATCCAGATATTTCCTCCTATGTATATGTCGCTGTTTTTAGCAGGTTAGTGTCCTCTTTTCTCTCCCTTACCACAGTCTTTCCCAGCTTCTTCTCTGCAGTGGGGAAAGGTTCTGGCCAGGGCAACTGCTGGAGTCTTTCCCCAGTGCCTTCTACCCACCAGAGCCTTCCACTGCTTCAGTGAATGTGGACACAGTCTGCCTGTCATTTTAGCATGTAGTTACATGTACCCAACATGTCACCGCAAGCGTAGACAAGGCCAAAGATGAAACTCCCCTCCAGCTCCAGAGAATTCATCCCTTGTTTTGTGCTGACCCAGTGCATCTTGAGACAGGACACTGGAACTGAGGGCTCAGTCACATACTATTAAAGTCAATGAAAGTTTTACGCCATAGCCACAGGGTCTAAATCAATGGTGAGTGAATACCATTCAGCCATACATGGCCCCTCCTGCTTATGACCTTGCAGGTACAGAGAGTTCCCTGGTTCTGGAAAAACAAACAAGGAGTCCTGTGACACAAGAGAGAAGACACAATTTCATTTAGTGGAAAAGTCTTGGTCATGCTCAACACGCACTGGATTTGAATCAGCTGCCTTGAAGTGAAATTCTCTGACCGATCATTTCTCAGTAACATGCCTGACTAACTACAGTCTGTGTCAGAGATTGGGAACACAGAGAGAATGTTAGTGCTTTTCACTTTAAATAATTTTTTTTTAAATAAATATTGAAATTCACTGCATGGCTTATTCCACTTAGAGAACTTTGCGGGAAATATATAAGCATAAGAAGGAATGCCTGATGGGTGTTTTATTTTGCATATTGATATGAAAATAAGATGGTTCATAAGGCCGTAGGTAGAATCTCACTTTATTAAGATTTCAGCCAAACACTATCATACATAACTCTGGCAACCTGTAATTCTGGCAATGAGCTGTACTGAGCAGATGCTCTGTTTCTGCACCGTATAGTTTGTTATTCTTACTGTTCTCAATACAGATTGCATCTATCATTATTATTTATTTGAATCCCAATAGCACCTACAATGTACAAGGTGCTGCAAGAAGACACACATATTGAAAGACTCAGGGTGAGTTTTTCAAAAATGACTAATTGATCTGGGAGCACACATCTCATGGAAAGGCAAAAGCTTGGATTTTCAAGGGGGGCTTAAGGGATTTAGATGGTCAAATCCCATGACTTATCAATGAAATCTTTCTGCTTCTGAATCACTGAGACACTTGAACAAATTCACAGTCCTCAAATCAAATAAGGCTGGAATTTTCAAAGCATGCTAGGGAAACTACACATATATGTTCCATTAAATGAGTGAGACAATGTGTTTAAATCCACAAGTCCACTTCGGAAAATCTCATCCTAAAGGCCTGAGCCAAAGCCCACTGAAGATAAAGGACCCGCTCCCGTTGACTTCAGTGGGCGTTGGATCAGATCCTCAGAAGCCATGTGACATATAGAAGTTGAAGAAGAGGGATGCAGTCAAAGTATGTATTTATTTTTTATATATGAACATTTTTACATACACTAGGCTGTTACATGCATGGGTGCAAATCCGGAATAACTCTTTGGAGCTCAGTGAGAGTCACTGGATCCTAATTGTTTTCAAAATCAAACTTAGGTTTCTAAATAAGGACATAGGAGCCAACATTTAGACACCTGTCTATGAGAAGCTCGCTCTGCCTCACTGTTGCCTTCCTTTAACAGACATGGCTACCCACTCCTCCTAGTTTCACTGTATCCCCCCCAAGCAGCCCAACTTCTCCCAGGGTCTGTTGGCTCAGCAGAGATACATAAAGCAAGAGGTCTTTCCATCTTTTCCCAGCTGGGAAGTAGTGGGAAAAGTGGGATGTGTCCATGGAGAAATTAATAATAATTAAGAGAGGATCTGTCTTGTATTTCTGGATTTGTCTAAATTATATAGCAGGTGCCAGATAGTTTCTAAGTGAAAGTTATGGTGACCTGTGATGTGCAGAACAGTTAAGCTCCTGCCTACCTTCTGTCCCTGTTTCAGACAGCAACAGTTGTCAGCATCTAAGGTGCCCAAGCTGGCAGCCCAAGCAAGGTGCTATCTAGATAGCCCTAGTTTATAGAAGGGCTCCATCAGCATAGTATCTGAGCACCTGACAATCTTGAGTGTATTTACTCACTCCTGTGAGGTAAAGCACTGGAATTATTCTGCTTGTACAAATGAGAACAGAGTCTGAGGACTCATCCAAGCTTGCATAAGAAGTCTGGGGTAGAACAGAAATCCAAATGCAACTTTCTGAACTCTTAGATTAGTGCCCTCCTTAAGTCAACTTAAGCCCCTGGTGTAGACATAGTCAATGGTGGCTCAAAAATAATTAAAATACCATATTTAAAATTTTGGCAGTGAAATCATACAAATTTTTCATATACACTTGGGTTTATGTGCATTAGAAGTTTAATACAAATAATCATAATAAATAAAAATAAGTGAAGAAAGGTCTCTAGTGTGTAATTATAAATGAAAACCACCAAATTTCAATGGCTATGTCTACATTTAGAGTTATAATTCAAATTACTGAATTCAAATTAGTCAGTTCAAACTAATAATTATTAATTTGAATTCAGTAAGTTTAAATTGACAAGGCCATACTACAAAATCATATTCAAATTGGCATGTCCATGGACTGCACTTGCCAATTCAAATTGGAGGGGGGCACCAGCGGAAGTGTGGCAAGATGGCTGTGTAAAATGGCCACTGCCACAGCCAATACCCTGCCACGATCTGGCACTCTGAGCCAGGCACAGGGAAAAGCATCCCCTGCCCAGCTCCAGCCACAGGGTAGCTAGAGCTGGGGAGGGGATCATTTACCCCATGCCAGGCTCAGTGTGCTGGAGCCTGGCAGGGGAAGTTTCCCCTGCAAGGCAGAGGGGGGGATCCCCCTGACCTCTCCCAGAAAGACTGCCCCTGCGAGGAAGAGAATCCCACCTGCTGGAGCCCGGCTTGCCTGGGAGTGAGGCTGGAGCCATGCTGGTAGTGCAACTCCGTCCTGGCTAGCCCCAAGCCGGGAAGACACCAGAGCACACGGCTTCTCCCCAGGGAGACACATGCCAGGAAGACACTCTGGCAGACAGCTTTTGCAGAGTTGGCCACCCATGCAGAATGCACCCCTGCAGGCGGCCAGCTCTGCAAAAGCCACCCGCAGTGTGTTCCTGGAGGGCAGCCAGCCCTGCAAAAGCTGCCTGGGGGCTGTGTTCCCCATGGGCAGCCAGCCCGCTCAAGCGGGGGCATGGCATTTTGGGAGGTAGGTCAACCCTTGTCAATTCGAACTCAGTGAGTTCAAATTGATGTGGCCAAACTGGGTCAATTCAAACTACTGGGTTTGAATTGCCCCTGACTTCGATGTCAAATGAGGTTTGATGAATTCAATGTCATCTTTCTTCAATTCGACCCGAGGAGTTCCTCAGCTCGAATTGAGGGAAGTGAGTGTGGCCATGCACTTAACTGAATTCAGATTGATTGTCACAATTCGAATTCAAGTCTAAGTGTAGACACACCCAATGAAATTATCTGAAGTACTCAAGTTTATAAGACTCTGGCCTCCTCAAAAATATTAAATAGCAAGTACAAAAGAAGCTAAAACATTACTTAACAAAAGAAAGACATGCAGCATGGACATCACACACAGCTGTAATGATTGGTTGAGAGCAGCACTGTATTTATATGTAGCAGCCTATACGGACCTACCTGGTAACCTGAGCTAACGAAAGCCAAAGGAAAATTTGTCACAAAGGCAAAGGAAAAGGCAAAAGAAGAACAGGTAAAGAAGAAAAGGAAAAGGCAAAATTTCACAAGTGGGATTAAAAAATGCCAGAATAAATGGGCACTCTGTGGAACTAAAAGATGGGAACCCTGGAAAAGTTCCTGCTATTGTGCTATTTAATGGTGTCACAAAGAGCTTGCTCTTACTTTTTTAGCATGTCAGTGTGAAGGTGATGGGCAGATAATTGTGAAATCTGCAATTCGGACTAAGCACAGATCCTAATGATAGTTCTTCTTGATGAGCCAAGACTGAAAAGTACTAAGGTTTCCAGCCCTAGTGGCTCTGCTAGATGGGAATAGTTTCTATATTTTTCTACATTTTCATTTCTGTCCACCAAACTGAGGATGGGTCCCTTATTGCTCAGGGCCCTAGGCAGCTGCCTGCTTCGCCTACCCCTAAAGCCATTCCTTCCCCTAGTGTCTGTCTTCATGCCAACTACCTGATCTCTACTTACATTGGTGCTAACCATACATGAGAATTAGACGTGCAATTGTGTGAGCATTTTACATGCATATTTACATAGTGGCTTTGATAATAAAACCTTTTCTATAATGATTAAGTATTGTGGTGAGGTGAGGCCTCAGGCGTCCCTGTAGGTCCTGCGCTTTCTATAGTGCAGCGAGATTTGGCTGACCCTTCTCAATTTTTCCTTCCCCCTGGAAGTGAGGGGTTGGCTGACGGAAGGGAGTCAGGGGGTCCCGGTCCCGTCCTCTACCCAGGGCCCCAACCCAGGGACCCTATTAAGTAGCAGTCTCCACACTTAGTCCAGGAGGGCTAATACCTTCCCTGGATTGCCACTCAGTGGCCCCACTGCTCCTGGTCTGCCTTCAGACCCCGGGAAGTCCCACAGTCTCTAGTCCTAAAACCTCAGTCTTCAGGCTCTGGAAAGTTCCACAGTCTCCCTCAATTAAATATAGTCCACGCTCAGGCTGCAGGTCCTAGTGGCCTTGCTTATAGTGTTTTCTCTCCCAGATTCCCCACTGTACCTCTTGGTGTTGTGGCAAAACTCAAAACAAACTGTCAGTGTCCTCTCAGCAGCTCTGTTCCTCTCTAGTCTCCTTTCAGCTGCCCTGCCCTGCCCAAGAACGAGGCTTTAAGTAGCAGGCCTATTGATCCGGACACCTGGGACTAATTATTCTAGAATATTCCTGCCTAATTTAACCCAGGGAACAAAGCTTTATTAAGCCTGGGGCTAAAATATACTCCCTCCACCACTCTCCTATACCCATCCAGCCTTACCCTGTCACAGTATCCTGTCATCACACATAGGTGAATACTGTAAAACAAAACAAAATTTCCATGAATATTTACTTACTTTTTAAGATAAATTTACTGCAGAAATTCCTGTGTCTTTTGTGTTCACCTTTCATCAGTAATTCTATGATCAGCTGATACCTGCACAAATATTTTGAAAAACCAAAATTTCCAAGCTATATGGGTCAAGTACTTGTTAGATGTGCGTCCGTTAATGTTCATGCCAAAAGTGCTTGAATATTCATCCAGTCAAGGAACAGAGACAGTGCCATGTGCTTTGTATGGGCAATCATGACTAACTGTCCCAAGTAAACTGCAAATTAGTGCAGAGAATGGTTGGTTTAAAAAAAAACTGAAGAAAATTATCAAATATTTTGGGATATTGTGGAAAAAGAGCAGCATGATTGTCCTTCTCTGAACCAGTGGCATACTGTGGGCATCCTGCACCCTGGGGCCAGTGCTTGCATTTGTGGCCCCTCTGTCCTCAGCTGCCAGCCCAGCACTAAGCCAGCCTGCTGGGGAAATTGCCTTTCCCCAAGGGGTGGGGGGAGACGAGCTGTAAATGAGGATCCTCTCTCTTCTCCATTGGAATGCCTCAGAGGTCTGACTCTGGCCATCCTGTCACTCTGTAAGTGGCTTGAGTTTTCATGAAAGAGGCTGTGAGAGCCTCTTACAAAACTCTTAAGGCCTGGCTGGTACCCCCCTCCTAGGCTAGCACCCAGGAGATACGACTCCCTACCCACATCAATCCACCACTGCTTTGAATGCTCCTTGAGCAATAAGAAAAGCTAAATGATTTGTTGCAAATTACTGGCTCTGTTCCTATGATTGTGAACCAATTTTCTACACCCTTCAGTATTGTTCAAGAATCTCTTAGTGCTGTTCTGTGTAACGTTATGTGTTCACTGGAATGGCCAATCCACAGAGGTTGTTACTTTCAGCCTGCAAAGCCTAGGTTTTGTACAAATTTAGAAGGTTCATGCTTTTAGCTCTGGAAGTCCCTGGCTCAGTTCCCTGTGCCAGTCAAGAAGATGACCATGACACTTCTGTCATGCTAGGCCTGAGAAGGCCAAGCCATCTTGTAAAGTACATGACACAAATCTAACCTTTCAAGACAAGTTATAGAAAAATACAATGGAAGTGTTACAAGTAGGCTAGGGCTTTGATATGCATGTGTACCCTTAGTGGTTTCTTAATGATGTTTACATATATCCTGTTAGAGGTTAGCAACGTGAATGAACTGCTTCCCTATCTGTTACTATTGTTCTATTATTGGAAAGGGTCAAGAGGAAACATTAACATCTAAATTTACCTTTGATGTACAAAAGTTAACTGTTAATGGTGCTAATGCAGCTAATTACCTGGCGTGCCCAGGAGGTGAAGGGCTTACTTCAAAAGACAATATAGATTACTATGCTCCACTTCAGAAAGTACCTGGTAATTGTCATCAAAGCCCACATGAAGAAATGACCTGTAAATGCCCACCTTGCTACAACTATAAAAGGAAGTGGGGAACATGATCCCTTTATCTCTCATCTGTCCAAGCTTCTCAGGGAGTTTGGGCTGCAGAATTGAGATCCCAGCCAGCACTGGCCTGGAAACCACCCTGCCAGTTCTCATGGGGAGAATTAGAACCAACTCTACACCTGGACTATTTGGTCTCTATTCCTTAAAACTGGATTTTTAACAACTGAAGCTGTAAAACAAGGACTTAAACCCATCTAGGTACTGGATGTATGCCTGGGACCTGCAAACCCCAAATTCTTCAAGAACGTATCTTCTATGGACCCTGAATCATTTGTATGTATGTGACCCACTTAGACCCTATAACATCTCTCATTTTGTTTCTTTTCTTTTTATATTGAACCTTGAGTTGTAGTTACTAAAGGATTGGCTGGCAGCATGGTATTTTGAGTAAGATCCAAACCGATATCATTCTGGGCGATGTGGCTGACCCTCTGGGGTCAGAAGAACCTGTTTCTTTAACAGACCTAGTGGCTGTACTGGGGACTAGTGACTGGAGTGCAGTAAAGTGGGCTGAGTATGATTTACGGTGGCTTCTTGATATCTAGTGTAGGGGATCAGAAGCATTGTTTGAGACTGGTTGGGGAGTTTATCGCCAGGTAACCCACCAGTGCTGGGAAAATCTGCTCACCTTTTTGCAGTTTGCCCTTATCTTTGTTTTTTCAGGTGGCTATCCCAGGAGGTCCAGGTCACAACTTCTACCAGGGATTTTTTGCACTAGCATAGTTATGTTCTTACAAAGGTACAAACTCCTAATGTTGAAGCACCACACTGGTGTAAAAAGTAGGCTGCAATACATTTGATCATTTACAAGTGACTCTTCCATCTGTGCAGCTGCATAGGTATAGACAAACCAATGTGTAGACAAACCCTTAGATGAAGGTGTCTCAGGAGTGGTGTCACTTAATATATTTTCAGACTTGTCTATATGAGGCAGTTGTCCAGAAGAGCTATCATAGAAGATACAATACCTTAATGACCATTCTGAAATAGCTTCCAGTGTGGACACACTAGTCTTGCCTAACATGACTTTCAACTTATTTGGCAATAGCTGTGTCAGTTGCTTCTCCCTGTACACAGGCCCTAAAATACATTAGCTGGATCACCTCCATCTGATGACTGAGAAATGCCACTTATCATTGAGAACACTGTACATTTCACAGTTTCTATGTGGTGTGAAAACCCCCTCTTCTTCTGTGAATTTCTAGGTGACCAAGCTGAGCTGAGCAAAATGGGCTGGCTTTGTCTGTAATGGATGTTCCTCTTTTTAGTCTGAGGACCTCCCTGTGCCTGAGATTCTTTGTATCTCAGTGAACCTGGTTATGCATCAATCGAAAACACAAGTGCTAAATATATAAGCCAGCCTCTTTTCTTCTCTGATGTATGCTGGGGTCAGGAGAATCAAAGCAAGGACCCTTCACATTAACGTTAAAATATATACAATATATTTTATCTGAAAATTAGATAGCAGAGTAGTTAAAACTAATGTAACAAGACATCTTCAACTGGAAAACAAGAACGAATCTAGACTTGGAAGTTCAGAATTGGGAATATATGAGGTATCATAAGTTTTACTTCATTTGGCTCTTGTGAATGCACATTGGGACACTCCTTATGTTTCTCCATACACTGCAAACAGTCATGTAATTGCAGTCTAAAGCACATTTATTTAGTTAGCCAGAGTGAAATAAAATTACACATAGTATAAGAAGTGAACTCTTACTGACAAAGAGGGCTAACAAAGATCTGGGAAGTATTATTATTGTTTGTTCATTATAATGTCTTTGAGGCAGAGAACCAAAGGGACAGCCTGTTAGTCTAGTTCAGTAAAACAAACAAAGAAGGAGTCCTGTGGCACTTAAAGACTAACAAATATATTTATCACATGAGCTTTCTTCAAAGTGTCTGAGGAATGGGATTTTCTCCCCTGAAGACTCATGCAATAAATATATTTGTTAGTCTTTATGAGCCACAGGACTCCTTCTTTGTTTGTTTTGAGGCAGAGAATGTCTCTTAAAATGGATTATCCCAGTGCCTGGAACAATGGGCCTTTGATCTGGACTGGGACTCCTTGTCAGTAATACTGATTTCAGTGAGGTTATGATATGGTTATAATATATTTAAAGCGAACTACCCTGAAACATAAGATCATTGGAAAGGATGCCTAGGTTTCAAGACAGAGAGACGAATGAGATCTAATGGGGAAAGAAGTCATTTGGTGACAGAAGCAGTGGAAAGTTCAGTGATAATATATTTTAAAAATTGCTCTTCCCTCCTCCCAGGCATAATTTTAATTTAAACATAATAAAAACTGAAAAGGGAAAATTAAGATGCTGAAAGCAGTGAAGCAGCCTGTCTGGAGACATCTGCAAAATAGTTTTACTCCCAAGCAAATCTAAGGAAAATGTGGGTTGCTGGGTTTTTTTTATTGTCAAAAATAATATTGCCTCCCATTCATATGGTGCCTTTTTCAGCCAAATCCTTTTCATAGCTTACTTCCAAAGTGGCACAGAGGTTGATCTATTTTTAAACTCTGTTCGTATAACCCTTTTTCTCCCAGCAATGCAGCATCCTTTCATCATGGCAGAAGGTTATCAAGAGCTGAGCATAGGTTATGTTTTAAAGAGGGGTCTTTCTGGCTGCATCAGGGTATACTGACAGTGTGATTTTTTTGCCAGCTTTGATCCCTCTGTGTGTCAGACCACTTCCCCTCTGTGCTTCAGTGTACATGTAGTCCTTTGGGAGAGTTCCTAGTTGCAGACTTGTTCCTACTGGGTCAAAATCAGTGCCTGGTGTAATGGCAAGTTGGAGGGACACTGGGAATGAATCGCGCCAGTTTTGCTCTGGGAACACTCTGCAGCAGTGGGTGCTCTTTTGCACTGCCTGACCTTTCCCCTCTGATACCTTTGTGCAACCTTCCCCCATCCACAGCACAACCAGGTGTTGACAGATGTTCTCTGTACATTCACCACTTATAGTCTGTTTTATGCAGTCACTTCAGCAGAGACGAAATCTTCCCGAGCAGCTCATGGGTTCAGCTTTCCCTGGCCTCCCTTAGAGGGTACAAAAATAAAATGATCTGATTGTTTCCTTCAATGAAAAATTAAAACAAAGGAGCATCTATTTCCCATCTGTATCCTTTGTTCTTTGCAGGACCAGCAAGAGTCTTGTAAAGAATATAGCCATTATGACACCGAGTACATCGACAATTCCTTTCATCTGAGGACCTGAAAGTGGTTTGCAGCAATGTTACCACCAGTTTGCTGGGTGGAGCAGGAAGGCACAAAGTTTGCAAGCTCACTTGCAGATCACAATGATTTCAGCTGGAGCTGTACTCATGTATGTATCTAATGGCATCATTAGACCTGGAGAATTTAAATGACTAGACTGTGGTTTTTGATGGGAAGGTGGCTGTTGTGCAGAAATCTCTTTAATGATTCAGATGGTTTTTAATGTAACAGGATCCCAGAGGGATTTGAACAGGGATAGAGAGCTATTTTGCTGACAGGAGGGCTTTGGCTTCCTTGACCATGGACTGCTGTTCCAGGAAGAAAGACTGCTAGGCAGAGATGGACTCCATCTGTGGAGGAAGGGGAAGAGCATTTTCAGACGTTGACTGGCTGACCTAGTGAGGAGGGCTTTAAACTAGGTTTGAAGGGGGAAGGAGACCAAAGCCCACAGGTAAGTGACAATGTGGGAGACCTGGGGGAAGGGATGGAACTTGGGCAGTGCACCAGGGATAAAAGAGAGGGTAGTTGGAACATGCGGGGGGGGGGATCCAGTAATTGTGTTAGATGTTCTAATGAAGCTTTAATACCTGAGGCAAGTGCAGGAGGACAACTCCAGGAGAAAATGCAAGGAGGTAGATGCAATAGAATTGAAAATCGACACAAGAAAGCAGGGCAGTCAGCCTGGTATCTTAGGTGCCTGTATACGAATGCGAGGAGCCTGGGAAACAAGCAGGAAGAATTGGTAGTACTGGCGCAGACAAGGAACTATGATATAATTGAAATAACAGAGACATGGTGGGACAGTTTGCATGACTTGAGCTCTGCCATGGATGGGTATAAATTGTTCAAGAAGGACAGGCAGGGAAGGAAAGGGGGAGGAGTAGCACTATATGTAAAGGAGCTCTGTGACTGCTCAGAGCTTCATTATGAAAGTGGAAACAAGCCAGTTGAAAGTCTGTGGGTTAAGTTTAGAGAAGAAGGCAACAAAGATGTTGTGGTGGATGTCTGCTATAGACCTCCAGACCAGAAGGAAGAGGTGGATGAGGCATTCTATGGACAACTGGCAGAAGTTTCCAGATCACAGGCCCTGGTTCTCATGGGGGACTTCAATTACCCAGACATCTGCTGGGAGGCCAATACAGCAGTGCACGGGCAATCCAGGAAGTTTTTGGAGAGTGTTGAGGACAACTTCCTGGTACAACAGCTGGAGGAACCAACTAGGGGCCTTGCACTTCTTGACCTGCTGCTCACAAACAGAGAAGAATTGATTGGGGACGTAGAAGTGAATGGCAACCTCGGCAGCAATGACCTTGAGATGAGAGATTTCAAGATGCTGATTAATGGAAAAAAGGAAAGAAGCAAAACACAGACCCTGGACTTCAGAAAAGCAGATTTTGACTCCCCCAGGGAACTGATGCGCAGGATCCCTTAGGAGGCAGATCTGAAGGGGAAAGGTGTCCAAGAGAACTGGCTGCATTTAAAAGAAACCCTGCTAAGGGCACAGGAAGATACCATTCCAATGAGCAGAAAGAACAGCAAATGTGGAAGGTGCCCAGTGTGGCTTAACAGAGAAGTCTGCACTGAGCTAAAGCATCAAAAGGAAGCTTACAGGAAGTGAAAGCTTGGACAGATGACTAAGGAGGCATATAAAGATATTGCTCAAGACTGCAGGGATAAAATCAGAAAGGCCAAAGGACAATTGGAGTTGCAGCTATCAAGGGATGTGAAGGATAACAGGAGGGGGTTCTACAAGTATATCAATAACAAGAAGAGGATCAGGGATGGTGTAGGTCCCTTACTGAATGGGGCAGGTAGCCTCATGATGGAGGATGAGGAAAAAGCTGAAGTACTCAATGCTTTTTTTACTTCAGTTTTCACAGGCAGGGCCAGCTCCCAACCCACTGCACTGGGTATGACAGATTGGAGAGAAGAAGAGAGGTCCTTGGTGATGGAAGGTCAGGTTAGGGACTACTTAAAGAAGCCGAAGGTGCTGAAGGAGTTGGCCAATGAGATAGCAGTACCGCTGGCCATTATCTTTGAAAACTCATGGCAAACAGGAGAGGTGCCAGAAGACTGGAAAAAAGTAAATATAGTGCCTATCTTCAAGAAAGGGAAAAAGGAGGATCCAGGGAATTACAGACCTGTTAGCCTCACCTCAGTCCCTGGAAAAATCATGGAGCAGGTTCTCAAAGAATCCATCCTGATATAGTTGGAGGAAAATAGAGTGATCACGGACAGTCAGCATGGATTCACCAAGGGTAAATCATGCCTGACCAACCTCATCGCCGCCTATGGTGAGATGAGGATTTGTGGATGTGGGAAGAGCCATTGATGTGATATACCTCAACTTTAGCAAAGCTTTTGATATGGTTTCCTACAACATTCTCATTGGCAAGTTAAGGAAGTATGGGTTGGATGAGTGGACTGTAAGGTGGATAGAGAACTGGCTAGATCAATGGTTTCAGCATGTAGGAATTAATGGCTCCATGTCTAGTTGGCAACCAGTAACGAATGGTGTGCCCCAGGGTTCAGTCCTGTGGCCAGTTCTGTTCAACATTTTCATTAATGATCAGCATGATGGGATAGATTGCACACTCAGTAAGTTTGCAGATGACACCAAGATGGGGGGACCAATAGATGCACTGGAGGGCAGGGACAGGATTCAGGGAGACCTAGACAAATTGGAGTAGTGGGCCAATAGAAATCTCATGAGGTTCAACAAGGACAAGTGCAAAGTCCTGCACTTGGGATAGAAAAACCCCATGCACTTGCTACAGGCTGGGAAGCAATCAGCTAAGTAGCAGCAGTGTAGAAAAGGACCTGGGGATCCTGGTGGATAGGCAGCTGAATATGAGTCAGCAGTGTGCTCTTGATGCTGAAAAGGCCAATGGCATACTGGGCTGCATCAGAAGAAGTGTTGCCAGCAGATCGAGGGATGCGATCGTTCCCCTCTATTTGGCGCTGGTGATGCCACATCTGGAATACTGTGTCCAGTTTTGGGCTCCCCACTACAAAAAAGATGTGGACAAATTAGAAAGAGTCCAGCGGAGGGCAACAAAAATGATCAAGGGGCTGGAGCACAACCCCTATGAAGAAAGACTGAAGGAACTAGGCTTATTTAGCCTGCAGAAGAGAAGACTGAGGGGGGATTTGATAGCAACCTTCAACTACTTGAAGGGATGCTCCAAGGAGGCTGGAGCTCAGCTGTTCTCACTTGGAACAGAGGACAGAACAAGGAGCAATGGTTTCAAGTTGCAGCTGGGGAGGTCAAGGTTGGATATTAGGAAAAACTTTCTTACTGTGCAAGTGGTGAAGCATTGGAATGGGCTATCTAGGGAGGTGGTGGAATCTCCATCTTTGGAGATGTTTAAGGCCCGGCTGGACAAAACCCTGGCTAGGATAATTTAGTGGGAGTTGTTCTGCTTTTTTGGCAAGGGATTGGACTAGATGACCTCATGAGGTCCCTTCCAATCCTATGATTCTATGACTTGCCACAGCAGCCAGCTCAAATGGGACTTTTTAGTTTCAGTGCAGGAATGTAATTCC
Source organism: Podocnemis expansa (assembly GCA_007922195.1). Taxonomy (NCBI): domain Eukaryota; kingdom Metazoa; phylum Chordata; order Testudines; family Podocnemididae; genus Podocnemis; species Podocnemis expansa. Next base: position 53,379,495 of record ML681963.1, on the reverse strand, counting down.
AGGAATCCCAAAGGATCTCCTTTGTGGAGAACTTGTGGAAGCTACAAAGCCCTGGGGCTGACCTAGCTGTTTGCAAGAGGGATTTGAAAGTTTTGAAAACTGATACTGTAAGATGATGAGATGCAACTAGAGGGAGCTGAAGAGGCCAAAAGAAGCTAATCAAGAGAGAGGAAAGTGAGGAGAGCAAAAGGAAAACCGAGTCATGTGGCAGCCCAGCCCTGTGCCTTATACCTGCACTATCTACCACTGATTACCATGTCACACCGAACTTGGCTACTCATGGTGCTGCAGCCTGACACACAATAACTGAACTGCTTCAGCACTTATTCCGTAATGTTTTGATATGGACAATTGCCACAAGAGGAATGACAGGATTGGGAGACCTTCCAAGAGAGAAGGAACATGGAGAAGGGATTAGCCAAGCGCATAATGGCTGTTTGCTATTTATGTTAACTATTATTAATACAGCAGTAGTGCCTTAGGAGGCCCTTCTATGCTAGGTGTTCTGTCAACATACAGAGACAGTGCCATGCCCAAAGAGCTTACATGCTCACTACAGCAACAGCCACAGCCACAGGGAAATTAAAGGAACCATGCTATGCCTAAGGTCATACAGGTCAGCAGCAGAACCAGGACTAGATTCCAAGCCTTCTGGCTCCCCAGTCCAGCAACCAAGCCACTGGATTACAAGACTGCAAAAAATGTGGGCAGTTATATAAAGGCAAACTGAAAAGACTATCCAATGTGTTATTGCATTGGGCCAGAGGGGAAGACTGTATTACAGTAAAATACCCCAGTCTAACCTTACTTTTTGGTGGTGTTCATTTGATCCCACTTACAAAAAGCAAAACAGGCTATGAGCAGAAGCAGCTTGCTCCTGATTTCTGAGGATTTATATCAGACTGAGTCAAGGATGTCTGCCAATTGCACTGACAATCTGTTGTCTCTTAGGTATCACTGTTGTATACCTCAGCCGCCTGCTGGGCCAGTAGAGTGGCTGAACAATAACTAAGTATATTACAAAGACAGAATGGGAAGAACTATGTAAAATTAACATTAAAGGACTGATTCTCCTCACACTCACATCTGTTTTACACCAACAAGCAGGGGAAGGGGGAACTCCACTTTATTCTGGATTTAAATGACTGCAAAGGAGAACAGAATACGGCCTGACCTCTACTAACAGGAGCTGAGAAATCTTTTCTCAAGGCTTTCATGCCTTCCACAAACCCACCCCTTTGTACTATGTCTTTTGATATGGTTTTTTAAAGAAGGCGGAGCAGCAGGGTTCTGCTGAGTGACATCTTTTGTGCCATATGGAATCCAATGCCATGACATGTCAGATGCATTACCAGTGGGATTTTAGCCTTTGGCTTCCGTTATTGGTTGGATGCAGGGTTCACCTTTAGTCTCCTGTCCTTAAATGTCCTTTATGTGTGTGCTATTAAACAGCTGCCATGTTCCAGCCTAGAGGTGGCTGCATTTCAATGGTGAAGGGATATAATTTCTGTTGGGCATTCTCTGGAATGGGGAGCACAGCAAAGAAGGTTGTCAGACCCCTTTTTGTTACTTTACTTTACTTGAATCTTACTTTGTTGAATTTTTAGGGAAGCAACCAATTCTTGGGGTATATATTTTCCCACCACCCCCATTATGCCCCCAGGCCAAAAAAAAATACAGACAAGAGGCAGGAGGATGAGGAAACTGGGTTCACCTTCCTGGGTTTTAAGGTCTTCAATGCAGAAAGACAGAGCGAGGATGAGCACTGCCTCCAGCCACATGGATTCTGGGCCTGACTTAGACAGGGGATACCTAGATGCAGAGTGGCAGGGACTACCATGTGGGCAGGCTGCTGGTCTGTGTTTCTTCTCTCTCCATTCAGAAACACAGCTGCCATTGGCCCATCACTTCAGATTTACACTAATAGTTTGCACTTCTGTGGCACCTTCAGGTTGGTAAGAGTTGCTTCCATTGTGGTGCAGACAGCATCCCCACCCAGGTTGACAGATTTCTGTCAGCACTGCTTGCACTATCACATGTAAAATAGCTGCACAGATGTTGTTTGATGTTGTGACTTGGGCAGGAGCTGAGGTTCTCAAGTCCACCCTCCCTGCGTGAGCTGCAATTTCTATACAGCTAATTTTAGCATATTAGCATGAGCCCCACTAACACAGGTGCGTCAAACCCATCTGAAAAGCTCACTCCCAGATGTAGTGTAGATGTACCATAAGAGTGGCTTACTGAGTCTTCACTGGAAATATAACAGCTGCCTCAGTTCTCCCCCTTGCTGGCTGGGTAGTTTACATGCATCTGGCCTCTTGGCCAGCATTCTTTGCCAACTTCAGATTCTTGAGATCTGCTTGAATGTCAGGCCCCATAATCCCTGTGTTCTAGGAGGGTTCCTGGAATAGAGCAGAGTTGGTCCCTTTTAAGGGGCCAGGCCATTGTGGGACAGAAGCTCAAAGCACTTTATAACCCCAATATATTTGGTCTCACAGAACTACACTGCAACTAGAAGGGTAAAAATGTATACTTCTTTTATTTAAATGAAAGTTTAGAATCTCATGTAATCACTTGACTCCAGGAGCTGGAGCTTTAAGACAATATCATGAGAGCAGGCAACATTCTACTTAGTGGCAGAAGCTGCATCCACTTTGCATGCACACAGGTGCCACTGCAATCACCATCTTAAGAGATGCCGGAAGAAGTCATTTTTAGTTTACCATACATCCATTAACTGTGTGTGTGTGTGTGTGTGTGTGTGTGTGAAGCTGTGTGTCCATCCCGATACAGAGAACTTATGCAAGACCCATTACAAAAAAGATATACATGTTCAGAATACACGTGGCGGGGATAATTTTAAGCTCCCTGTAGCCTCCAATGCAAAAGAACTCCCTAACAGGAGCCACTCCTTGAATTTCCCCTGGTGAAGGAAACCCTCTTCTTGTGTGCTCTTCCTTCAGAAGGGTCTGGTGCAGGGGGCGTTCCAGGGTGTACCTGAGAGAGTTTTTTTACCCTCGCAATTCGTATGGCCTGACAGTAACATCTTCCAGTACCCTAAACAGGTGATCTTCCGGAAACTTTGTATTTGTATGTGCCCACTGGGTGTTGCTAAAATATTAGAAAGCTGGGTGACAGAACCAGCTGTCAGATGAAAAGAAAAACAAAGCACATAATGCAGACAGTGATGGGTAGGGAAAATCTGTCTTGACCAGCAAAATCATTGTGTAAACTATAAGATTGCCTATGTTCATTTTAGCATTCAAAGATAATTTTTGAGCAAGTCACTTCCCTTGGTATCTATGTATACTTCAGATTGCACCCAAAGGGCCTAATTCAATGTTGCCATGTGGCCCTCTGTATGCCAGATAAGTGGAAGCAAAGGGAACATTGGATAAGACCCTCAGGGATGCTTTTGAACACCAGCTGTTGGTGGGAGAATCCCGGGAGGAGCCCAGAGTGGAGGAGAGGCACGATACAGCCAAAAGAGGAAGGAGCATGACTGAAGAAGATTTGCACCCTTGCTGTTCTGTATCCCAGCAAAGCCCAATACAACACATCACTGCAGGGTCACCTGAATACTACCTTGGCATCTATACCAGTTCCCATGGCCCCTCCATGGGGATGCACAAGCTGCCTTGCCTTTGCAGGCTTAAGTTTGGATTCATTCTTACAACAAAGAGTGCTTCCTGGTAGTACCTCCATCCTCTCTCCAAGTTTAATGGCTGCTTTCAGGTTAATATCTCAATATATTACTGCACAAAGAGATGCACCAGACTGGAATGGGCATTGTTACTCTTCAAAAAGAATTCATTTAATTGCAGAACAGGGTTGGTGCACAGTAGTTTTATGGAAGGAAACGTGGGGGCTTTTTGTTTTTTTTTTTTTTCCTATTGCCTTTTCAGTTCATTTTCTTGTTTTGTCTCGAACAATAAACTGATCAATGAGCATCTGCTGTCGGCTCATCAAGCTAATTGCAGCTAGCAAAGTGAAGTTACTAAAAGTCTGAACTGTTATGGAAATTACATTGGAGAAGAAAAAGGGGCTGCGCGAAGTGTGGGCAGTGGAGAAACAAAGATGGTTGTGTTCTGTGTAAACCGGTGAGGTTATTAGGTGAAGCATCAAGGTAACCTTTGAGCAAAGTAATCTCATGGGAGTATAGTAAACAGAGAGCAGTCCCTAGCAGCAGCTAGGGATCTTTCACAGGCTAAAGAAAAAGATGGCATTGCCAAGAACCATTTGAAATAGCAGGCAGGGTTGCTCATGTTTTTTCCATTGTGTAACTCCCCCAGAAGTAGCATAACACATTTCTTCTTCTCGCTTTGCCCTTAATATAGATCTTTCTTAAAGGGGGAGTGTTGTGTAGTTAGTAAAAATCTGGTTATTTGGAACCCAACTGTGTCTGTGCTTCTTAACTCTCTAGATCCAAGGCAAGGCCAAGTTACATAAATACACTGCTGCCCTGGTAGGGGCTGGTGACTTCTGCACCAGAAATCAGCGAGGCCCACTAGGAAGCAAAGTGCTTAAAGGCATACTGCCCAATTTCAATCTGCTAGAGAAAATTAGTGAGGTCTCATTCTAGAATCATTTGTTGGGAAGATTAGGGTGACCAAATGGCCCATCCTGAATTTTAAACTTTCTATCTGGTCACCCTAAAGCAGGGGTCAGCAGCATAAAAGATAAGAAGAGCCATTTTTAAAAATTCCTTCAATAACCAAGAGTTTTGAGAGTCACAATGGGTGTAGCCTCCTGGAGGGAGAGTGGGGGAGTTGGGACAAGGTGCTTGCAGTAGGGCCCCCTCATGGTTGGTCGGGGGGGGGGGGGGCAGAGCTTAGCAAGGCTCCCCAATGGTGATGAGGAGCCTGGAGCAGGGGCATGGGCCTCCCACAGGAACCTCCGGTGGCAGAGGGGGTGGGATGGAGCCCAGAGCCACAGCGGGACAGCCAAAGAGCTGCATGTGGCTCCAGAACCACAGACTGCAGACCCCTGCCCTAAGGAGATCATGAATATGGAGTACTGTGGCTTGATGTGACTAGAGATTGACAATGAATTAAGAGCTCTTAGGCTTTAGGGGAAGTGTGGATTCAGACTTTGTAGACTGTAAGCTCTTTGCAGCAGGGCCTGTCTTACCCAGCATGTTTGTGCAATGCCTAGTGCAATGGAGCCCTGTTTTGTTTGGCTCTTTAGGTGCTACCGTGATATAAATAATAGATGATAAAGAGCTGTATCCATACTTTGGGTCCTCAGCATGCAATGGGCTGGATTATAGCCCTAAATTTCAATGTAAGATCTATTCCCTCAGATCATCAGCAGAGACTGAATCCAGGACCTTGAGCACCAAAGCCCAAACCCCCATTAAATGAAATAAAAGAGCAGCTCCACTTATTGGCAATAGGTTTAGACTGTAACTTTCTGTGAGGGCCAGCTGGTAGCAAGCGATGTGACATATTTCTCAAGCTTATCATGTGAGCACCCTTGAAACTCTGGGAAAGTTCCTGTTGAGAGCCAAGTTTTGTTCGGGTCAATTTCTTTCGCTGAAATAATATTAAATATGCACATGAGGCACTGGCCGCTTAAGTTACATGGCTCATCTCTTCTGATACGTAAGGCAGGGTAATTCAATCTTAAGGTCTCAGCCTGAAGCTTGGATACCTGACTTCTGTTTCCAGCTTTGTGACCTGGAGCAAAGTGTTCATGTATCTGTGCCTTAGTTTCCTATCTGCAGAATAGTGTTATAATTCTTTCCTACATCACAGGAGTGTTGTAAGATGTCCACTGAAGACTGTGAGATGCTTAGAGGTTACTGGGTGGGGAGAGCTATATAAGTATTCAGATAAATGCAGTGTTCAGCCCATCATTTCAAAACTATTCTGTCTGCTACGTGTTGTGCTTAAAGACAGTAGTTCAGTTAGACTAGACAAATGTATTTAAACCCTCAACTTTTATATTAGGATTAAACAGCAATAGGGAATAGCACCACAGTTCTGCAGTTTAAAAGCATAAGCAATGTTCTCAAGTTCAGAACAGATTTAAGGAGTTAGGGGCTTCTGGAAAATCATTCATGGTTTAATTTTGAAAATAAGAAAGGCCCTTATGTACAGGTTGTGCTGGCCTGAGGACTGTATTTGACAGACTGCATCAAATTCTCACTGACGGTTCAGCTGTAGGTATATCTAGGTTCACCAGATCTTTAAATGAGCAAAAGATTAGAAAGTCTGATTTACTGTAGTGCAAGAGGGACCAAAAGATCTGGGAGAGGTTATGAATTCTGATAGATTGGTTTATTTGTTTGAGCTAAGTATGGCATAAGAAAAAATAATAGAAGGAAACTGTACACTGTTTAGAACCCAGAGTAGATTAAATGGTAGGGTTTTGAAATGAGCAAATGTACTTATGTAACCTAATGTTCACACACTGTTAAGTGCATAAGTCTGCTCTGGATTTGTAATTTTGCAGTATCTTTGACACTAATTTATATGGAGTCCCAGGGCACCCACCTTACTTATGATAAAGTTTTGTTTTTCCAATGTCTCTGTTAAGTTCATTTAGGTCAGCTAGTGCCTCTTACTTTCCTCTGAATTTGTAGGTCAGTATATGAGACTCACAAGCCCCCTAATCACAGAAGAGGAGGGCCCCAATTACTTCATCTGTTAAAATGTGTTTCTATCACGGGATGTAGATGGGACCAAAACATGTTTTAAATGTGTTCCAGAATCATTCTAAAAAACATGGGGGTAATTCATGTTCTCAGCTTGATTTGGGGTACAATTAAAATAAAGTTCAGTTCTATTTATAAGACCAGTTCATGTTTTCGTGGTGCTGAGCACATCCATTTTGTGACTGGTCTCTGCAAAAGCAGTAGCCTTCTGCAGTCTCCCTGGAAAGTGATGTGCAGTTGGAAGGAAGAAATGAATAATTGGTTAGTCCTTCTCTGGGAGCATAACACATCCATTAGCAACATACATGCTATTAGTGATTGTAAAACATGGACGGGGAGGTTCCTAGGAAAATATTTTCAGCAAATATTTAAGTTCTAAAACATGCATGAGAACATAAGAACAGCCATCCTGGGTCAGACCAATAGTCCACCTAGCCCTGTATCCTGTCTTCTAACAGTGACTGGTGCCAGATGCTTCCAAGAGAACAAATAGAACTGGGCACTTTATCAAATTATATATCCCATTCAGCCAAGAACTGAAATATTTCCATTCAGAAATGTGTTTGGTGTCTTCAGGGATTAAAGTATAATTTGGTGGGACCCAGAACCCTTCTAAATTTCTGGGCCCCCTTCCCAAAGGTCCAGGCCCCCTTTCCGCAGGCCCAGGCCCCTGCTCACACAGGTCTGGGACGCCCTTCACCCACCCCAGCTAATGCCCTGCAAACGCCTGTCACCCACCCCAGCTAGTGCCTTCCACATGCCTGCCCCCACCTCAGCTACTACTCCCACACCTACCCCCCCTCCAGCTACTGCCTCCCCACCCAAGCTACTGCCCCCATGTCCTCCTTTCAGTACCTCTCCCAACCCCTTCTTCCTTCCCTGCCCCTCCGCATGCTTTCCCCACCACCTGCCCCAACCCCCCAGGCCCTCTTCACTCACACATTTGAGGAGCCAGGCTGCGGGGGAGGAGGCTGCAGGCAGTGCTGGCTGGCTGGCAAGATGGAGCCTGGGCCTGAGACTGGTTCGGGGCCACACACACCACAGACCCCAGGAAAGGGGGAGGGTGGCTGGGCTCACCCCAGCCCGCAGCCCCTTCCCTCAGCTGGCCCTAGGGGAACGTGCTGGAACGCTGCATTCTGGCACGTTCCTTCTATTTTTAGAGGGCCCCGGAACGCAGCGTTCTGGAGCGTTGCCCTATTGTCTTGTGGGAGTTGAAGTTTAGTTGACTCATGCTCCCATCTTCCTCTATAAGCTGGACTTCTTGGTCAGACTACATCTCCCATAACGCAGGACAATCTAGAGGGAAGACAGTTTATCAAGGGAATCCCTGCTGTGATTCATCATGGGAACCCAGCCTATGGAGGTGGATAGGAGCCTGATACCACTGAACTACAGCTTCTGTGAGATATCACAGCAGCCTAATCAAATAATACTATGGGTCTATGTTTTTTTGATAAAAATATAGATTTCCCATGGGAAACAGATGCTTTTCAGACAAAAGTTTGTTTAACCTAGAACCCAAAAAAACTGATGAAACAAAAAAATTTCATCTAACCCTCATCTGGAGTTACCAGTGCCACTTCTTGGCTAACGTAAATATTCCATATTGACTTTTAAATAATTTCCAGGAGTAACAGACTTTTTGCATTAGCAAGATTGTACTAAGAAGGCAAAAATTTGTGTGGGAATTATGGCTTTGGTCTGTGAATCTGCCTTTCTTCTCATCCGATGTTCTACCCTTCGATGGATGAGCTTTTTAAGTATATTTGAAGGTTATGACAGACACCTGTAAACAAACAGATATTGATAAAAATGTGTCTTGGAACCAGATAGCTGCCTTCCTGAAATCCAATTACTGCTGATGGCGACCAGCCCAGCACTACCAGAAAAATGAATTAAACCAAACAGGGATGGGGGTGCCCTTAGAGAAAACCTGATGACAGCCTTATTTTCCTTTCTTTTGCATTGGTGTAACTCAACTAGAGTTAATGGAATTGCTCCTAATTTACACCAGACAGCAAGAGAAGAGTATCAAGCCCTATGCCTGCTGATAAGTTTGCTGTGGGCCTACTGGACCAAGAATTGCAACTAAACAGCAGTGAGGCCAGTAGCTGAACATGCAAGTCTTGCCAGCTTCTTCACTCTCCTTCCAACCTTCCAAGAGGCTTGCTTCAAAAGAGATAGTTTAGCATGAAAGATTCCAATTTTTTCTGCACTATAAGCCATTTTTAAAAATGTACTGGGCAAAGCAGAATAGAAATTAATTAGGATCATGAAGATCTTATTTTTAAAACAGATCTTGTGCACATGGGATAGAAACACATAATCAAAGATTTTCAAAGGGCTAGTGATTTGCAGTGATCCTCATTCTTGGAATCCCACTTAAGATATCTTTAAAGGGGCTGGATGTGCATAGAGCAGATGCTCAGTACTTTCTGGAAATTAGCCCTACTAAGACTTCTTAGCTGGGACAAGCAAAAAACAAACAAGGACTCCTGTGGCAGTTTTAGGCTATGTACACTGGCAAATTAGTTCAGACTAAGCAAGCCTAATCCGGACTAATTTGGACAAGGTCTACACTAGCCTTTGGCTAGTTCGAACTAAGCAATTGCTTAGCACCCTGGGAGAAAGGTCACCTGTTGTTTCGGAACACTTTGTTCCGAAACAACATGTCCGCACAGGGCTGTTTCAAAACCAAATGAGGTTTTAGCTGTTTTGGAACAACGGCAGCCATTTCGAAACAAGCGGTTTGCTTGTTTCAAAATGGCCGTGCGTCGTGTGGCCATGGCAGTTCTTATTTCGAAACAACCCCTGTTGTTTCGAAATAAGAAGTGTGTGTAAACATACCCATAGGGTCTGAGGAGGGAGTCCACATAACCAGATAGGCCGGTGGTAGGAGTGCCAATGCCTGAGATGATGAAGCGTCCAGGGTTTCCTTTTTTATGGATTTTAGGTAGTACATAGAACATCTCTAGCCGGGGTTCTGGTGGTGTTTCTGTCTTTATATGTTCCTGTGCTGTCTTAGGGAGTTTCTTGACTAAGCGTCATAATTCCTTTTGGTATTCCTCAGTGGGGTCAGAGGAAAGTGGTCTGTAGAATGTTGTGTTGGAGAGTCGTTTATAAGCCTCCCGATCATAATCCAATTTATTCATTATGACAACTGCAACTCCTTTGTCAGCCTCCTTAATGATAATGTCAGAATTGTTTCTGAGGCTGTGGATGGCATTGCATTCTGCAGGGCTGAGGCTATGATGTAAAGGCTGCTGGCAGTGGTTGTTTTTGGCAGCAGAGAGGGAGAGCCCAGTGCACGCTGTGTGGAGGCGGGACTCTTTGCTCTTGTGCTCTTAGGCACCAGAGGCAAAATCCTAGGTGCCATGGCTACCTGATGCCTAGGATTTCTTGAAGCCTGCTCATGAGTCAAGTGTGCTAGACCTTAAGTCATTCTTGTTGCTCTTTGCTGGACTTTCCCCAGTTAGTCCACATCTTTCTTGAAATTAGGTGCCCAGAACTGGACACAGCTCTCCAGATGAGGTCTAATCAGCATGAAGTAGAGCAAAATATTTACTTCCTGTGTCTTCCTTACAACACTCCTGTTAATTGCTCTTTCCTGTGTGGATTACTTTGCACTTCTCTTTACTGAATTTCATTCTGTTTATCTGAGACCATTTCACCAGTTTGTCAAAATCATTTTGAATTGTGATCTCCTCTAAATCACTTGCAACCCCCTCCATGCTTTGTATCATCAACAAACTTTGCACGTCTACTCTTTATGCCATCATCTAAATCACTGATGAAAATATTGAACAGAACCGGACCCACAACCAATCCCTGTGGCACCCTGCTCATTATGCCCTTCCAACATGATTGTGAAACATTGATAACTACTCTCTGGGAGTGGTTATCCAACCAGTCCAGTCCATCTTATTGTAGCTCCATCCAGATTGTACTTTCCTAGACTGTTAATAAGAAGGTGATGTGAGACCATAACAAAAACTTTACTAAAGTCTAGATACACCACATCTATTGCTTCCCCTCTGTCCACAAGGCTTGTTACCCCATTACAGAAAGCTATCCGATTGGTTTCACACAATTTGTTCTTGACAGATCCATGCTGACTATTACTTAACAACTTATTTTCTTCTAGATATTTGCTAAGTGATTGCTTAATGATTTATTCCATTATTTTTCAGGTACAGACTTTAAACTGACTGGTCTATAATTCCTTGGGTTGTTCTTATTTCCCTTTTTATGGATGGGCACTATAGTTACTCTGTTCACAGCCTTTGGGACCTCTTTAGTCTTCTATGATTTTTCAGTGATAATAGCCAATGGCTCAAGTATCTCCTGAGTAAGCTCCTTGAGGGTGTATAGAGGGTTGTAACCAGGACAGGGCAACCAGGGCTTTGCCACAGTCACCCTGGAGCAGCTCCATTTTGTTGCTCAATCAAAGAGCACGTTGCATGCCACTTGCTTCAGACACCACTAATTCTAAGGGTGTGTTCCGATCCAGGCACGCCCCAGGCACCGAAATACCTAGTTCCAGCACTGGGCATATATCATCAGGCCCTGGTGACTTGAAGACATCTAACTTGTCTTGGTAATTTTTGACTTGTTCTTTCCCTATTTTAGCTTCTGATTTTATCCCATTTTTATTGCCCTCCCCTACATCAGGCATCCAGGCACCACAGATCTTCTTCGTGAAGACCGGAACAAAGAAATCATTTAGTTCTTCTTCGAGAGCTTGCTCATGTCCATTCTTAATGTAGGTGTGTGCATGCCTTGGTGCATGGTTACTGGAACTTTTTTCCCCAAAGAAGTAGTTGTAGGGCTGACTCTGGTGCCCTCTGGATTGCCATGCCTAATCTGTGGTATATCAGGAGCTGCCAGAGCTGAGCACACTCAGTTCCTTCCTCCCGCCTGTGATGGCTACTGGAACCTCCCTGTAGCTTCAGCTATTCTTCTCATTGTGAAAACATTCTTTGTTAGTTAATAGCAGTAGTTTAGGGCCTTTAGTACTTCTTAAGTATTCTTGTTTTTATTGGTCAGTTAGTAATAAGTGTAAAACAAAAAGGAGTCCTGTGGCACTTAAAGACTAACAAATTTATTTATTGCCTGAGCTTTTGTGGGAGAAAATCCTACTTCGTCCGATGCTTTGAAGACGGGGGAACTTGCAGAATGGGAGGAAATAAATGCAGGGAAGTGTAAGTTATGGGAACAGGTCACACTGTAACAACAAATCAAAACAGTTGTAAAGATTCAAACACTGGGGAACAGCATACAGAGGAAAATGGGGTCAAATCACCCGGTGTAATGAGAGAAAAATTCAGTGTCCCTATTATGTCCTGAAGCAGTGTGACTGAATTTGCAAATAAATTTGATCTCCGCAGCTTCTTTTTGAAGCCTTGATTTGGTATTCATCGATCTAAGCGCTGCAATTAGCAAATCATTAGTGGAGTGATCACAAAGATTGAAATGCTGACCCATTTGTTTTAGAATGTTCTTTAGCATACCAAATCAAGGTTTCAAAGAGACACTGCCAAGATCAAATTTATTTGTAAATTTGGTTGCATTGCTTCAGGACTTAATATCTTAGTACCCTCAATCACTTAGCCCACTTTTTCTCAGGGTGAGCCCAAATAAGCTTGGACCACTGGATCCTGAACACAGTCTCTTGGGGTTATTCCATCTGGTTTGGTTCACTACCCTCCTTTCTCTTCCTCCTGTCTCTCTGCAGGGACCTCTCTCACAAGTAAGTTCTGTTCAGGACATCCAATCCCTTCTGTCTCTAGGGGCAGTGGTCCTGGTTCCACCAGAAGAAGAGTGAAGGGGTTTCTATTCCCGATATTTCCTAGTTTCAAAACCCAATGGAGATCTGAGACCCATCCTGGACCCCATGCTCTCAACAAGCACATAGGCAGGAGAATATTCTGGATGGTCTCACTAGTCTCTATCATTGCCTCCCTGAATCTGGGAGACTGGTTTGCTGCCCTCAATCTGAAGGGTGCATATTTTCATATTTTCATTTGTCCAGAACACAGGTGCTTCCTACGCTTCATGGTATCAGGCAATCATTACCAATTTATGGCCCTCCCTTCCGGTCTTTCTTCAGCTCTGAGGGTACTGACAAAATGTGTGGCCACAGTGGCAGCTTACCTTCACCACAAAGAAATCCATACATTCCCTTATTTAGACCACTGGCTTGTCAGAGGCAGTGCCATCCCTAGGGTAGGATGAGAGGGGCAGCCACGGGCAAGCTGGCCAAAAGCGGTAGCCCAGTTCACAGAGGCGGCTCTACTGTGAGGCCAGGGGAGTGGCTTGGGATGAAAGTTGCTTAAGGCAGTAGACCAGCATGGGAACAAAGATGAGACATTAGGACTAACAGTAAGGTGCTAACTGTTGTTCAAACAACCTCTATGCCTCCTCTTTCTGTCAGTATCTCTTTGGACTTCACTCATTCATATGAAAAGAACTGAGGTCACTGGCAAGCAACCTTTGTGCTTTTTTTATCAATAGACCCAATGAAGAAAAGAAAAAAGTGTGAATACCACCTTATTCCACCATTTCTGGGATATGGGGATTGCAGATATTTTTTGCAAATTAGGACCTGCCTCTTTTTTCAGTGGACTGAGAATTCCCCAGCTTGCAACAAAAGTTATAACTTGTAGATTTTAATAAAAACTCCAGAGATTTTTTTGACTGATAATTAAAAAGAGAAAAGAAAAGCAAACTGTTCTAGTAGGAGTCTGTGTTACAAAGTATTGTATTTTTTCTACAATTAGAAAGCCTAAGTAACAATAAAATACAACTCAAGGATGGATCTGCTGGAAGGAGAAGTTATAACAAGGTCCTAATCTGAAGGGGGGAGTGGATAGCCCCATTGTGTTGCTGCCTTATGGACACCACCAGCAGTCACCAGCAATGTTCCCTCTAAGCCCCAAACGCAGCTGAGCAACATAGGTTGCTTGCTGCGTGCCTCCGCCCCATGCAGACCGCCCAGGATGGGCTCCATCGTGCCCCCTAGTGACCTGATCCTGCCCCACTGCTCTCCCTACTACGGGGGAGCGGGTGTGACAGACCACCAGGGCCACAAGCTCTGCTGCCTGCCTGGCCTTCTGGCAACAAGGCGGACCAGCCAACCCAGCCTACCCCCAGCTGGCTGTGCCTCCCCGGGGAATGGGGGGGGGGTCTGGCACTGAGCTCCAGCATGGAGGGTCAGGGCCCAGGAGCGGCCCACTCCCAAAGAGTTTAGGCCGCTTCACCCCTGGCCCCCCCAGGCCATGGATCAGCCCCATTCAGGCCGGGGGCAGCAGGGATGAAGCAGCTGAAACTCTTTGGGAGCAGGCCGCTCAAGGGTCCTGACCCTGCATGCCAGAGCTCAGCGCCAGCCCCCTCCACCCCCTGGGTATGCGTGGCCAACTGGGGCTAGGTTGGGCTGCTCTGCTCCCACTGCGGTGAGGCCAGGCAGGCAGGCAGGTGGAGCAGCCTCCGGCCCCAAGGGCCCATGGCGCACCCCTGTTTGCCGCCCCCCCAGGGAGTTGGAAGGGAGGGCAGTTAGGGTCCGCCTATCTGGCCACTGGAGTGGTGTGGCCTGGCCCTCGGCCACTCCTCCAGCCAGAGGTGCTCTCACTGAGCATGCACAGAGAGTCTGTGCATGCTCAGTGAGAGCTTACGCTGAGTGGGAGTTTTAAAAACTCCCAGCTCAGAGGAGGTCTCTGGGCAGGGACTGGCAGTGTTCCCTGCACCAGGCAGCAGCGGGGGCTGTGCAGCTGTGCAGCTTAGAGAGAACATAGGTCACCAGACCAAGCAGAGAGGGCTAGCACCCCTTCAATCCCAATATTGTGGACAATTGTGTGTTCATGAAAACTCATGCAGGTTCAGGGAGGGCTGCTTCAGTTCCTGGGATTGGGCAGTGGAGAGGGGAGCAAGATCTGGAGGGACTTGGACAGGCTTAGCAGCAGACAGGATCTTCCAGGACCTTTCTTTCCAGCCTGGCATTGGCTCTCTTCTACTTCCTCTGTCTCAGCACTTCCATCTCATTTCTCCACCCAGTGACCCACCCCCATTTGGAAGGAGCTCCCCAACACACACTCCAGGCTACTACATGCAGTTTTACAGGCTTAACATACTTCCTGATTTGAGACAGAAGTATGGCTTGTGGGATCATCCCCTGCACATTCTATGTAAGTGATCTCAAATTAGATGTGTAGATTTCAGAGATGCAAAAGAAGCCTCAAGAGAAAGGTTGAAAGCCATGAGGGATTGCCCCCTCCCAACCCTCGCCCCTCCAGCCATCATCACTGTTCAATTTTCTGGCAGCAGCTGGTTTTTTCAGTGGAGGGTTGCTGCATGGCAGAGGGGTCCAGATCTAGGTCCCGAGGAAAAATGTTTGACGGCCACTGGCTTAAGGGCGGCTGAGAAACCAGACCCTGCACTCCTGTTCTGCCACTTTTGGCTGATTTGCACAGTCCCTGGCATGGGATTGGCAACACAGGGGCCTGTTCCTCCCCTGGGCTGGCTGGCCCTGCCCCCCCAGTGCCCGGGGGAGGTGAGTGGGGGACCCACAGAGGGGGATTCACCCAGGGCCCTGCACCCACCTAGGGACGGCCCTGGTCAGAGGCACATATTAAAATCAGGGCAGTTCCAGCATCACCATAATCCTGGACAGCTGCAAAACATTGGATTTACGCACAAACATACAAAAACCCAAGTTGACTCCAGTCCAGCAAATAGACTTTTTTGGGATAACTGTGGACTGTGTCCAGGCCAGGGTCTTTCTTCCCCTGTCTTGCTTCACGCTGTTGACAGACGTAATACACGGACTTTAGCAGAGCCCAACCACCACAGCCAGACAATACCTAAAGGTACTTGGCCACATGATGGCATGCACTTATGTGGTGCAACTAGCATGCCTGAAACCCAGACAGCTACAACCATGGTTGGTGTCAGTGTATTCCCTGGCTCTACACCCCTTAGACAAGGTTATCATTATCCCACCTCACATTCTGGCCCAAATAGATTGGTGGCGGGATCCTGTGGCAGGGATACCTTTCCAGGACGAGACTCCCTCAATAACACTCATTTCAGGTGCCTCAGACTTGGGATGGGGAGCACATCTAAACACGGGGACAAGGACTCAGGTCATGTGGGCACAGCGAGACAGACACTTGCATATCAACTTCAGGAAGCTCTGGGCTATTCATCTAGCTTGTGAAATTTTTCTCCACAACATTTACAGGGAAAGTAGTACATGTTCTGACAGACAACACCACAATCATGTACTACATAAACAAGCAGGGGGCACCTGCTCCTCTGTGCTGTGCAGAGAAGCAGTTCGCCTCTGGGACCTGGCCATAACTCATCACTTCCATCCGAAAGCTTCTCACTTACCTGGGGTAAAAAACACAGAAGCGGACCACCTGAGCAGAGTGTTCTTATGCCACCACAACTGGTCTTACACCCAGACATCGGATCCGTGATTTTCCAGTGGTGGGGTTATTCCCAAGTGGATCTGTTCACCTCTCATTGGAATTGAAAGTGTGGACAGTTCTTCTCTCTCCACAGAAAGGAACCAGCTGTCCTTTCTGACACCTTTCTCCTTTCATGGTCAGGAAATGTCGTGTGTGTGTTCCCACTGATTTCTCTGATTCACAGAGTAGTCCTAAAAATCAAGAGAGACAGAGCGGACATAATATTGATCACCCCTACATGGCCACCTCAATGTTGGTTCACCATGCTTCTGAACATCTCCATCGCTCAGCCCAGATCTCCTATCTCAGGATTTCAGGAAAAACTCCTACACCTGGAACTTAACATCCTTACATTTCTCAGTGTGGAGACTCCATAGTTGAGCAAGGATGAACAAGCATGCTCTGCTCTAGTCCAACAGATCCTCCTTGGAAGCAGGAAGCCCTCCACTCAAGCTTCACACACTTCTAAAGGGAAGCACTTTTCCTGCTGGATCCACAAACAGGACATTCGACCACAGAATCTCCAATCCAAGCAATTTTAGAATACTTATTACATCTAAAAGAACAAGGGCTTGCCTAAGCCTCACTTAAGGTTCACCTTGCAGCTATCTCAGCCTTTCACCAGCCCCTGCAAGGCAGATCTGTTTTCTCCCACTCAATGTCATTGCGATTCTTAAAAGGAGTTCAAAAACTATATCCCCAAATCTGTACCTCCAAGGGTCCTTAACTTGGTTCTTTTTCACCTCACAGGGCCCCTCTTTGAGACTCTCACTTCCTGCCCACTACTGATTTTGTCGTTAAAGATGATTTTCTTGGCAGCAATAACATCACCTAGGAGGGTCTCCGAACTTAAAGTACTAGCGTTGGAGTCACCATACATGACTTTTTTTAAAGACAAGTTACAACTCAGGCCACACCCACCCTTTCTGCCCAAAGTAGTGTCCGATTTTCACTGCAACCAAGATGTTTCCTTTCCTAAACCACATCTCTCTGATGAAGAAAGGCAGTGGCATACACTCTATGTGAGACAGGCCTTGGCCTGTTACATCAATCGAATTTGACCTTTTCGTAAGTCCATGCAACTCTTCATTGCTGTAGCGGACTAGATAAAAGGACTTCCAATCTCTACACAATGCATCTCATCCTGGATCACAGAGTGTGTCAGACTTTGCTATGAAGAGGCTGGGATCCCATTCCCAGGTCTTGTAACAGCCCATTTCACAAGGGCTCAGGCCTCCTTGATGGCCTTTCTTGCTCACTTCCCAATTTCCAACATTTGCAAGGCCACAACCTGGAATCTAGACACACATTTTCCTCTCATTATATCATTGTACCATAGGCAAGAAATGACACGGAAAGCAGTACTACAATCCACTCAGTGATAACTTCTCCTACCATCCAAGGTAAGGCTTGTGATTCACCTACATTAAGAATGGACACGAGCAAGCTCTTGAATAAGAGAAGATAGTTGCTCACCAGTAACTGTCATTTTTTTGAGCCAACTTGCTCATGTCCATGCCAAACCCACCTGCCATCCCTGCTTTCAGAGTCAGCGGAAAAAAGGGACTGAGCAGGCTCAGCTCCAGTGGCGCCTGATATACCACAGCATAGGTGAAGCACTCCAGGGGGCACTGGAGCCAGCCCTATGGCTATTGCATGGGGGAAAAAGTTCCAGTAACCATGCACAGAGGCATGGACACACCTACATTAAGAATGGACATGAACAACTCATCTTGAAGAATGACAGTTACAGGTAAACAACCATCATTCTTCTGCCATTTCCACATTTTCTGTTATTGTTTTTCCCTCTTTATTGAACAATGGACCTATACTATCCTTGCTTTTCCTCTTGTTTCTAATGTATTTGAAAAATGTTTTCTTGTTACTCTTTATACCTTTAGGTAGTTTGATCTCTGTTTGTGCCTTGGCCTTTCTGATCTGTCCCCTACATAATTATGTTGTTTATAGTCATCCTTTGTAATTTAACCTAGTTTCCACTTTCTGTAGAACCTTGTCTTTATTTTTAGATTATTTAAAATCTTCTTGTTAAGCCAGGGTGGTCTCTTGTCATACTTCCTATCCTTCATACTCAGTAGAATAGTTTGCTCTTGCACTCTTAATAATGTCTCTCTCTGAAACACTGCCAACTGTGTTCATTTTTTTTCCCCTTCTTAGACATGCTTCCCATGGGATCCTACTTACCCAATCCAAAGCATGCTAAAGTATGCCTTCTTGAAATCCATTGTATTTATTTTGGTGAAATCATCTAAAATGAAATAATCTAAAATCAGCTGTCTCTTTTGAAACTCTTGGTCAATATGCCGAACTTTCCACTGGAAGAATGTTCCCAGATGGGTTCAGTTTGCATAGATTTGCACCATAAAAATGGAAAGCATATGGATTTACCTGCTTTTATTTCATCCAGTCCAGTCTATGAATTTTTTACCACTGCAATATCTACATAGACGTTATGTGCAGAAGGTAATTTTCCATTGACTCCATCTGAGAAGACAATTCTCCATCACTTGCTTATCTGTAAGTCCAAGAAGATTGTTGGCTATGTCTATTCTATAAGCTAGGGCTCTGAGTCACCACCTTGCATGTGGATACTTTCAGTAACTTGATGAGACCAAGCATGAGTATAATTATGCAAAGTAGCCTGCGTAGCAGTAGCAACCGTACACACAGGCTTTGTACTCAGCTTGACTAATCCATGCTAATGCTGCCACTGTGGCTGCCATATTCACACTCATATTCACACTAATGCTCATTGAGCTAGAGCAGGTACATGTACACATGCTAGGAATCACACCCCTGGGCCACAGTGTAGGCAGAGCTTGAGCATCTAATTGGCTATCCCCTGTCCTGCCCCCGTCCCAGTCAGACTCCGGGGGCCTGAACCAGGTCCAGGGGCCCAATCTAGCCCCAGCTGCCACCAGCAAACAGCTGGTAGCTGGATCAAGCTCCCAGTCCACTGCTACCGATGGCAGGAGCCGGCTCCCAGCTCCCGCCACCTACTAGTGTAGACATACCCTTAAGTCTGCTTAACAAGGTTGACTTTAAGTCGACTTAACTGACCCTGCCACTGTAGACATAGCTGTAGATACTCTTCAGTCACTGTTATACTTTGGAAGGGTTTGTGTAGAAAGATGGTTCGTAGGTGAGCTCATCCTGATCTTTATGTTTTAATGCAAGCTCAAAATATGCTAATAGTAGAGAACAAAAAAATTGTCTCAAATGGTTGGAGTAGCAGAGCAAGGTGAAATTAAGAGGCCTTTGGGAACAAAGAAAGTGAAGCTAGTTTGTCCAGTTGCTTGGAACAGGACAGGAAGGAAAGCCTTGTGGTTAAGGCATGTGACTGTAGGCTCAGGTAATCTGGCTTCTCAGATCTGCCACAAACACCTTGGACATGTCATTTAGTCTAATTCAGTGTCTCAAGCTCCTGCCCTCCTGCAGAGTAATGTTTTGCCTTTCTGTCTTGCCTGTTCAGATTGTAAATTCCGTTAGACAGGGACTGTGATAAGCAGTGTCTAGCACAATGGGACTTTTAGGAACTATTGTAATAGACAATGATAACAAAGCCTACCTACACCTGAGGTTTGTACAGTGTTTAGCTAGCATTATTGCCTGGGTACATATTTCCATCACCACAGGATGTTAATGCATCTAACTTCCCATTGTTTCCTTGGCTGATGTGCAGAAGGACTTTGGCACTTCACATCAGCTGGAGAGATAACGTTTCATCTCTATGTTTGGAATAACTCACTAACGTAACATCCTTTTGGAAGATAGAACGACACCTTAAGAGGATGCTATCCCGGTCCCATTCATCACTGAAAATAACTTGGTGACACTACGAACAGAAGTAATGCTTACAATTTGATGTCCATTATTGTGCGCATCTGAAAATAACCATAAGAACTTGCTCTTGAGAACAAAGCCCACTTAACTTCAGGGAATATGTAGCTATTAACAACAGAATTCTCTTCCCCCTTAACCTCCTCTGTGTGCTCCTCAGAGCTTGTGAATGTAATAACTGTGCTTGGTGTTAGGGAAAATAAAACTAAATAGCTTCATTTGTTGGTGGTGCTTGGAAAATACCAAGAAAGATAACTTAAAATCTTTTTTGTAGAAAACATGAATCAAAAGCTCCACAGAATATTTTTATTTAAACTTTTACTATTTATCAAGAATGAAGTGGAAGCTCTGGTTCTAATTCAACTTACAAATTGAATTTTCTAGCTGGGGATAGAATGTTACACATAGAGAAATCATGGTATCATAAAGCTCTGTAGC
Organism: Podocnemis expansa; assembly: GCA_007922195.1. Lineage (NCBI taxonomy): Eukaryota > Metazoa > Chordata > Testudines > Podocnemididae > Podocnemis > Podocnemis expansa. The sequence goes on along the minus strand of ML681963.1, from coordinate 53,359,074 downwards.
CAAGGATAAAGTACAGAGCAGAACATGATCAGAGTAGTATTTGGATGCAAGCATGGCTTTCAGAGAAGCCAGAATGATAAGAGGCCATTCCCAATTAAACTTCACCTGAATCTTTTATTCCCCCTCTTAGGAGCTTGTGTTCCATGCAGGTGCTTGGTTTCTATCTTCATACTGTCAATAAAAACCCAACTCCTTTATGGTAAGCAGGAGATTAATGCAAATTTTAAGGACTATATTTAGAAGTAATTTAGCTATCAGTCAAAGGGGAGGGGAGATATAAAATGCTCATTCACACTAACTGCATGTTCTATTGATAGAGATATTTATTTATCTTAAGCAGATCTCACTCCCTCATGCTTTCAGACTTCAAATAAAAATTGTCTCCTGAGCAGCAAAGATAAAAGGAAGTTGACTTTTGGTGAAGGGAAGAGCACGAAGCCAGGTAGATGGATGGTTAATGAGCCAGACCACTAAAGTTGGATTGATAGTGCCGGAGCAAATGAAACAGGCCATGGTAAGAAGAAAAGTGGAGGGAGAGGAAACAGCTGGATGACAGTGTTTTTGTTTTCTCTCTCTCTCTCTTTTAAATGATGCAGGTGTTCAGGGTAGGGCTTTCTTGGTTTAAAGCTTGCTTCCAAAACAAATGATGAAGGTACATGCTAGAAGTTAAATTTATCTTGTCAAAGCTAATTAAAAGAACAAAAATAGTTTATTAGTTTAATAGATGATCTCTATTTTGTGAGGGTGCAGTGTTGATGGCTAGACTTTTTGACTCAAAAGGCTGGCCAAAGGTGAGGGTCTAGCAGGATGTTCCCACTGGGAGTAGGAATTGATTTTGGTGCCTGCTACCTACCAGGCCATTTTGTTTATTTACAAAGAACATACAGACTCCTGGTTTTCTGAATGCAGCAGGAACCAAATATCAGGAGGCAGTTTCCTTTAGCAGAACACAAAACCCGTTATGCTAGGCCCATTTTATACACATAATAAGACATGATACTTGCTATGAAGAGCTTACAGTTTAAATTGACAAGACAGCTGGGTGAATAGAACTACTATACTATCACTCCTGTTTTCCATATAAGTTGGTCCCTATGGTCACAAAGGAAATATACGGCACAGCCAAAATCGAACCCAGATCTTCTGAATTCCACTTTTGTGTCAGAATTTCCTTTAATACAGAGCTGGAGTTGCCACAGTGGAAAGCAATATTGGGAATTAATGCCAAACTTTCTGTATCTGAACTTCCAAGAGCCACTTGCAGTGCTATGGGTTGTAAATCACAGGGCACTTTGACCTGCTGGCAAGGAACTTGGGAAAATGGGTGGGGCTGGGAAGGACACCTAAGTGGCAATGTATTGTTGTAGATAGATGCCACTGCATTTTCTCAGTTCCACAAGTTGGTCATAGCTCTATTGCTCACATTACATGAGAACATGGCAATGTTCGCTGTATCAGATGAAGACCAGAGATGAAGGATGACTTTGGCGTTATGATACAGGACTGGGACTCCGGATGCTCTTTGCTGCAGACTGTGGGACTTTGGACAAATCTCCAAATCCCTGTTTTTCTCTATTGCCCATCTTTAAAATGGTGTGAGGAGGGGGAGAGTGTTGTAGTAGTTGATTATTTTCTTTTCTCTCACTCCTTGTCTGTCCTGTCTGCTTAGACTGTGACTTCTTTGGAGCTGGGACTGCCTCTTACTATTTCCCTTGAATGGAATACAAGCCAGTGGGGAAGTGAAGGCAGGACCCATAATGGGAGTTAGTGAAAGCCACTGGGATAATATCTCCAAAGGATTTGGGACATGTCGATAGAGATTACAGCTCTGTCTATTTGAGTGCACAAATGTGGTGCCAACGTGCAAAGGTGCATGGATTTTTTTACACGCAACTGGGCCCTAATCCATTGGCTATACGCCCAACTTCCATTTGACATCTACCTAAAAGTCTTAAATGATTGCTCCCTCCCCCCTTCTTGTATTTCCCAAGGAGAAATTTCACTTCAGATTGCATTGTCAGAGCTTCCCACTTTTGGGGGGTATTTATAAAATGGAATTACCAGAAATGATTATTGTAATGACATAGAAGGTAAGGGGAAGGAGATTAATTGCAAGGCTATAATTTCACTGAGGGAGGATATAAACCATGAGAAGGAAGTTTGAACAGTTTAGCAGTAATGATGTACACTTCTCAAAGTACTTTTCATCGAAGCATGTAAATACAGTTGTCCAATGTTAGTTTCCTAGACTTCATAGTCCCATTGCTGGCCTTTCTTACTGATGAAGAAACTGACTCACAGAGCAATGAAATGATTTATTTAATATCATACAGCACATTAGTGTCCGAGCTGGCAACAGAACCCCATGGGTACTGACTCTAATCCTGCTCTCAGTGAAGAACAGTCCTTTTAATTCTATTGCAGCTCTTCCATATTCAGAAAATGAAAATAAATGATTTGCCTAAGGCCACTCAGAAAGTCTGCGGCACACCCAGGAATTGAATCTGAATCACATGGTAGTCAGCTTATTGCCTTTACAGCAATACCACGTGCCTTCCATGACTTGTGTAGGTCTGCACCCTTTTACACCTGCTGAGAAGTTGGCCCAATAGCTGTGGCACAGTCTATTAAACACTTCCAGATAATTTAATATGGAGCTGGGTGAGGTGTGGGACGAATTAGGTGGTGACACAAGACCAAAGAACATTATTCATTCCAAGAGGCAGGTTCATGTTTCTTACAGTGATTGCTGGGGAAGGCTGATTCCTACGATTAATTGCAAAATTCTTCTGTAGCTGTAAGCAGTTGATTAATGACAGTAGTAATTAACGATACAGAAACAAGGTTGAACTCAAGAACGACACCCAATAAAAGTCACTTTCCCAAAAGTCATGTCAAAATTATTGCCAGGGAGCAGCTTTGTAAAATAAATAAATAAAATAAAATAAAACAGAAGCAACTGATGATGAGCTGTCTGACTTATGTAAATGCTCAGGTATCCATGGGGTTTGACCTTTCTGCAGATGCAATTTAGCATTCAAGACACTGCTGTCTTGCTGCCAAAGTCAAATTAGATGATAGTGATATCCGATCTGCTCTGAGAACAGGCAGTACAGCAGGTAGGCAGAGCTGTGTGCTACAAAAACGGGAAACCACATCTGAAATACAGAGCTTCAAGGGTTTTGAGTCAATTTCTGATTGACGGTAGTTCTGATTAATGGTATGCTTCATATATGTATTTATGGGCCTGTTTCTCAGTGACAATTTGTTTTCCCTTTATAAATGAGTCCTGTGGCACTTTTAAAGACTAACAAATTAATTTATCGCATGAGCTTTCATGGAAGAAAATCGCACCTCATCAGACACTTTGAAGATCTGACGAAGTGGGATTTTTCTCCCACAAAAGCTCATACGATAAATAAATCTGTTAGTATTTAAAAGTGTCACCAGACTCTCTGTTGTTTTGCTGAACTAGACTAACACAGCTACCTCTTTGGAACTTCTCCCTTTATTCTACTCTAGTACTCCAAAATGGCCTAGGTGGAAATGGCTTTCTGGGGGCAATCCCCTCATCCCACCTTGGCTGGTTTAATAATTGTATAAGGGATGTCTTCCAGCTCTGCTCCCGGTCTCCAGGACAAAGGGAAGATTGAGCATGTGACAACGTTGCACAGTATTACAGCTAGTCTCTGCTCCTCAGGGCCCATAGGGAGTGAGGAGAATCAGAATACAAATTAGAGCAGTCTTGAAGCTGTTCTAACTTATGCCAGAGGCTGGGAAGGACCCAGAACTGGTGGAAGGGTGGCTTTCCCGGCCCAGCTGAAGGACGCAAAGCAGAGGATGAGACCCTGTGTTTTGTGAAATGGTTTGGTGAAAACTCTGCACAGAGGGGCTAATCCAATCCACCTGGAGATCACTGGGAGTGTGTCCATTTACTTCAGTGGCATGTGGATCAGGCCCCCAAAAGGCACTTATTCCTTGAATTTCCACACTCCCTCAGACCCATGTAAGGAATAAACTAAAATTCTCTTCTCCAAGGGAAGGTCTCAGTCACAGCTGTTTGCTGGAGAACGCTCTAGTTCCCAAAGCGTGGCATATCAGTGCCTATGTTAGGAAACAGGAATGACCTTCTGGACTGGAGGAACACCTACTCTTTCTGGCCCTCCTTTGACCACAATATCTGAATACGTCTCCACCATGTAACCTCGTCTAGTGCTGGTGGTTGCATAGCTGGTCTGCCATTGCTTTTCTTAATGGGCCTGTTGCACTGGTAAGCTAAGGCCCTTTTTCTCTGCTCTGCTAGGGCCTTACTGAAGTTGGAAAGTCCTCATACAGTGGGCCTTCTTGTCTGGGGCAGGGCTGCCTCAAGACTTCTGCAGATCCCTGTTTCCGATTTCCATGCAGAGGGGTTGTCACAAGCTTCTTGTATCACTCTAGCCTCATTCTGCTTGATTAAGTGACTTTTAAGTTGTACACAACCTGTCTACCTTAGCCCTTCTATGTATCAGTGAAATTCCTACTGGATACATATAAAATGGAGTACCAGATTCTCTGTGGCCCGGCACACTTTCTTAGCTACTGACAGCTATGGAAAGTGGGCTGCAAAATTCTGTTGTCACTGGTGATAGCAAGTGGTGGTTTCTTATTCGGTTTGTTCTACTATCACTTCCTCTTTGGTAGTGATTGGGGAGGGGGGCGTGCTAGTTAGGATCAACACAAAGGCTCTGATTCTCCAGTACTCTTCATCTGATATTGACTGGCACTCTTGTGCAATGAGGTGTAGAAGTGACTAAGAAATAGTTGTACAATCATACTCTTACCTTCCTTCTCCCTTACACTGCAAAAGCCTACATGTGGAAAATTTCATTCACTGGGCCTCATGCTCTTCTGCATGCCAGCCAGTGGAGAGCAGCCCCGGCAGAAGAAGGCTCCCAAGCAGGGATACAGCTGGTGCAGTGCTTCTCCATCAGCTCCCCAGGAAATGATGTGCCAGAAAAAGGAAGGAGGAAGTCTGTCCAAAGAACACAGCACTTCATTTGTTCTCAGTCACCCCAAGGGGTCATGGGCGGTGTGAGCATAAGTTAGGATCATCCCTTAAGCTGCTGTAACCATACGACAGAACTGAACACTTTTCTGAAAGGTCCCCCCCCCAAATATGGGGGAACATAGGTGGCATAAATCCACCTCCATTTCAGTGCTCTGAGAAGAAATGCAGCAGCAGATCTCAGGGACTGTTGTTCCTCCATGAACCCTCATGTTTTTTAACCTTGGTTTTAGTGATTTGCTTCTGTTCTAGACAAATTTTAGAGTAAAAAATACAGTTGTGTTGACTTTCATGAACCACAGCTGTTAAGGCACGACATCTGTCTCGCTAGGTGACTTTAAATATTTAAATAGTTTAGTCATCATCAATATTTAACTGTTTAAAAAAGGGACTCTCGCATTAAGGAAGCATTTCTAAGCTACCAGGCTTGAAAGCATAAATTGTTTTCACCTTTCACATGTTCTTCAGAGCGTTTCCCATTTGCAAGCTATTTAAAAAGGCTCTTGTTTTTGTCCCTGGAGATTTATCAAAGGCAAATAAATAGGAAATAAACTTTGATTTGTATTATAATAAATACTTTAAAAAAAGATGAACTGAAATGCTTTAAGTTAGAGTGCAACATTAAAAAGCAAAATGTTCCTGTGCAAAGGAACAGGTAGAGGCTTGTTTACGCATTCATATTTTGGTATAGTTGTATTTTGTGTATATTTTCAATAAGCTGTTAATATTTTTGATGCCTCACTGATGTGTTCACAGATGTTCAAGACAGTACATGGCCTCTGCCCAATGAACTTGCAATTTAGGAATAGTTGGTGACTCTGGGTTAGCAAGCATTCAACATTCTTTGCACTTCAACAAAGTAAATCCAGAGCTCTGGAAAGTAAATTTCAATTTGGAAGATGAGGGTTTGTATGTGCAGGTCTATTTACTTTGCTTTTTATGAGTCTTCCATTACACTAGCATCTGACCAATCTTTAATTTATTTATGCTCACTATACACCTGTGAGGTAGTGCAGTCCTTTATCCCTAGTTTTCATTTGGGGAACTGAGGCATAGACGAACAAAATGACTTGTGCAAGGTCACACAGGTAGTCTGTGACAGAGCTTGGAATGGGGTCTCCCAATTCCCCAGAGGTTACTGTAACCACTGGGCCATCCTTCTTCTGCTGGTTTGCAAGAGGTGACATGACTTATGTCAGGACAGGACTTGCCCAGTGAAAATGTTGCCAAATCTCACTTCTGTCATGAATCTCCTCTTAACTGGTGCTCTTTTGAAAACTTCCAGCTCTTGAATCATGCAATTATATGAAACTGGAAAGGGCATCTAGAAGTCTGAGTTCTTGCTGCTCTGCTCTAGTCATGCTCTTTTCCTAGCACATGGGGAAAGAGTCTTCAGCATCCCCCTTTCCTTCATGAATTCAGCAGTCTTAAAGGATACACACTTTTTGTAAATGCAGTATCTGTGATGACACACTGTGTTCTCAGAAGAAGGTACTAATTTGTCTCTCCTGACAAAAAGCTATTAAACTATACAGGCAAGATTCTTTTTGTCTTACCCTGGAGGCTTTGTCCACAGAGCTGAAGAGTAGGCAAAATATTTTCACTTATTAAAAACAAATGTCTGAAAACAGTGTTATCTCACCTTCTCTCTGGGGGGATCCATGCAATGCAGAGAAAAATAAACCACTAGCCCAACTGAAAAATATAAATACACTTTTTTTTTGCTTGTTTTTTTTCTGTCTGCCAGCAGTTGCCTTTCTAGGAGTGTATTTAATTTGCAATTCATACTCCAGCATACCAACATCCACTCATGTTTCTGGATGACTGAATCTTTATTTACTGATAAAATATCTAAAAAGATATATGTCTTCCTCCCACTAGCTGAGCAGCTTCTTTGAAACAAAGATTGTAGACTTGAAAAGACAATACCTTTTTACACAGGCTTGGGGACTGACCAGTCCGAAGTGTTTGAAAGGACAAATGTTATGGCACTGGATCAGTAGTTCAGGAGACCAGTGCTAGCTATGCCACAAACTCCACCTGTGACCTTGAAAAACAGTGGGTTACTCACAAGTAACCATCCTTCTTCGAGATGGGCTGCTCAGATCCATTCAGTAATAGGTGTCTCCATGCTGGCTATATACATGGCCACCTCCCGACCCCTCCCCAGTTTCAGTTCATTTCTTCTGCCTTGCGCGGAGGATTTGGAACATCTGCTCCTTGCGATCGCAAGCAGCCTGTCCATTTTCTATGAGCTTTTCACCTGACTGGGAGCACCTTTTTGTGGATGTAGTTCCACCACAGGGATCCTCCACTTTCAGGCTGGAACATCAGTTATCGTCCATCAACATGCCAGGGTTTAAACCCTGCTCCGAGTGCAGCAAGGCCTTCCCTCGGGACGACCCCCACAGGAAGTGCCTCCGGTGCCTAGGCGAAGACCACCTGGTCGCTACCTGTTCCCTGTGTGTGTCCTTTAAACCTTGGACAATCAAGGACAGAGAACAAAAGCGCTGTGCCTTAGCCTCTGAACAGGCTTGGCATTCCTCACCCGACGCTTCGGGTTCCTGCCCAGCGCCGAGACCTGGCTTGGCACCGGAGCCAGCCCAGCACTGTGCTGTCAGCGGCCGCAGAAGGATGAGTTCAGTACTGACCCCGGTACCTCGGTGCCGACGCAGCACATCAGCTCCTTGGCACCGCTCAAGGTTGCCTCCGGTGCTGCAGTCTCGGCAAAGCCCGGTACCATCAGTGCAGGACTCGCCCTGGCACCAATCACAGTCACTGCCGGCACCACAGGCTCGTCATAGCCCGGTACCAATGGTTCAGGGCCTATCTCAGCAGGACAGCCCCACCTCCCCTGTTAGGGGCTCACCACAGGCTTGTTCTGGGTCGCTCCTGATACCGACGACCCCAGAGGTGGTGGAGGCCACTTGGGCACTCCTTCTGCTGCCCACAACACCTTCCCCGGCACCAGTTAAGGGGCAAACCAGCCTTCATATCCAAGGCCTGAGTATATCGCGGGTGACGCCGCTCTCCTTCTCCTCAAAGCCCACCATCTATTACTCCATTGGGCCCCAATACCGTAGAGCCATCCCTGCAGCAACATATCACCTTGCCATCGCCAGTACCGCCTCAAGAATCAGGGGGCACTTCCTCCTGCTCAAGCCCTGGGGAAGGTCCATCAAAGGACTCTAAGCTTCCCCAGCACAGCACCTCGGCACCGTCACCCTTCCTCTTCTGCCCTCAGGAATGGTCCCCTCATGAGACCCCTTCCCCCTTAACCCTGCGGCAGACACCTGGTACCACTCTGTCCCCAGTACTGGGTTCATATACAGGTAACCTATCGGCGCACTTCGATCTTTTGCGCCGCGCCACAGCCCATTTGGGGATGGAGGTTCAATCCTCTGAACCTCCTTTGGACACCCTGTTCTGGCTGGTCTCCTCCTCAGCAGAGCCACTTATGGTCCCCCTACACCCAAGTGTTTGGGATCTTACATCCTCCCAATGGCAGAACCCAGGCTCCATCGCCCTGATGTCAGACACGGTGGGTCTTAAGTATAGGGTCCCCCAATCGGAGTTCCCCTCTCTCGCTGACCACCCAATCCCTCCTAGGGACGTGGTACAGATGGCGCTAGGGCCAGGTGAGCGTTCTAGCGACCCCCTCCCTGCTTTGAGGGAACCTAGGGAATTGGATTTCCTGGGACATAAGGTCTACTCCTCTTCGGCCTTCCAACTACGGGTTGCAAACAATCAGGCCCTGACCAGCAGATACATGCTGGATGTGTGGGAATCGGTCGCAAAATTTAGACATTTGCTCCCACCAGAAGCCAAAGAGGAGTATGATGCATTCCTGAAAGAGGGAAGAATAATCTCTCAGGATCTTCTCCTCTCAGCCCAGGACACAGTAGATACAACAGCCCGCACCATGGCCTCAGCTGTAACCATCCACCGAGCGGCTTAGCATAGGGAAGCCAGGGTGCCCCCCCACTGCACAGCAGGTGGTACTGGATCTGCCCTTCGGGGGTGATGCCTTATTCCCCCCTGAGACCCTAACCGTAGTGGGTACTGCACAGAACCCTAGGGAAGAGGTAAAATACCTTGGTCTCCTCCCATCGTGACCCTTTCCTCGCCCGACATAGGCCATATGGGGCGGAAATCACTCCCCCCACCCTCCTCCTGGATAAGCCCTGGGCAGGGACTCAGCGTCTCCCCACTGCCCCCTCAGTTCAATTCTGGGGGCTTCTTGGAGGTTTTTTCCTCCCTTCCCATCTTCACAAGGAAGAGGAGCCTATCCCAATTAACTGCCTACCATGATTCCCATAACATCTAGGACATGACCATGGATTCAGTTCACCATCAGAGAAGGTAGATAACATCCCTTCCCCCCCTTCCTTTAGTGAGAGAATGGGGAACTTTCTAGGGCCATCGTTCCCCTCCCCCACCCCATGTCAATCTCACGAATGGGTGAGCCAGTCCTTGGCCTTGCTCCTCTGATCTCATGGGAGGCACGGCCCAGGTAACCAAAGCCCCTCTCAGTCACCAGAGGTCCACCCAAACTGTGGCCCATTGCCGCAGGCAATTCTCAGCTCATTGCTACCCTTTGGGCTGTCATTGGAGAAGAAAGGAAACAGGAAAGCCCCACCCACCCACCCTTCATGTATTTTCTCAATTGATGATTCGTTCAGTTCTCATAAGTGTTAAGGGTGGTCTTCGCTAACACTGAAGGATGCATCACGTAGTGGCTCTAGCCACGACTACAGACACTCCTGGTATGCAGGGATGCATGTGCCCAACCGGATGCATGGAAAAACCCCCGCCTGCACGCTGCCTGCCCTATATCAGGGAGGATCCGCTTCCACACCCAGAATGGGGAGGGACGCCTTGGGCATCTCCCCACCTCAACAAACTGATCGGTATGCACGGTTAAGTCGGTCCCAGTAGGCCCTCAGCCACCTCTATGGTATTGTAAACTCTTCTCTACCCCACCCGTTAGATGGGAATACGATACTTGGTACACTCGACCATACATGGTTCTATGCCTGAGGGGAGGCCAAGGCAGAGCTGTTCACAAATCCCTACCTTGCTTCTCGACCCCGCCCCCCCCACCCCGTGGGGAGGGAAACCAGCCAATGGCAAGCAACAACCTCTCCCGCTTCTTTGGGATGGCCTCATATTGAACCAGGATATCCCTGATCAGGAGTACCTATCTAGGCCCCACCCTACCAGGAAGGTGGTGGTAATACCCTCCTTACCCCCTCTCTGTCTCTCTCTCTATTCCTGAAATAACAACTTCTATATGCCTGATCTAGAATCAACCAGGTCAGTGGGGCCCATGGGAGAAGAAGCAATGCCCTTTCCCCAACTATGTGGACAGAGGTGGAAGGAAACTCACCTTAGGCCCCACAAACTAACTTCTAGCCAGCCCGCAGTGCTAGCTCATTGACACACTTTTTGCGCATCAGGGGGTTCCACACTGGGTCGTCACCCAACCGGGGTATACATAAAATGGTTCACCCTAGGGCGCCCTTGGAACCATGATTATCCAAGTCTGGGCCCGGGACACTACTGCCTGGGTGTCCGGCGAATATAATACGCCTTCCTTTGCAGGACCTGAGGCCAAAAACCATTGGGTAGTCTCTACATGATACCCTTGCCATAGGCAATTGCTAAGGGTTGTTGTCTTTCCCACTCACTTGAGGGAGCTCACGTTAACCAAAAAAAACCCCAACAAAAAACAAAAAAACAAAACAAAAAACCCCCCGATTTCTGATCTGCACAGAAAATCAGAAATTTGTTTTTCCCCATGGTGGAAAACTATCCTGGATAAGATCAGATGATAGGAATAAGCCACCCTTGTTGGATTTTCTAAAATCCAAGGTACTCCTGCAGAACTGTGGTTTAAACCCTGGGGCTATGTCCACACATACATCATTATTTTGAAATAATCCATTTTGAAATGAGTTATTTCGAAAAAAAGTCCTTATTTCGAAATAAGTTAATTCGAATTAACAGTTTGTTAATTCGAATTAAGGGAAAGCCTGCTTTCGAAATAGCCGTTGTTTCAAAATGGTTATTTTGAAACAAGGCTGTTCAGACATGTTGTTTTGAAACAATGGTGTTGTTTCGAAACAACGCGTCCGAACGCCATTGTTTCGAAACAACCATTTCAAAACAACAGCTATTTCGATTAGATGCGAGGTTTAATGGTTTTGAAATAATGGTGTGTTGTGTGGACATACCGCTTCTTATTTCGAAACAGCCTATGTTGTTTCGAAATAAGAAGCCTGTGTGGGCATACCCCGGGAGTGTCATATCCCTCCCAGGTGGTCTTTGGAGACCATTCATTCCCCCCATAACCTATATCATTTGGAAGGGTAGTTCTTCTCCTAACGAGTCCTTAACTTCAGTGCACACATAGGTACAGTGTAATTGGGGGTGGATATCACTTCTGGCGGTGTCTTCGGGCACACAAGATTTTTTTAAATCACTGTAATTCTAACCCCATAGGCCTTCCGGTCATCACGACTAAGTGTCCAATCAGTGGCATTGCATTTCCATTGCCCTTGTCTTCCTCCCCACCCCCCATTCTCCAGGCAGTCTTCCCAGTATCGGAATCCTGAGGTAGAACATAAGGGTCAAGGGGAGGGTCCATTTCCATGAATCTTCATAGAAATACCAAGATCAACAGCACTTCCTAAGGCCCACCATGCTGCCTTGCAGGCACCTAGTGGGTCTGAAATGTTCCTTCCAAACAGTAAAGTCTTCTGGGTCCTTACACTGTACACTGCTGAGGCCTGCGTTGCATCTTCCTAGCTCAGGGACATCTTGACTGATATGCCAAGTGGTGCTGATCGCATCACCCCTGGCTTTTTCTTTTCTTATTAACCAGTGTGAAGTATCTTCCCTTAGATCCTTCTTGCCTGAATTCAGTAGCCCTTGTTCCCTTGTGCATTGCCGGGTATTTCAATTCACACACCCTTCGGGCATGTGCCTTTGGGCCTTTACATGGCCAGGTAGAAGGATAACATTTATCCCTTCTATTGTTATCTGTGTAGGCCGCAGCGGTCATGGCCAACCCAGTAACCGTATGGCTTCCAGAACTCTTTCGTAAGGTTCACACTGAAGTGTTCTGTGGCCAAGAATCAACCCTCTGGCCCTCATACATTGAGCTATACCCTACAGGTAGAGCATACAAACACAGTTTACTCCACGCTAGTTGAGTTGCGTTGATTCAACTCTGGTTTAAGATGACCTTAGTCTGTCTAGCCCACACACGCTTGGCTCAGCGGGATTGGACCTACCCCTGCTTGGGTTGGTCCCACAGTTGTAGGTTCTCCATTGCCAGGCCAGAAGCCCTACCTGGTCTCCTGGCTCCTGTTAGAACCTTGTTTGCTGGGCTTTGTCCCATCTGGGGTGTTTTTGCTATGCTGAAGGTGGAAGAGCCAACTCTACCCACCATCCATCAGCATGGCTAGTAGTCACCTATTACTGAATGCATCCAATCAGCGCTCAAAGAAGAACGGTGGGTTATTCACCAGTAACTGTCCTTCTTCGAGATGGGCTGCTCGGATCCATTCAGGTCCCTCCCCTCCTTCCCCGCATCTGGAGTTGACGACTCCTAGGAACTGGGGAGGGGTCAGAAGGTGGCCATATATATAGCCAGTGGGTGGCGTGGGGGGCGGTGGCTGCCTACCCTCTCCTGACAGGCTAGCACAAAGTTTTTCTGACTAATCCAGTGTTCCGGCATGGAGACACCTATTACTCAATGGATCCAAGCAGCCCATCTCGAAGAAGGACGGTTACTGGTGAGTAACCTGCCGTTCTTGACTGTGATAGACAGAGAGTTTGGGTGGGAAGTGGAGCACCATCTACTGCCATGCTGCCAGTCTCCTTCCCATAGAGCAGCTGCTTCTCCTTGCTTCCCTAGCACTGATGTAGTCATCCATAGTTGCCTCCATGTGCATCCTGCTGATGAAGACCTCATGCTTCTGGATTCTATGCAGAAAAGCTATCTCCTACTGTTCTGTTACCTGCTTCCTTCGGGAAGCCATGAACAGACATCTCTCATGCTGGGTGCTTCTTGCTTGGCACTAGGCTTTCTTTGGCAGTGATGTATAATTGAATGTTCTCTTCTTGCTGTGTGTGCTTGGTGTGTGTGAGAGAGTGTGTATGTGGGTATATGTCTGTTTGGGGGAAGGGTCAGGACTTACTTGTCACTGAGATGCAAAAGCAACAATGTCTCCGAACCTTTTGAGATAACATTCCATGAAAATTCAAGCCATGGAGAGCCCCTGGAGCAAATGCTAGGGAAAAGCAAATTTCACACTCAAATAGCTGCAGAGAACAAATTGCAAATTTGATTGTGAAGATCACAGCTAATATTGGAGTGGTTAGTTGAATAAGTCACCCAATCAAAGGAGTAAACCAATACCATGTGACCTCAGCAGGTTCTCCAGGGCAGCATAAATATTTGGAAATTAAAGCTGATCCAGATGTTATGAACTACTAGTGCAAGAGATCACAGTTCTCCAGAGCAATTAAATTAAAGAATTTTTTTCATCAATTTGTGAAAAGATCTGTAAAGAGAGCATGAGAGGAAACCCGTCAAATGGTACCCTGTAAATTTTTCACCTAGTTCTAGTAACTAAAGGGTGAAATCACCCCTATACAGAGGACCTAGGACAAATGATTATGCATCATTTAAGTCCACTTAAGCCTTATTTTTAGAATTTAAGTGTTGTAACAGCCCCCGTGGTATCTGTCTGAATATGGCAAATTTTGTCTTGATGGGTAGGAATTATCTGCTAGAGCACTGCGCACAACAGCCATTGGTGGGTCACATACTATACATATCCAAATGTTTCTCTTGCTCTGTATTGACCCTTCACAGCTCTTCTCATAGTTCCTCCAATCTCACCCTAGCTGCAAGCTTCTTATCATAGAATCGTTGGACTGAAAGAGACCTCAAGACATCATCTAGTCCAGCCCCCTGCACTCATGGCAGAACCTAGTATTATCCTGACCATCCCTAACAAGTATTTGTTCAACTTGCTCTTAAAAATCTCCAATGATGGAGATTCCAAAACATCCCTGGGCAACTTATTTCAGTGCTTAACTAACCTGACAGCAAGCTTTTCCTAATGTCCAACATAAACCGCCCTTTCTGCAATTTAAGCTCATTGCTTCTTGTTTTATTCTCACAGATTAACAAGAACAATTTTTCTCCCTCGTCGTTGTAGCAGTCTTTTATGAGCTTGAAAAGGATTATCATATCCACACTCAGTTGTCTGTTCTCTAGACTAAACAAACCAAATTGTTTCAACCCTCCGTCTCGGTTTTCTATACCTTTAATGGTTTTTGCTGGTCTTCTTTAAACTTTCTCCAATTTGTCCACATTTTTCCTGTAATATAGCACCCAGTAGTGGATACAATATCTCAGTCAAGGCCTAATCAACATGGAATAGAGTGAAAGAATTATTTCTTGTACCTTGCTTACAACTCTTCTCACAATACATGAAGTACATCTATTTGCAGTACAATACAGAATTTGCCCCTTCTCTCTATAAAGCCACGATGTAATCTAGTAAACGTTTGGCATTTTTTCCCCATATCAGTTATGAGTGTGTAAAGTATGACAGTTTGCTTCAAATTGTCTTCCTTACCATCAAGCAATTCTCTTTTTGATGAGAGCTGTCATTCACTGTGTGGCAATAACTGATTTTTTGTGTTTCCTATAGATTTTCAGCTGAATTATTTGCAAAACAGAATGCCACACAGAAAAATGTCATTATCTACCCTTGGTGCTGTTCTTCTCTCACCTCATTTTTTTTAGAGAAATGGCACTGGGTCTTTAAAACTAAGAAAGAATTTTTTTTGAAAATAGCCTATCATAGGACTGTGATAAGATTAAAATGATATAAATCCTGTATTGGTGTTACTGATACTATTAACTATTTGTACTGAAGCATTGCTAGAGGTTGCAATGGGGACCATGGTTCCATCATGTTAGGTACTGAACACACAGATATTAGGGCACAGTTCTGGCTTCAAGAGAGCCAAGAGGAATGTTATTTTCAATTGTTCACAAAGTGACCCTGAGTTCCACAAATGTTGCTTTGAATTATTTGCCAAATAATTTAAATGGATTATTTCCAGCATGGATGTCACAGCTGTTGGGCAAGCCACATACCAGCTCCAAGAATATCATCCCCAAACCTGTTTTCCCCAGGACCCACATGTGCAGAGCCTGTTTGCAGGGGAGGAGGAGCTAAGCTGGGAACTAAGCCAGGGCTGCAGTCTGTGTTGCTCACTCACATAGCAGGGAGAAGAGGGAACTTTAAATCCTCTCTCCCTTGCTGCACAGGCTCATGACACTTCTTGGACCAGATTTTTAAAGGCAGGGCCTCAGCAAAAAGCTCTTTCAATGTTCCAAGTGTCTGGTTACCAAACTTCCTCCTTTCCCTTCCCCCCTTCCCCAGGTGTGACTCTTTGAGATTCGTTTTTCTCCTCTCCTCATTGCTAGGTGATTCTTTCTTACTTACATTATGTTTATCATGTATCCAGTTTCATCACTTCCATGCTGTGAGAAAGAGCCTCCACCCTGACCCATATGAAATACTGGGCTATTTCAGATCTTTTGGTCTATACATACATACCAATGTTCCCTCTAAGCTGCGCAGCCGCACAGCCTGCCACAGCCCCCCCGCGCAGGGAAGGCTGCCGGCTGCGCATGGCCAGCAGCCAGAGTCGCTGCATAGAGCTCCTCTGTGGCTGGGAGTTTTGAAAACTCCCACCCAGAGAAGCTTTAACAGAGCATGCGCAGAATATCTGAGCATGCTCTGTTAGTGCTTCTCTGGCCCAGGAGCTGTGAGGGCCATGCAGGGTAAGCAGAGGAGCGGGGAGCGGACGCCAGGATCGGGCCTGCGGGGGGGGGGGCGGAGCCCCATGCAGCGAGCAACAGGAGTTGCTCAGCTGCCTGTGGCTGTTAGAGGGAACACTGATACATACATATGATGTTGTAGGAAAAATGATACCATAATAATGCAGACCATGTTTATGAGCATTCAGAAAGGAACCCTGCATGGCACATTTTGCATCAAATCACACAATTACACGGCAGGAGTGAACAGCAAAGTTACACAGATCATACCGAATTGCAGTATTTTGGTGGCAGCAGCAGGGAGCATTGCAATCCAGTATCTGAGGGTCTGCTACCCAGTACTGGGTTCCAGCACTATGTTTGAAAACCACTGTTCTAGCTCACCTGAAGGTTACACTTGCAAGATGGAAGTGTCTGGTGTGGCATCTGGGGCTGGGAACTGTTGCTGGAGAAATGTTCTGAGTGCCTGGTGAGTGCACACTGACTGCCTATGACCAATTACACTCAGGAGGCTGGTATGGAGAGACCTAGGGGTTGGGGGGGGGGTCCATTAGGTAAAGAGGGTGAAGTTGGGGTCCAGGAGTGCATGACTGGGGGGGCAAAGCAGCACACCAGACCAGATAGCGGGAGGGGAATGTCACGTGGAGTAAGTTGTTTTAAGGTATGTAAACACTTCCAGTGCAGGGTGATAACTCTAAACATGTGGAGGGGCTACTTAATGCACACAGGCCCTGGGGCTTGTGTCTTGGTGTGGCGGGAGACAGACTGGGCTGGGGCCTAGGAGGGGGTGGACTGGGTGGGCTATCCAGCAATGCCCCTGATTTCCAGACAATGTGGTAAAATTCACAGAGTGCATGAATGATTTAGGAGCACAAGACAAAGTTAATGGGACTTGAGTTCCTAAAGTCACATAGGTGCTTCTGAAAGTCTTGCCCTGTATGTTGTGCCTCATGGCCCTTCTTCAGCAAAGTAATTGCAAACATGCTTAATTCCTGTTGGATTAAGCACAAGCTTAAGTGCTTTGCTGAACATAAGTTTTTTGTATGTTAGTGCTTTGCTGAGCTTTGGTGAACTATGGCATGGTACCTATTGCACATGGTATTACCTCTGATGGGACTTAATAAGAAATGTCAAATGACACACTGGCTGGCATAAAGGTCTAGCCCCTAGTTCACCTATTGGTGAAACATTCAGGACTTGGGAACTCTTCTTTAATTGTCCTTTAGTGTCATTCACAAACAGTGAATTGTGAGCAGATCCATCAGGGTGATCTGAACTCAAAGCTTTTACGCACAAAAATATTTGTCTTTCTGTTTTGAGTTACTATCCAACCAGCTCTGTCGAATAGTAGAACCATGAAAGCTACTCTCACTTTCTGGAGGCAGCTGCAAGGATGCTGTGTTTGGCTTCCCCTGTCCGAAAGGGTTTGGTTTAAGTTTTTTTTTTAAACAAAACTGTGTTACCTGACAATTGAGTAAAATCAGGAACTATTTGGACCAGCTCCTCAGCTAGTGTCAATCATTGTAGCTATATTCACTCCAGTGGCATTGCACCAATTTACATCAGTTGAGAAAATGACCTTATGTTCATTTAATTCAGTTAGTCCTTGATGAAACTAAATGTCAGGCCTAAACTCAGTTAGCAAACATCCCTTTAAATATTGAAAGGCCCTATTTTTTTTTCCAGAGAGGCTGAACATCGGTAACTCTTGCTGACCTCCAGTGATGCTACAGATGCTTAGCACTTCTTCATGTTTTATGAAGCACAGCTCTGCAGTAACAGGACCCAGGGGATATGGACTTCACGAGGACTTTAGTGAAAATCCTGGTCCCTTTGAAGTCAATGGCAAAGCTCCCATTCACTTCAGTGGAAGCAGAATTTCACCTTTGGATTCCTTTCATCTAACATATTATATGACCTTAAACGTGATTTCACCTCTGTTTTTGCTTTGCCCTTTGTCTCTTTCGTCTATTTAGATTGTAAGCCCTGACCTTGTTCTCTATGTTTGCATGCATCTAACTCAATGAGGCCTCTGCTATGGGGGCCTATGGATGCTCTAAATAATAATAATAACCAGGCACAACAGGCATCTGTCACTAATCAACATACAGTTTTAAAGTCAGATTTTAATCTGACCCATTTTAATGGAAGTGATAAATTCTGCACTCTCTTTGTTCCATTTAAATAAATAGTTTTCTCACTCCATTACTTAGGAGGCAGAGTATAAATTGGGTGATGCCTACCTGATGAGAAACAGGTAAATACATCTAGGCATGGGTGCCATGGTAATACATGGCAACTAGAAGTCGCTAAATACGTTTACCGTAATTTCCCAGAAATTTAAGGAAGAATTATTGGTGTTCTCTTACTGGAAGCCATGCATTTAATTGGCATCTTAATGGCTACAACTGATAACTTTGCTTCTAAAACTGATTTAGCAGAAAACTGGTTTTTTCAAGTTAAACTATCAAACGTAAATGTATGGAGCCTAGTAATACATTCCCTTTCCAAGTTAGGCAGTGGATCAGCTCGCCTTCAGTGCATCATCCAAAACAAATCAAGGGAATAACTAAAGATTTTATGTGAATAATTTAGCCTTTTGTTTAAACATTTATCAGTAGAAATGAACAGCCCTATATGAACAAAAGTGATTGCTTAAGTTAATATTGGAGTCTGTCTGAGGGCTGTAAAAAGAGTGATAGAAAAGTAATAGGAAAATATACAGCTGGTTATTAAACTTGCGGCTATAGAGGAGAACGAATGCATAACGAGACAAAGGAATCATGGATCTTGGCCACAGCCTTCAAATCCTGTAATAGATAAATTCAAATACTGCAGTCCTTTGTCTTGATATATCACTGGCATTCACCGTTGCATTGGTGTACTGTGAGTGCAGACGGGAAAGTGTCAAATAATGCACAATCCAAGTGGTAGTGTTAAAATCCAGGTTGCATTCACTCTGTGCTGGTTTAAAGGTGCACGCCAGGGGCCTGTTTTTCTGTTGGCCTTGCCCTTTGGGTCAGAACTACATCCTTTCAAAGTGAATTTTTATTAGCTTTTGCTCCCATTTTGCATGTAAATGATGACAAAAGGGACAGAGCAATGGGGAATCAGGCCCAAGATGGTGAACAACAGTGGATCAGGCCTCTGCGTGTTTTGCCAGAGGTCAGAACTGATCTTCACTCTTTCAGATAGTCACATTGCTCTCAGTAGGACTGGGAGGGCAGAGTAAGAACTGTTTGAAAGTGTAAGAGTTCATGGGATCAGGAACTTGTCCTATGCAGAGGTTAAGAGTGGCAGAACAGAACCCATCAGTCCAAAGGTTACTTTGCCTGCTTCACCACCACCATGTAGCTTATGTCACAATTTACATTGGTCTAAAATGTTGCCGCTCAGATTTACGCCAACAATGCTCAGGTGTAAATAAAAACAGAAGGTGCCAGGAAGTTGGGAAGCCATCCCTGAGAGGAAGGTTTTCGGTGGAGTCTCTTAGAAAAAGACATATGTTTCTTCCTTTAGGAAATATTTCTGCTTCCATGACTAAGGTGAATTCAATTCACAACATTAGGGGAGCAAAAAATGCTCAAGTTAAAAAAATTCTTCAATCACCCCATTTATTTCCTACATTGAAAACTGGCATGTTTTTAAGAGTGAAGAAAGAGGTAGCAATAGCAGAGAAGTGACCAAAAAAAACCCCCAAAACAAACCACTTGCATAAAGTGATATGCTATTTACAGAACTTGGTTCCTATGCTTAATAGAGTCATTCATGAAATCATTCAATAAACCCAGCTGCATATTCTGCTGTGTCAAAGTGACATTGAAGCACACAAATAAGGTACAGCGGAATACACCTTGGAATGTTAGTAACATTTTGTACAGTTGTATTTATTTTAGTTTTTTAAATAGGAAGCTATGTCTGTGCAGGGGAGAGGGGAAAAAGTAGGGGCAAGACCTTCCAGCTATCAAAATTGTATTTAGGCAATATAAAATGAACTGGGACTAAGTGTTTTTATTTAACATCTTCCTGTTTACATATACAAAGCATTACATGTTAGAGCACCATTTGCATAATCTGCTTCAAAAAGCAAAGGCCACCACTGTCATTCTTGGTCAGTGAGATTGCCACCTGCCATGACTTCATTGTGAGTCTTGTAATAGCTTTTTTTCATCTTAAAGTCCCAGCTGCTGGATTCATCAGGATTTCAACTGCCATTTTTTTTTAAGTTGGAAACTTCTGTACTCATGATAGTGAAGGAAAGATGGAAAATGAGAAAAGAAAAGGCAAATAAAAAAAAAACCCTAATTCATCTTTTACTAAAAAAAACCCCTCATTATTTTAAAACAAACTACATGGCTTTCGGAGGCTTTCACTCTTGATTTCTGAATGGCTGGGACTGGCAGTACTGTATCAGTTCTACAAGAAGTGCTTTGAAAAGCTGAATTACTGTTTCAGAATTAGCTTTCTGTTAAAATTCTGCTACAGGCATCCATTGCTGACTATAAGACCAGTTCTGCAAAAGTCCAGGGTTACACACAGATCTTTTTAGAGCAGGCAAACCTAGCTGAAGACTGTAATGGTGCATGGTGATTTGCCTGGGTATTGCTCAGAGCCACTTTTTGAAAAGTGCTTCTCCATGTTGTGCTGTGGCCACTAGGCCATTCTGCTCCACTTCCCTTTCCCCCTGAAAGTATGTACTCCGTGATTCTGGAAAGAGCCCACATGGATGCTTCATGTTAAAAGGTTAGCCTGCCCAATTAAGGACTGCAGATGGCACACCTAACTGGGGAAGAAGGTGAATTAATTTTACTCTGGTTTTTTTTTTTCACGTTTGGATGAGGCAGAGCTTCCATAGGTGGCCCTTAGCATCCATCAAAGAACCCATCAATGAGCAATGCAGGGTGCGTTTCAGAAGTCCTGAGGAGCTCTTTAGCCTTGACTTTCAATGGGTTCTTTGCTCTTAACCCCCAGAAGCACTTCTGAAAATCCTCTGCTCAGATAGCAGGTAGTACTTGCTGTCCTCGTGTCCATTGCTGACTCCCCCTTCATATGCCTCAACCATGTATCCATATCTTTGAGTAGGGTCAGATTCTATGAGGACTAACAATGGCTCAGGGAATTGTAATTAGCCTCTGCTTGTGGAGAATGACCATCATCCATTGTACTGAGGTAGAACTCACTACCTAGAGACCTAAGCACTTCTTGCATCCCACTTAAGACCACAAATTAGGGTTTAAGTGGTTGCATAGACTCTGTGATAGGTGCAGTGAATGTCCCCATAACAGCAGTAGGCCTGTCAGTAAATTACAGGACACATTGGGGGGGGGGTCTCATTAATGTTTTGCATTTGTTTCAGTATTAAAAGTGACAGCCAGACCTTGAAAATCACCCCAAAACGTGTGATGTCATTTATGGACACCCACAATCCTACAAACACCTACTCAACATTTAGTTTCACACCCATGACCAGTCCTAGTGAAGACAGTGGGACGAGGCACATTTATCAAGGTAAACGTGCATAGAATTTTGAACAATCGGGCCTTAATGAAGAGAAAATACTTCTAATACAATGTTTCCTCCATTCATATGTATTTGGCTTTGGCCAAATACCATTTCCAGTTTTTCCTGATATTTAGCCAAATACTAAAATTAGATACTCAGAAAATTGCCTGGTTTTGTTGCCAGTGTTGCAATCTGCTTATAATTCACCAATCATGCACTTTCAATGCTCTTTGAGCAACAGGGTGGAGCCTTTTTTGCCTTTGATTTTCCAGTTAGCTTGGCCCACTATCTAACAGTTCTATATTTGTACTTTTTTAAAAAGGAAACTAGAGTTTTTCTCGCCACAATGTCTTTATAGCCTTTTCCTTCTGACAGATGTTAAGCTATTAAAGAACATGGCTGAAGAACATATTTATACAAAGGAAAGGAATTAAGAAAAAAGCCTTCTGAATATTATATTTCATAATAAGATGAATTCAGCAGAATCAAGTGGTGGAATATATCAGCAATGAGTAGGCATTTGTGAACCCTTTACTCCAATAAGCAAGATATTTCACTGAAGGAGGGAAACAACTGTGCACACACGGGAGTTCTCTGCTCTATTCTTTTTAGCTGGTGTAAATGAGACCAAACTGTCCTCACTTGGAACAGAATTATTGAACTAAATAGCAAATTGAGTCAGCGGCACTCGACAGAAATTAAATAAATTGAGGTGATGTCATATCAAAATGTAGGCCTGTCACAGCGTCTTAATTTTCAGCAGTGCAAACTGTGCATGCCTCTTCTTCAGGTATGAGAAGATCCCAAAGTGCCCTTTTCGCTTTGTATAGCCCCAGATGGAAGATGGCATCTTTTGACTGGAAGGGGGAGCCCACACAGATATATATCTACTATTGAATTTTCGATCCTAGCACTGAGACAGGCACATTTTGATGGGTCCACACTGGCCAAAATCTGCCCCACTTTAGGCTTAGCCTTCGCTTTCTACCCCGCTTGCATAGACGGAGGGTGATTCTGGCTATTCTCTATAAAGCATTCTGCAGATACAAACTCTTCTTCATGCCACCTTGTAAAGTCAGTATTGCCCCTGTTCTGCAATTTAACAAAAGGAGATGGAGGAATTAACTGGTTTGTCCATGGCCACATATTGAAGGTGAATTCAACTGCTAGAATATCTCAGCTGCTGGTCCTGAGATCAAGCCCCTGCATCACCCTGGCTATGTCTACTCTGCCAAATTAGTCTGGAGTAAGGAGGCTTAGTCTGGACTAGTTTGGTCCATGTCTACACTAGCTTTTGGCTAGTTCAAACTAAAAAATTTTTTAGTTTGAACTAAGCAAAACTTAGTTCGAACTAGTTAGTTCTAACAGTTCGAACTCAGCGCTTAGTTTGAACTTTAGTTTGAACTAGGGTGATGTAGATGCCTTAGTTTGAACTTACAAAGTTTGAACTAAGCAGTTAGTTCAAATTAACCACGTTTTTTAGTTTGGACTAACTTTTAGTTCAAACTAACTGCACTTTTTTAGTACAAACTCACTTTTTAGTTCAAACTAAAAAACATGGATAGTTTGAACTAAAAAGCCATGGTTAGTCTGAACTAACCTGCTGTTAGTTCGCAGTAACCTGGAACTGCTTAGTTTGAATGAAGGAAGTCTGAACTAAGCTTGCTAATGTAGACATAGCCCATAATGCTCATTTATGGCACAATCCTCACATCAGAGGCAACACATGGCTGGGAGTACATGGGGTCACATGCTGCCTCTCCCCCAAGTTGCTGCTTGGCTTGCAATGAGCATGCTTATACAAACTAAGCATGCTCAGTAACCTCTGCTGAAGCCATTGCCCTTGGTCTATCTCCCCCATCTCCCTTGCCCCAGTATCGGCTGGTAATGGTCATCCCAGCTGCAGACTGAAAACAGGGAAAATACTCTCTGTCATTCAGGCAACTTTGGAACAAAAGTGCCATCTTGCTTTGTTCTTTCTTGCTTTCCCCATCTAGAACTAATTTGCTAGAACTCACTGGGTATTGGTATAGCATGAGTCCTACAGTAAAGTGGTTTTTTTTTTAACTATTTCAAACCTTCCTGTCAAGTGTAGATGTTTTAGGGCCTAGATCTCTGCTCATATATCTGAACTGACTCCAGTGGCAGCAGAAAGTATAGCATTTTAATTCCATGTAGCTTAAAAATCAAATGCTCTTATTCTGACAGGGGCCAAAGGGGATACAAGACTGTTCTCAAACAAAAAGTAACTAATGAGAACAGGTCACTTTTGTTATCCTCTCAACTTTGCTGTTTCCCAGCCTCCTGCTCCTTTGTCAGCTCCATCCACTCACTTCTCTAATATGAGAGTTGCTTAGGTCACAGATGGCACAAATTATATAAAAGCAATAAGTCACCAGGGGCCCAGCTTCCATCACAGGATCTTTCTTATCAGTCATGCTCCTTCTCTTCAGTTGCATAGCTGGAGAAGACCTTGACAGTAAATCATTGGCGTTCATCTCCACCAGTCTGCAAGAGAGCTGATGGGTCAAAGCGATAGCATTCAGGGCCCTATCGCTGTGTGACAGTGATGGATTACTGGCAGGCACTGATGAAAAGATGGTTACTAGGCTTCTAATCAATGCAAGGAGTTGACAAACATTTCCCCCCCAGGCAATTTTACCTAAAATATAGAGAGGACTATTCCGTGTGCTAAAGTAGCTCTGAAGACCATTGTTGGGGTCCTGTTGTATGAGGTGTTACACAGATATAGAGCAAAAGTCTGTCTCTGTTCCAAAGATCTTACCATTTTGGTTTAAGAGAGAATGTTACAGGTATGTGACATAAAACAAAAAGAAATATTGTGGACTAGTGAGTGGATCAGCCACTCACTGTGTGACAGAAGTACTAAATCCTATTCCCAATTTGGCCTCTCACTTACTGAATAATGTTGAATAGGCACAGAGAGGATATTCTCCTGTACCTTTTATCTCTCTTGTCTATTTAAATTGTAAGCTCGTTGGGGCAATACTGTCTCACATTACTTTTGTACATTGTCTAGCACAGTAGAGCTTCTAAGAGCTACTGTCATATAAAGAAGAGCAATGGTAATATGGACACAAGCCAGATCAATTTACCATTCATCTTCATATTCCTCAATCATTTGGAACTTAGGAAAACTGGGACTTGGAATCCAAATGAATCCCTGCTTTGCAAAATTAAACACCCAACCTGCAAATTATGACATGACCAAAAGTAACTTTTGTTGTGTATCTCTAAATAAAAATAATAATAAGATAAAAAATTCCTTATTACTGTTAGACTGTCTAGAACCGAGATTAAAAGAAATGCTTACAGTTCCTAATCCATGAAAGAGATTTGCATCTTAATCTTTCTTTTTTTGCTAAGAAAACATATGGAAAAAGCTAAGAACCAGGAATGTATAAACTTTCCAGATATTATGTCTGCATCCTTTTGTGCTGATGGAACTTGTCTTTTTCTGCAGCAATGCTTTGGTGATACCAGCAGAATAGAGAGTGGCATATAGATTTATAGGCTACACATCACTGTGTCCTCCAGCATAACACACACCATAGGACCTCTCCAAACTAATTCCTGATTGAACTAAACTCGATCATTCAGAAGAACATCTGATTTTGATTTTAAAATTTCCAGCAATGGAAAATCCAGTATAGCTGTAATAAGTTGTACAACTGGGAGAATGATGCTATTTTGTCTCTCTTCCAGTAGTGGATAGATAGCAGGGCCCTACGGGAGAAATTTCATAGACCAAGCATCTAGGATGACACATAGATCACCAAACAAGTATAAACTATCAATACATGGATTGAAAGTAAATTATTTTATTAAACCACCAGCAGGAGAAAAGGGGGTGAAAAAAACAGATAAACCAAAGTTTATATGCCTACAAAGTAACATTCAAATCCACCTAAAATAACCTATATGTTTTTGGAAAGCACTTACTACAGATAGAAGCTAACATTTTTCCATTGTGTGTGGCCAAAAGACGGACAACAGATATAAAGCAGGATTAACTTTGCGTAGTATCTAGGACTATGTCTACACTGGCGTCTTAAGTCCACTTAAATGGATTTAAGAAACTCTATGGCCGCATTTGGAGTTCATTAAGTCCACTTAAGCACTTACTTAAGTTGACTTAATAACTCTCACCCTTAAAGTTGACATTAAGGGTTAAGTCAACTTTTTTAAGTCAACTTAACAAAATATGGTCAATAAAGTTGACTTAAGGAAGGATAGCCATTGAAGCCTACTTTAAAAAGTTGACTTAAGCCAGGGGACCCATTTAAAGTCAACTTAATAAAGTAGACTTTAAAGAGGTCCCCTGACCTAAGTCGACTTTATAAAGTCCACTTAAACAAATGGGGATTCTCTAAGTAAACTTAATAAAGTCAACTTTAAGTCGACCTTGTTAAGTCAACTTAACTGAGCCCTCTAGTGTAGACATAGCCTGGAAGAACAGCCATGTTTGTATAGGTTCCTTGACAATTTCCAAAGGGATAGCCATGTTAGTCTAGTCCAGCAAAAAAAACAAGGAGTTGTGTGGCACTTGAAGACAGAGGGTGTGTTCACACAGCATTCTTATTTCGAAACAACGAGGTCATTTCGAAATAAGAAATGCCATGGCCACACGATGCACGGCCATTTCGAAACAAGCAAACTGCTTGTTTCAAAATGGCCGCCATTCTTTCGGAACGGCTTAAACGTGGTTTCCCCATGAAACAAGGTTGTTTCAAAACAGCTCGTTTTGAAACAGCTCTGTGTGGACATGTTGTTTCAGAACAAAGTGTTCCAAACAACATTTGACCTTCCGCCTGGCCAGGGTGCTGAGGGGTGTCCTCTGGCTGGCAGAGGGGGGTTGCAGGCACCCGCGGGGTGAAGCGCAGCCACGCGCCTCACCCCGCAGGTGTCTGCAGGGGGCTGCAGGCACCCGCCGGGTGAAGCGGAGCGGCGCGCCTCACCCCGCGGGCTTTAAACCCCGGGCTGCCTGGAAACGCTGCGGCAGAGTCGGGGGCGCCCCGCTCAGCCCCCCGCGGGTGCCTGCAGTCCTCTCCCCAAGTGAAATAGCACTGTGGACATGCTATTTCGCACCCTTATTTCGAAGACACTGTTTTTGTCTTTCGAAATAACATGTTTCAAAATAAAGAGTTATTTCAAAACAGCTTGTTTCGAAACATCTTGTTTTGAAACAAGCCCTCTGTGTGTGAGCATAGCCAGAGGGTATGTCTACACAGCATGTTTATTTCGAAATAACACTGGTTATTTCAAAATAAAAGATATTTGGTCCACATGACGTTTTCTTATTTCGAAAGGACAGATCCCGTCCTTTCAAAATAAGAACTGCTGTTTCAAAACAGGTTAAACCCCGATTGTTTCAAAATGGCTGTTATTTCAAAATGGTTATTTCAAAATAAGGCCATTTGGACATGTTGTTTTGAAACAACACCATTGTTTCAAAACAACTGTTTTGAAACAACATGTCCAAACGGCTTTATTTCAAAATAGCCATTTCAAAATAACAGCCGTTTCAATAGCAGGCTTTCCCTTAATTCGAATTAACATTTTGTTAATTCGAATTAGCTTATTTCAAATTAAGGACTTTATTTCGAAATAACTCATTTCAAAATCCTTGTTTCGAAATAATGATGTGTGTGTAGACATAGCCTAACAGACTTATTCTCTGCATGAGCTTTTGTGGGAGAAAACCCCACTTCGTCAGATGCTTTGAAGATGGGTGAACTTACAGAATGGAATGAAAATAAATGCAAGGGGGTGTAAAATATAGGATCAGGTCATACAGTTCCTTGAGCCTCCCTAAATCAGAGAAAGCCAAATCAGTTTAGACCTCTCTTTCTTGTGCACAGCAAATTCATTTCCCCCAAGAAATGAACTCCCCAAGCTCAGGGTGTTAATGCTGGGCAGACAAGGATTTAAAAATAAGAAACACTTGATTTTTTTTTATAGTTCTTAAGATGCGTTCCTGTCCCAAATAAAAGTGCAGTTAAATGGTGGAAAACCACACATCTTTAGAGGATGATATATTTGACAATTATCTTGAGCTACTGTAAGAACATTTATTTTTTCTCATTTGGCTTTTGAAGAGAATTAAACTGATCTACAACTCATAAATAAATGCTTGTATAGCAGTATCTGATATATGTAACTAGAATTGAATGAATATTTTCTAATGATTCATTAGAAAAATCAATAAGGGAACAAGCACAAACCTTTTCAACACAACAGTACTGCCAGCAATGTTGTACGCCATGAAACATGGTTGCTGATGAAGATAGAGGAGCAATAGGGGCAGCATCAGGAGCAGGCAACAGGGCTGTTAACAGGGGTGTTTGAGACTGTAGAGGAGTTGAGAGTGCTGTATGTGTTTGCTTTTCTGTTTTGTGTTTGTTTTCTGGTTTGGCTTTTTCTTTTTTTTCTTTTTCTTTTTCCCAGTTTGCAGGGGCTGAGTGGCAGTTGGAATCAGGTGACCCCAATTAGGGGTGGAGCCTTCCTATTGGGGGAGCTATAAAGGCAGCCACTCAAGCAAGCTGCAGCAGTACCAGTGCTGTTAACAGGGGAGTTTGGAGGGAGAAAGGCAGACTTATGGAAGAAACTGAGGTAGCAGCAGAAATCACTCCAACAAGGGAAGATACAATGAAGATGAGAGGATGTGGAAGCTGTGGGATGTACATTATCTTGGAGGGTGTAACCCCAAAGAATTTTGTTTGTATGAAGTGCCACCTCATAGAGCTGTTGGAGGAGAAAATCTGAGGGTTGGAGATGCAGGTGGTAACTATGGTTGAATTTAGAAGGAAGTTTGAACATTGATGGAGCAGAGGACTGGAGACAAAAACTCAGACCTGCATATGGAAACAGGAGCAACCACTTCCAAGGGGAGACCGCTAGGTGAGGAAAGTGAGCAGTGGAAACATGTGACTGTGAGAAGGTGGCAGAGAAAAAGACCAGCTAGTGAAGGTGAACTAGAACTCAGTAACAGGTTTGCTGAATTAGCAAATGAAGGAGTCTAGCAGGGGAACACTGAAGGTGGGAGTGTGAGGCAGAAGAGGAGAGCAGCTAGTCCCATTCAAAGGGGAGTTGAGCCACTGGAGATAAATAAGAGCCCAGGGACCACTCAGGAGTGGATGCAGAGGATTGCAAACAGCAGCTGTAGACATCATGACTCCTGGACAGAGAGAACTGGGGATAGACTGGAGAAGCACACTGTTTCCAGGAAATGGCAAGTGTATGTGATTGGGGATTGTCAGCTGAGGAGGACAGACAGGCCTCTAACTAGAAGAGACCCTGAGAACAGGAGGGGGTGCTGCTTGCCTGGAGTTAAGATACATGCTGTGGATATGAGGCTGAAGAGGATCCTCATGGGAGCAGGAAAGAATCCTCTGATTGTCCTTCATGGGGGTATGAATGATATAGCTAGAGTCTCATTGGAACATATCAAAGGAGACTATGCCAGGCTGGGGGGGGACTCTCAAGTAGCTGGAGGCTCAGGTAATCTTTAGTGGGATTCTGCCTGTCCCTAGAGGAGGACAACATAGCTGTAAGAATATTCTGGCAGTTAACAGATGGCTCAGGCAATGGTGTTTCAAGGAGGGTTTGGGGATATATGGGCACTGGGAGGCATTCATGGACAGAAGATTGTTTGCTAGGGATGGACTTCACCTGTGTAGGGAGGGAAACAGACTTCTGGGAGGGAGGCTAGCTAAACTGATTAAGAGAGCTTTAAACTAAGGAGTGCAGGGAGATGGTTGGGAGATGCTCAGACAATCTCTATGCCTGATACTAGCACTGAGAGGCAAGAAACTGAATTCAGAAAAGACAAAGATGTGGGAGGCAGTGCAGATGCTAGAAAGGAGGGAAGCACAAATACTGGTCTGATGGGCAATGTTGCAGTAGTAAAAAAAGGCCATGTCGGGTACAAAATGTGAGCAAAGCCAAGCAGCAAAAGCTAAAATGTTTATATACAATGTGAGAAGCCTAGGTAACAAAATGGAGGAACTGGAACTACTGGTAGAGGAATTGAAACCAGATATTATAGGGATAAAAGAAACATGGTGGAATAGTAGTCACGACTGGCGTACAGGCATTAAATGCTATGTGCTCTTTAGGAAAGACAGATGTAATGGCAAAGGTGGCAGTGTGGCATTGTATGTCAAGGATGCAATAGAATGCAAAGAAATTCAGAGTGATGAAATTAGCAGGACAGAGTCTATCTGGCTCAGATCACATTGGAAAAGAAACCTACTAGAGTTTCTCCTGGAGTAGTGCTTGGGGTGTGTTACAGACTGCCGGGATCTGATTTGGACATGGATAGAGAACTCTTTAAGTCCTTTAAGGAAGTAAACTCTACTGGGAACTGTGTGATTATGGGAGATTTTAACTTCCCAGATATAGACTGGAGGATATATGCTAGCAGCAATAAAAGGGCCGAGATTTTCTTGCAGGTGATAGCAGATGAATTTCTCCATCAAGCGGTTTCCAAACCAATGAGAGGAGATACGATCTTAGATTTGGTATTAGTCAGTAGTGAGGACCTCACAGAGGCATTAGTTGTAGGGGACAACCTACGTTCTAGTGATCATGAGCTAATACAGTTTAAACTGAATGGAAGTGTAAACAAAAATAAATCTGTGACCAGGGTCTTTGACTTCAAAAGGGCTAACTTCAAAAAATTAAGGGAATTAGCTAGGGAAGCGGACTGGACCAAAAAATTCATGGATATGAACGCTGAGGATGCTTAGTTTCTGCAGCTTTGTCTTGAAGCAGTTCCATCTGAAGCCTCCATTCCAAAGAAGAGGAAAAAATTTTCAGGCATGGGTTCTAAACCAAGCTGAATGAATATATATCTTAAACAGGTGATTAGGAGGAAGAACAAGGCCTACAAAGAGTGGAAGGTGGGAGGGATAGGAAAGGAGGACTACCTTTTAGAGGTCAGAGCATGTAGGGATCAAGTGAGGAAGGCCAAAAGCCAAGCAGAGTTAGACCTTGCAAAGGGAATCAAACCAATAGTAAAAGGTTCTTCAGCCATATAAATAGAAAGAAAACACAGAAGGAGGAAGTTGGACCACTATACACTGAGGATGGGGTAGAGATCAAGGCTAATCTAGGCATGGCTGAATATCTAAATAAATATTTTGCCTCCCTCTTTAATGAGGGTGATGGTGAGATTGGGGATGGAGGTAGGGCAGCTAATGGGCATGAGAATGTAGAAGTGGAAATTACCATATCTGAGGTGGAAGTCAAGCTTCAGCTGCTTAATGGAACTAAATCAGGGGGTCCAGATAATCTTCATCCAAGAATATTGAAGGAACTTGCACATGAAATTGCCAGCCCTTTAGCAAGGATTTTTAAAGTATCAGTGAACACAGGGGTTGTACTTTGACTGGAGAATTGCTAATGTAGTCCTTATTTTAAAGAAAGGAAGTAAAAGTGATCCAGGTAACTATAGGCCTGTTACTTTGACCTCAGCAGTATGCAAAGTCTTGGAGAAAATTTTGAAGGAGAAAGTACTTAAGGATATTGAGGAAAATGGTAACTGTGATAAAAAACAACACGGCTTTACAAAAGGTAGATCATGCCTGACCAACCTCATCTTTTTTGAGAAGATAAGATTTTGGATAAAGGGAATGCGGTGGACCTAATTTACTTAGATTTCAGCAAGGCATTTGATACAGTTCCACACAGGGAATTGTTAGTTAAATTGGGGAAGATGGGGAGTAATATGAAAATAGAAAGGTGGATAAAGAACTGATTACAGGGGAGACTACAGAGGGTCATAGTGAAAGGTGAACTGTCTAGCTGGAAGGAGGTTACTAGTGGAGTTCCCCAAGGATCGGTCCTGGGACTCATCTTATTCAACATTTTCATTACTGACCTTGGCACAAACAGTGGGAATGTGCTAATTAAGTTTGCAGACAACACCAAGCTGGGAGGTATTGCCAATACGGAGGAGGATCGGGATAGCATACAGAATGATTTGAATGACCTTGTAAAGTGGAGCATTAGAAATAGGATGAAATTCAACAATGGGAAGTGCAAGGTCATGCACTTAGGGACAAATAACAGGAATTTTTCTTATAAGTTGGGAATGCATCAGCTGGAAGTGACAGGGGAGGAGAAGGACCTGGGCGTACTGGTTGATCACAGAATGACAATGAGTAGCCAATGCAATGTGGCAGTGAAAAAAGCTAATGAGGTCCTAGGGTGCATCAGAAGGGGTATTTCTGGTAGAGATAGGGAGGTACTAGTACTGTTATACAAGGTGCTGGTATGACCTCACTTGGAGTATGGTGTACAGTTCTGGTCACCCATGTTTAAGAAAGATGAAGTCAAACTGGAACAGGTGCAAAGAAGGGCTACAAGGATGGTTTGTGGAATGGAAAATCTTTCCTATGAGGGATGACTTAAAGAGCTTGGTTTGTTTAGTCTATTCAAAAGAAGGCTGAGAGGAGATATGATTGCTCTTTATAAATACATTAGAGGGATAAATACAAGGGAGGGAGGAATTATTTGAATACAGCACCAATGGGGACATAAGAGCAAATGGATACAAACTGTCCTTCAGAAAATTTAGGCTTGAAATTGGACGCAGATTCCTAACCATCAGAGGAGTAAAGTTCTGGAATAGTCTACCAAGGGAAGTGGTGGGGGCAAAAACCTTAGGTGCCTTCAAAACCAAGCTTGATTAAGTTTATGGAGGGAATGATATGATGGACAATGTAGCTTGGCCATTGTCTGTCTTTTACTACTGGTGATGGGTATGATAGTGACCTGGGAAGGGGCATTAGATCGAGTGGGTTCTGAGTTATTAGAGAAGTTCTTCTTGACAGGCTGTTGTGAACTTGCCCTCATGCTCAGGGTTTAACTGATCGCCATATTTGGGGTCGGGAAGGAATTTTCCCCCAGGGCAGATTGGCTTGGGCGCTGGGTTTTTTTTTGCCTTCCTCTGTAGCATTGGGCATGGCTCACTTGCTGGTTGAGTCTCTGTATTAAAGTCTTTAAATCATGATTTGAGGACTTTAATAGCTCAGGTATGGGTTTGAGGTTCATTGTAGGAATGTGTCGGTGAGGTTTTGTGGCCTGCACTGTGCAGGAGGTCAGACTAGATGATCATATTGGTCCCTTCTGACCTTAGAGTCTGAGTCTAACAACTGTCTATCATGGGGAGGGTGATGGAGAGAAGATTTCAATCCACGCCCAAATCCCCAATGAATTGATCAGACAGAAGAATGAGGTGCAGGACATCATTGTTGAAAGTAGATACAATAAAACGCAATGGGCTGGGCATATAGCTAGGCTCACTGATAATCAGTGTATTGCTGCTGCTGAATGGTACCCAGGGGAATTGAAATGGCCAGTCAGCTGACCTCCAAGGAGATAGGAAGACTTTGTCGTGAAGAGGCATGGCTGCACAGGCAGAAGGAAGACCAGAATAACAGAAAAAAGAAAGATGTTGTGATTAGTGTAATCTATATGAGGGCTAAAGGACCAATCAATTAGGGTTATCAAAGTGACCTTTTTATTTACTGTTTGCAAATTGTCCATATGCAGATTGCAAAATGAGAATATTTCTTTATTTTCTGAAATGATTAGTGAATTTTCTTCTGCCAATGATTCTTTGTCTCTGTAAATCACGCAGACTGTTCAAATTCTATCAACAGTATCAACACTGTAATGCAGACTCTCACACATAGTGCAATAGCCTAAAGAAGAGTCAGCCACGAGCAAGGCCCTGTTGTGCTGGACCCAGTATCAATGTAAAGTCAAAGTCAGTCTTTACTCTAAAGAACTTATAGGGTATATCCACACAACTCTTGAAATCGAAATAATGCAGATTATCTCAATTTAAAAGATTGCAGGTCCACACTACATTTCCTTATCTCGAGATAAGGAGCTCCCTTATCTCAAAATAAGGAAAGTCATTTCAATATAATAAAGCCTAGTATTATATCAAAATGACAGTTAAATCAAAACTGTTATTTTTGAAATAACACTATGTGGATGTGTTAAATCAAAATAACAGTTAAATTGAAATAACACTTTTGCCCTTCTCCTTCCCAGGGTGGCGTCTTTTTCTATATACTGGTTGGGAGCATGGCCCTTCTAGACGGCCATCTTATCACACCTCTCATAGTGCCCTTCTCCTAAATCGAACTAGCAAGTCCTGTCCATGGACATGCTAGTTCGATCTGAGTTTCTAGTGGGGACCTGTTAAATCAATTTAACTTAAATCAATTTAATGATTTTTATAGTGATTTTATAAAATTGATTTAACTTATGTATTTAACTGCCTAAGTTTGGACATAGCCATAGTGTATAAAGAGACAAGAAGTGCTGGGTGCATATAGAATACAAGAAAGGTTTGGGGATGTCGAATTTAAGATTCAAGGTGATGCAAATGTTAATTTACTGGCTAAGTTCTGATTTGTTTCTTTTTTCTTATTTATTAAGATATTTATAGCTTATCAACTTAAATCACTTGCTTTGGTGCAATCTTTGAATAGTACATGACTGCAATTTTCGCAGTGTCCTATTGACTATATACACAGGTGATTAGTCATGGAATAGAAACTGCACCGCATGGCTTATTCAGCTGACAAACACAGAGCAAACAAAGTTGCTGTGTGTGGATATTGAGTCATTTGAGTTAGGAACACATTTTTTGCAATTATTCCTGAGGGGAACTGTCACTTCTTCAGTGCTTGTGGAAAATGAACTTGGAAGAACTGTGAATATGATCAGTCAAGAATTTGTGTAGACTGTCTCCTACAGTTTGCCCAGCTCTGGTGGGTACTTCTCTCTTCTCAGGAGACGTGATCTGAACTGTAAGGTGAGAGTGGAGAAGAAATTCAATTAAACACTTAATTTCTGGTGAAGTCCTCATTTTTTTGCATTAGCATCCAGCAAAGAGTAATTGAGAGGCACATTGGTAAAAGGTGAATATGCAGATGGAATTAGATTTTCATATCAACACATCAAATACAATTCTAGGCATCTCTCTCCTCTGACCCTGAGTAATGACTAGTGACAGTGTTCTCAATATCTCAATCAAAGAAATAGATTTAGCTGCAGAATCCAGTAGACAGCCCTTTTTCCTCCCCCCAGTGCAATTACGCTTACTGATTGATAAATACCTACTTTGTGCATAGGCTAGTCCCAAGGGGCAGCTAACAGTACAATAGACTTATTACCTGTGGCTATCACAGGAAGATAGAGTGTAAAAAGGTTAATGTATAAAGCACAGCTAAGAGACTGAAAGAATTAAAGGTGTGGAAGCACACTTCCGATTTATCAACATAAATAAATGAGCTGCTCCCAATATAAAAGATGTATTTTTCATGACACTTTAAAGTGTGATAAAATTCTTCTTTTAAAATAGCTGGGGCACGAAGCACTGGAAACGACTGCAGAATGGAATTTACTCTCTCATAGGTGCAAATCAGGAGTGACTCCGCTGAAATCAGTGGGGTAACCTGGTGGAAAACAAGCATGAGAAGAAAATGAGGCTTGATAGTGTCTAATGGGGATAGCGTCTTAAGGGCATAATGTTTTATGGGCAAGCATAATTTATTGTGTATGTTCTCCCCTCCCTAAATCATTTAAACAAACAAGGAGTCTGGTGGCACTTTTAATGACTAACAAATTTATATATCACTTGAGAACAAATCCCACTTCGTTCATGCAATGAATAAATTTGTTAGTGTTTAAAAGTGCCACCAGACTCCTTGTTTGTTTTGCTGGACTAGAATAACACTGCTACCCTTCTAGAACTAAATCATTTATTTTTCCTTCTTTTGATAGAGGTGGGCTTTGGCAGACATGGATCCAATTCTCCTATTTTCTCCTTATTGCTGGCCCAAAAATAGCTGCAAAGGATACTTACTATTCTATTGCTTCATTATAGTGACTTTTACACTGCAGTGCTCCCACAGCAATTTCCAACCCTACGGAGGGGACTGGCAGCTATGGGGCAGAGCATATCAGTTGTTTAGTAGCTCAGAGCAATGCTGCATGAGAATTTACGACAAGACCTGGTGGACAGGGGTGCTGGGACAATTTTTGTAGCTGAAACCATGTAAAACTCTTAATTTCTTATTTTAATGTTTTCTGTCCTGAAAAATGAATTTTGCAGGATATTAAATAAAATGCTCTTAATTAGATGCTTCCTTCTTTCAGGAAAAAGAAGTTTTAAGTGCATAAGGTTGTATTCCAATAGAAGATGAACACTTTAAAGTTAGCAGCCATACCTTCTGCAGAAAATGCCTTGATTTCCTTGGCTCTGACTTCAATTTCTTTGTTATTCAAGAGACCTCTTTATTAAGACTCTGTAGTAAACCTAACATATCTACAGCAGCCCCTGGTGGTGTTACACACCCTGTCATTTGGGCTCCTCTGTTCAGGCACAGAAGCTGAAACATAGATTGCAAGATCTTTCATTTGAACACAGGTTTTTGAAAAGGCTACATCGAACAATCAAATGGTGTTGGTAATGCAACAGACCCCTCAGTTACTAAGCAACTTCCTGAAAGAAGACTCCAAGGATCCAGGGAGAATTTAGGCCTGCATTGCTGCTCTTTTTATCACTCATTATCAATGTTGCTTTTGTAACCTGCTAGGGTGGGCTCAGATTCATTCAATTGCCCCTCTCCAGTGCCTCACAGAGAAAACCCCTGATGAAAGCAACTGGAGAGCCAGGATCCAGTTGTTAAAAGGACTCACAGCAAAGACTGCTCAGAGTTTCCATCCCACATTAAACTATTACTCAACAGAAAAGTAACAATGAACTTTATTAACTAACTAAACACACCTTATCCTAAAGCACCATGATACATTTAAACAAAACTGTAAGAAACCCAAGAGTCCCAAAGTTCAGGTGGAGTCACCCTTATCTCAATTGCAGTCTTTTAAGTCCTTGAGGCTTGAATGCAGAACGAAAGCAATCCTCATCCTCTCTAGCTGCAGGAATCTTCAGGCAGATGCCATGCAGTCCTTTCTTCCTCCTGTGTAGCCAGCACCATGCAATCAGGTCACTGGCCATCCAGCTCTCAGTTCCACTGCAGACAACTCCCCTGCAAAACAGTCAAAAGCTGGGAGAAAACATCCTGCAGTCCACTCCTGCTCAGCTCCTTTCACTGAGTCCCTTAGCCAATGTCCTCTGCAGCTCTCTGTTTGCTCCTCTACAGGCTTCTCTTCTCAGGCTTCTCCCTGGGCATGCAATTCCAGCTCAACAATAAAACTTGTGGGGCATGCTCAGTGTGCTCCCTCACCCTCTTACCAGAAGTTTCTGGTTTCTGGGCTGCAAAATCTGCCCAGCAACATAACCCAGCCATAAGGGTCCCTAAAAGAGATTGCACCTATTTAGGCACATGGGTTACACTTTTGCTGTGCATTCTGTCCCAGTGATTACCATACACAGAGGGAACAAAGTCAGCTGCTGGATCATCAACACCACATATGGATTTTCCTTGAAAGTCTCCCAGCCAAACACTAACAAGGCTCAACCCTTGACTTGTGGGCTATGTTGAATTCAAAGGTTGGCGTACACTGGCTCAAGCACATGCTGAATAGTGTAATTTCTTGACACTACATTCCAGAGGGAGGAGGGAATAATTACAGACAAATGAGAGAAAAGCAGCAGCAGGGTAAATATGGGTTTAAAGTAAGGGCGTCTCTTGAAGTGACAGGAAGGTGAGAAATGCATGGGAGCCAAAGACTACAAGAAGATGGTTGGGGAAGAGAGGCAAGAGAGGCTCTCTCTTCACAGGCACAGTCAGTAACAGGCAGGGAAGACCTATGTTTCACAGAAATAATTGTTAGAAAAATCTGTTGATCATCTTGACAAACACAATATCCCTGGCTTGCTGGACTTTCTTCCATAGCAGAACTTGGAGTGGGGTAAGCGGCTTTTGGCCATTCATGCATTTCCTCAGTCTCTGGGGACCACTGAGGGTTGGTTCACTTCCTGAAACAAGTTAAACAAACAAGGAATCCTGTGGCACTTAAAGACTAACAAATTTATTTATTGCATGAGCTTTCATGGGAGAAAATCCCACTTTGTCAGACGCTTTGAAGATGGGGAAACTTACACAATGGGAGGAAATAAATGCAGGCAAGTGTAAGTCATGGGTACAGGTCATGCTGTAACAGCAAATCAAAACAGTGATAAAGATTCAAACACTGGGACACAGCATACAGAGGAAGATGAGGTCAAATCACCTGTTATAATGAGAGAAAAATCCAATGTCTCAATTAAGTCCAGAAGCAATGCAACTGAATTTGCAAATAAATTCAATCTCAGCAGCATCTCCTTGAAGCCTTGATCTGATATTCATCTGTCCAAGCGCCACAATCAGCAAATTGTTAATGGAGTGATCAGGAAGATGGAAATGCTGACCCACTGGTTTTAGAATGTTATTTCTGATATCAGCTTTGTGCCCTTTTATTCTTTTGCACAGAGGCTGTCCTGTTTGTCTAATATATAAAGCAGAGGGGCATTTCTGGCAGATGATGGCATAAATCCCATTGGTGGATGAGCAGGTGAATGAATCTTTGATGGAGTAGCTAGTTTTATAAGGTCCTGTAATAGTGTCTTTTGTGCACATATGTGGGCAAAGTTGGCAGCGTGGTTTGTTGCATGGATATGTGCCTGCTTTAGTGGTTCTATTGTTAGGTCTGTTGTTGCTGGTGAGCAATGTTTCCTCTAAGCTGCACAGCCGTGGGGCTGTGCAGATCCCCACCACTGACCTGCACAGGGGATGCTGCCCGCTGTGCACGACTGGCAGCCAGAGCCCCTACCTGCCTGGAAGACACTGTCTTCCAGCCGGATTACAGCTCCTCCGGAGCTGGGAGTTATTAAAACTTCTGCCCAGAGAAGCTCTGATGGAGCATGCTCAGAACGTCTGAGCATGCTCCGTCAGTGCTTCTCCAGCTGGAGGAGCCATGGCTCAGCCCCACGCAGCTGAGTAAGAGTTCAGGGTGGGGTTAGGCCAGCTGGGAGGTTACTGGGAGGGAGCAAGCTAGGGTAGGAGGAGGGGATCTGGCTGACTTGCGGGGGTGCTTACCGGGAGAGCTGGGGGGAAGATTGGGCCCATGGGAGGTGCCGGATCAGGCCCGCGGGGGTGTGCAGGATCAGGCCCATGGGGGGGGGCAGCTTGCACAGCAAGCAACTTGAGTTGCTCAGTTGCCTCAGGGCCTTAGAGGGAATGTTGCTGGTGAGTAGCTGTTTAAGGTTTGGGGGCTGTCTGTAAGCATGGAGATGTCTGTCTCCCAATGCTTGAGAGAGTGAGGGATCATCTTGTACAAATAGGTTGTAGATCCCTGAGGATGTGCTGTAGAGGCCTGACGTGGAGGTTGTAGGTGATGACTAGTGGTGTTCTGTTGTTTTCTTTCTTGGGCTTCTCCTGTAGTAGTTGACTTTGGGGTCAACTATTTTACAACTGTTTTGATTCACTGTTACAGTGTGACCTGTTCCCGTGACTTACAGTTCCCTGCATTTATTTCCTCTCATTCTGCAAGTTCCCCCATCTTCAAAGCATCTGACGAAGTGAGATTTTCTCCCATGAGAGCTCATGTAATAAATAAATTTGTTAGTCTTTAAGTGCCGCAACACTACTTGTTTGCTTTACTGTGCTAGACTAACATGGCTGCCCCTTTGGAACTTGAAAGAAGTCAGAGTAGCTTCCATACATCACTTGGATATTGGCAGGGAGGAGAGGTATTTTGGCCATGTTCCTTTCTCATTTACCATGATGCCTATACAAGTAGCTTTGCTGGTGTTACGTTACACAGATTTCAAACCACTCTTGGAATCCACAACTGGCCAGCTGTGCCTGCTTCCTGCGACCAGGCATTAACCACGCAGAACATAGGTGACCCGACTGGTTAAAAGTCTGGACAAATTAGTGCAGCTAATATTATCATAACATGTCAAGTGTCTTTTTGTCTCTCTCTAGTGTAGTGTACTATGTAATACAGATGGCAGTGTGCTACTATCTCCAGACTAATGGACTTGATCTTTTAGATCAAGGAGTAGAGGTTCTTGCTTTTAGATATACAGAAAAAAGCTTTTATTTTTGGTTTTTCTCCACTCAGTGAAGTATCATCTAATGTTAGCAACAATATAAACCTTATTTTGCATCAGTGACAGTGGGAATATTTTTTCTTTTCTTTTCTTTTCTTTTCTTTTCTTTTCTTTTCTTTTCTT
>ML681963.1:53047901-53319410 GCA_007922195.1 Podocnemis expansa | reverse complement strand
TTTTCTTTTCTTTTCTTTTCTTTTCTTTTCTTTTCTTTTCTTTTCTTTTTTAAATAGCAATTTTATGCAGTAGGGAACCTTTTAATTCTCCCCTCTCAGTTACATATACAAACATAACAGATAGGCAGAAATGCATTATTAAAGCTATCTGTTTTTCTTGGCATTCCAGTAATTTAATAATCTGCTTGAGTTCTGCCGCTGCACTTTATGACATCATGAGAATAAAACCCATCCTTTGATTAATAGCTATTCAATCAATCCCTCCCTCCCTACATAGTTTCTTAAGTGTAATGGATCTGGAAGCTGTGCAAGCTAATTAAAAAAAAAGTTTGCTTTGGCCAGTGGGGTTAACCATTGACTTTGTAAAATTGAAGTGGTGGCAACATCATCCATGCAGGGCAATTCCAGATCATTAAGAGGTGAGGAGTAAGGGGGGTTATTGCTTCATGTGACCTGGTGAGTCTGGGTATTTCACCAAAGTAACATTGCAACAAATCTATGGCACTTTTAGACTTCTTAGTTATTACACTGCACAGTATGGCCACTTTGACTAACACAAAGGCAACAAGGATAGAACTCAGGCCCTTTGGGTTTTTGCAAAAGCATAGTGACTCCCATCATAAGAGCTAATAGAAACTCACCATCAGATAAATGCAGTATAGGGCATATGAAATGCAGAGGAACAATTCTGATTTCATCCAATGACTAGAAGAAGAGAACCACAGTATGGTGAGGGAGGTGAAGAAATTCTGTAGATACATGGTTAGCAGTAAAACTGCATCAGTGTAGCAATGACAGAAAATTTTAGGTGAGAAGGCTGCTGTGGGAAAAGCTGTTAACACTGCAACTGACCAATGGTCTGTTAAGAACTGAATTTGTGAAGCTATTTCCAGTGCACAGGAACAATTTTATTAAATTTACAAGCTTCTGACCAATGGTGCATACTCCTATGTGCCGGAAGGTAGTACTAACTGTATAAATAATGCACGTATTCAGATATACTCCTTTATAAATAATACCTGTAACACAATGTAGATGCCAGCCATAATGTTTACTCCTCAATAGCAGTGGTGGGCATGGAGAAGGCTAGAACAAAGGTAAATTGTACTTTGAGGTGATTGGCATGCTCTATGGTGATAGCAAAAAATAATATTGGAAGAATCTCTCTACACATCCAGCTACACAGTCTCCATTTAAATTGTCTTTAATCTGTGATGAATTAGAAGTGATAAAAACCTCAAGGAGAAACATTAATTTTGAGAGGTTTTGGGTGAAGTCATGTAACCTCAGAGGATAACCTGGCTATGGTTTTAAGCAGACAGACAGAATGGTAACAGCAAGGTTAGCATTCTCAGGCAGATCTGGTGTTTCTTTCTGAATGAGGTTTACCGATCTTGAGATAAGCAAAGGAGGATTTGCTACTGTAACCCAGGTGCTTGCATTGCAGCAATTAGTGGTGCAAATGGGGGGGGGGGGGGGAAAATGGACAGGAAAAAAAGTTTCTTGGCTTTGAGGGATTCTGCCTGCAGATTTAGAATAGAATCATAGGGTTAGAAGGGACCTTGTGAGATCATCAAGTCCAACCCCCTGGGGCTTGAACCCAGACTATCTATATATTAAGCAGAGGTGCTAGCCACTACACTATTCAGCCAGGGTGAAACACTGCTGGATGGGCCAAAGTCATCCAAAAATTGGATGAGGAGCGCACTAGGCATACTCATGATCAGTTTGAAGCTACTTGGGTGATTTCCATTACAGGAAAGCAAGCAGTTTGGCAGTATTCAGAATCATCTCTGAGCATGGGACCAGCGGGAACTCAAGGGAAGGAAGCAGAGTTTATCAACAGGAAGAGTGGGAACAACCAAAGAATCCAGTCGTGGAGCAGCATAAGGACCAGAAGGCTCTGTTGCACTTAGTGTGTTTGGAGTTCAGTTGGATTATACTGCAGTCTCCCTCACCCACTGGAGAAAAAGAGAATTAGAATTTGCTTCAGGCTGTGCAGATGGTAGACTGAGGTTGCAAAGACTCAAGGGGAGTCTGAAGGAGCATGTGAGGTTACAGTCATTTCCCAACTTTAGAACTGGTATACAGTGGCAGGTTTTGATATCATTCCACAGAGACTGAGAAGGGTAGATCCTTCCAGAGAAGAGTCCAAAAGGAATGCATGTAAGTACCTGCTGTGATAGGACAGATAAACACTTCCATACTCTCATCAGTTAAGAAGAGGTTAAAGAACCACTGTGGTCACAATAAATGCCAAACCACCACACCTGTAGGCTTGATGTGCCTGGGCGCAGGCCTGGAAATTAGAAGAACTCAGTCTAGTTATGCGGGTTGACAGTCTGAAGTAAATAGAGCTAGAGTCCAGATCTGGGTCATGGGCTGAGGAATGACTGGAACATGCTACCATCTAGTCTTCAGAAAGAAAGGGATAGGCTGATTTGTTTCTTTTCTTGCAGTCCCTGGGACTAATTTTTGACCATGAACCCTCCAGGAGCTGTGGCTTGCTGAAAGATTACTTTACTCCTTTGAGTGAGGGAGGTGTCTGGCTCCTGGTGGGCTGTGGAGCTATTGCCGTTTTGTTTGGACTGTCTTATGCCCATCTGGAAGGGAGGGTGGACTCATGAAGAGGTGCAGATGCAGGGCTATACACTAGGACCAGATCACAGTCCTAGGAATGATGTCAGGCCTAAGTATGCATTTGTCTCAAAGGGGACAAATTTTTAAGTTACTTGTGGGTATAGTTAAGTACAAAAGCTTGGGGTCAGCCTCCTGAAAGTGGTGACTTTAAAAGTTATTGACAATAGTCAAAGTTGTTCCATGGGTTACAAGTAGACAGTTATGCATTTATATGATGAAGTTTAGTATTGCTTTTCTCTGAGATATAACTCTGTAGAAAAATGTATAGATGTATAACCTGAATTCCTGAAAAACCTGCAACCCAGCAAAGAGGTAAGCCGAAGTACAGGAAAGAAATAACTGAAAATAGCCAAGTGCTTTCCCCAAACCTGTTATATTTTGGTAGCTCATAGTCCTACCTCTGTACACTGGCCTTCTGAAAAGCTGGATAAACCTATCTGAAACTTTTCCCTGTGTTAAGAATAGACAATGGGGAATAACATCAAGATGGCTGGTAACGAGAAAAGCAATCAGCCCTTCCTTGGAGACTGGCCTATCTTTAGAAGAATGGTTCTCTTTGGCTGAAAAAGAATACAGCCAGGGGTTTGGAGACTAGATGCGTGTGGTGGAATATTAGAGCTGAATTGTCCCTTTAGGCTTTGTCTGTGTTACAGTTAAAACTGTGGTGTGGTTGTGAAAGGATCAGTGTTCTACCATGATTGACTGATTGCCTTTCTGTAATTACCACTTGACTTCACCTGTTTGGAAAAACCAAAGAGTGTCCTATCATAGTTACAATGCATCAATAGTGGAACCAGGTTCCTTACCCAGTCTATAGTTATGCATAAGGATGCAAAGGAAATGGGCCCTATCCATTTATAGTGATGTTTTTGTTTAAAAGAGGAATTTGTTTTGCATGTTTGATGAAGCCAGATTGGAAG
Organism: Podocnemis expansa; assembly: GCA_007922195.1. Taxonomy (NCBI): domain Eukaryota; kingdom Metazoa; phylum Chordata; order Testudines; family Podocnemididae; genus Podocnemis; species Podocnemis expansa. Next base: position 53,315,850 of record ML681963.1, on the reverse strand, counting down.
CTCCTCCCAGCAGGGATGTTGGGTGGAATCTCACATCTCTGAAGGCAATGAAAGTTAGCAGCCTGGCTCCCATTGCATTTTTAATAAAGCTAGGGTTTTACCCCCTTTCCCTTTACATTCTGCAAACCGCTGAGGTGAGTCTGCAGTCCTACACAGACAATAATAAATGGTGCCTTGGATGATAGATTAAGGAAAAAGAACATGGCTAGAGAATTCCTCCTTAATGAGAAATATGTAAACCATGAACTGTAAATAAGACTTCTTGTTTAACAAGAGGGTTCTTCTCAGACTATACTACGATTTTAGGCACTGCAAGGGGAAGAGAGAAACAAAGCAATACTATGGGAATTGTCCCCTTCACCTCAGGAGGGAAAGTCAGTTGGGTGCCATATGTAATTGATCACATTTACGGTTACAGTGGGTTCATGCCGTGACCAGATCCCTGAACCCAAATGCTTTGATATTTGGCTCATAGCCAGATGCAGGTCTTTGGATAATGCCTCTCTTCGTGGTATACACTGGGTTTGCTACAAAGGAGGAGGTGTGGCTTGTTAGAGCAGTGCACCCAAGGGAACTGGGGAGCTGGGTCTCCTACGTTCTTGTCCTAGACTTGCTACTCACTCTGTGCCACCCACTTCACCTCTGTATTGCAGTTTCCCTTTTCAGAAAAGTGGGTGCAAGAAAACCTTGCCTTTCTTGCTGGGGTGGTGTGGAACAAAGGTGTCAATCATTAATAATAATCAAGGCCTTTAGATATCTGGCAGGGGAAAGGATGATAATTGTATCCATGGCTATATCTACATTAGCAAGCTTAATTTGGACTTTCTTAGTCCAAACTAAGCAGTTCTGCATTCGTTCAAACTAACTGAGGCTTTTTTGTTTGAACTAGCCATGCTTTTTTAGCCATGTTTTTTAGTTTGAACTAAAAAGTTAGTTCAAACTAAAAAAGCATAGCTAGTTCAAACTAAAAAGTTAGTTCAAACTAAAAGAAGTGGCTGGTTTGAACTAGCTGCTTAATTTGAACTTTTTAAGTTTGAATTAAGGTGTCTACATCGCCCTAGTTTGAACTAAAGTTCGAACTAAGTGCTAAGTTCAAACCAAAGCTTTGCTTATTTTTTAGTTCAAACCAGCCAAAAGCTAGTGTGGACATGGACCAAATTAGTCCAGACTAAGCCTCCTTAGTCCGGATTAATTTGGCAGTGTAGACATAGCTGAGGGTTCCTATATGGCACTAACCACCATTGCATCTGAGCCCCTCACAGCTCTTAATATATTTATCCTCCTGTCACAGCCTTTGATTATAGGCTAGTGCTAATATCCCCATTTTACAGCCAGGGAACTGAAGCAGTGAGAGGCAACGGCACACATCCTCAGAGATGTTAACATCTAATTCCCATTGAAGTAATCCACTAGCAGTAAGAACCTAAATACCCTTGAGGATCTGGGCCTAAATAACTCACCACAGGTCATACAGGAAGCTGGCAGCAGAACAGGGCCTTAAAGCCAGATTTCCCAACCTCTAAGCTCTTGTCCCCTTTTGCCACCATGACTCAGTTAAATGTTTATATGCCACAGAGCACTGAAGAAAATAACAAGCAGTTTTGCTAAGTAGACTGTCTACCCTTAGCCTATCCTTCAAGTTGACAGATGAGGATTTTTATTGCCTACTATTACTTAATGAACTCTTCTGTGGTAAATGTAATTCAATATAGCTTCTGATTCCTAGTTTGTCATCAGTCCTTTACTAAGGAAGAAAAATGTAATAAGGCTTGATGATGCTTTCATCTTGTTAACATTAATTGCGTTAGGAATGTTGGAGAAAAACCTCTCAATGGGTTTAAAGTCTGGAGAACCCCACAATGTATTGTAATTCAGGGCGAGTGCAAGCTGACTGACCCAAAACAGATACCTTTTTCTAAAATGTTTGGCTGATTTTTATTTTGTTCCATTTAAATTTGTCGCTCACATTTGCAGTCCTTGGTCTTGGTCGGAACAGAAAGTGGAAATACTAGATGGATAGTGAATGAGAGGGATGTTCTGACTTGGGCAGGAGTAGGTAATAATAGAAATCTCATGACTCTTTTTGTCTGCCAACTGTTGGATATAAGCACCTGATTATTATGGGAACTGGATCGCCCCCTGAACTTTCTGTTGTTCCCATTTTCTTATCAAAACTTAGTAGCTATAATTGTGATATGGAGTAATCCTTTCAAATTACAACACAGAACAGGAGGAAATATGGGCAACACCTTGGGACTCAAAAGTCTAAATTCCATTATTTGGGGTTTTTTTTTGCAAGTTTGCACATGTTTTGATCTTAACGTTACCCACTGGGAAACTCAGGTATGGCACAATTAAGTTAGTTACTGAACCAGAGTTTCCTCATCTGCAAAATGGGAGTAAGAATATTACAGTTTCTCAGGATTGATGAAGTTTCATTAGAGCCTTAGCTGGGATTTTTTTAACATGAAAATTTTTACCTTGGCAACCTTAATTCAGCTCCTCTGTGCTGTTGATTATGCTAGTGTTTAATTATATGATTACATATTATTTTATTCAACGGGGGCCCAGCTCTTTCATCACACAAAGACAACTGATGCTGGTGATCAGTCAGGGTTGTATATGGAAGGAGGCTGTTGTTAGTAGGTCCCTTGCCTCATTTGATGAAGTTGGAAGGTGCGTAGTGAATGCAGCAGGTGGATTGCATGGAACGAAAGGATGATCTCATGGTTAAAGCAGCTGAATGCTGCCCTGGAAAACCCAGTTCTACCTTTGCTTCTGCCACCCGCAGAGTTCCTGTGCGGTATTGGGCAGTCACTTAAACCAAACTTTTCAGAGTTGGTTGCTAATTGTGTGCTCATCATTTTCTGGGCGCCTGACTAGAAAGCCTGGAGTTTGGCTGTCAGTTAAGTACCTGCTTCTGCAGCTGAGGTCGATAGGAGATATTTTGACATATAAAGGGCTGTACAATGCAAAGTATCTCAACAAATCCAGTCAGGGAAGCTCAGATTGGGCACCCAAAATTAGTGGATCCCTCTCTTTACAACAGAGACGATGCCACCCTTTGCCATACAGAGATTTGAAAATAAATTTATTAATGTTTGTACGCAGGCATTAACTACTATGAAAAAGTCCATGAGGCAATGATTCATTCTATCTTCAGAGTAGGTTTTGACTATTATGCAGTAAATATACTGCACAGTGAGGATAATGCAACACATCTAATCATGTATTGAGCCCTGTCCATCCTGTGCACTGAGTAAGGCTAGGGTGACATGGAAAGTGTCAGATCATGGAATCACATGAGACTGTGATTGGTGAATAATTATTATTGGTTGAGGAATAAATAAATAAATTTGAACCACTTGTACAGATTGATGATGCTATGCCACTTTTCCCAAGAGTACTGTAAGGGCAGTAACCTTGTTGTTCTGACTAAATTCCAACTGAAGTAACTGCATTCATCTCTTCTAATTTGCCCTTCAAGTATTCAATGAGTTCTTCCTTCATCTTGTACCTGAAACAATGGGTAATGTTAATGTGGCTGGGTAAACAGTTGCCATGTCCCCTTCCAGAGGTTGGTGAAATGATCCTGATATGTAGAGTGTATAAAGCACTATAAGCCTTAAATTAAAAGTGTTATAGAAATTGTTGCTGACACCAATGAGAGGGCAACATATGGCCCTTAGTTTTTTTGTTTTTTTTTAACCCCAACTGCCTTGGCATGCCTTTCATAATATTTCAGCTTGTGTTACATTATCAAGCTGTCACGTTATCCACAAGCCACATGTAGTGAAGGACATTGCTACTTCACAAAAACACTGGAGGGTCTTAATTGTTGACCTAATTGTGTCTGATAGAAGTTTTGCCTATGGTTTGACTCATGGGGAGAGAATGGCTAGCAGATCCCTCCTGCCATAGCATAGATTTCTTACAATAAATGGCCCTCGGTAGAATCAATCATCTGTACAACCTGAAATAAAATGCTGACACAGTGTGGAGAAAGAGAAAGAGTAGGTTAATAGTATGTTTGAAATGTCACCTGAAGGATTGCTGTGAGATTAGATGTCAAGTGTAACCAATAGGGATGATGCAACTTTGAAATCATTTATGCCTTACTTATCTGAAGCCTCTAAAATCTGACTGGAGTGAGGGGTAATCTCAGGGAGCACATTGTGTTGTAAAAGGAAGAAAAGTTTGAATGTTTTTCCTACCTCAACTTCCTGGAGTCATCTACCCAGGAGTTATTTGTCATTTGGAACCAGATCTTGCATGATTCTGAGCATCCTGACAGGAGTGCCCCTGACTCAGAAAAAGACCTGGGGCTCCAGTGCTAGGATTCAGGGCTCACGCGCTTTAAGTGCACTGCTGCTGCAGCCACTGCTGCAGCAGACTCAGGGCTCAGGTGCTGTGACTCAGGGCTCAAACCCCATAAGCCCGGGGCCAGCAACACCCCTGCATCGTGCACTAGATCCAAGGCTTTGAAACCAAGGGCATCCAGAGCTGATCCAAGGCACTTAAGAAGTTTTTAGGCATCGTAGCATTGTCTTCCAAAGTACTGTAGGTTAGATGCTGAGAAGGGGGCTGAAAACCCTTAATTCTCATTGAATTTAATATGGATTGAGGGTGCTCTACACTTTGCAAGGAACAGGTCTTGAAAACACATGGGCTATCTCTGTTGTCCCAGGTGTGTGAAGGCAGAGATCAGCTTTGTTCAGTTTGAAATGAATGTGTTGCTCTCCCTATATATGCACTTCATAATGCTCCAATGTGGGGGAAGACAGTCTGGGTGTTGTATAGCCACCATATTCTGGACTTACTCTGACATCCCATTGTGCTGTGGTTATGTTTGGGATAATCTTTTCTCTCATTGCTCAGCAGACTGCATGGCCTACACAGCCCTGTTGTTACATCACTTGCATTGCAGTAGTACCTAGAAGATTCTCTCATGGACCAGAACCCCACTGTGTGTGTGCTGAACAAAAAGGAGTTCCCCCACCCTTCAAGGTTTACAGTCTAAAGTTTTATCTATCCAGAAAATTATACTGGTGTAATTACTCTGCTATAGTTGGACTCCCCATGTGGATAGTCTTGTTCCAGAGGGTTGAGTGGCTTTTTCTGATTTAGCCTAAACTGTTTCAAAAGCAATGTGAGCTAAATCAAAAAAGACACTTACACCAGAATAAGAGTCCACATGGTGAGATACATCAATCTAACTATAGTCAGTCTGACCTCACCCTTAACCACACATTGCTATAACTCCCTATATAGACAAGCCCTAATGAAATACCCACTGAAGTTAGTGCACAGGCCGAATGCTACATTATTGGTTGCAGGACCTTAATGGTTGCAGACTGTAAGCTTTTTGCAACAGAGGCTTTAAAACCAGTTAAAGGCCAGATGGGATCAACGATCACCTAGTCTGACCTTCCATGTAACAGGCTGTAGAATTCCATTGAGTCCTTCCTGCATCTAATCCAACAACTTGTTGGACTAAAATAGAAAAGTACCCATCATAGTTACATGTGGAGTGCCTACCATGCTGAGGCTGTTTTACAGATAGAGTACCAAGCAGAAGCTATATTGCAAGGGCAAAAGCTCACTTTCAAATGATAGAGCTTGAAACTCTGAATTAAATAAAGGGAACATAGTAAAATAAGTTTCATTGTACAGGACTTCTGGCTTTCTCTTCTGTGATTCCAAAAGTTAGATAAGTATCATTGTTCCAGTTATAAGACAAAAGCATTTCACCCACAGGGTCAAGCCACATAGCTACTGAGTGCTTCCGTGTTAATCTCACTTTGAATACACAACTCAAGTTATTATCTCCAAAATGTAGTATCATGATCCTTTTTCTATCAGCCATCTTTATTACAGCAAAATTCAGTTTTAAGCTGCTCAGACATTTGTCATAAAACATTTTTTATTATTTATCTCTATCTTACCCCCCCCCCCAAAATCTCATTTGCTTCTGCTAAACAAAACTCTCCTCTTCCAGATGAATTGTTGTGTAGCTGTTTCTTAACACATAAGTCATGTAGGCTTATTCTAAACAGAAATCTTCACTGTGAGAAATACAAAATAAGTCCTTATCTGACCTCAGGATTCTTCACAGACACTGGAGCTTTAGTGACTCCAAATGATGCATCAAAAAGTTGGATGATCTAAAAGTTTATACCACTCCCATTGGAAGAGAAGTATGGGTTAGTCCTCATAGATCCCCCAGACATAGAACTAAACCTGTAAAACATTCAAATTAAATACAGTTTCATTACATCTTCCTCCACATATTTTTCCCTTTCTTTTCAAACTTATTGTTTGACATTTTGATCAAGGGTCAAATTTTCAAAGGTATTTAGATGCCTCAAGATGTTGCCAGCTATGTTCCCTGTACACGCACACAGGTCATGAAAACTGCGCACACAAAAAAATAAAGCATGCACAACAAAATTTAACAGTGCTAATATTTTTTAAATTTCTACTCATAAATGGGAGATGGATTACAGTCTGATTCACCAAATGTTTGGTCACCCTCACTGAAGCACGCATAAATTTGGACACTAGTTCCAAAAATTTGCACAAAAGAAATTTTTTGCACACATGGGCTACGAAAAATTAGAGGGAACACTGGTTGCCAGGTTCTTTCAGAATCCTATCTGTATTGTTAGATGTGTAAATACCTTTTTAAAATCTAGCCCTAAGAGCCATAGACCATGTACAGACACTTGTCTCTCTCCCTTAAACTTTTGCACTGTTGTTACAAACACATAGTTCTCCAGCATTTTAACTATCATGTTCAGGGGCTTGTCTCTACTGCAAATTTAGTGAAGTGCAAGTGGTAGATGTACCATTACTGTGGGATTCATAAATTCTACAAAAAATCGAAATTCAGAACATTGAGATTGATCACAGGGAGAATTTTTTTCACAAACGTTATTTAATTTGTTCCTATTGCCAACCTACTACCAAATTTGAAAATTTTGTCATGTTTTGAAAAATGTTCTAGAAATTCAAAAATTTCCACCTCCACTTTAATGTTTTATCACTCTTGTGATGGACATAGTTGTGTAACCATTAACATTTTGTTTCCTGACTAGTGATCCTCTACATTAAGTCTGTCTGTAGGGACAGTTTCCTTTTTTTTGCAAGGCAAGTCTGATGCTGCATGCTGCAGAGCAGACATGTACACTGTACTCTTATTTTTGTTCTTGCTACCTGCCCTTTACTAAACTAAGTCATTCAGTGATTGGTTTTGGTGATTGGTTTTGTCTCTGGAAAACAGCTCTTCTCAAAACATGCAATGAAAGGCTGAAACTGATGGGAGGCGGCTTTGGAACAGTTTTTTTTGTTGTTGTCTAATAGAGATTGATTGAAATCCAAATGCTTTACTGGCACATGGCAGTTTTCACAATGCTTTTGATGGAAAAATGTTGAAATACATTTTTTTGTTTAGACTTTCATTTCACTTGTTTGGAGTCATATTTTCCATAATACACTGTAATGTTCTAGTGTTACAGAAGTAAAACAATTGAACGTAATAGCAGCAAAACATTTTTGTGTTTCTGAATCAGATTTCTCAAAATTGTTTTGTTGTAAATTTTGACTTTTTTTTGTTCAGATTTGGAATTAAAAGCAAGGAAGGAAATCCCATGTTCTAACTAGATCTACTCGGTAGCTCCATGTGGCTTTATTATAATTCACCAAATCCTCCCATGATCTGTTATGAGAACTGGACCAGATATCAGTGTACACGTACCCATATGAATGAGAAAAATGATACTGTGGCCCATCGCCTGCCATTGCTGGTGGCTCACGTACACTGTTGGATGGTTTGGATGGGTTCCTCTGCTGGTACGAATAACCAGGCTGAACCACAGGGATATAGTTCAACAAAGGGGTGTACGGTGACCGGAAAATCTGCTGTGGACTGTATGGAGCTACCTACAGAGGGTGAAGAAACGAATAACATGAAATCGGTGAAACAAAATCTACAGCCTGATTGGCAAATTCCAGTCAGAACTAGAAATGGATGAACTATTTCAATTTTTGAAACTGATAGTTTGACATTTGAAAATTATATTTAAAAAGGAAAATAATTTGACATTTTTGCACAAAAAAATCTCCTTTTTTAATGACTGTGGGTCTGGTTGGAATTCTTAGGGGCTTTTTTTTGTTTGCTTGGGTTTTTTTTGGGTTTTTTTGGTTATTTAATCAGTGACAGTGCTAATTTTAATAAAATGGGGAAAATTTTGGAGAAACAGTCTTCCTTCCCTGTTACCATTTTTTGACTATCTGAATTAAAACTTCAGCTCCTATTGATGCTAAAGTGGTTGAAAGTATATTCAGCACTGCCCAAAATCTAAGTCTCAAGTTCTTGGGTATGTCTACACAGCACTTTTATTTCAAAATAACACAGGTTATTTCGAAATAAAAGATATTTGGTCCACATGACATTTTCTTATTTCGAAAGGATGGATCCCGTCCTTTCAAAGTAAGAACTGTTGTTTCAAAACAGGTTAAACCCCGATTGTTTTGAAATGGCTGTTATTTCAAAATGGTTATTTCGAAATAAGGCCATTTGGACATGTTGTTTCAAAACAACATGTCCAAACAGCCTTATTTCGAAATAACCGTTTCAAAATAACAGCCATTTCAATATCAGGCTTTCCCTTAATTCGAATTAACATTTCTTAATTCAGATTAATTTATTTCGAAATAAGGACTTTATTTCAAAATAACTCATTTCGAAATACTTATTTTGAAATAATGATGTGTGTGTAGACATAGCCAAGAAGCTTAAGACATTATGACAATTGGCTGTAACTTAAGCAACAGATTACCTTGTGTCACTTCCTATGGAAGACTTGTAAATGACACAAAACACATCAAGCATATCAGACCTGAAAAGGGCTCCTCACCCTAATTGCTATTCTTCACATGCAAAGAAACTATGGTGTTGTTCACATCTTATTCAATGAACTCAGCATAATAAAATGCTTCTAACCGACATCTCCATTTGGAGAAAAAATTTCAGTGATGTCTGCTGTCTGGGGCATGCCTATCTTTTCAATTTTTACCCTTTGTCCTAACTTCCCGCAGATCAGAAATGGAAGAAAAGAGCTGTCTTTGAGTGTTATGTGGGTTGCATTTTGCCAGAGAAGCCTATTTATCTCAGAGACGATACCCAAAGGGGATTGGTTAATTTACAGACTACAAGGGACATGTCTAATGTCTGTCTGGAGAAAGACCTGCAAGTTGTGACATGGTTCATTTTCAAACAAATGTTAACATCTATCTTTAAAAAAATGTTGTCTTGTTAGATTTTCAGAAGGAAAAGATGGAAGAAGCAAGCAGAATCAAAGCATTGTACGTGTTGTGTAGCAAAGAAATATTTTTTGCTGAAGAGTAAATTATGTCTTCAGCAATTCCCTTAGCTTTCATGGCTGTGTGGAGTAGTGCCTCCTGTTTTCCTTGCCTCTAGCAGAGTGAGGGTATGGAACAATGAGATAGCCACTCCATAGCCTTTAAGTTCTGGTAATCACTGTTGAGCCACAATTTGCATAGATGAGAATTTAATCTATTAGAGTCACTAAGGCCTGGTCTACATTGCTGGCAAAATTTAGTGGCAGTCAATGGGAATAGTTATACAAGCTACTTTGTGTAGCTTGCATAACCCATCAACTTGGTAACTTCCCTTCTATGCACCATCTTCATGGCACTGGGCTGATGGGAAATGCATAATCATCAATGCAGTGCTATGCCACTTGAGGGGGTGGTTTTATTAGATTGCCTTGCACATTGACTGAGCTTTTTTCTACTGGCCACTCAATCAATCTAGAAAACTTGTTCCGATGGTAGTGAACTTGCCACCATCAATGTAGACGTACCCTTAGTCCTGACTCAAGGATACCCCCAAATGACCATCTGTGTCATCTATTTGCAGTTTTACAGAAGACTTTAAGAGCCCTATCTGGAATCAGGGCCTGCTTATGCTAGATGCTGTGCAGTGATGAAGGAAAAGACAGTTGTTGGCAAAAGAACTTGCAGTCTAAATAGAAAAGGCAAAGTGCGGAAGGGGCCACAGCAAAATTTATCCAAGCAAGCTTACAAAGCACAGCAGGGCTGGGCTGACCTGAGCACTTTGGTGTCCTGCTGCTAAGGCCAATGCCCTATCCATTAGACAGCACTGCAACACAACTATTGCTGGGAACATTTCTGTTGAACGTGATTATACTACCTCACTCCGCCTCCCCCCAACCCAGGATGATACTGTGTGTGTTGTAGGACACTGAAAAACTCTCCAGAACTGCTACCATTTCAAAGTGATGGAATTTAGCTTTTTCCCTAATTGATATTTTAGCTTCCCCCTTCCCCTCAGAAATGATCTTTGACCTGATCAGTTGGATGCATGAGATCAAATCAGTTGCCACTCCTGATCTCTGAGGTGCCTCTTACTGTCATGGCTTATCTCGCTGAAGTGCATCCATTGTTCTTATCCTCATTCATAAATTAACTCGCAATAGAAATGCACATTTCACGATGCTGATTGTACCATTCTTTAAAAATGAAAAAAGCACTTTCCTACATTAACGCTAAATGAAGTATATACAATTGGATATTTTGGTTAGAGGTTTGGGCCAGGCCCTCAGCTAACATAAGCTGATGTAACTCCACAGCACTATGCTGATTTATGCTGTTGGAGGATCTGGCCCCCAAATCATTTTTTGCAAAGCTACTAATGTCAATTATGCCACTTGACAAACAGCTCTGTCTAATCTGCTGTGCTTAGCATCTGCATACTGAAAATGAAAGCATATTTATAACCATTTAGACACACCTGTCTTGAATAGCATCCTAGGGGAGGGTGTAAAGTCTGCTGGTATGGGATCCGTGCTCTCTGTTGGTACAAGCCCTGTTAAAAATATGTAAAATATGACTTTAAAACACTCTGACTGGGTTTCATTATTACTGTGAAATACTTTGCTTTCTCTTTCCAAGAGCATGCTATATGTTCCAGAGAGTAGAGTTCAGCTGAATTTAGTCAATATCTTTGGCCAGATTTCTCCTCTCTGATTCCCCAGATATAGTTCTGTTCTTTTTGTTACAAATATCTGCTTTAGGTTTTTCATTCTCCACCCTGAACCCAACTTTCTGTTGACCTCAGTGAGAGAAGCTACTTGAGTACAGAATGGCACTAAGCTGCCATTGTACACACCCCTATCAAGCAGCTGGTGAATGCCCATGAAATACAACTGTGATTGATTGCAAAATGATACATGATGTTAAGGCCAGTCAAAGCACCTAGTCATAAGGATAAGATCTGCAAAGTGGTCAAGGGAGTTATGTGTTCAAACCCCATTGAAACTGAATTGGGTGTCTAACTACCCTTCAAATATCTCTGCCCAATCCACACTCACTTTCAGTGGGAGATGGGGAAAAAACTTCTATAGGCAGCTTTAAGAATCACACCTCCAAATATGTAGCTGCATGCCCAGGTCAGCAGGATTGCTAGAGAAATTAGAATAAAGAATCATGGGGTAACAGACACATCTTTCTGCCCTGGGTGACGTAGCATCTGTAGAATTGTTGACCAAAGCCCATGTCTCACGTGAAAGTGCTGATATGCAGTGAAATTATTCAGTGAAGAAAAAGAGAGCTGGATGCAATGCAAACTCTTTCTTTTTTTGCCTAGATGGAAACAGTTAGATAAGGTGGATCCTTGAGAGGAAAATGAGACTGGTCTGTGTGAAAAGGCAAGACGGGTGATAAAACTCAGCCATGGGACTAGGGTGGGATCTAGAGTTCTAACAAAGTGTGACCTGGGCATAAATAAATTGTAGAGGGAAGATGGGAGGTGACTGAAGAAATTATTCCATGTGTTAATTAAATGAAAGAAGAACAGAACTGATTAAAATTTTTCTGGCAGATCATTACTTCCCCATCAGAAAATGTTGGTGCAGCTAAATCAAAATATTCTGTTTATCTATTGACTCAGGCAGGGGATTTTAGGAAAAGAAAGGATGGTCTCATGGTTAAGGTACTTAAATGCCACCCTGAAAAATTGCATTCTATCTTTGTCTTTGCCACAGAGTTCCCGTGTGATGTTATTCAAGTCAGACTTTTCAGAAGTGGCCACCAATTGTGCATTCCTCATTTGCTGAGTGCCAGACTTGAGACACTGATGTTTGACTTGTAGAATTGCTGATTAAAGTCATTGAGAGATGTGCTTTGAAGTGCTTTTAATTCTAAATACTCAGAAATATCATGTCCTAGCCCAGAGGTCTCAAAGTAAGTGGCCAAAATTAGTGGATACTTTTGAGCTTTATCGCCTTGCTTCCTTTTTCCATTGTAATCCTTCTCCTATCCCCCAGGTTTTATAGGGACATTGTGCAAATAAATTCATTAATGTTTGTGAAGCTTCTAGATACTATAAGGATGAGCACAATCAAAAATCCCATGAGGAAATTCATAATTCTGTCTTCAGACTTAGGCTATGAGCATATGTGGTAAATAAGGCCTGGGGCCACACAGAAGATGAGGAGAAAGCAGATATTGCCTAGCCGGTCATAGAGACAGCACTCAGTGAGGTAAAGGGCCCTATGGAAAAATATACAGTTATCATGAAATTCAAGACTGTATCATAATGTGTACACATAAAGGAGGCTAAATTAAGGCTGCACAGGCAACCCTGATTTGGCATCTTTCTCTGTAAATGTTTGATGCCATCAAAAATCCATTTGGGTGTTCTAGAAAATAAATGGTAAACTGGTGCAAACCTAAAACTAAAAACTGGTACAGAGCAGGGTAGAACATAATTGACTGTCTCATAAATTCAAAACCCTCCCAGTCAAGCATGAACACTGACGCACTGTGCCTCTTGTTCTTTTTATGCTTTGTTTGCCACTCAGTTATCATTTTTTTTGGCACACTCAGAGTTGGTTTGTCATCTGGTTCCCTTCATATCTCCCAAATGGTACAAAACAAAAAGTAGGTTCGGAAGCAAGTCTGAGGGCAACTGTATGCTTTCCAGACTTAGATCTGACAATGACAAACAAGAAAGGTGCATATTTTATTTTTATGTTACCTGGAACTGTGGAAAGTTTGAATGGTTTGGGAAGATGGGGGTTGGAGGATAGTTAAGGCTGAGCCACACTGGCTGGTTTAAGGATGTGGTTGTTGAACTGGTAGCAAAACGTGGGGTGAAAACATTTCCATTGTATTTCAAGTTGTTCTTATCTGATGTTGCAGTAGTTACTGTAAAACAAAAGACAGTCCAACACATTATTAAACAGATGTAATGGGTTTTTCTTTGCTCATGTGGATCAGTCAAAATGAAGAGTGTGCTTCCCCTGCAACCAAAATTTACTTAAGATCTTAGCTACTTCCACTAGCTATGATCGTCCAGTATGAAGACCCAAATTCAACAGTTAGAACTTTAAATTCTCTAATTAGCAGAACCATTCCCCCTAGTCTTTGCAGGACCCGGAATAAAATTTAACCATCTCAGTCATAAGGATGAATGCTTCTAGGGTAAGAATGGAACAAGACCCTTTGCACCCCATTTAAAGATCTCTTTAAGGTTAGGGAAAATGCTGGCTACTTTATAGTTAATTTTTAGCATCTCTGGGCTACGATATGGGTAAGCCAGGATTTTTCAGAGTGGAGTAATGATGTTGAGTGCCCATCCTGAAAGAGCTTCTAGGGACTTTCAGAGGACAGATGCTCAGTACTTTCTGAAAAATCTGGGCCCTTTAAAGTGACTTAGGTTGGGCTCTAAATGATTTATGGCACTGAAAATACTTTAGTTAATTTTGGAAAATCTTGGACCATAGGGGCCAATTCTCTTTTCACAAAGTGTGAGATAATGCATTATGGGCCCGATCAATACTCATTGTAGTCAATGGAAAGAGTCCTATTGTTTTCAGTTGGTGGTGAATCAAGCTTTGTCAGTATTTATCCCATAACCTTCATCATCTCAGTTTAGCCTACCATGAAAATTGTACCCTTGCTAATATATAAGGAGAAACCTGCAGTATTTATTTCAAGCACTGAAGACATTAAAGTAGTTCTATATCAACTTTCAGGTTGGCTTCCTTAAAAAGCCACCAGTCATATCTGCCAGTCCATGAGTTCTCAGTATCAGGGTCACAACCAGCCCACACGTCCCATGTTGTTAAATGGGAGAAGGGTGGTGCACAGAGTCCAGCTGGATGAGAGGGGGATGCTGTGAGTTGATGCTGGTATGAAACTGAGGATCATACTGTTGAGAACCATTTGTCCCCTATAGCAGGCTCTAGAATGACACTGCTGAACATCCAACATAGCAGTGAATGCCAGGCCTGTTCTCCATGTCTGCCTGCAATAGCAGGGGACCAGACGTGACTCAGGAGGTCCCTTTCCATTCTAGGAAAGCTGTGTTTTAACCATCTTCTGCTTTACTTTGTTCCCCCCACCACTGGGAACAACCGTTTCAAAATAATGGCTATTTTGATTTCAGCCGAGGTTTTACTATTTCGAAATAAGGTTCATTATTTCAAAATGACTGGGCTCGTCATTTTGAAATAATGAAACATCGTTCGGACATGACAACTTTTAAATTGAAACAACGGTCATTGTTTCAATTTAAAGGCATCATGTGGACATAGCCACTCAGTCTCAAGTTGTATTTTCTCAACATCCCTTACGTGTATTCTGAAGTCCCTCGGTGACGGAATCAGCATCAGTTTTTGAGCAGATCTTGGCAAACACTGGCAGCTGCTTCTTCTGCCCTGTAGTTTGACTTTCTGCTTTTGTGGAAGCTGGAGGCACTGCTGTGCTCTCTTTACAGGTGGGAGAATTTAAAATGTTATTTTGTAGATAGTCTTTGGTCAGCCTGGTTTCCTCCACCACTATCTGGTTATCTGGCGTTCTGACAGCCTCTGTCTGTTTCAGAGGACACTGTGCCAGTAATTTAGTGATCTCTGTGTTAGAAGCCACTGTATTACCGCCACCATTGTCCACTCCTCGAACATTCTTATAGGTGCATTTTGCAGGGCGCAGAATCCCAGTGATGGTGGATTTTGTAGAAAGCTGAGCATCACAGAGAGATTTTAGTTTCATCTCCCTCTCTTTGCTTCCAATCATTGCTCTGTACATGCTTTCTACTGCTTCTGTTTCATCTAGCAACTGGTCTCTATTGGAAAGCAAGATAAGGCTGTTGTTTGAAGAAGTCTGATTTAAAGTAGAGGAAGTTTTTTTGCTTCCTACTAAACCTTGCATTTCTGCCTCACTAATGTTCTCCTGTGTAAGGCTCAAGTACTCCTGTTCCACCAGAAAGGAAATTTCATCTTTGACACAGTTCTGTTCCAACGATCTACGTGAAAGAGAAGAGTCTAACATGGTTACTGCACATTTAACAAGGATTACTGTTGACATCTTGGATGAAACTTGGTCATAGGAATGTAAAGAATTATAGTGAGAGATGTGCTTAAAAACTAAGTTCTAGGTCTACAAATATTTATATGCTGCAAAATGAAATCCAAGCCTGCCTACACTAGGAAACTTCCTGTTGACAAGAAGGGCATATGAGCTTATGCTGCCCCTGCTATGCTTGAGTTCAATATTGAGTTCAGCTGTAGAGTCAGAGTGAAGAGATGGAAACAGCCAGAAGCACGGCTGAGAGCTCTTTAATTTTAAGCGTGTCACCTAGATCCAACCATCGTTGGGACTGTCTGTTACCATCCTATTTAAGTTCTCAGTCCTTTTTTTTTTTAAGTGTGACTTTAGTCTTAAAGTGCCACACAACTCCTTGTTGTTTTTTTACTGGACTAGACTAACACAGCTATCCCTTTTGAAATTTTATGGATTATGACCATGTGACATCACAGGCTGCCAGCTACTAATACTAATGTCTCTAGCGTTCCAGAGAGACAAGATGGGTGAGATTCTATCTTCCAGTTGGTTCCATTGTCCACTAGACCAGGGGCTCTTAACCTGGGGTGCCCACATCCCATAGGGGTGTGGGAAGTATTTCCAAGGAGTAACGTATTATTTAAACATAGAACGCCCAACATACTTCAAACGTCACATCATCATGACAGATGAATTTTTTTTCTTGGGTGGGAGTGCAGGGTTACCATGTATCGCTGTAGTGGGAGTGGGGCCTCTAAAAGCTTAAGAACCCCTGCACTAGAGTATCTTTCCTACCTTTGGCTATTTAGGGCATTGATACATATTAATAAGTTCCTCTGCAGAAGGAGTCAAACTATTGGTAGAACAAATATTTAGTGGAAGCATTGAGGTTAGGTTAGAGATCCATTAAGGCAGAGTTAGACATGATCCTTTAGTGTAGCTTGCAATGAGACTGACTTCAATGTGAGAGTTTGGCTGACATTTTGAGAACAGAACCCTGAATTTGAAGTCTAATCAGAATACACAGTCCCTTGACCCATGCAATACAAATCACCAGCTAGCTGAAAGAGCTAACCAGGCAATATCTGCTAGGTGGCTGCACAGGTGATAGCAGAACCCTTCTGAGACAGGTTTTGTGTTGGGGCCAGGTGGAAAGATTGGGTTTACCTTTTATGATTGTTGTTGGAGCATATTCCTCTGGGAAGAAATAACTGCATCTCTGGGGAAAAAGAAGGAAATACTGATAATGGTGGAAGCTTAGGGATGGTCTACACTTACAGAAAAATTTGGTGCAGTCAACAAGTCATACAAGCTACACAGAGTAGCCTACATAACTGCCTTTTAGTGAAGCACCTTCACTGTACTGTGCTGATGGGAAATGTGTTGCTGTTGAAACAGTGCTATGCCACTTGAGAGGGTGATTTATGAAGTTCATTTCAGGATTGACCAATTTCAAAGGGGTAGCTGTGTTAATCTGGTTCAGCAAAACAAACAAGGAGTCTGGTGGCATTTTTAAAGACTAACAAATTTATTTATTGCATGAGCTCTGTATGCCAGAATCCCAGACAAAGATGCATTACAAGCCACTGAGAGAACTATTCCAGTTGATATCACGGCACACCTTGTGATGGATTTGTGACTTTGTACTCACCCATAACCATTTCAGATTTGAAGGCAATTTATATCTTCAAGTAAGCTGCACTGCTATGGGTACCCACATGGCCCACGACATGCCAACATTTTTATGGCTGATTTAGAACAGTGGTTCCCAACCTGTGGTCCATGAGGGTACTGCAAGTGGTCCATAAGGAGGAAAAAGAAAGATAATTACTGTTTGTGAGTGAGCATAATAAATCATTAGAAATAGCTGCCTTTTTAATACCCCTTGATATATAAGTTTGACTCCCATCAGCCATAGGCTATGTTAAAATGTTTAAAACAGCTTGCTGACATGCTGGTCCGCAAAAACTTTCGATGATGATGTAGTGGTCCACATAAAGGAAAAGGCTGGGAACCTCTGATTTAGAACAATGCTTCCTCCAGTAGTGTCCCCAAGTACCAGTCCTCCACTTATGCTACATTGACATCTTCATCATCTGGACCATGGAAAAGATGCCCTTGAAGATTTCCACAGAGATTTCAACAGTTTCCATGCCATGATGAACCTTAGCATGGAACACTCCACACAGGAGATCCTCTTTCTAGACAATACAGAACAACTTAGAGATGGACACATAAACACCACCCTAGACCATAAACCTACAGACTGCTATAGTTTTCTTCATCCCTCGAGCTTCCACTCAGGATACAACACTCGATCCATTGTCTACAGCCAAGTTGTAAGACTTAACCTCATTTGTACTGATTCCTCAGACAGAAACAGACACCTTCAGGATGCCTATCAAGCATTCTTAAAACTACAATCCCACCTGGAGTAGTGAAGAAACAGATTGACAGAGCCAGAAAGGTACCCAGAGGTCAACTACTCCAAGAAAGGCCCAAGAAAGAGAACAACAGAATGTCACTGCTCATCACCTACAACCCCCAAGTCATACCTCAACAGCACATCATCAACAACATACAGCCTACTCTACAAGATGATCCCTCACTCTCTCAGGCCTTGGGCAGCAGACCTCTCCTTGCTTACAGACAGACCCCCTAACCTTAAACAGATACTCACCAGCAACTACAGACCTATAAACAGAAACATTAATGCAGGCACCTGTCCCTGCAACAAACTATGTTGTCAACTTTGCTCATGTATCTGCACAAAAGACACATTCATAGGACCTAATCAAGCCAGGTACTCTATCAAGGGCTCATTCACTTGTTCATTCACCAATGTGATATATGCCATCATGTACCAGAAACGCCTGGCCCCCCATATTTATTGGACAAACAGGACAGTTTCTATGCAAAAGAATAAATGGACACAAATCTGTCATTAGAAACAGCATTCAAAAACCAACAGAACACTTCAGTCTTCCTGATCACTCCATCAATGATCTGTTAATTGCTGTACTCAGGCAAATGGATAACAAATCATGGCTTCAAAGAGAAACTGCAGAATTGGAATTCATATGCAGATTTGATGCTGTGAACTTAGACCTGAATAGAGACTATGGGTTTTTTTCATATTACACCAGGCAATTTTGCTTTCCTCTTTCCCCTCACCTCCCTTCTTACTGCAGTTCTTCATCGTTTATATTTGTTTATCTTTGCTTTGATTTTGCTATCACAGACTGATCTGATCTTACAACTTCCACTTCCTTGCATGTATTTTGCTTCCATTCTGTAAGTTCCCCATCTTTAAGTGTCTGATAAAGTGGGATTTTCTCCCATGAAAGCTCATGTGCTAAATATTGTTAGTCTTTAAAAGTGCCACCAGACTCCTTGTTTGTTTTGGGATTAACTGAGTGTGTCTTCACTGACTACTGATTCTATGTTCTACTGCATCTTGAACAGCCACTCACACAAGTGCAAAGTGAATGGGAAGTGCTCTTAAACCACAATGGAAAAGTTTTACATTGCTTCTTCCCTAGTGTGCTGGGTTTATTTTTGTAGTAGCATGTAGGAGCTCCAGTCGTAGGCCAGGACCCCAAAGTGCTAGGAGCTATACAAACACAGAACAAAAGACAGTCCCTGCTCCACAAAGCATGCAATCTATTGATGGCATAATGTGGAGGACTGTGGTGAAATGGACACATCTATTGTCAGAAATTACTTTCTTTCCAAAAACTTTGAGAAGGTCCATAATTCAAACGTGGTTGACTTTTCAAAATACTCCTGCCTTCTGTTGATATACTTGTGATATGGACCCCGGTTTATTCCCTATTACCAAATTTGATTAGTAATTTAATACATGAACTAGTTATCCATATTGACTTGGGGATTAGGATGGCCAGTGTTATAGACTCTAAGGTCAAAAGGGAAAAATATGATCATCCAGCCTGTTATAAATGTGTACATATAAATAGCTTGCCAAAATTCCTAATTATCAATTATTAATTTACTTAATTGTGTCTGAATATGGAATCACTATGTCCTTACCTAAGTTTTTAAACTGCCTGGCTCTTCCTTTTCCAAAATAAAGAAACCAAATAGTGAAATACCATCAGAATGGGAGAAACGCTTGGTTAGGGTGTTGTTTGGTTTGGTTATAACCCTCTTTCCCTCTTCCCAGTTCAAAGCTACCTTTGCTGTACAGATTAGGGCCCTGACCCTACAACCATGTACACATCTAGTTTTACTCATGTATGTACAGTCATTGATATCAGTGTGGCTACTTACATGAGTAAAGATTAGCATCTATATAAAAGTTTGGTGCGCCAAGTACCTTGACCACATTCACTCCTATAGTCATCCCAGGATGCCATGGGAGAATAGTGAAAGGTCAGTTGGCAGAATCCCCATAACCCCTGGTGCACAGATGGGACCCACCAGAGACTTCCAGCCTGAGGTTTTTGAAAATCAAGGTGATGCAGTTTTCCAGGGAGTCTTTGATAAAGTCAGGAAACCAAACTTCAGGAAGTATAGTAAGTTTAAGAAAGGGGGTAATAAAGGTCTGCTTGTGATGAGGCTTTTAGGCACAAAACCCCATCATGTCCACATTAGGGAAAAGGAAAAAGTACCACATGGAATCATTGCTGTTAACAGTTTGCAGGTGATGCACAAATTGATGAAGTGGTAAATAATAGGATTATTTAAATGTGCTTTCTTCAGCTAAATGTAAGGTCAAACATATAAAGAGCCAAGAATGTAGGCCACACTTACTGCGGTGGGGTGTGGT
Source organism: Podocnemis expansa (assembly GCA_007922195.1). NCBI lineage: Eukaryota > Metazoa > Chordata > Testudines > Podocnemididae > Podocnemis > Podocnemis expansa. Next base: position 53,295,671 of record ML681963.1, on the reverse strand, counting down.
CCAGTGGGATGGGACAGGAGGTAGGCGCTGTATTTTGGAAAATGGCGACTAGTAAAAGTACACAAGGGTCATGGCGGCTAACTAACTGAACCTCAAGCTGTAGCACATTGCACAGGGAGAGCAAAGCAATGTGTTCTTTCAATGTATTAACAGGGGAATACTGAGTAGAAGTGGGCAAGTACTAAAACAACTCTACACGGTACATTAGTGAGACCATTACTGGAATAGTGGCACCAGTTCTATGGACCTGGGATGAACACTTCAAAAAAGATGTCAGCAAATTAGAAAGGACCGCAAGCTATAAATATGATTCAGGATCTTCAAATCCTGCCTTACAATGAGCAACTAAAGAATTTCACTGTATCTAGTTTATCCAAGAAAAGGTTTAAAGGTGACTCTATCATAGTTGGAAAGGTGGGGGATTTCTGACCATAGGGTCCTCTTTATAGTAGCAAACAAAGGCGTGACAAGTTCCTGTGGGTGAAAACTGCTGAGACACTTTCAGACTAGAAATAAGTTTCATATTTTAACAGTGAGAGTAAACTGACTATTATGTTCACACATAAACTGTTATTTCAAAATAAGTTATTTCGAAATGAGTTATTTCAAAATGAAGTCCTTATTTTGAAATAAGTTAATTCTAATTAAGAAAATGTTAATTTGAATTAAGGGAAAGCCTGCTTTCCAAACAGCTGTTATTTCGAAATGGTTATTTTGAAATAAGGCTGTTCGGACATGTTTCGAAACAGTGGTGTTGTTTCGAAATGTGTCTGAACGCCGTTGTTTCAAAACAACCATTTCAAAACAATGGCTATTTCAATTTCCTGCTAGGTTTTACTGTTTCAGAATAACGGCTGTTATTCCGAAACAACGGGATCTGTTGTTTTGAAATAACAGTACGTCGTGTGGACATAAGAATTTTTATTTCAAAACAACGGGTGTTGTTTTGAAATAAAACTGTCGTCTGAACACAGCCTATGTGAACAATTTGGATGTGGTGGATTCTGTATCGCAACGAGTCTTTAAATCAAGATTGTGGTGTTCTAAAAGAGATGCTTTAGTTCTCCCTGAATTTAAGGGGCTTGATGTGGGATGGTGAAATTCTCTGGCCTATGTTATACAAAAGGTCTGATTAGGTAATTAGAACAGTCCCATCTGCTGTTAAAATCTATGAATCTCTGTTGCTCTATATGATTTATCAATATTGCTTCTTCCCAATAAAAATTTTGCCTCCTTTCTAACTATTTCAAACATTCTTTATACAGCACAACAGTTCTCAAAGTCAAACTAATGCAAACAGAAAAGGAAAGTTTTACATCTAGATTTTAAAAGCAGGGAAGGAATCAAAAGTTATTGCAGGCTAGTAGATAGGGCACTGGAGAAGGAGTCAGCCCAGTTCTGTTCACAGATCTGCCCTGTGACTTTGGGACAGTCTCTTTATCACATTATTTCAGTCTCATCTATAAATTGAAGAAAGTGACGCCCTGATCCGGGGCAGTATTTGTGCAAGAGTTAAGTATTGAAAAGGGAAAGTACTGTGGAGATGGGGCAGTGTAAAGGACCAAACCAATACTATGTGCCAGCAGTGAGATCTGAAGTGGTGAAAAGAGACACAGATGGGAGACAAAACATTCCTTGGGGAAATTCAGAGTAATAAGCTGCTACCAAGATGTTGCCTCTACTCTTGTATGACCGATTCATCAATCCTTACCCAACCAGCTGTAAAGAAATGAAGAGATGCACGGAAATCTGTGATATCAGATGAGTGCTTCTAAGTTTTAACTATAGCCTGTACTGTTTTCAATAATGCTTTGTGTTTCTATGCCTTTCATCCAACAAATTTGAGTTGTACAACAAATATTAAACCACACAACACATGGCTGAGGGATTGCTTTAATGATCTCTGAAGTGCAGCCACTTCTGGGGTAGGAAATGCAATTCCTATTCAACAGCACATGTCAGCATTATGGAAAAGCTTAGGGCTGGAAGCAAAGACTGCCGTATCCACCTGCAATTGCAGAAAGAAAAATAGAAAGGCGAAGCGTGAGTATGTAGGTTTGAATTTTTCACACTAGATAAAAGAACCCTAGTCCTTTAAAAAGGTCCACAGTCTTCAATGATCGCTAGTGGTCAGGGCCTTCACCATTACAGAATTCCCTAGCAGCATGGTGAAATATTGGGTTAGGCAGTGAGTGAGGCCTGAAATCTGCAAACACGTGTGCTTAACTTGGCACAAATGAGCAGAGTCATTTACTCCAGTCCTATTCCCTTGTGTACAATTAAGCATGTGTTCTTGCAGGTTCGTGATCTTTGAGGGAAAAGTGCCACTATCCATCCAAGCTCTGAGCAGCAAACAGTGTTTGATGTCTTTCAGTTGCAGAGTACAGGGTTCTGTGCATGTGAGCATGTGTATACACACACCGTGTGCATGGACTACTTGCCTTCAGCCTCCAGCTTAACAGCTGTTGCAAAATATACATTCACTCAGGGATTTGGAATACCTAACCCAGAAAAAAAAAGATAATCAATACGATCTGCCTCAATCTAGCTACACATGTAGAATTGTTAGTGCTAGATGATGACAAACATAAATCTCTACTGCAATATTTCAAGCCTCCTCTAAAAATGACAGTAAGGCCTATCCAAATGTAAGGCAGGCTTAGAAGCTGTGCCTAACGGCTTCTGAAGGGGGGCTTCTAATCTGCATGGATTTTGTATTAGCATGAACACAAAAGAGCACAATTACGTATTAGCACAGTGGGTACAGAACATGGTGGGTAATGGTATTTGAGGTTAGTCTGCTCACAAAGCTATCAATATCTGTAATTCTACTAAGGGGAAATATGAAATACTGTCTTTTTGTGAATTGCTATTCTCTGCTTGTTCCAAATCTGTTTGGGTTAGTTAAGGGGTAAAAGCTACCCTTACTTTAAAAGGGACCTGTAAGAGAGGCCACTGGCTATTTCAGCATGAAAAGGGCAGGGTGGTTTGCACCGCACCACACCGCACCGCACCGCACCGCACCGCACCTTTGAGAGTGAAATGTTTGAGATATTCTGTTTCTCCTATCCTCCAGTGTTGAATGCTAGATCTGGCTTCCTCTTTTGGAGGCCTGGTCTTTGTTGTGGAAATAATTATTAGTAGCTACTTAAGGGCTGAGAGCTGAAATTGCTGAGCTGAAATCCACTAGAGGGAGAGGCCCCCTTTCCCTGAGCTCAAGAAGAGTAGTGGTGAGCTGCTGGATGTTGAGAGGGGCCAGCAGTAAGCAAGGTGGTGTGAGTGACCAGTAGGCAGAGCTAGTGAATGGTGAGAGCAGCTAGCAGTGAGCTGGGTGGTGTGAGTGACCAGTGGGCAGAGCTGGTGGACAGTAGATGGAGCCAAGGAAAAGTTCTAGAGGGTGGAGTGAGTGACCAGTAGATGGTGTTGGCGGACAGCTGGCGTGAAAGACACTCCCTATGCACCCTAGGGTTGGTTGGGAGCCTAGTTAGCACTGATTCTCCAGATCAGTGCGAGTTTTGCCATTAAGTTTGTATGTTCTGTTATGTGGTGTGGGTTGTTGGGACCTTTGCTCTATGCTGATTTCTCTAGATTAGTGCTGGTCTCTGTTATTTGGCCTTTTGCATTCTGTTTTACTACTATTAAAAGTTCTATTTACTACACTCAGTTTTGTCGTTACAAGTAGGGAAGCCTTACCCCTTTGATGTGTCCAGGAAACAGTGCAGGATTCCCAGAAATCTGGGTAGGGGTTTGAGCCAGTTGGTGGTGCTACGTTACTGGGAAACCCCTAGGTATAGAACCCGGCCCTTGTTCTGCCAGCCCGCCCTAGCAGAAGAGTTACACAAAAACATTTGTTCCCACACACAAGAGCCTATAGGAAGAGAATCTCACATCAGTTTTGATGCCTAAACTGATTCAAATTGAGACATGCATGAAACAAAGAACAGATACATGCATGTGTACTCCGCTGTTGCCCACTCTGTAGACTTGGAACCACTTTAATAGTGCCCCTATGGCTAATGCCGCTGCTGCTTTTGCACTAGGGGTGGGTGGTCTGTGCTTCTGCGGGAGGAAGACCTGAGTTGTAGACATGCTGTTGCTGTCCTGTTCCAGGTGAATGTGGTGTTGCTGCGATGTGATGTGCGCAAAGGTTCTGTTCATGCTAAAATACAAAAGCTAATGACCACTTGTCAATACTCCATTGGACAGTTGTAAAATAACCTCAGACCTGAGGTAAACACACAGCAGTGTTCCTTCAAGCCACTGAGTGTAGAAAAGTTGATCCCAGCAGAGCATCTAGGGAGTAGGAATGGAGATCAGATTGGATAGAGACTGCAGTGACGCCTGGCTGTGAAGATGGTGCCGTCGGGTGGGCTTTGGCTTCCTTGACCATGGGTTGCTGTTTCAGGAAGAAGGAGTGTTAGGCAGAGATAGACTCCATCTTTCAAGGAAGGGGAAGAGCATATTTGGATGCAGACTGGCTGACCTGGTGAGGAGGGCTTTAAACTAGGTCTGAAGGGGGAAGGAGACCAAAGCCCACAGGTAAGTGACAATGTGGGAGACAAGGGGGAAGGGATGGAACTTGGGGGGTGCTGGGGCTGTAACTCCAGGGATAGAAGAGAGGGTAGTTGGAACATGCGGGGGAAATCAAATAACCTTCTTAGATGCTCTAATGAAGCCCTAATACCTGAGGCAAGTGGAGGAGGTCAATACTGAGAGAAAATGCAGGGAGGTAGATACAATAGAATTGAAAATCAAAATGGGAAAGTAGGGCAATGGGCCTGGTATCTTAGGTGCCTGTATACGAATGCGAGGAGCCTGGGAAACAAGCAGGAAGAATTGGTAGTACTGGCGCAGACAAAGAACTATGATATAAATGGGGTAACAGAGACATGATGGGATAGTTTGCATGACTGGAGCTCTGCAATGGATAGGTATAAACTGTTCAGGAAGGACAGGCAGGGAAGAAGAGGGAGAGGAGTAGCACTATATGTAAAAGAGCTCTATGACTGCTCAAAGCTTCATTATGAAAGTGGAAACAAGCCAGTTGAAAGTCTGTGGGTTAAGTTTAGAGGGGAGAGCAACAAGGGGGATGTCATGATGGGTGTCTGCTATAGACCACCAGATCAGAAGGAGGAGGTGGATGAGGCATTCTGTGTACAACTGACAGAAGTTTCCAGATCACAGGCCCTGGTTCTCATGGGGGACTTCAATTACCCTGACATCTGCTGGGAGGCCAATACAGCAGTGCACAGGCAATGCAGGGAGTTTTTGGAGAGTGTTGAGGACAACTTCCTGGTACAAATGCTGGAGGAACCAACTAGGGGCCTTGCACCTCTCGACCTGCTACTCACAAACAGAGAAGAATTGATCAGGGAAGTAGAAATGAATGGCAACCTGGGTAGCAGTGACCATGAGATGATTGAGCTCAAGATGCTGATTAAAGGAAAGAAGGAAAGAAGCAAAACGCAGACCCTGGACTTCAGAAAAGCAGATTTTGGCTCCCCCAGGGAACTGATGGGCAGGATCTCTTGGGAGGCAGATCTGAAGGGGAAAGGTGTCCAAGAGAGTTAGCTGCATTTTAAAGAAACCCTGCTAAGGGCACAGAAAGATACCATTCCAGTGAGCAGAAAGAACAGCAAATGTGGAAGGCGCCCAGTGTGGCTTAACAGAGAGCTCTGCACTGATCTGAAGCATAAAAAGGACGCTTACAGGAAGTGGAAGCTAGGACAGATGACTAAGGAGGCATATAAAGACATTGCTTGGGACTGCAGGGATAAAATCAGAAAGGCCAAAGGACAAATGGAGTTGCGGCTAGCAAGGGATGTGAAGGATAGCAGGAAGGGGTTCTACAAGTATATCAATAACAAGAAGAGAATCAGGGATGGTGTAGGTCCCTTACTGAATGGGGCAGGTATCCTCATGACAGAGGATGAGGAAAAAACTGAAGTGCTCAGTGCTTTTTTTACTTCAGTTTTCACAGGCCGGGTCAGCTCCCAGGCCACTAGGTACAGTAGATTGAAGAGAAGAAGAGAGGCCCTTGGTGAAAGAAGGTCAGGTTAGGGACTACTTAAAGAAGCTGGATGTGCACAAGTCCATGCGGCTGGATGAACTGCATCCGAGGGTGCTGAGGGAGCTGGCTGATGAGATAGCAGTACCGTTGGCCATTATCTTTGAAAACTCATGGTGAACAGGGGAGGTGCCAGAACACTGGAAAAAAGCAAATATAGTGCCTATCTTCAAGAAAGGGAAAAAGGAGGATCCAGGGAATTACAGACCTGTCAGCCTCACCTCAAGCCCTGGAAAAATCATGGAGTAGGTTCTCAAAGAATCCATCCTGAAACACTTGGAGGAAAATAGAGTGATCAGGAACAGTCAGCATGGATTCACCAAGGGTAAATCATGCCTGACCAAACTCATTGCCTTCTATGATGAGATGACTGGATTTGTGGATGTGGGAAGAGCCACTGATGTGATATACCTCAACTTTAGCAAGGCTTTTGATACAGTTTCCCACAGCATTCTCATTGGCAAATTAAGGAAGTATGGGTTGGATGCGTGGAGTGTAAGGTGGATAGAAAACTGGCTAGATCAATGGTTTCAGCGTGTAGGAATCAATGGCTCCATGTCAAGTTGGCAACCAATAACAAGTGGTGTGCCCCAGGGGTTGGTCCTGGGGCCAGTTCTGTTCAACATTTTCATTAATGATGTGGATGATGGGATAGATTGCACACTCAGTAAGTTTGCGGATCACACCAAGCTGGGGGGAATGGTCGACACCCTGGAGGGCAGGGACAGGATTCAGGGAGACCTAGACAAATTGGAGCAGTGGGCCAATAGAAATCTCATGAGGTTCAACAAGGACAAGTGTAAAATCCTGCATTTGGGATGGAAAAACCCCATGCACTGCTACAGGCTGGGGAACATTCAGCTAAGTAGCAGCAGTGTAGAAAAGGACCTGGGGGTCCTGGTGGATGGGAAGCTGGATATGAGTCAGCAGTTTGCTCTTGCTGCCAAAAAGGCCAATGGCATACTGGGCTGCATCAGAAGAAATGTTGCCAGCAGATCGAGGGATGCGATCATTCCCCTCTATTCTGCACTAGTGAGGCCACATCTGGAATACTGTGTCCAGTTTTGGGCTCCCCACTACAAAAAAGATGTGGACAAATTAGAAAGAGTCCAGTGGAGGGCAACAAAAATGATCAAAGGGCTGGAGCACAAGCCCTATGAAGAAAGACTGAAGGAACTAGGCTTATTTAGCCTGCAGAAGAGAAGACTGAGGGGGGATTTGATAGCAACCTACTTGAAGAGATGCTCCAAGGAGGATGGAGCTCAGCTGTTCTCAGTAGTAACAGAGGGCAGAACGAGGAGCAATGGTTTCAAGTTGCAGCTGGGGAGGTCGAGGTTGGATATTAGGAGAAACTTTCTTACTATGCAAGTGGTGAAGCATTGGAATGGGCTACCTAGGGAGGTGGTAGAATCTCCATCTTTGGAGATGTTTAAGGCCCAGCTGGACAAAATCCTGGCTGGGATAATCTAGTGGGAGTGGTCCTGCTTTTTTGGCAGAGGGTTGGAGTAGATGACCTCGTGGAGTCCCCTCCAACCCTATGATTCTATGATTCTATGACCCAAAAGCAGAAAATTGAGAGAATCGAGGAACTGTTAGTGGAGAACGCTCATATGACGCAAGGAATGTGTGTGTCAGAGAGGTGAAAGAGGGGGGTGAGAGAGGCCCCCTGCTAGCATTGTGTGCTGTGTACTGGGGTGTGTGCATATAACTGTCTGAAGCAGTGTTATTTAGTAAATACAGCAAGGGACAGGACGTCAGGACACCTTGAGAATCTGCCTTGAGAGCCTGTCTGTCTGTGCAGCACCCAGCATGATAGGGCTCAGAGTTCAGCTGTGCCTCCAAGGTGCTAAAGGCATACAAATAAAAACATGGGGGCTTGGAAAGGACACAGTGCAATTGTCCGTGCTGCAATATAGTTGTAAGTCATAGTGTTGCATTTGTTAAATGGGATGTTTTTGTTTTCCTGTTGTAGTACCTGGAGGGCGCCTTTCACCTTGATGTCCAAGTGCCTCACAGTCTTTTAATGTATGTATCTTCACAACATCCCTGTGTGGCAGGGTGGGGAAATTGAGGCACAAAAGGGAAACTGAGGCATGAAGCTCTTCATGCCCCTTTGAGGGTCTAGAACTAAATCTTTTGCCCAAGATCAAGCATGAAGTCTGTTCCTGGAAAGGAACTGGTAATCACATTTCCCAAGATCTAGACTATGTCTCTAACCAGTGAACCATCCTTTCTCTCTGCCTTGTGGGTCTAGATTGTAAGCTTTGCAAGGTAATGAATTGTCTGTTAGTTGATGTGTGAAAATTCCTAGCCAAATGGGGCCTTAATCTTGGTTGGGTCCACTAGGCATAATCACAATATATCAGGGAGGCCCTGGATGTTTCTGAAGACTCGTTATGCTCCTGTCTCTAAATATTCCAGCAACAAAGTCAGGAAGGTGAAGCTCTTTGTTCAAAAGATTCCAGATGCATTTAGAAATGAACTTAGCAGTAATTTGCATACATCAATATTGTAAAATAATTAAAGATTGCTAAATGAAGCAAGGTCAGTGGGAGCAATCTTGGCCCCTAGCGTTACTGGGGATGATGAATTGGATAATATCTTTGTTGGCAGTCAGCATATACTGTGAAGTTTTTATAAAATCTCTCCCAGGAGAATGGATCTCCTGGCAGTTGGATAAGGACACTTATACACCCAGGATCGATGAGCAAAATATGGTCTGGGATCAAACCCTACTCATTGTCCTTATATGAACAGCAGCATTGATTTCAAAGAGATTACTCAGATGAGTAGAGCAAAACAGCTCCTGGCATTTGGTCAACAGTAACCAAAACCGATCTGAAGGCAGTTTAGTTATTACTTGTACAGATGACCATGTCAGTGCTCCATTGTGCTAGGTGCTGTACAGACGTAGAGTGAGCGACAACCCCTGCCCTGACCAGACAAGACAAAGGCTGTAAGAGGAATGAGAGAGGGAATTGGCCCAAGGTCATCCAGTAGCTCACTGCTAGAGGTGTCAGCCAGCTAAGCCAAACCCAGCTCATCTGAGAGTGCCCTGTCTGCTGAGCCCCACTGCATGGAAAATGAGTTTGACGGGTCCAGTTGTTGTCTGTTCGGGTGTGCACATCAGCAGCTCCACTGCATCATAGATGCTGTTGTGGACAGATGCAAATGAAAGAGTATGAATGGAACTACACTCTGGGCTCCCTGAGTCACGCTAGTTTTAGGGCAGCTCTCAAGTGCATTGGTCAAGAACAATTTTAGGCTGGCTGTCCTTGCAGCATCCAGTAAATTTTCTGCTAATAAACAAAAATATGGTGCTTGAAGGACCAATTTCACTTATTCAAATAAGGGAGGAGTTAAAATTCACATTGTTAGTAGTGGTTAGATTTATTCTACATGGGCTCTTCTGCAGCCCTTCTCACTGTAATATCTCAGTGCCTTCTACTAGAGCATTAACTGATGTGATGTGGCTAATGAAGACCCTTGTAAATACATTTTACTTTCATTTACTCAGGTGCTCTGGGGACTGACTTCAATGGGGTTACTTCTGATTCACATGGATGCAAGAGAAGAATTGAGCCTGATTGACTCTGCATGTGTTCTGGAGTCCTATTCCAAGATTTTAGTACAGTACACTTAGCAAGGATGATGAGGCACTGACATGGGCGTCAGGACTTGGCTTCCATTCCTGGACACATATCACTGATTCACTGTTTGGCCTTGGTTAAATCTCTTCCCTTCAGTCTCAGTTTCCCCATTTGTATAATAGGAGAAATGATACTAATTCACCTTTATAAAGCACTTTGAGCTCTATTGTTACTTTATTTGTTGCATCAAAAGCTGGCTGGGCCAGGTCTGTGCAACTGTTCCTGGTGTATTGTGTTTTTGCTTTAAGACTAGGACAGTTGCCAACCTCTGCTAATTAATTGCTGGGTTTGCAAATTTTACCATCCCTCCACCCCCCCCCCCCCCCGCTTCAGGAGCATATTATAAATCCTTCTTTTTTAAATTTGAAAATTGTACCTCTTTCCTCCCTACAACTTACCACATGGAGAGCGACTTGGCAGAAAAAAGTTCTCTGCCAAATTCTGCTTTCTTTTGTAAAGATCAGCTGTTTACAGTATAACATTTTAATTTTCTGCTTTGCTATTTTGAATGCTGTTTTTGCTTCTTACTGTAAATATTTTGATGTGTTCTCTTTTTAAAAAGAAAAAGCTGCTGTGGGGGACTGAATGCAGCAGCTGCTTACTGTGCTTCAGGATTACAGATGTGGCTAAGCATCACAGGACGTCTTACACTGGAAAATGAATGTGATGTGTGAAAAGAGATCCTTTGCCCTCCAGGTTGATACCGTGAAAATTAACAAGCCCATTGTCTCATTTCAGAGATTACCTAGTCTGTTTGCACATAGGTTCCCAAAGTTATAGTAGGGCACAAAGGGTGTAAGATGGGGGTAAGGGATGAGTTTCCACTTAGAGTTGGTCAATGATCTCTTCTCTGACATTTTGAGAACAAACACTCACTCTTTTGGGAAGAGGCTGCTCTCTCCACTGAGGGATTCTGATGACAGGACTGGATGGCAGGTAGGCTGCAGGAGTGGTGACGTTGACGTAGGCTGGAGCTCTTCAGAGAGACCCTGAACTCGTTTCCAGATTTCATGACAGGCTTTGTCCAAGCTGTCTTGAGGAGTGTTGTGGTGGATCCAGATGTGCCTTGGGAAAGGTCCTAGAGGAAATGGGCCTTTGGGGCTTATCATCGGACCCTGGTGCCCACTCCCTCCTGTGAGCATCTTTGTTTCTTCCCACCCAGTGACCAAAAGACAATTTTTTTTTTTAAAAAGTGTTTTTGTGGGTACAGAATGGAATGAAAAGAAACAAACCATGGTAACTTGGTAACCATAGAACCCCTGTGGCCTGGTAACTGGTATGAAGAATAACAACCAGAAAACATCTGTAGGGATCCCAATAACACCCAAAGGAAGAAGTGGAAGAGGGAGACATCCTCCCAAGCAAAACTGAGAGCAGCTTCTGATACCAGTCTCCATGTAACTGTCACTTTTTCCAGGCTCCACATATTCTCAGGTCCATGCATTAACCCTGCCTTCCTTCATCGGTTTGTATCTAATGCACCATGTGATGAGGGGAGGGGTCACTCCACTGACAGTGAGGGTGTTCCCATCAGCCCTTTGTTCCATGTCCTGTCCCCTCGCCCGCTGTCAGGTCCCCTCCTTATCTTTCTCATGGAGGTATCCTGAAGCAGAGACTGGAGGACCTATTTGGGAGAAGGTATGATTGTGGGACTCGGAGCAGGGAGGATTGGATCTTCTTTCCTGCTGTTTACTTTGCTATTTCCAATCCAAGGGACAGTGCATAGCTAGCCAAGTCTCTTGTTCTGCAGGTGAGCCTAAGACACAGTTTCAGAACTTGCCAGCCTTCAGGGAGTGTCTGGATATAGGATTTTGCTTTTGAACTATTTTTTTTAAATGTTCCCTCTCAAGCATTGGGCACTAGCCACTAACTGATGTAAGATACTGGGATATATAGCATGATCAGGTATAGCAGTTCCTGGTGTAGTGTACTGATGTGTATGTCACCATTGTCTTTTGCTGGTCCTAACTTGTGAATGCCACCCATGAGGGCATATCCCACTGTAGCTGGAGAGCATGCTTCCTGGTGCAGGGAGTGGCTAGGGCCTGGCAGAACAGAATTCTTCATATTGCTATGGCTAACAAAGGTTCTTATTGCTGCTGCATAAAAGGGGTCTGGCTTCTGTACCAGAAGCTCGCAAGTCCTATTCCTGTAGATGTTTAAGACCACGAGGTGAAAAAATTATTAAAGTATGTCAAAGCAATCTGTGGACAGGTTTGTCAGCTATGGTTAAAATCCATTTCTCTTTAGGGAGAGCAGTGGAGTATGAACAGGAAGATGGAAGTCAGCACAGACGAAACTTCAGAAGCATTGATTATGGCTGCAAAAATTCATTCAGTTGTTGAGTCTGTTTGTGTATGCAATGTGTTCCTGACTGTGCACAAATAAATAAGACAGGCAAAAGTCAAATTTTTATATGTAAAAGTGTCTTTGTCCATCTTATCTGCAGGTGGAAGACTTGTGCATGGTGGGGTGTTTTTTTAACGACCGCAGCTGTTGCACCTTCCTTTGAAAACTTAGCTCCCTGTGTAATCTTCCTTTAGATAATATTAAAAAGTGAAGTTTTTTATAATGCATATACAAAGCCACAGTGACAGCAGCTTCTGTATAAACAGAGAGATTATTCTGTGTGTGTGGCTGTTGGCTAATACTTCATGCCCAGATAAATACTGCTCTTTTCATCCACAGCAAGCATGTTTGGTTAACAAAATAAAGGTTGGGATTTATTTTATTTGCCCTAACACCTTCCATATCTCTATGGAGATTTGCTAATTGTGCTGCTTTTTATCTGCGAGAAACATACTAAGACTCACCAGCCCGGATGAATTCTAGGGAAATCCTTAATCATAGCCCTCATGATTGTATATGGGGGTTGGAGTATTGCCTAGCAGTTATAGGGGACTTAGAGTCAGAAGTACTAGATCAGTGGTTCTCAACCACTGTGTCAGGACACATTACGCTGTTGCCACACAGTGGTGTGTCACGGAGAGCTGGGGAGATGGCTTGATTTGGTCTGGGGGAGGTGGGGGTGGACTGGTGTGTAGGTCACAATATGCCATCAAGTGTGTCACAACCCACAAAAGGTTGAGAACCACCATTCTAGGTGGTCCCAGTTTTGTTATCAGGTTCCTTTGTGATCTTGGGCAAGTCCTTTCTCCTGCCTGAGTCTCTTTTCTGATCTGTTGAACTAATGCTTCCTACCTTCACGCAATCCTTGTGAAGGCTAATGAAGGCCAGGTCTGCATGGCAGACCTGTACTGCTATAACTGTGTTGCTCAGGGATGAGAAAAATTCACACTCCTGAGTGACATGGTTGTATTGACCTATTTCAAAAGGGATAGCTGTGTTAGTCTAGTCCAGTAAAAAAACAACAAGGAGTTGTGTGGCACTTTAAGACTAACAGATTTATTTTTTGCCTGAGCTTTCGTGGGAGAAGATCCCACTTCCTCAGATGCTTCGAAGATGGGGGAACTTACAGAAAGGAATGAAACTAAATGTAAGGGGGTGTAAAACATAGGATCAGGTCATAAAGTAACAGCAAATCAGAGCAGTTTACAGGCTCAAACCATGGGAAGCCTGAAGTCAAATTACCCTTTGTAACGGGAAAGAGTAGCCAGCACCATGTTGACAGGAGAAGCTTTCCTATTGGCATAATAGATGTAGTGTCTCACTAAAGCACTGCAATGGTGTGTCTGCAGCTCTGCTGTATGTGAGGACCAGCCTTAGTATATTTGTAAACCATGCCAAGATTCTTGGCTTAAAGACATCCAGACAGATTATGTTTTATTGTTCCTGTTTTGGGTGAGGTGGGAAATACAGGAGTAATATACATTGCTTTGGCTCTCTGTAGTGATGGAGAAATGATAGATGGGATATAAGAGGTGTTTGTATGTCAGAACCAGGCATATGTTGAGCTTCGTTCAGGGTCTGACTGTGGATGGCAGTGCAGAGCAAAAATTCCCTGCTTCTGGTGGATGGTTACAAAGGCAAAAATCCTCTCTCTAGTCTACTATGGTTGTAATTTAGCAAGTCCATTAACTGTGTAGTGGGGAGATTAAGAGCAGAGTTAAGCAGGAGACACAAACACTCTTTCAGATGCGGGGCAAGCAAAGAACCCTGATAGTTCCTGCCACAAAACAACTTGTCGTGCCCGATACCAAATATATGCACATCTTTTACAGGAGATGGAGACCCTGAGTTCAGCAGTGCTGTGAATTTTTATTTTTTAAATTGCTTGGAAAAAGACATGATTTTACTAATCAGGAATAGAGTGGGATTGTCTCTCTTTAATGACTTTATTACACCTGCAAACTGTTCTTGATCCCTTGCTATTCTTTGTCTCAGGCTATAGGCTTTATGCAGAAACCAAGTCACATATTCAGCTGAATGCAATGTTGGGGGGGGGGGCGCGGGGAATTGTGTGTGGTTGGGGGGGGTTTTTTTTGCCCGGAAAAAGGGATGTATGGAGCTGGCGGGGCGTACCCTGCTCTCTGATCCTTTTATATTTGGCTCTCCGCCTTTTAACAATAAGGTCTATTTGAATAGGACACCGCAGTTTAACCAGACATAAAGCGACTCTTTCATGTACGAGCCCTGCTTGCTTTGGCTCTTGGCATCAGTTCCCAATGTAGGCAGTGGAGAGACTGAAAAGCAGAGGGGACCGAGAGAAAGTGAGTGAGAGAAAGGCTTGATAGTGGGGGGAGATTTGCAAGCCTTGTGTAGAAATTGTTTTCTAGCCGCCAGATGAGCTCATTCAAGGCAACCGTAACAAGTCTGAAGAAGGGGGTTCTGCAGCAAGAAACTGCAGCAAACGAAAAGCCATAACGTAGGGGGATGGGTGGCTAGTTCAGAAACACAGGCAAGCCCAAAGGGATCGCGGCAGCTCTTGCTGGAGCCCGGCACCTGGCATTGCTTTGCAAAGTGGCCGCCCCATGGTGCCTGCCGACGGCTCCCCCCAGGTGGTGCAGCTCGGCAGGAGGTTGCATGGAGAAAATCAGCCAGAGCAGCCCGTCCTCTTTCGCAGTGGTGCATGTTCTGGATGCCAAGGGAGTGCGAAAGCCTCCGACTTGCAGGGGGGGTGTGTCCGTCCGGCCTCCCTTCTCTGCATTGCTCTCCGCCTTGCCCTGCACCGGCTCCTGCTGGCGGCGGGAGGAGGGACCCCAAAAAACGGGGGTGCCGCGTGGGTGCGGGTAGTACAATAGTATTCATGGGGGGGGGGGCTTGTAGTGTCTGGCGTGTCGCGTTCGTGGATCTGAACGTCACTGCAAAGCTAAGCAAGTGCCAGAGGGGGGCTTTTTTATTTTATTTTATTTTTTTTTTCATTGCATGCAAGCCGTAGCAGCAAATGGGCTAGTCGATGCAAAAAGCCGAAGCCCTGCTCCTGCCAGCGGACAGCGGCTGCCCAGCGAAGAAACGTGCATTGATTTGGGGAGGGGGGAGGCACCCCGCCTTCTCCAGCTCGATCTCCAGCACGTTTTCCCCTCTTCTCCCCTCCAGCCAGCCCAAGCCACTCTTCGTCCAAGTAACCATTGCAAAGCTGGGCGCTTTGGCTGGGGGGAGGCGATGCAGCCCCTGCGGTGTTGACCACAATTTCCTTGAGCAGAAAGTGGCAGCATCGTCACGTTTACACAGCCCTGAAAAGGCCAGCCCAGTGTGTGTGTGTGTGTGTGTGTGTGTGTGGACGGACGGACGATGCCTGCAACGTTTAGTCTAGCAGCTAACACAAGGGCTAGCTGGAGATGGGCTAAATCCTCTGTAGCAGGGTCTGTGGGAATTGCCCCTAAAGACCTGGGGTGGGTCTGAACATTCATAAATGACTGAGATCCTAACACATGATTTGTGCTGTATCTTTTCGGGGGTGGGGGGGCTAGTGGCATAAAAACTCTTTAATTAGAGACACAGAGATACGCTAACCCCTCTGACCATATAACAAGTGCCCCCCCCCCTCCCAGGATTTAAGAAAGAAGAGAAGGAGGAAGTGGAAGTGATTAGTCACCTGGATGATGATGAGGATGATCATAAAGTGTCATTCCCTAGGAGCTTTCTGCTGCTAATCCTGAAAAGCTGGATTCAAGATAGTCATTTTTTAAATGGGGAGAAAAGAAGGGGAGGGGGGAGAAAAAGAGCCAGCCCTCCTCTCCCCAAGCCAGTGTGAGAGTTGGTTCATTCCAGCTGCAGAAGCTCAGAGCTTTCCATGCATTGGGATTTTTTCTGAGCGAAAAGAAGAAGAATAATAATTAATAAGCCTGACCTTCCCCCTCCTTCCTTCCTTCCTCTTTCTCCAGACGATCCGGGGACTATCCCAACTGTAAAGAGGAGAGGAAAACAAAACCCCGCAACCCCTGGGTATGCCGCCTTCTCTGGGATGGGACAGGACAGGATGCAGCTGCGGCTTTAGAAGAAATTGGGGGAAATTGGGGATCTTTGCGCTCATGACGGTGGAAGTGAGCTACTGGAGCCGGATTCTGCTGCTCTCCCTGGGGCTGTTGGCTGCATCAGCAACCGGTGAGTGGAATGGAGCATGCTGCAACTTTGGGAGCATCCCCCCTTGCTGCTTGAGGCAGGAACCTCATTTAATTCTCTTGCATGGGAGGGGGGAGGAGAGTGTACTGGTTTGGGAGGAGAAGATCCTCCTATATAGACCAAAGAGAGATCGTGTTTGTTGCTATATATCTCCAGAGGAAGATAAAGTTTGCAAGTATATCCTATGGGAGCAACAATTTTACAGGCTGGGTTCATAGGAGGTGTTTTGTTTCTTGTTTTACTTCCAAGGATCAGATCAGTCTGTCCATTTCCTATCTCACGTGCAAGAAGACAAAAAAAAAAACATTATTATTTTTTTAAACCTTAGTTCATTATTTCTCTACCCTAATGTTTGCCTACAGCCTATAAAATAGATTCAGGGTCTTCTTACTTACAGGGAGATGGAAGCTCTTTTAAGGTCCTTAAAACCATTAGCTGGCATGTTCCAGCACCAAATAGATTTTTTTTTAAGCCAGATATGTAGTTATAAACTTAGGAAAGGTCAATAGAGAGAGAAAATGAGATTTGTTTTCCCCCAACCCAGGCTTCTGAAACTGCCTTTGCAGTGTATTCAAACCAAAGGATTCAGATTGAAACTGAAGTTTTATTTCTGCTGTGGTGTTATGTAGGGTCTGACTTTGTGTAATAGAGGGAAAGAGGGTGAAGAAAAACATTTGCTCTTTTCTTTCTTTAACATGGAGGGGTTCCCAGTTTCTAAATAAGGTCTGTCTGGATGTGCCTCATGCAACATGGCCAAAAGACTCTGTGTGGGGGGTGGGGTGGAAAACTGCTGCTTTTCTTTTTTCTTTTTTTTCCCCTCTCTTTATTGGTAAACTTTATGTTGTATCTGAAATGCAACAATGATTTTATTATGTCAGACTGACTTCCTCCAAGGAGGCTCCAAATGACCATCAGTGCCTTATCCTTCTGAGGTTTCTTGAAATAGATCTCACAAAGCTTTACCAGTTTGGGTAGGAGGAAATCAGCTCACTGGGAGTAATATATATATATATATATTTTAGATAACTTCCTGATTTTTTTTTCTTTCCTTAGCAAAAGCCTTGAGTCTGTCTGAGGACAAAGTACCCCATTAGCTTTGTGTCGTTTGACTGGATTGAGTGGAGTGCTGGACCAATACCTAAATGAGTGATTTATTATTTCAGGGGTTTACAGTTCCTCCCTCCCCCACATTGCTATCTTTGACTCCTTCATGCTAACTAGGCTCTATTTGTTTTCTTTCAGTGCCTGGTTGTACTGCATTTAATTCTTCCTGGCAACACATTTTCCTTCACCTCCCTCCCTCTTCAAGTTTTGCTTCATTTAAAATTATACCTATCCAGGATCCTTCACTGTTGGGCTGTAAATTGATTTGTATCCCCTTCTTATTTTACCCACATGCCAGGTCTGCAAAAGCTCTCCAGATGTCCTTCATTGTTTTAGCTGCAATAGGACCATGAAGCAATTATCTGCATGTGGGTTATTTTGTTGCTGTTTTTCCCTGCACACCCCTTCTTCTTCTTCATGAGATTCTGGACAACCTTTCTGTCAAGACAAGGAAGCAGCTCTAAGATGAGTCACATAAAGCTAGTTAAGAGCGATGCTGTAACTGTGTCCCTTGGCTGAAGGTGCCCACCATTTCCTGCAGTCCTCTGATGTGATATTTTCAGGTTACCCTAGAGTTGGACATGCTGGTCCTAAAAATGAACCACTATAGGACCATGTATGTCCTCAGCATGCTTTCTCTTCAGCTTAGCCTTTTCCTTTGGATTGTGTGTGGGTAGCAATAACCATGAGTTCCCATGGTGTGGCACTAGAGTAGTTTTATATATACAATCACTTAGTAGTTCTAGCCTATCTCAAAAAAGAAATTGAGCCAAAAAGAAAAAATTGAGAATTCCTACTAGTAGTACGTTAACCCTGTTGTATGTAATTATTTAGAGCTGTCAGTATTCCTATAGCCTGATACAGGTTGTGGGGGAAGGATGGGGGAGGGAAATGGCAGGTTGCTGCAGATGATCTCTACAGATGCATCTGTCACTCAGGAAATTACGGGCATGATCAGTTGTCTTAATCTTGTGTGAGGAATTGAATCATCTGTAGCTAAAGCTATTCTCTTTATAAGGTAGCGGATATGTATTTTTCTTTAAAGATTAACACATTTCTTACACACTTGTGGAATTTAGGTGCAGAAATAATCTGGCCAAGTTTGCTGTCTGTTTTCAGAAGATACTGATTTTACTTGTCAGCTCCCCACCACTAGCAATACATATGTAGTCAGAGACCCTGCATATGTAATAGTGTCAAAGTTTTTCTTACCTATCAAAGGCACGTATTTGCAATGCTTTTTTTCACTTTCACCATTGGTTATCTATGGATCATTCATGAAAGATGCCTTTGAGATGGGTTTGGGGCGCGGTTGGATACTGCGTATGGACAGACGCATATAACATATTTTTAAAAAAGCTGTTTTAATGGAGGTCATTTGTACTATTCTAATTAAGACTGTGTTTTGGTGATTAATCTCCTGTTTATGATTGGATTACACAAAGATGCATTGGGTTGGACCTCAGCCTAGACAATTTAAGCCCAGAGTATCTTTCCTTTTTCCTGATTGAAAAATAGTTTTTGGCTGATTTTTTTCTTTAAAGTGGAACAGAGAAGGGAAGTTGTTCTAATTTTGGACTGTTTTATGTGTACACAAAAAATTCATTTTATTAAATATCCCCTTTTAAAGAAAAAGAGGCTGAATGTGGACTAGTCCCTGATTTCTGCACTCCTACTTGGGAGGTCTTTCCTTATGGATGGAGCAGCCTCACGGATAGCCTTGAGACTGCTTGGGAAGTGAACACTATGCTGTGTAAGGATGGCCTGATATTTTGGCAAGGTAGCATGGGAATGAATAGCAATGGGCAAGATGAGATCAGACAGAACCTTTTAAAAGGAATTTTTCATTGAATATGCCAGGGCCTCATACAGCAATGGTCTGGGATGCTGTCACTTGCAACGGGAGTCCTAGTGACAACCATGGTGCAATTGAAGAGTGGACAGAGCCTTTAAATAATTTCTTACATAACTGTAAAGAGTCCCCTGTTCTCCCCTTATTCATGGTGGAGGGGAAGGAGTCATTCATTGTAGCCTTTTACTGGATGCATCTTATTTCCTTCTTCATGTTGGGACAACTCTGCCTGGTACGTGGTGAGTGGGTAGAATACTGGTATCAGTCAAGCCTTGGGCCTCCATACGTTCTTCCTGCCCACCTTCTTGTAAGAGTTGGGAAAACCAGGTGTGCAGCCTTTTCTCCCCCCCCCCCCCAGCAGCCCCATGGGATCAGGGGATCTGGAGCAATTTGTACATGGAGATGCTGAGAGCCATCAAACCGAACTCTGAATCCTGTATATGTTGGAAACCACTTCAAGCCAGCACCTCTGGTTCCAGAATTTAGGCATGAGAGTGTGGTCTTAAGACCTGACTAAGGGTCAGACAGTCGAAGTGTCTAGTATGTGCAAAGACTGTAATAAGCTTGCTTTGTGTAGGGTTTCGTTGTTTCCATCCACGTGCTGTTCATGTTCCTCAATTTCCCATCAAATGATCAGGTTTGGATCCAAAATCTCTAAGCAAAATTTCTGATGGAAAAACCTCTAGGCTTGGCCTTGTTTTGTGATAGAAAAGTAAGGGGTAGGAATTAGCCTGGCAGGCAAAAAGAGTGGGAGCTGCACCAGGGAGATTGAGAATGTATCAGGCTGGGAGATGTAATGAGCCCCTGAGGGTTACCTCTGTCTCATTGGCAGCACAGCAGCTATCTCTGGCTAGGTGAGTAGACAGGATGCAACCCTTCTGACCTAGCTCTGCACATGGGTCTTGGGAGAAAACTGATGAAGTGCAATGGCCTGGAGTCCGGGGGATATATCAGTCTGGCTAAAAGCAGACTCCATATATCTTCAGTTACTGAGGCAGCTGGACAAGGATGCTGGTGCAGAGTTGAATACACCTTTCAATAAGGAGTCGCACAGATGTTCTTCAGGTATACTCTGCGAGTGGATATAGCTGGAGAAATATTCCTTGAATGTAACCTGTCCATCCTGAAGCTTTTACATTTTTGACAGATCAGGATGGGAATGAGATAACATAGTCTAATGCAGGGGTCTCAAACTCAAATCACCACAAGGGCCACATGAGAACTAGTAGAGGGCCGCATGAGCGTTAGTACGGTATCCCGAGGGCTGCACCACTGAAACCTTTCCATACAATGATATTGCAAATAGCAGTAACAATCGTGTCATTGCGGGCCACAGGAAATAGCTTTAGGGGCCGCATGTGGCCCACGGGCTGCATGTTTGAGACCCCTGGTCTAATGGCAAGACCATTGCACTGTTATTCAGGAGAGCTGGGAGCAATTCCAAACTCTGCCACTGACTTCCTCGGTGACCTTGGCTGTGTCACGTTCCTTCTCCTTTTCTGACTTTGTTTATGAACTCTTCAAGGGAGGGTCTGCTTCTTACTGCACGTTTGTGTCCTTGTAAAACTGGCTTGGGGTGCTCTTCCATTGCTCAATACACATAGTGATGTATCTGTTGAAATCTAAGACCTTAAATATTTATTTGCCAATAAAGCTGTAGTTTTCCAAATATCTCCTGGTGTAATTTTTTTTCCAGGTTGAACGGTCTTCCAGCTGCAGTGCTACAGAGGTAGGTATCAAATCAACTAATCTTGAGTGGCCAGCTTCCAATTTTCTAGGAGCTTCTCTCAGAAGGAGACATATCAAAATGGGTTCAGGGTACATGATCCCGGCAATCTGTCATGAATCCCAGTAGCTGTATTCTGTGCCAAATTTATTCAGTTCAGAGGCTATCACTGAGCAATTTGGCAGGATCCTTTGTATTATACCTGGTTTATAAGGAAGTTTTCCTTGCAGTGCAAAAATGGCCCGTCCTGTTGCTGGAAGAGGTGAAACTAGTTCTCTGTCTGTTAATCACCTTCACCTGTACTCCTGGCAGCTGCAGACACTATGACACAGTGTTTTGCTTGCTGCCTGCACCTGTCTATTAAGAAGCCAGTTGCATATGAAATGTGGAACTTTGTGGTCTCAGAGCTTGTTAGCATCACCATAACTTTTGGTAAAGTCCAGGACTGTCTGTGGAAAATGAGGCCCCAAACCTTGGCAATTTGTTCACACAAGTACTCCCCCGGTCTGTAAATGAACTATGAGCTTCCAGTCTGTGGTGTCCATCATCTGAACTTCTTCAGATCAGATTCAGGCCAATCTTGCATCCCAAGTCATTATCATGATTACTTATGATATGTATTCCAGTAATATCTCATAGTCCCAGTCATGTACCAGGACCCCATTGTACTAGGTGCTGTGTGAACACTGAACAAACTAATAGTCCCTACCACAAAGAGCTGACAGTGTGACTCGTGCATCCTGTTGGGCACCAGAAGGACAAAGCATGTGTTGTGTGGTCCTCTAGATGGCTCGTACTGCAGCACAGCCATAGCATAACAGATAGAAAGTAAGTAAAACCTTACCAGAGTGGACTGTAAATCTTGCTTGTATTTATTGTGGTAGTTCCTATAGATCCAATCAGTTATCAAGGCCACATCATGATAGGCATCATTCATGCACATGATGAAAAGACAGTTTGGTTTCAATCCTCAGGAGAGGGTGAGTAAGTGGAGGTATGAGGGGAATGAAAGTCTCCATAATATGTGACACCCCACTGTTTTTTTCCTCATAACTCAAAGATCTGATGCTACAGGTATTCGGGCTGCTTCTCCTCTCCCCACCACCAAGGAAAAATAAATTCTAAACTGTCATCTTACTGAAGAAGGCTTGACACACACATCATCTCCTGCTTTGTTTCCCTAATGCCTATTTGGGAGCCCTTATTTAAGTTTGTGGACAGAAAAATGAAGGGATTGGCCTACTGGAGCATCAGATTTCTCTGAAGTAGGAGTTACTGAGGGGGACAAAACAAAGGTGCCATGAATGAAGAGTACAGAGCCTCTTGGACTTTTAGGTGCCTCATTAATTTTCCTGAAAAGAGAGGCTGGTTTTGCACTGTTGAAGTCAATGGAAGTATTGTCATTGACTTCATCTGGAGGAGGGGCAGGTCCTGTAAGACATGGAAGTCCTATGATGGTTATCTATCAATAATTGTAAGTGGGAGAACACTACAGATGGCTTGTTCTAGGTTGCTACTTGTTTTAAGTTGGTTGTCATCAAAAGCATATGCAAAATCTTTCTATTTTAAGATTTTTATCATGCTGCTCATTACCATAGTATCTGTGGCTCTTCCATGTTTAAAAAAAGAAAAGAAAAATCAATCTCATTCTTGAATACTTTAATTACCCATAGAGACCTTCTGTCATTAGAGCTAGAATGTAGAAGTTTAGAGGGATGCGTACCGAGCATTGGCAGGCTCTGACAATCTATAGTAGTGATTACTGTAAAATACGCATGCCTTCTTAGAAGGGCTCTAAAACCTCCTGTTTCAAGGCCTAAACCATGGTGGTCAAGAGGAATCTGTCTTTGAAGGCAGGTTAACCCTGAATGGAACTGATTCTGGCACCTTCCTCTGAGGCAGTTAGTTGGAGACAGGATACTGGCTTAGATGATCTGTTGCAGTCTGATGATTCTTGTGTTGGTATGTAAACAGTAGATACAAATCCCAACTGGCCTCAGTGTTGTTAGTTGATAATGGTCAGATGTATGCAAGAAAGAGTCAGATGGTCTAACCTCATTTAGCATTGGTCATATAACATACATCTGTGGAGATGCAACAGCTATAAAGAAAAATTGTGAATGCTGACAGAAAGATGGAGTTTGAGATCCTCATCTCTTGAGTTTCTCTCAGCTGAAGTCAGGTCCTTAATAGCATTTTCCATGGTAGAGCCCTAGTGTGAAATAAGCAAGTGCTGTCAACTGGTTAGACTGGGGGCTTCTGATTCCAGGATTCACTTCAATCTCTGCTACTGATCTAGGTTGAGAGAATTCTCCTGTCTGACTTACATTTACTCACCCATATGGTGGGCAGGATAATGCCTACACTACCAAGGTGATGTGAGGTATAATTGTCTATGAAGTGCTTTAAGGCTATGTTCACACGTAAACTCCTTATTTCGAAATAAGTTAATTCGAATTAAGAACATGTTAATTTGAATTAAAGGAAAGCCTGCTATCGAAACGGCTGTTAGTTTGAAATGGTTATTTCGAAATAAGGCCATTTGGACATGTTGTTTCGAAACAGTTGTTTCGAAACAATGGTGTTGTTTCAAAACAACATGTCTGAATGCCGTTGTTTCAAAATACCTGTTTCAAAACAATGGCTATTTTGATTTCAAGCGAGGTTTTACTGTTTCAAAATAATGACCGTTATTTTGAAACAACAGGTCCTGTTGTTTTGAAATAACAGAACATTGTGTGGACATAAGAAATTTTATTTCGAAACAACGGCTGTTGTTTCGAAATAAAACTCTCGTCTGAACACAGCCTAAGATCCTTGGAGGGAAGATACTATATAAGTGAAGAGTTTTATAGCAACAGCAGATAAGACGTGAACAAAGTCTTGCTAACCCATCTTTCTGTCAAGACTATCCCAAGCCAATGTGCTGGAGTTTTCTTCTATTGGCTTTAAAGCAATTCTGTAAAAGTTGTATTTTATTCAATAGGTTTCATAGGGAGGCTTTTTGTCTGTGCTTCACTTTGGTAGCTAGTTGTCCCAACTATACCTTGAATGATCCTAAGTTTAAATTGTATCCCCTTGTGCAAATATGAAGAACACAGCCCTCAAAGGGAATGATCAGAGTCAAAGCTATAGCCTTTAATTTACCAGTTGCACTCTTATTCTTAACTAACAATGATCCTGTATTCATTGAATCTGTCAGTTCAGCACTCAGTTTGCTTGTCAGAGATAATATTATCACTCTTCAGGCAGAAAGGGAGTCCATTTTTCTACAGGCAGTCTCTGAGTGATGAAGATGTATAACAGGAGGTTAGCAGGATCAATGGATAGCTAAGGATTAAAAGCAGGAAAACTTTTTGGTCCATGCACTGGAGCCCTGGCTATAAGAAAATTATCAAACTTGCACATGAATTGGGTTTTTATATTTTAGCTCCATAGCTGAATGAGCATTGCTATTTATAGGTACAGTGTATGTACAAAATGTATTTACTGGTCTTCCCTCTCTTTCAAGAAAGTGAGAAATCCAGCAATATGTGCTCAAAAGATTTGACTTCTTGAGATTACAGAGTGAAGCCTATGTCATAAAGCTCTTCTAATACCATCAAACCTCTTGGGAGGCTCTTTGGGAGAAGATGCATAGTGACTCATATTTTCCTTCTTCTGTCCAATTTCTGTTATGCTGCTTTGTTTGAAATGAGGTGACTTGTGTAATGGCCTGTTGTTCCTTTTCCCCCCAACCTTCACCCTTACACCAGGGCCCATCCCTTCTTGAGTGTTCACAAAGCACTTCGTTGGTGCTGTAATTATCATAAGGGCAATGGCTAGAGTCAGATCTTCTATAGCCAATGACTTGCAAGCTTCCCTGTTCTGCTGAAGAACTCTGTCCTGGTTTACAGCCCTAGCATTCTCCTCCTGTGCCACCCTATTCATGCATCTTGGTTCTGATC
This sequence comes from Podocnemis expansa, assembly GCA_007922195.1. Classification (NCBI taxonomy): domain Eukaryota; kingdom Metazoa; phylum Chordata; order Testudines; family Podocnemididae; genus Podocnemis; species Podocnemis expansa. The sequence goes on along the minus strand of ML681963.1, from coordinate 53,270,803 downwards.
TGCAGCAGACCCCAGGAGATGAAGCTAAATAAGGGCTGCCTCCTGCAGAAGCATAATTCTGGAGGGGAAGGGAAGTCATCTCGTACTTTCTAATAAGCACCAATGTACAAAGACCATAATTTAACCCTTTAGTGTTTTTATTATTATGAAAAACAAACAAGAAATCCAGTGGCACTTAAAGAGCAACAAATTTATTTATTGCATGAGCTTTTGTGGGAGAAACCCCCATCTTCAAGGCATCTGATGAAGTGGGATTATGTAACATCTTCAAAATATCTGACAAAGTGGGATTTTCTCTTAATGAAAGCTCATACAAATAAATAAATGCATTCGTTTTTAAGTGCCGTAGGGCTCCATGTTTGTTTTACTGAACTAGACTAACACAGCTGCCCCTTTGGAACTTGGAAACATGCAAGACAATATGGTGGTACCTAGAAGCCCACTGAAATCTGGGCCCTGTTGTGCAAGGTCCTGTATATACACCTTGTAAAAAGCAACCCCCATCCTGAAGAGCTTACAATCTAATGGTAAGACACAAATTATCAGCATCTTACAGATGGGGAATGTACACATAGAGAGCCTGATAAGTCCAAGGCTGAGCAGGCATGCTCTGTCAAAGCCAGGATTTTGAACCCATGTCTTAAGAGTTCCTGTCTATTGTCTTAACTATGAGCTCATCCTCCTCCAATTTAAACATTTTCTGCTGTGGTGTATGCACAATTTGTACTGGCTGCCTGCCTTGGTGATGGTTTTGTGTTCATATAGTTATGTGTTTGGGGCTCCTGTGTCTGGCGTCTTCCTCTGGCATTGCCTGCATTGGATGTATGGAAACCAGGATACAGTGATTTAAAAAACTAGTTAATGGAAGCCACCCTTGCTACTGTATTTACACTGTGCTACTTGGAGTGAAGTATGGTGCAATTATGGAAATCAGTGTACTTTGCTTACAATAAACACAATACAGTGCAGTAATCTGCAAAAATATATACTCCAGCCATGCAATGCAGCAGCAAACTAATTTGATCATGGTTAATGTGTAACTGGGAAAATCCCATTGATTAAAGAAATCAAATTAACTCGGTTTCAATCTCTTTGCTTACTGCCATGGACACAGCCAGCCAGAATGGGGATATTATACTGCAATGAGCCCAACTGTGCAACTTTTTTTTTTACACCTCCCTTGAGTAGAAGGTGAACAGAGGGTTTTTAATATGTTGTATCAGAGTAGGCTAAGTACAATGTTCTTCATATACTGTATGTTTAGATTCAGAGACATCAACTTCCTATTTTCCTGGCAATGGGAGTAATTGACTGTCTCGGGGTGAGTGGGTGTGCACGTGTGCGCATGCATGCACATGTCCAGCAAAGGTGGTAGTACGGATGCAGATTTGCACAACATTGTCAGAAGCCTAATAGTGCTAGCAGCTAGTGGAGATGTTAGGCCATGTGCTTCCGGAGCAGGAGGATGCCATTTTTATCTCTGCGGTTAGGAGGTTCTGCATGTCATGGCTTTACAGCATTGGGAAGACAGTAACATGCTAGGCAGCCAAGTGACTATTATGAAAAACAATGCAAACAGTGGCTGGTGTAGCACAGATTTCTTGGAAGTTGGTGTTGGAGAAAGAAGTGAAAAATTAGCTGTTTTCCACATCTACAAACACATGCAGAGTACTCCGTGTTATTGTTTATCTTCTGGTGTTATCCAGAAGCCCCACTGTACTGGGTGCTTGCTGTTTTTAATGTAGTAAGCGACAGTACCTGTCCTGAAAGAACTTGCAGTCTAGATGAAGACAATATGCCACAAATGGATGGAGTGTGGGAGGAAGACTGAGATGGGTTCATGTAATGACAGACAGATTCCATGCAGAATTTGCAGGATTCTGAGTCAATGTTTTTCAAGGCTGTAAACATTCAAGATGCACTAATCATAGCAGCCACCATAGCTGGCCACTCACACATTGTGATTGCGTCTGATTGTAGAATGCTGGTGGAAAGAAGTCATGAACTAGTCTTGAAGTGGGGTATGTCAGCCAGTCCATCAGTGGTGTACTTATGGGTTGCTCTGCTGATGGTTCAGGGAGACATAATTTGTCACATGGTCCTGGCTTCTCCTCCTCCTTTCCAGCTGCCAAATTCCATTTAAAGAAGTTTAAAAATACCTTAAATTCTTTATATGGGGAAAAGAAAAGATTGTCTAGCAAAGTATTACTGTAGTTGCCACTTTTTGTTGTATTACACTGGTAGTTTAAGGCCCAACTCAGGAATGCAGCCCTTTTGTTCATGGCAACATACAAACAGTGAGAGATGATCAGAGTTTACAGTCTAATTTAACAGAAGATGGGATGGGAAACAAAAAAAAACCAAAAAAAAAAAAAAAAAAAGGAAAGCAAGGAGCTTGTTTTGCTGAACTAGACTAACACAACCACTTTGAAAAAGTAAAAGGACTCTCCCAAATTAGCAGAGTAAAGATAGAACCTGCATCTCCTGACTCACATTCCAGTATCAACGCTCCACTGGACTACATTAGAGGGATGTTACATAGTTCTTGATGGGAGAGGAATTGCTCATGAGATGCTGTCTCTATAAAAATATTGTCTCTGCAGTCGTGGATCTGGAGGCATATACAGGAGCTGTGGTGAAACTGAACAGTTTTTCAATCCATTTATCAAAGAAACTGCACTCCCCATTTCAAGGCAGATAAAACAACAACTTATTAGGTATAGATGTCTTTATTCAGAACATTTTTAAAATAAAAGAAAGGGAGAAGGTCACCACATTGACCATTTTTTGTACCAGTTCTGTGAACTGTTTTATCCTCATGAAATTTCTTTATTTGGATTTCCCTAACCTATCTTTAAAGCCATGGATTTCTTCTAGTATAAATTGTGCGGCTGTCTCTCACACTGACAAGATAGGAATTGAGAGACAAGATAGGTGAGATAATATCTTTTATTGGACTAAATTCTGTTGGTGGAAGGTACAAGCTTTCAAGTTACACTCATCTCTTCCTGCCAGACCAAGTCAGACCAGTGAACAGTTTAGTTTGCTAATCTGTCTCTGACAGTGACACTGCTTCAAAGTTACAGGAAAATGAGAAACTGGTGACTATTGAATAAATTGCACAGAGAAGAAAGATAGTGGTTTTAGACAATTAGTTTGGTATTTGCTACAGACTTTGTATTTAACCTTGGGCCAGTCACTTAGTCTCACTTCCCCATCTATAAAATGGGAACAGTATTGTTGAAATTCTTAAACTAATTAGGCTTTTGAAATAATTCTAAAATTTATGTTGCCACCTGTTCTTAGGTTAGTTTGAAAAGCTTGTTGCAGAGACTCAGAATTCAAAATTTGAACTACTGTCACAGAAATTTTACTTTAGTTTCTCTTCCCTGAATGGACAAAGCAAATTATAACTCTGGCAATTTAATACACAATTTCAGCCTCACTTTGTGACTATTCAAAATTGAAATTTTCTGTTTACTCATAAAGCTCAAATACTGGAACATTTGCAGAGGGCAAACCTGAAAGTGTTGTAAATAGAAAATCAAGTCAAAATTTAATTACTGGCCTTACGCATATTGCAAATGAGATTTTCTACATTTTACCTGACTCTACATTTGTGTACTTACTGTGTGGTTCCTTTTGCTGGAATATCTTAAAGCACTTTGTAATTATTCCATACCCTTTAAAATAGGGGAGACAATAAGCAACTGTAACAGATTAACTGAGTTCTCTTAATAGGTGGAATTGGAACTTGTCAAGGACAACAATATTTATAGGTAAGAGATCTGGGTTCTGGTGACTGTGATGGCAGGATACTGATAGGAAAGATGATCCTGTGGCATTCTCCCTTAGTCTGCAGGAGACCAAAATTCACTTCCCTGCTCCACCACAGCCTGTGTGTGAACTTCGGCAAGTCACTTGTTATCTTTGTGATTCAGTTCCCCATCATGGTAACATTGCTTCCCTACATGTGGTGAGGAGAAGTACATTAAAGATTGTGCATTACCCCGACTCATTACCATTACAGCATAATATCCTTACTGAGTCAGATCAATGGTCCATTTAGCCCACTAGCTTGTTTTCTGACTATGGCCCATACCAGACACTTCAAAGAAACTGAACTGGGCAATTGTCTAGTGATCTATTCTCCAGTGGGGCTTAGATACACCCAGGGCATGATGCTGCATCCCTGACCATCTTGGCTAACAGCTGTTGGTGGATCTAGCCTCCATGAACTTATCAAATTTCTTTTTGCACTCAGCTATACCATTTTAAGGGGACCTAGTTAGGTTCCACAGATATGTAGGGGAAGTTTTCCCTCATTGAGAAAGAAATGAATGTTTAGAAACTGTATTTTTATTAAGATGGTGGTGAAAAATACAAGAATGTTTCAAAGTAAGATAGAATTAGGATTGATTTTGCATGAAGCACTGCTTCTGTGGAGACAAGCTAGAGGGTTTTGTGTTGGAGATTACTGGAGAATGCCATACTCGTGTATTGAGGCTGCCTTTTTAAAGATTATTTTTATTTTATTTTTTGTCTATTTGTGCAGGATCACTGTGGAAGCTTTTATCTTTCTGGCATGAAAGGACATGCAATCTAAAACCATTGTGCAGTTTCTTAGACTTTACCCTTCCCCAATCTTCTCTTTTGTTAGCCACGTGCAGTTCCCAAACTTAAGAGATCTAATCACTCGTAATAAGAACTCTCTGTTAATGCTTTCCTAGTTGAAATTAAGCACTTGAACTTGGTTTTAAGAGTCTCTGAGGAAAGCTAGTCCTGAGTTTTCAAAATGTAAGAAGGTAGGTGGCCCCACTCTGTTCTCTGCCTTACCTGTTTTACATCTCTGAAACTCCACTGTTTTTGGTGGAATTATGCCTGGTTTACATTGCTGTATGTCAGAGCAGAACCAGGTCCATTGTTAGAATGAAGCTTGATCTGACATTTGATGAGAAGTTAATGCCAAGTTGTAGATACAGAAAAGTGGAAGTTCATTTCTACTCTAACAAAGGCACAATTTAATATTCTTTTTCCGTTTGATATACTGAATAATATTATCAAGAAAAATATATTTCCTTCCAAGTAGGAAGAATATTTCCTGCAGAGGGTAATGAAACCCAGTGCTTTTTGAGAGCCAACAGCATTTTAAAGATGTTCCTCACATCATACAGAGTACTGATTGTCTCCCTATTGTTTTTCTTCTATCCGTTATGCAAAGGTCCTACTCTGATTGTGGCCCCTGGGTGTTTGTCAGCAGCCATTTGGGAATCTTTTTTCATTAAAATTAAGCATTTTCCAGAGAAAGATGTAACATATTAATAATAAAATGTCACCTCCTGAAATGTTCAGCTTTGAAGGCATAGGGAAGCTGTACCTGATGGCAATGTTTTATTTTTTATCAGATGTTTAAAATGGTAAACCCAAGTGACAGCTTCTTAAAAGACTAAAAAACAGGAGCAGTCCCTTTACTTACATGTTTAAATCTCTGAAGAATTAGGCCCTAACTTTGCAGCAAAGATGAAACATTGTATTTTCTGTTAATGGAGTATACCAAAGGTATATCATCGCACAAGTAGATGAACAGTAAATAGAACTTGCTTTTAAAATTGGAATATAAATGACAGTCACCTGCAGAGTGCTTCCAGCGGATCTGTTAAAGAAAGTGAGCCACACAGTTTTAAAAATGAAAGGAGACCAGGGTTGGTAGACAGTGGTAAAGGACTAGTTGAGAGAGTAGAGTAGCTACAAAGAAGACATTACTGCCAACTTTGATGTTGTTCAAGTCATTAAACTGAGGGAATTGTCATTGGCCTGCAGAATCTTTCCCTTCTAGATCAGTGGTTCTCAACCTTTTTTAGGTCGTGGCGCACTTAGTGGCATATTGCGACCCTACAGGACACACCAGACTACCTCCCTCAGGCCAAATCCAGCGTTCTTCCCGACTCATTTACCACTGTGTAGCAATACAGTGATGTGTCCCAACACAGTGGCTGAGAACCACTGATCAAGATCATTTGGTTCTATTCCGGGTTAATAGTGTCAGGAAACAATTCTAGTCCTGAAGGCTGCATGGAATGAGTAGGTGCTCTCAGATCAGTTTGTAAGAGACTGGGGTTCACGTCACTCTTGGCACTAAGGCTTTGTCTGTACTTTGTCACCTTAATATTTCACAGGAGCAAACTTTTAACCACTTGGTCATCTAGATCTGCTTTGAGCTGAGGAAACAAAGTGCTCCAAATGCTGGTCAACACTATGGAAGGCAAAGAGCTATTTAAGCTGAAGGACAAAAGTGGTGAAAGAATAAGTATAAACTGGCCTTGAATAAACTTGGACTGAAAATTAGTAGAAGGTTTCTAATGATCAGAGAAAGTTTGTTCTTAAATGGCCTTACAAGATGGAGCTTGATAAATTTGTAAATTAGATTATAGGATGGGATTGCCTGTGATAGCTGAAGACTGGACTTGATGATGTAGGAGCTCCTTTCCAGACCCAAGTTCCTATGATCCTACAGTAATGGGGTCCCCAGTAGTACCTTAGATAGTCCAACTCAAAATGGACACTTGGTGCCAGAGCCAAATGTTGTTGTCGTACCTTCATTACCTTCAGTGGCTTTTGTATGAAGATCTTGTGCTCTCATCCTTTGGAAAAAGAGCAGCAGTGCATTTGACAGAGAAGCAAAGAAGACTAAACTTTCTTCACTCAGTCCTTACGTTGACCTGGTGTGGGACAGAATAGTGTGCAAACCATGCTGCACTGGCTGTGTGGAAGAATAGTGATATCAATTACCAGCTTGTGGTTTCTGTGTGATGAATGAGACTATTTCAGAGAATTTTAAGTGAGCAAGGAGCTATTGTTTTACAGAAGGGTCCATCGTTTGTTCCTGCTAATCACTGTGACAGTCTTAAAGTAGAGAACACATTACAGATTTTTTTTTTTATTCCCTCCTTAGGAGCATCAAACTAAGGGATATTTGTCTTTGCAGGAGCAGGGATAGAAAATGAGACTTATGTAATTTGTATTTAAATTCACCCCTCCTTAGATTTCAATCAAATAGTTATGTAAATTCAAGAAGAGAGCTATTGGTTGGAACTAGGATTAAATATAATGTGTCTAAGGAGGAAATGAGCCTTTAAATGATCTAAGGAGTAGGAAAAATGAAGTTATAAAAAAGCCTGCTAATAGTGGCAAAACAGATTCCAAGATCTTTTCACATGTGAATGGCCCATTGAAATCAATGGGAATGCTTGGGTATAAAGTTTTCAGGATGAGCTCCTAAAGTGAGAATTTTCCTAAAAAGGATTTACTGACTCCAGTGTGCTGAAAGAAGTCCATTTTCAATGCCTCAGTCAGTTAAGAAGTGAATTTCTGCAGAGGGGTTCTTAAGCTTTGAGCAGAGCTAGTAGTTTGCAATGAGGAACTCAGATTGTACTTTGTGTGACTCATCCATGAAGAGAATGCATGGAAATTCTCAAATAGTTGCTTCAAATATTGAATTAAATAAATTTACTTTGCAAACAGTTCTTAGCCCATTCACAAAAAAAGTTAGATGCAGAGGCTCTGAATTCAAACTTTTGTCAGTGCTGATTAGCCATGCAAGTCATGTGTTCTTGTTTCTGTTCCTTAACAGGGCGGAATGCATTGGGAATTTTGGAATTTAATATACAATTTGAGATTCATTTCCAGTGACTATTTGATGTGGATGTTTCCTATTTGTTAGTAAAACTCCAGTGTTGGAATGTTCTCAGAAAGCAAACACAAAAGGGGCCTGAATAGAACTAAGACAAAATTTGATTAATATCTCAAGTATTTCCTGGGAATATTTGTCACTGTTTGCTTGTCTCTAGGTAATTCAGATGACTTTGTATTGTAATAATTAGCATTCATGTACTTATAGTGGTTTCTTTTGTTGGAGATCTCAAAGCACTTCATAAATGTCTCATATCTTTTTGTATAGATGAGAAAATAAGAAAACTGCAACAGTGCATAATTGAGGGCTTTTAGGAGGGTGATGTGAGGTTGCCTAGAACAATAACATTGTGCATGGAGAAACTAGGTGCTAGTCACCAGAAGAAGCAGTTTAGATGTGTAGGAGACCTGGGTTCAAGTTCCTGCTTTGCCACATACTTCCTATGTAACTTTGGGCAAGTCACTTAGTCTCTTTTTGCCTCAATTTCCCATCTGTAAAATGGGGATAAAAGTACCACCTTGCCTCACAGGGAAGTGTGAGGGTAAGTAACTGAAAGATCTGTAACTGTGTCTAAAACAGATACTGGCCATGCAAAACTAATGTTTTGGAAAAGGTAAATCCTATATAGACATGGAAACAATCAAATTGCTACACTGATTTTTAGGGATATCTGTCAGAGATTGAGACTGAATCAAAACAATGGCTGCAGCTCCATCTAAACTGAGATCAGGCACAATTCTAAATAAGTTCCAGAGGGGTAGCTGTGTTAGTTTACTTCAGCAAAACAAACACTTTTTTTCTAAAGTGGCAAAGACTAAGACTGCATTCCTAAGATGATGATCTCCCTGTGCACAGTTCCCCATCTGTAAAATGATGATAATAGCACTTTCCCACATCACAGAAGACAAAACATTTTTGAGACCTTCAAGCATCAAAGTGATGGATTCTGTTCCCATTTCTGTCACTGGTCTTCTGGGTGACCTTGGACAAGTCACTTCATTCATGCCACATTCTCCCTTCTATAAAATGGGAGTAGTGACACTGAACTCCTTTGTAAACTGCTTTGAGATCTGCTGGTGAAAGGTGTGATATAAGACATAGGTGGTATATGTTATTATGGAGGCTAGATTAGAGTTCCATTTTTACTGCCCTGGAAAATTCATTGAACTTTGTAGAAAGGGACTCTGCTTCATAGTTAATGGAGACAACTGAAATCACAACTAGCTTAAATTTAACTCTTTTTATTTTCTAAATCTGCTCCTCCCCTTGCCGGGATGTTAGATTGACAAAAGAAAAAAAAGAATGTAAAGACTAAGCGAGAATGAAAATCTAACATGAAACAAACTGTAAATTAGCCTTTTTCTGTGATTTGTGAGATGGTTTACAATTAAATCCTGAACTTCCCACTTCTATGTTTGTTTTTTTTCAGATAAACGAAGGACTCCCCCAGCCAAGATGAAAGTGATTTTATATGTTTGAATATGACATATAAGCTATTTAAATGCAAATATTCATCTATTGCAAAATAATTGAAACTCAAATAGAAAAGTTTTATTTTGGGAATACTAATTAGTGCTTTATGAGGCTGAATAAAAATTCTGTCTTCATGAGTAGAGTCAGTTTGTGAGAATTCATGCAAACCTTTCTGTTTTTAAGTTTTACAGAGCTCAACTCTGAGTTTTGCTTCCCATCTCAAATTAAAATGCACTCCAGAATTCAAGGCAAAACATGTTTGGAATCAGATCACATTATTTTCATTAAAACATTTGTATTACAGAAGGACTTGGAAACTCCCACCAGTGTACTATGTGCTGCAGAGTTCCTGCCCCAAAGAATTTAAGTCTAAATAGACAGGATGGATAAAGGATTTTGCCGTTGTCTCCATTTTACAGATGAACGAACAGTGAAATTTTCAAACACTCCTAAGACTACCATTGAGACTTAAGCTTTGTGGGTTCCCAATTGACAAGGGCATTTAGATGCCTAAAGATGCCTATTGGGAAATACAAAACTACCTAAACAGGCTTTGGTGAAAAATTCAGGCACTTCTGCAAATCCTACTAGGCACCTACTTTGGTTCTTAAATGCCTTTGTAAATCTGTCCCCAGGTTTCAAAATAATTATTGAAAAGAGATCTTAGGCTCCTAATTCAATTAGAAACTTTTGCAAATCCCCATAAGGGACTCCCTTTAGGTCTCATAGGGAATGCATAGCAGAGGCAGGAATTGAACCCAAAACTTTTGAATCCCCCTGCCCCCCCCTCTCAAGTGCTTTAAGTATAAGCATGTCTTTCATTGCTTGGGCCAGCTTCTGACTTTGTGCCAAAAACATGTGAACCTATGGATTTGGATTCATAGCCATTTTACTTTCACAAGGTAGGATATAGGAACTTTCTGCCAATATTGGCCTGCTTCTAAATGTAAGACATGGAGGTAACACCAAAGGAACTAGATGACTCTTGATTCCATTGGGGGATGACCAGGAACCATAGAAAAACCATGACTGGAAATCACAGGGAAAATCCAATGAGGATTTGAGTAACACAGGAGACAGCATGGGAAGAATATGCATTAATTGGTTAATGCTTTATAAAGTGTTTTGAAGATGAAAATGGTTGCATAAGTACTTGATATTATTATTATTATGCTGACAATGGTTATGTAGGAAGGAGTCACGGAGCTAAGGGAGCAGTTGGAATTGATTAAGAGGCAATTCTGAAAGAGTTTTTGAAGGGAGGAAATTATGTCCCTTGAGAAGAGGCCATTTGGGCAGAATATTGGGATAAATGCTTTGCTTGTCAGTAGTTAAGCTAATAATTTGAAGCAAGTGACCTTTTTCCTTTGTATGTGAATTGTCTGTAGAAAGTTCACAATTCCTTCAAAATTATTTCTTCAAATAATTATTGAACTGTAGGTAGTTTGTGAGCTCTTGGTTAAGTATTTGATTTGTTGAAAATATACAGAAGCCAACTTCTGTTGGCTTGTTTTGATTGAGTTTGTGGGTCAAATTGTGATGTTTTGTTTCTTGATTGCATGAAGCAAACTCTTGAAATGGAGTATTTACTAGAGGTGGTAGAAAACAGAACTTTTCCTCAGATGCTTTAGACAAAATTGAAAGTGTTAGACAAAATGGGTAGTTCTGACTCACATTAGCTTTTTTAATAGGCTTTATCATTTGATTTTCTATAATAATTGCTTTAAATTGGCTGTTCATGAGCATTCCCGTAAGATGAATTTTGTTGTACATAAGTTTGTGGAAAGCAAACTCAGGAGGCTTTAACAGGCAAACTACATTTTATTTGCTGCAAGATTTTTGGCATCTTCATCCAGCTGTCATTGCCCATGGTCAGCCTCAGAAGGCTCAGAGATTGACTCAGAGGGGCATTCTCGTGTTCAGTGTTTTTCTGCATGTTATCTGAACTACCTGAATAGTTGTAGCTGTAGTCTCATGAGGGCTTCTTAGTGGGCTAGAAACAGTGAAAACATCCTTTGTCATGCAGATTTTAGCACCTGTGCATGTTACAGTATGTAGTTAGGTCAGAACATCAGCATCAAAAAACCTAGCTGGTTTCAAAACTTAGCTGGATAAATTTACGGAGGGGATGGGAATTAACTGATCTTTGATGACTAGTGGTAAATATGCCAATAGCCTGTGATGAGATGTTAGATGGGGTGGGTTCAGAGTTGGTACAGAGAATTGTTTTTTGGGTGTCTGGCTGGAGAGTCTTGCCCACATACTTATGGATTAGCTGATCACTATGTTTGGAGTCAAATGGGGTATGTCTACACTGGAGGCTCTGTTAAGTCAACTTTACAAGGTCAACTTTATGTCGACTTAAAGTTGACCTTGTAAAGTCAACATACAGAGTCCACATTAAAAACTCCTGTCGACTGCATGCATCCACACTGGTAGGTACTAGGTCATCAGAGGAATGGTGCGTTCTGGGTAGCTGGAGGCCAATTAGGTCGACTTAAAGGCTTTTCCTGTCTACATTGGCTTAAGTTGATTTAATAAGGTTGACTTAAGCATTAAGTCAACCTTAAGAGGTGTTGTTATTAAATTGAGTTAAGGAAGCGCTTAAGTCAACTGAATAAAACCCCATTGTGACCACAGAAGTCTGTAGGTTGACTTAACCTTCCTAAAGTTGACCTAAGATTCCAGTGTAGATGTACCCAAGGGAATTTTCCCCCAGGACAGATTGACAGGGGCTGTTGAGACTTTTTGCCTTCTCCTATACCATGGGGCATGAATCATTAGCTGATGATTTCTCTGTACCTTGAAGTCTTTAAACCATGATTTGGGGACTTAAGTGACTCACTTGTAGGTTAGGTATCTATTGCAGGAGTGGGCAGGAGGTTCTGTGGTTTGCATTGTGCAAAAGGCCAGACTAGATGATCAGATTGGTCCCTTCTGTACTTAAAATCTATGAATCATCCTAGCTTAATTCTGCTGCATTCTAGGAAGTTTTCTTTCATAATAAGGGTTTTAATTCCAAATAGTCTATTCAGTAGTGCATGTGTTTTTTAAAAATGTTTTAAACTTCCATCAGTGGATATCAAAATGCCCAACAAACATTAATTAAATCCACAGAACAACCCTGTGAGTTAGGGAAATTGAGTATGAGCTCTTTAGGCAGTTGGGAAACTGAGGGATGCAGATGGGGAAATTGCCTGCCCAAGGTCATTCAGAAACTCTGTGATAGACAGCAGTAACTTATATGCCAGTGTCTGACTCCTGACTTCTACTTCAAGTTCCAGACCATACTTCTCCTTTTGTAAGCTGAATATAGTGTCTTAGTGTTCTCCTGTGCCCTTCCATCAGAGAATGCTGACAGATATTACCATCAGAAGGGCAAACAATGAGTCCGTGGCACTTAAAGACTAACAAATTTATGTATTGTATGAGCATTTGTGGGAGGAAATCTCACTTCATCAGATGCTTTGAAGAGGGGGGAACTTACCATCTTCAAAGCATCTGATGAAGTGGGATTTTCTTCCACAAAAGCTCATGCAATAAATAAATTTGTTAGTCTTTAAGTACCACAGGATTTCTTGTTTGTTTTCCTGAACTAGACTAACATGGCTGCCCCTTTGGAACTTGGTAACATCACAAAAGAACATTGGAAGGTCCAACTAGATGCTCCTAAATAACTCAGGCCATGGAGACTCCTGCATTCAGCCCAACAACTTATAGTCAAACAAGAGCATGAGTTTCTAATATTTGCTATCTCTTGGCTATGCTTTAGTAGATAAACTTACTTGTTTTCACTATAGTCATGTCTAAATGTTGTTGTTAAGCAAAGCAATGGTATGATGCTAAGCTGGTGTTTGCTCTGACTTTTGGAAACAGTGAAGCCATGAATACTGTGAGTTTCTGCTCTGAAGGCAGATGGTGGTTAGGGGGCTTGGAGCCCTGGGTAGTGAGGAATGTGTCTCAGCCAGCTCTGAGCTTCAGAAGAAAAGTTCAGAATGTCAGTTTGGGCTCAAGTCCATTCTTATTTTATCTGACTGGTGGCTGGAGGTTAGCTTTATGGTGATAACTTGTTCTTAACTAGAGGAGTCTCACTGGCTGGAGAAGCTTGGATGGAGAAGAGGAGGTTTTGTTGTTTACTTTAACTCATCCATATTGAAGGATTCCCTGTGTAAGGCTGGCTTGTGTCAGTGCCCTGCACAACTTGTCTGTCACAGAATATTAGCTCTGGGGAGCATTTTAGCTTTGCAGTTGAGTCTTCCATTAAAGTTATTGAACTCACTAAGCTTGATACTTCAGTGTTCTGCCCCCCTCTCCCCCTTGTGCCATCGCTTACACCCGGGCAAACCCAAAGAATAGTGTTTGGCTCTCATTTGCACTCCTGTAAGTGAGGCATGGCAATGGTGTGAAACTCTCACTTTGTACTGATGGAAATGACTGCACAAGATATGTGTGGCAGTTGGGTCCACTATGGTGTTACCTTGATGAAATGAGAAAAGCTCAGCCAAGTGTCTTAGGCCTCACGCTTCTCATAGGTGAATGATCCTCCTTTTAATTCAGGTAGAAATGGCTCCTGATTCTGGAACAGGAATATCTAGTTAAGGAGGTTTAATGTTCTGCCTGTACTGCAGATGATGTCTTGACATGTAGGGTCACTGTCACTGAGTCTCTCTCTCTCTGTATATGTGTGTTTAAAAGCAAAAATGCTTCTGTGCTACAGGACACATGGGAGTCTGAGAACATTAAGTGCTATTGCTGTTGCTGCAGTGAAGTGGGAAAACTTATACAGCCACTAGACTTGTATTACAGATGTGCCCAAACCAAAGCTTTGGAGCAGAGTGCCCCAAGATCAAAATCTAGGTCCAGTTTTTGTGGCTCAGGCCCATTGCTTTGGGCTGTCTCTGTCTTTTTTCTTTCTCGCTTGGCTTCCTGCAATGGCCGAGTGCCCTGTGGTGCAGCAAAAAGCAATCTGTGTTGCTGAATACCGATGGCATGGGTGCTGCAAAGGAAGAGGGGAAAAAACATTATCTGTAACACTTGGTAAATGTGTGCCATGTAAGGTCACTTTTACAATAAGGAGTTTCCAAACCGGTAGCTAGTTGTTTGGCATTACACACATTTGAAAAGAATTATATTATCTTTGATAATTTTTAACTGCCAAGTCATTTTTTTAAAATAACCAGCTCTGTGATGGAACCGCAGTTAAGCAATTGCATGTGTGCTTTTGCCTAGCAACCATGCCTAGCAACGTCACAGCATCTCAGAGAACCCAACGTTGGGGACTGAGCTGCTGGCTGTCAAGGAGCTGGTTAGAATGGTAATTTCTGATGAAAGATACTAGGACCCCTCCTTATCAAGCATGGAAAGTCTTGTTTCTAGTTCCTTGACCTTCAGGCTTCCTTGAAAGCCCGCAGGCAGTTTTTTGACACAGTCCCTCAGCAGATCAGAAAATATGAGAACAACTCAGGGGTTAGACCTTCATGAAATGTTCCTTGGTGCTTTTTAAAAAAATGGGACCACAATTTTGCATTGTACAGAATCTGAGAGATGGTCATTTTGTCATTTTCTTCTAGTGGATTCCACATCTGTAAAAACCCTTTGCCTCTGGATGAAAGAGCTTGTCTGTCCATTTAGATCCTTTTTTTTTAATCAGCTAACAGAAGACCTTTTTATTAAGAGCATAGCATGTCCTCATGTTAGGAGAACTTTTTGCAGCCTGGTGTGATTGTTCTGAAGAGACACAAATGTTGTTGTTCTGGAATGCTCAGCCAAAGTGGCTCAGACCTTGGCTATGCACAAAAATTGCATTACTATAACAATATACTGATGTAGTAAAAGTTGTACAGCCCCCAGTGCAGATGCAGAAATGCCGCTATAACTTATTCCCATATAGGCTGAGGAATAAATTGTACCAGAATATGATACCATTACACATATAACTGCACCCAATTGTAGCGGTACTTGAGATTGCACCTGTACAGCTATACTGGTAAAAAATCATGCACCCAACAGTTATTGTTATGTCGGCACAAAACGATACGTGGATCAGGTGATAGTCAGAGAGGGAGAGAGTGGGTTGGCTTGATTCTTACCTGTTTCACATCTTGTATTGTCCTTTAAACCAGTGTAAAGTGCATGTAAAATGCTACCGGATCAGCAGGTGGGGCCAGGGGGAGGGGACGATTCTGTGTGTGACTGAGAAAAGATATCTGCCTGTATTATGGAAACTGGTCATTTACAAACTATTAGAGAATGCATTTTAAATTAATCTATTTTTATTTCAGTAAAACTCATACCCTGGGCCAAAATAGTTGCAATACTGTGATATCTGGGCATAGAAGTTCTGAGACTCCTCTGACCATTTGCGAAACATGTTAATATCCAGGTACAAAGATGACTAGAATAGTGTCTCATCTGTTTTCCAGCATAACCTAACTTTGCAGGGGAGATGTGGGAAGACAGCTGCTGGTAGAATGTGGGGGAAAAAATGGAGCTCTGCTTTGCTTTTTCAGTGCTTAGGAAGTCACAGAGTGACTTCAGACTATCCATGACGAAGAGTATTTCTGGTTAGATTTTGGGTAGTTATCTTCTTTCTAAAGGCCTTGCTTGCTATTCAGAGGTCCAGACCCCATTATACGAGACACAGTACAAATGATTAACACGGAGACTGTCCTTGTTTTAGGGTAACAGGTGATGGAAGAAACAAGTGTGGGGGAGGTTAGTGAGAGGTGTGTCTTGTTCTTCATTGCCCTGCACTTTGCGCAACCGTGTGCATCAATGCAAAGTGAGGGTGCAGTAAATGCTACCAAAGGAAAGAGGTAACATCTAAAACTTGCTTCAAGAATTGTAAATGGCTGCATTGAGTGCAGGGAAATAGAGAACTGGGCCCTGAGATGCATCTGCAGAAGTTAACAGACCAGATCTGTATTACAGATTTTTGTCAGCATAGCTATGTCAGTCAGGTCCATGAAGAAGTAGGATCTTTGATTGACATAGAAACGCTGGCAGAAGTCTCTAGTGTCAGTGCAACTAGGCCAGCAAAAGCTGCAGTTCCCCTGACATAGTGGAGTGACACTTGTGGAGGGCACATATGTTGTATTGATACAAAGGACAGCTTTACTTACAAAGCTGCATCCACATTAGAGATACTTTTCCTATACTAGTGTCATGGTAGTCTAATAATTGCTGCACCATAGGGGTTGAGGTCAGTGTCTTGGACACTTTCTGTGCTAGGAAAATGTGTATTTTTAACTTCCGCTAAGATCCTAGTAGAGACAAGATGCTGTAATGTCAGCTAGTCAAAGTAAGCCCTAGAGTGGGAGCTCCAGGTTCACTTCTCCCTAACCTGTTCAAACTATGCCTTTTTTTCCTCTAATGGAGACGAGGCCTTGGAGGCTTTTCCACAGGGAGCTGAAGCTCTGAAACTTTTCACACCTACCAGTTAACACCTTGGTTTCTGCACCAGTGGGTGATAGAAAATACAGCTCTGCAAAAGAGCTTCTGTCTATACTTGGTGCTGCCTGGTATTTTAAAGCATGTTCAGTAATGTGTTAACATTCTGTTACCACTCAACACCTGAGGAGACTGGGTTTGTTACCTTATAAAAATGTGTTAACTGGTCCTGATCTACTGTACAAGGGAAGCCCAAGGACATAGTCAGAGTAGTGGGGAGTCTACTCTACACTATCATTTAAACCTTGTCTACACTAGTTTCTCTGTAGTATTTAAAAACATGCTAATCCACATGCCATAGCTAAGCACATTTTAAAGGGCCCACAGTGGAAAATCAGAGCTAGGGCTGCTGGTGCTCTGCATTAGCTCAGATGGAGTTTGCACCATACAGAGGTAGTGAGTCTTCAGTGCTGCAGTAGCAGGAGATATCATGTAAGTAATAGGGGCAGGAGAAACAAGGAGACTGAGGAAACTAAATTAAATTGAGGCTATGTCTACACTAGCCACAGTTAGTTCGGGTTTCTTAGTCTGAAATAAGAAGTTTGAGGTTAGTTTGAACTAACCTTGAGCCAGCGAGTTTGAACTAACTGCATGTTCTAGTTTGAACTAATGCTTAGTTCGAACTAGAACGTGTGGTTAGTTCAAACTAACTGCTTAGTTTGAACTTTTTAAGTTCAAACTATGCCTTAGTTCAGGTGTTGTGTTCCCCTAGTTCAAACTTATGTTCGAACTAAGCGCAGAAGTACGAATTAACCAGAGGTACAATCAGAGCCGTAACTAGAACTTTTTGCAGCTGGGACAAGCAGCCCCAGACATGCATCCCCCTGGGTCCCAATCTGGCCTGGGGCCCAATCCACCCTCAGCTGCCATTGGAGGCGTCAGGAAGGTCTCACCACTGCCGCTGGGCTGGGGGGATCCAGATCCATCCCCGGCTGCTGCTGGAGGTGGCGGGAAGATCCCGCCACTGCTGGCAGGCCAGGGGGATCTGGAGGCAGCTGGGGCTGGATCTGGATTCCCCCCAGCCTGCCAGCAGCAGCAGGGGCTTCCTGCTGCTAGATATGTCTGTCCGGTGAGTCCCAGGGGTGCCAGAAGTCCCAGGTGCTGAATTTTAGAGGATGCAGGGGATGGATCTGTCTCCCTGTGGCAGCTGGGGGTGGATCCAGATCCATCCCCAGCCTTGGTGGGAAGCCAGATCCATCGCCTGCACCCTCTAAAATTCAGCGCCTAGGACTTTGTCCTGCTCACCCCCGACCTAGTTATGCCCCTGGGTATCAACTAGTGTAGCCATGGGCTTAAATTAGTGTGGACTAAACATCCTATGTCCAGTCTAATTTGCCAGTGTAGACTTAGCCTGAGAGTCCTCTGGCATCTTAAAGACTAGCAGGTTTCTTTGGTCATAAGCTTTCATGGGCGCCAACCCACTTCATCAGATGCATGAAGTGGAAACTACAGTTACTCCTCTGCAGATTTAAACTAAATTAGGTAACTGGCACAGAGCTTTGGGTGGCGGGTTACATGTTAGATGTATGGATCTTACAATTAATGTGGCTCCCTGGACAGATGAAAGCTTGTCTGTCTTGCAAACTGTCACTACATTGGAAGCATAATGCTCCTGCCTATCACTTCACAGGGTTTCTGCCTCTCTTCTCCCCTGTCAGACAAGGGGTCTATTGTCTAGCAGGTTGAGAGGAGGACAAAGGAGCAAGGAGCTCCTGTGGTCTCATCCTGTTTCTGTTGGGGAGTTTGTAAAGCAGCCTTAGGTTATGCAACTGCTGTTGCCTGTCCTTAAATGGGGGACAATGTTGAGCCCCTACAGAGAAGGCTGTTGTTGTTTAGTTTCTTAATGGGCCTATAATACTCTGCAAATGGAAAGTGCTAGAGAAGGTTTGAATCTGATTAACCCTTTGAAGTTGTGGAAAATTATATCTATCCTCCTAGAGCACGTCTACATTGCCAAGCATTTTTGAACAAACTTTTTTCGGGATAAGTATTTTGAAATAATTAATCTGAACAAACTTTTTTTCAAAAATGCTATTTCAGGATGACAGTCCATTGTCCCAAAATACAGTGGCTTTTTTTTTTTATTTTGAAAAAGAAAGTCTACACCGGACTTTCTTTTTCGAAAAAAAGCAAGGCAATGGAAGAGATAGGGAGGCTTTTTCAGAAAAAAAGCATTAGCTGTTTCCGGGGATGGCTTTTTTCAAAAAAGCTACCTCAAAAAAGGCTTCTTATTTTGGAAAAGCTAGCGGGTTTAGCTTTTTCAAAAAAGCGCTCCAGTATCTCAAAATACCAGAGCTTTTGAAGTTTGAACTTTTTAAGTAGCTTTTTTTTTTTTTTTTGAAAAAAGCCATCCCTGGACATGGCACAGGCCCCCCCCCCCCCAAAAGCTTCCCTATCTCTTCCATTTTCTTGCTTTTTTTGAAAAAGAAAGTCCGGTGTAGACTTTCTTTTTTGGGGGAAAAAAAAAGCTGCGGTATTTCAGGACGAGTGGTCCCCAGACTGTTGTCCTGAAATAGCATTTTTTGAAAAAAAGTTTTTTTGAGGTATTTACTTCGAAATACTTATCCCGAAAAAAGGTTTTTAGAAATTGCAGGGCAATGTAGATGTAGCCCTAGAGTCTAAACAGTCATTTGATCCAAAAGTTTGGAGAGTGTTCAAGGTACAAATCAAACAAGGAGTCCTGTGCACTTTTAAAGACTAACAAATTTATTCATTGCACATTTGTGAGTCTTTAGAAGTGTTACAGGGCTCCTTGTTTGTTTTGCTGATATAGGCTAACATGGCCACCCCTCTGGAGCAAGGTACAAATGTATTTTGGACTCACTGTAATCTAGCGGAAATCAGCTGACTTTCATTGTTGTCTACTTTTTAAAGTCCATGATGTTTCGGCTGCTATAACTTACCATGAGTTTTGGGCCAGGACCTGCCTTTGGGTTCACACATGCACACGGCCCCATTGCTGCTCCCACCGAATGCACTACTAAGATGGAAATGAACTCAACAGGATTTTGGAGACAGAACCACAAACCCTCCCCCCCCCCGCATTTCTCACAAAGGTTTGTGGCAGCAGCAACTATGTAGGTGTTAGTTTTTTTAAGGTGTTTGAGCATCCTTTTGACAGTCAGTCATCTCAGCAGTGCAAATGATCTTGTGGAGCAAGGATTGGGGCAAGTCTGTACTTCAGAGGGGGTGTTCTTCTGATTACACCCATTGGTTTGCAGGGTCCAATCCCGTGCATAGACATAGCTAAGCTTTGGATATGCATGGAAATCATTTCATGATATTCAGTGGAAGGTGGTACAAACCTCTGATCTGTACTAGTGCAACTTACTCTGTTCTCAGGCTGGTTCAGTGATGCAAAGCATTGGGTGATAGTGCCTTGCCTTGCTTATGTGAGGGCAGAGTGTAAGCTCAGCTCTGTTTGAAGCTGAGGTGAACTGTGATAGACTCAGCCTTGCTGACAGTTGCCAAGTATCCATAAATTCTGAGTCTTTGTTCCCATAGGTGTAAAAGAGTCAGGTTACTATCTTCCCACTGCATGGAGCATCACTGTTCTAAGATGCGGAGAATGTGATGCTACATTGCTGTCAGAGGAAGTTTTTCCTACAGTAGAAAGGCCAGTCATGGTCTCCGT
Organism: Podocnemis expansa; assembly: GCA_007922195.1. NCBI lineage: Eukaryota > Metazoa > Chordata > Testudines > Podocnemididae > Podocnemis > Podocnemis expansa. Next base: position 53,250,557 of record ML681963.1, on the reverse strand, counting down.
AGCATGGTGCCTAGCTGATGTTGCCTGTGCTATAGGACTCAGAGCTTTTTATGGGCATCTTGTCATTTAGCAGGTATCTGCAAGCACAAACATTCAGGAAGTTGTGTAGATGCAGCCAGCTATGATTGTTTGAGGACAAGGTTACCAGCGGAGGAAGGTGTTATATGGCTCTTCTCATTGGACTATCTTTCAGGAGATGTAAGTCAGCTTGTTGCATAGTGACACTGCAAACCAGTCAGGAAAAAGGATAGGACAGAAAAGACGACAAATGAGAATGGACCTATGGAGATGGAGAGACGTTGTCACATCCTCACCCATTCTGGCCCTTGCATTAGACTTCCACCAAGCAAACTTTTCTTGCCTGGCCAAAGTGAGTCTGCAAAGATCAGGAGAGTGGACATAGAACCTCTCATCATACTGCATGGGCAGAGAGAGCTGAGCCCATTTCTTTATCACAAGGTGCAATTTTGTATCTGTGCTCATTGGGAACTTCCTAAATGACATGATCAGTATGACCTCTGTTACCTGCCTCTGTGTTCTCAGGTGAAATGTAGAACAGTGTTCTGGTAGACATCTCAGCGTGTGCTCTGTGTAATGGACGTTGGGGAGGGTTTGTCTTGGAGTCCTAGGGTATGTCTACACTGCTGGCTCAGGTCAGTTGACTCAGCTTGCAGAGCATGGACTGTGAGCCTATAAAACTACACTCATGATGTTTGTGTCCCAGCTTAAGCTCAGACAGCCACATTGAAGTTTTATAGCAATGTTTCCCAACCAGTGTGCCATGGCATACAAGTGTGCCATTAGGTCTGAGCCAGTGTGCCACAAAATTTTTTGAAAAACTACTCCAAGAGCTCTGGATTGGCTCATTGGCTCATGAATATTCATGAGTTCATTTGGCAACTCTTTGGTGGTGTGCCTCAAATTAATGAAAGGTAACAAGGTGTGCCAGGGCAGCAAAAATGTTGGGAATCACTGTTTTATAGCTCAGTGAGCCTGAGTCAGCTCACACAGACCAGCCATGGATTTTACTGCAGTCAGTGTACCACTTGTGTGCTGACCAAATTCAAGTGGTGATTATTATAGCCTGCCTTCTTACATTCACCCTGGAACATCAGCTAAATAAAGTTGTCTTTACGTCCTGGCTTAAACTGTTTCCTAAGGTTGGTGGATACAGTGGGTAGAGAGAAAAAGAGAGTATGCGTGCGAGTGTGGTGCTTATAAATTTGAGATAACCATGTTAGAGTGTGATAGTCTTTGAGCTGGAGATACTGTATTAATAGACAGGGAAATAGGTATTTATTTTATACCTCAATAAAGTTGGACTATTTTTAGTATTTTCTTTGGATCACCAAGCTTGTATAAACAAAAGTTTTTCTTTTGATCCTTCTTAGAAGTGAAATGCATGCCTGTTATAGTCATCTACATCTTATCATAATCAATAAGACCATGTAGTTCTGTCCCCTTCCCCGTCACAGAGACTCATGGATCACTGTTTTTAGGGGATCATTGTGAAGGTTTACAAACTAGGAGTCTTGTGGCACTTTTAAAGACTAACAGATTTATTTATTGCATAAGCTTTTGAGGGATAAAATTCCAGTTCATCAGATGCATGAAGTGAGCTTTTACTCACGAAAGCTCATGTGACACATAAATTTGTTAATTTTTAAAAGTGCCATCGGCGTCCTTTGCTGAACTTGATTAACATGGCTACCCCTCTGGAACTTACACAAAGGGGATAGAACTTCCCCCCATTATTCTTAACTGTAGTAAAGTTAATGAATATATTGCATTGTGTGAAGAATCATATTAAAACTGCAGATAAAAGATTACCAGCTTCTGTTACAATATTGAGCACTGGAAGCAAAGCTGAACTGGTTCCTTCACTCCATTTATACTTCCAAACACTCACATATGTACAGGAAGAATCTGAGCTGTCTTTGACATCTGTCCCCGTAACCAGAGCAAGTCCCCTGCATACTGATGTTCTGTGGCACAAAATAACCTGTGTGAAACACTTATTCCCTTGTGGAAGCTGGGTACAAGAACCGGCACAAGCAGTGTTGTGCATTGTCATAGCAACAGTAGCTGAGGTTCTTTGACTTTCTGCTGTGTACACTCCTGTAGAGGCTGTTGTGTCTGCTACAAAAAACAGAAAACAGCCCCATCACGCCAACCACCCTCTTTATTTGGCTGATTGTCAATATGTTCTGCTGAGCCACCCAGTTTCTTCTCATCAGCATGCAGAGGGGAACCTTCCAGGCAGTTTGTGTGCCTTGCACTCTGTGTGGACACATGTGCATGCACACATGTGTAGGCTGTGGAGAGAGGATTGTGGAAAGGTTGTGTAAGCAGTTGGGGGTCTCTGGTTGGCCAGTAGGTTGCCTCCTACTGGCACGCAGGGGGAATTAGCCTCGGTTCACACCCCTTCTGGCACCTGGGCACCTCTTATAACCCCAGCCCCCCAGGCGGGGCGGGCAGTCCCAGAGTCTATGGACAGCTTGGGTGATTAGGGATCATTTGGGGTCTTTAGCAAAGGATGGAGGTTGAGGAAGGGGATGCAGGCCCACCCGCTCCACTGCATCCCAGCCCAGGGCCCTATCCAGTGGCAGACCAGTTCACCACTGGGTCAGCAGGGCTCCAGCCAAAACGCGCTGACACCAGCCAGTGTTTGGCACTTTGCTTTCTCTGGGCTACTTCCTCCAACCACAGCTCGACTACCTATGTCCACCAAAGGTAGCTGTTCTTGGGGTCAGCTTTGTAGGTGGCTCGGGGAATCCCCATGAAACCCTCTGCATTCATGGGTGGTAGTTCTGGGAACTCCTCTGGCCCATCAGCAAGGGGAAGCACCTCTAGGTCGCAAGGTCCATACATCACCAGCAGCTCCTCCTCTGCCAGCAGGAACTCCTCTAGGTCACAGGGAGCGTAGGGGTCCACCTGCATCTCTTCTTTTAGGCGGGGGTCGGCCTCCTCACTGGCCAGCTGGTCTGGGCCTTGACAGGTCCTGGGGTGTCCTCCCCATTGGCAGTCTCAGGGTTCCCCTCCCAGTCGCTGGGTCCAGGGAGACTGAGTGGGCTGTAGGGTTGTTCTGCCAGGGTGGCCCAGATTTGCTGCCGGTGGCCTCCCTGGAGACACATCCTTCTCCCTCAGCAGCTCTGCCCCTACTGAGCTGCTAGCTAGGGTTTTTATACTTCCTGGCTTGGTTCCATGCTTTTGCTTCCAAGCTCTGCAGTTCCCCAGTCCGACCCAGGGGGAGGCATTCAGGCCTTTCCTCCAGCCCTGGCTCTGATGGAGGCCACAATGCCCGGTTACAGTTACTTTAGGAAAGGCGGACTTGTACCTTTTTTCCTGTAACGACCCAATCCTGTCGGGTGCCAACTGCTTCCCAGTCTGAAAAGGGTGGGACACCAGCACATTCAATGACTCACAGAACTGGTCCTTGACATGTGCATGTGGAACATTGTCTAACCTTAAGGTTCACGTTCTGTTATGAGATGCTCGTCTCCACCTTTTAGAGGCCTCTTGTGACGTGTGTTATGGGATTGCCTAGACTGAGGCAGCAGCTCCAATCTGTGTCTCATTGTGCCAGGTGCTCTACCAATATCTGGTGAGAGACAGCCCTGTCACAGAGAACCTACAATATACATAGATGAGTTCAGCAAACAATTGGGAAGCTGAGGCACAGGGAGGTTAAGTGATTCACCCAAGGTAATACAGATGTTTCCATTCCCAGCTCTGTTACAAGGTTTCTGGAGTGTCCCTCCTCCATATTCCTGCTTAACTGTCTCATGATATTAATTAGCTTCATACTTTCCATGTTGTGTGTTTTCGCTTCATTTTTTCCCCCTTCCTCCAGACTGTATTCATAGGGCAAATTCTCATCTTTTGTAGAGGCGTACTGTTAAATTTTCTTCTTGAATTTCATCTATGCCACAAACCTTGCTTTGGCAGCATTAACGCAAGTAGAAGCAGTCCTGCCTTTGAAACCCTCTGATAACAGAGATTGCTCCCTTGGGAATTTCTTTAGTCTTTCCACGGGGTCTTGAGGGTTCTTTACAGTCAAGAAGTGACTTGGATAGGGATTGCAAGGGAAGAGAATCTAGACAAAAGAACAGAAAGCATTAAAAACTTTTTTGCTGGGCTTTAGGAGTCACAATATTTCAAAAAAATGTTGATCTTTATTTGATGTAATTTTATTTTGTTACATTATGTCTAGATGTTGTCACTTTCTGGGTGCCTATAACCACCTTCCCTATGGAGCTCAGGTATCCCTTGCATCTAATTCCACTCGGGCATTAGAGCAGATGAGGGACTGCAATGATTTGCACAAATGGAAAATCATCTTAACTGAACCCCCAGACTTGCAGCTACCTTTATTCTGTACTATGAGGGGACAGTATCTTGGATGTCTCTTAGATTGTTACTTATTGTGTGACAGGATTTGATCTGACAATCCAGAATTGACCTTCCCTCAGGGCTACCTCAGTGTGGTGATGACACATGAGAAAGACCTGCCTGCTTCACCTGAATGAGGCATCTAACCTGCTCCAGGACAGAGCATGCCAAATCCCTAGCAAAGAGGCCTGATGAAACACTACAGTTAGGGGTCTGAATTTTACCAGGCACCAAGCTCACAGACATAATGCTTACGAGGCAAAAGGGTGTCTGCAGTGTCCCAAGTTGCATTTGGGAGCTGTTTGTTATATATGTGTTGGTTCCATCAATGCTGTCTTCTATCTGTGAGAGTGGGGAGCCTGCTGGATGCACGTTAACTTTCTTTCATAGGAAACACTGCACCTCTTTGTGACTGAGCAAATAGCTGCCATTTGTTTAACTTATTAGAACCTGTCATTCTATTATGTTTCAGTGACTCACTGCACTGGGGAACATGACCACAGTGATAGGTACAAATAGAGGATAAAATTATTGCTTACCCCAGTGCAGGGGTTGGCAACCTGCAGCTCCGGAGCTGCATGCAGCTCTTTAATGGCCGCCATGAGGGTCTGGGGATGCTAGGCTGCAGGTGGACACGCTGCCAGCCCCAGCATCAGAGCCAGAGTAGAAGGCTCCAGTCTGTCCCAGGCCACCCAGTTTCAGGGTGCTGGGGCCACCCCCACACTCCCACCGCATGAGCATGAGCTGGCCAAGGAACCGCGCTGTGGCCCCTAGCACTGGTGGGGGGCATGGGGAGCCAGGATCAGAGGCTGTGCTGCCCTCCCTCCACTCCACTGACAGTGCTCCCCACTGCCGCGCTTACTCCCAGCCGGCTGCCCCTCCCCAGGGTGTGGAGAGTGGCTGGCATGGAGCTGCTGGTTTTGGGGTGGGGCCTTTGAGCATCCTGCTCCATCAAATTTGGGGCACTTCCCCTCAGCCCCCCAGCACAGAACAGAGGTCACTTCGTGATGAGGCCTGTCCCATGGTGGGGTGTGCCAGGGGGAAGTGGGCCAAACTCTGCTGAGCAGGCCACTTGAGGCCCTCCTCCGAAACCAGCAGCTCTGTGCTGGCCGCTCTCCCCCCTCTGGGGAGGGGTGACTGGTTGGGGGTAGGTGGGTCAGTGGGGAGCATTGCTCCACCCTGTCAGCGGAGTGGAGGCAGGGAGGGCAAGCGGCCTCTGGCGCTGGCTGCTCATGTACCCCAGCCAGCACAAGAGAACATGGCACGGCTGCTTGGTCACCTAGTGCTCATGTGCTGGGAGGGTGGGGGCAGCCCCAGCACACAGAAACTAGGTGGCCTGGAGCCCTCTAATCCGGCTCTGATGCTGGGGCCGGCAGGGCATCCGTCTGCAGCCTGGCGTCCCCAGCACTGCATGGCAGCTGGGGGTAGGCTGTGGGGCAGCTGGGGCCAGTGACCGTGCCACCCTCCCTATACTCTGCTGCAGACCCAGAATAGCTCTCCCAGCTGCCTAGCATGCCCCTGGCCAGCCACCCCTGCCCAGGGGGCTGAGAGTGGCTGGTGCAGGACTGTTGCTTTTAGGAGCAGGGCCCTGAAGTGGCCCATTCCATGGAGTTCAGGTGATTTCTCCCCTTCCCCTGGCACTGAGGTGGCCCACTTCAGGGCCTGTGGGCTTCATGGCCTGTGTTTCATGCTGGGGGGAAGTGGTTGAACTCCATGGAACTGGTCCGTTCCAGGGCCCTGCCCCCCCCCCCCAAAAGCAGCAACCCCTTGCCAGCCACTCTCCGCCTCTTGGGGGGGCATCCAGCTGGGGGTGGGTGGAGGCGGGCAGCATTGCTGCTCCATGTCAGCAGTGGAGGCAGGGAGGTGGCCTGGGCTGGGACCCCCTAATCTGGATTGGTGCTGGGGCCAGCCAGGTGCCCCCTGCAGCCTAGTGGAGGCTGTCTGGCATCCTGGGAGCTGTCATATTTGCTTCCCCCCTTGCCTCACCCCCCCCGCCCTCTGCATCCTTCTTTTCACAGAGCAGGACAATCCCAACCACTGTGTGCATAGGAGCTGCTGGGGGCAGGGGGGAGGCAAATGTGCGTTTGGGTGGGGTCACCATCCTGGGGCTGGATGGGGGTGCTGGGAGGGCCAGCGGCAGGGGGGATGGTCTGCTGGGATCCAGGAGGGCCAGCTGAGTGTGGGGAGGTGGGAGGATGACAGGAGGTCTAAGCACATGAGGCTGGGTGAGGAGGAGGGGTAGCCTTTGGGGAGGGTGTGTGCTGTCCCCAGGCTAGGTGGGTGTGCGAAGAGGGTCAATTGCACTGGGGGAGGCTCTTAGTAGCTGGAAGGCCAGCTGGGCATGGGGGGATACCGGGTGAGTGCTCACTGAAATGTTTTTTCATCATTCAGTCAATTAAGTCCATGCTTAAATTTACAAGCCATCAGTGGCACAGCCGTACTGATGCAGCTGTAAGAGCAGCCTGTGTAGCCACGTTAGCCAATGGTGGAGTATCTCCCACGGACAGCGCTAGTACACACAAGTGCTTGTGCACACAAACGCTAGTGCCAGGAAAGATATGTCACTCAGGGGTGTTTTTTGTGCCCCTCAACGACAGAAGTTCTGATATACATGCTAGAATAGACATGGACTAAGAGGAGCTTTCTTCTTTACTTTCCAAGTTCCAAAGGGGCAGCTGTGTTAGTCTAGTTCAATGAAGCTTATGTGACAAATACATTTCTTGGTCTTTAAGTGCCACAAGGCTCTTTATTTGTTCTTCTTTAATATCTTGTAGTCTTTGGTTATCTCTCATCATCTGACCTTACTACAGTTAGAACATTTAGGTTTAACTGAGATGCGAGTTGTGTAAGATTCACAATTTTTTTGTTGTTGATTTAAGAGAAACTTTACAGAAATGTTTCACTTTGCATGCAGTGGAATAGCCCACCCAGAGCTTTGCCTTATTTGCAGTTTAGACAGAAAAGCCATTTAGCACAGAAGATGGATGAAAGCCATTTTTTCCTGTGCCTCAGTGCAGATCGCTCTTTACTTATGAGTAGGTTTAATTTTGCTTATTTTGTGCTTGGAAAAAGTGTTCATGTTAGCAAAATTAGCCACCCAAAGAAACCAGTTGGTTTTCGAGTGTGTGATGAAACATGAAATCCTGAGGAGTTTTGTATTTCCTTAGCAATATTTCAAACTCAAGTAGAGTACAGCTACTGAGAGGGCTGCACTCTTTCCCTTGTTCCCCAGTGGCTGTCTTGAATGAATGTGTGGTCTTAGGCTCTAATCCTGCAATGAACTGCCTGTGAACGTACCCTTGTGTGTGCATGAATCTTGACCAAAGTCACTGAAGCTCTGCATCTGCCTTCATTGGACATTTAGGGCCTAATCCAAAAACTGTTGAGTGTCTCATTGGGCTTTAGATCAGGCCCAGGATTTAGATCAGCATCCGAAAAACAAAGGAGCAGATCATCAAGGGTGTAAATTACCATAGTACCTTTGCCCCTAGGGATCGTTCCACAAGCTGAGGACTTGCCTCTATATCTAAACTAAGCCTGGTGTCTGAAAGATAGAGCTAGAAGTCTGTCAGTAGACTTTCTGATGAGACTTCCAGTGTTGTGTGTGTGTGTGTGGTTTTTTTTTTGGTTTTTTTTGGGTTTTTTTTTGCATCTGTGTATGCCTGGGGAAAAAGCATGCAGAGCAAGCTACGTTCTTCGTTTACCTTCTGGGTCTTCAGATCCAAGGAAGAATGAAGACATACAGGAAAGATTGATCTGTTTCACTCCTTTAATCAAACTTCTGGTGCTCACAAATTTCAACTTAAGTTTTTGGTTAATGTTTAATGGAGGGTTGATCTTTTAAATTTCCAAAGGGTCTAATCACTTGATGAATGATTTGTTAACGACTGTCATCAGGAATGTGGCTGAGACATCAAGACTTCAAAGAGAACCAGCTGAACTCGAATTAATATGCAAGCTAAATTCTGTGAAAGCAGGACTTAATTGAGACTATGGGTTCTTTTCCCATTACAAAAGGTAATTTGACTTCAGGCTTCCCATGGTTTGAACCTAACAACTACTCTGATTTGCTGTTAGTGTATGACCTGATCCTATGTTTTACACCCCCTTGCATTTATTTTCATTCCTTTCTGTAAGTTCACCCATCTTCGAAGCAGCTGAGGAAGTGGGATTTTCTCCCTCGAAAGCTCATGTGAAAAATAAATCTGTTAGTCTCAAAGTGCCACACGACTCCTTGTTGTTTTTCTTGATCTTTTAATCCAATCGTGTTTGCATTGTTCCTGTGATAAACTTCTGTGGCAAGTGGATTTCCAGTGGAAATACAACGTTGGGTCAGATTAGGTCTAGATGTAAAGTGCTGCAGAGTTATGGGACTGTTCTGGTTCTGTTGTTTGTGATTTGAGCCCCTCTTCATACTTGACTGCTCTAGTGATGTGATTTTTGCAACAGGCATAGATAAAACTGAAGGTTCAACTGAATGACACAGTAATTAGTACATCTGTGATCTTACTGGATAGGTATTTATTTTCCCTTTGCACCTGCTATATGGTTGTATGCGCTGGGGCTGGTGGGGAGGGGTGAGCTCTGATCTCAAGTGACTTGCCAGTTTTTTCCACTTAATTTTTTTGGCATATAGAAAATTAGTCATGTATGTTGACTTAATTGACTTAGCCCATAGTTCCTCTGTATATGAGGTACGTAATCCTTTCTCCAGTCACAGGTGCGGTCTATACATAACTGTACATAGCTTGGGTTAGGCAACAGAATGATCTGCTGTAATGAGAGAATCTCTTCCCTCTACTTTAATTACATCATTCATTTACTGAACATAAAATCATTTGAAGTAAATGTGCTGGTCATCAAAGGTGTCAGGCTAGCAGCACTGGAGAATGAAACGTTCTGCCAATTTACAGAACAAATTTACAGAACAAATACAGTCTGGGTAGCAAGAGGAAGCTAAGTCCCTTCCCCCAAGCCTGACCTGCTGTTACCAGCTTTCCTTAATCCTTGCTCAGCTAGATGAATTAATTGTATGGAAGAGTTCATTCAGTTAAATCCTTGGCTTCTGTGCTGTGAGAGTCAGGAAAGGAGGCTGGTTTATTCTAACTGTTGTGGGCTTTTTCTAGAGCTCACCTATGATGATGATTGTTAGAAGGAGATGGGAGAAAAATCATTCTTATGAACCTCTGGGGATAGGACAAGACAAAACTGCAGTAAGGGCAGTTTAAATTGGACATTAGAAGAAACTTACTAACTATCAGCATAGTTAAGCACTGGAATAAATTCCCTATGGCCACTGTGAAATCTCCATTACTGGATATTAATGGCAGGATAGACAAACACCTGTCAGGGATGGTCATAATACTTAGTCCTGCCAGGGACTGCAGACTAGTTGACCTCTTGAGGTTCTTTCCAATCGTATGATTCTATGATTTTTCACCACATACCCTGCAATGAATTCCACCCAGGCACTTTGCCTCCTTTGCCATATATGGGGTTTGACTTGGGATTCATTGCAGGATCAGGCCTGTTAGCAATTGCTGCTCAATTAAAAAAAAGAGAGAGAAAAACACATTTTTTTCTTGTAGAGGGGAATGTAAATTTTCCAATTATTTTCAATTAAAAACAAAAAAAGTACTCTAACTTATTTTCTTTCTCATCCTCTCTTCCATCTCCTGTCCCAGTGGCGGAAAAAGAAAGAAGAGGGGAGGGGGCAGCTGTGGAGGAATTTAGAAGGAAGCAGTTTTTTTCATTTCCAGAAAATTATAACATTTTTTTGACCACTTGTATTGGCAACCATATAACCATATGCTGCAATTTAGAGGCATCACAGAACACTGTGATATTTATTGCCTGTTGGTTTTCTGTTGCTGGTCAGACCTTTCTCAGAATTGCTTTTCTAGGGCAAGAAAATGCTTCTGTAATCTTGGTGGAGTTCATCTCTTGAAGCTGATGTTTATTAAAGCCAGTCAGAATACCTTTCTCTTTGTGTGCCTGAGAAGAGAACAGTTTAATGCAAGAAACTTGATAGGATAATGAAATTACTGACAAATAGCTTGCTCCAGTGGTTACTTTCATGTCAGGCAGCACTACAAAGAACTGGAACTCCAGCAGAGAAATGCTGTCCCTACCCATTGAAGTGATGAGAAGATGAGCACCTGAACTCTTTATAGAACAACTGACCATGAAATGTTACAAACCTCATCAATTATTTGTTTGTAAAAATGGGGCTTATGCACTCAAGCATTCTGATTGGCTAATTGCAGGCTGTGCAGCTAAGGTGCAGCAGTTTCCACGGGTAACGCTGTCAAACCAAGCTGACTTCTCCTGAGGCAGTGGTTTTGGAGTGACTTTGTTATTTAAGCAGCTTTTTATTATTATTTATTTATCTTTTTAAAAGAAAATCCCAATGGTGTTTGTATAATTGCAGTTATGTGCACTTGAGCATGCAGTTACCTCACAGCAGCATTGCATGGCTTGGGGCATTGGAACAATTCAGCCTGATCTATGAATTGTATATTAATTATATTGATTACTTAAGAATTCCCAGTTATCACTCTAAGGCTTGACAAATTCTTGTCCCAAGAGCAGGCCCAGGTTTATTTAAATAACTGTTCTGATGGGAACCCCGATGTGCCCAGCTGCAACACTCACAGGGGTTCTGGCACTTGTGCTTTTTGATTTGTAAAGATCCAAGTCATGAGGGAATGTACCAATAGAGGAAAAGAAATCCAAACTTTTATGAATCACAATAAAATAACTAGCAAAGATGCCTGTGGCACTTAAAGACTAACAAATATATTTATTGCATGAGTTTTCATGGGAGAAAATCCCACTTTGTCAGGTTTCCATTGAGACTGAAGATTTGGTGCTAGGGAGAGATCTTATTCTATTTGCCTAAACCCTCATTCTTCTCTCTTTATCAACCAGAGACAAAGAATTGCCTTTTATCTCCTGGTCCCTGCTTTTCTGTTCAGGATGTCCTTAAAACTGAATGGTTGATGTGGTTGTTGCATCGGTGCCAAAGTGGGACAGAACTCTCGCGTAGGAGCCAGTCTCTAAACATCTGCATTCCAGTCTCAAGGTCCAGGCAGAGTTAAGTGAGACTTCAAGCAATGAAACTGAGTACAAATGAAAGACTGGTGAGGTGGGTGGCTATGTCTATGCTAGGGGCTTAAGTCGACTTAAAGCTGCTTAAGTCGACTTAAGTAAAGTCCAGGCTACATTTGGAATTAATTAAGTCGACTTAAACATTTGCTTAAGTTGACATAATAACTCCCACTTGTTAAGTTGACTTAATTTTTAAATCGACTTTATTATGTCAGCTTACACCAATGTAGTCTGGCATGAGGCTTTAGTCAACTTAATTGGCCCCCTGGCCATCTGAAACCTTCATGCCAACCCCAGGGCAGGATAAAGCCCTGCCCACCCTGCTCTATAGTGAGAGCCATTTGGGAGCATGAGGCCATACACTCTGGGCTTCAGGTGAGCTAGAGGAACTGTGACATGCATTGGTCCATCTCCAAGGCCCTGTCAGAGAGGGGTGCTGCACCACCCAGCAGTTCTGATGAAGGTCAAAGACCTTGGCAGGGCTGTCACAGCATCTGGGAGGCCATGAAGTACTCAGGTGCAGCTAACACCACTTGCCCCTATTACACCCAGCTGCACTCCTTCCTGGGCCAGGAGGCTGATGATGGCTAGCCAGCTGGCACTGTTGACGCATCAGAGCCCCACTCCCAGGACAATGACCAGAAGGAGAGCTCGGTGGATGAGGAAGTGGTGATGAGTCGGGGGGGACACGAGCACCCTGGCAAAGGGCATTGCACTGGCCCCAGGCAGTGCCAGCCTGGAGCTCATCCCAGAGACCCAGGAGGAGGATCCCCCCATCCATATGAGTGGACATTGTGCTGGACTCCTGCTGCATGTGCTGGTGAGTGCTCTCTCCCTATGGGCATGGTGGTGCAGCAGGTGGGATAGGGGCTGCAGGGGACAGGGTCCAGGGACAGGCAGGGCCCCAGGGGGAGCAAAGGCACTCGCACAGGGGCAGGGGCCATGTGACAAATGACCTGGACATGAGCGAGGCAGGGGCCTGGCAGGATCTGGGGTGGAGGCACTGTCGGTGGGACAGCCAAGGCCAGACAGCATGTGTCCAACACCATTGGTACATGGTCGCAGGAGAGAACCCTGGGACTGGTCTGCCTGCGGCTCACTGTATTGGGTAATGTATGCACCTCATGCAGCAGAGCACAGCACCATATCCTAAGCGATCCCTGTCCCAAAGGACAGGGGGTGTGGGAAGCAGAGGGATGGGCATGGGACAACAGGTGCTGTCAGCCTGCACTCCTCACTAACTAATGGGGGGACCCTCTGTTCTTTGCTTCCATCCTGCAACCCTGACACCAGTCACTCCGGGGGGTGGGGGGGTTGGACCAAGCCCCAACCTGGCAGAGGATGGGGCGCCACTCCAGGGAGGAGGTACTGTAGGACCACCTCCAGCTGGTCCTGCACCCTGAGGTGCACCTCTGAGCCTAGTGGGAGCAGCAGAGGGAGGAGGAGAATGCCCACCATAGGGTAGAGCAGGCCCACATGGACTGCCTGCTCAACTTCATTGAGCAGCAGACGTGTGACCTGGAGCACCAGGCACGTGCCCTAGAGGCTCTGGCATGGGGCTGGGGCTCTCGTTGGGCTGAAGATCCCCCAGTGTGGGACCCCAGAAGCAGCCCCCATTGCCACAGGCCCTGGACTCAGGGTGGGTAGGCACCTGCCCCCCACTCTCACCCTCCTCTTTCCCCCCAAACCCCTTATTCTCCAAACCCTTCATATCCCCACTGCTCTCATTCCTTCAACCCCCATCACTCCCCCAGCCCTCGCATCTCCTACACCCTTATCCCCCTCAGCTCTCCCCCAGTTCCCCGTGTTAACAAAACACATCCATACAATCATTCTGGGTGCAGTGCATCCTTTTATTGTGTTGGGGATGGGCAGGAGATGGGTGGGACATGTATGGGGGCAGGAATGGGTGGGTGGGGGTGATGACGGCAGCTGGAGGAAGGTGCTCTTGCTCATCTGCAGGTTCTGCAGCCAGTGGTCATCGTCTCAGGTGGTACGAAAGATCCAGTGCCACAAGTCTCTGCTGGTTTCTGTGCCCAGATGCACGGGTGCCTGGAGGGCACCCTGTCTTTGCCAGCTCCTGGGGAGGGTGAGGGGGTTGGTCTGCTGTGGTCTGTCCCTGCACTGGCAGTTGCCTTGTGGTCCTTGGTCCAGAGCTGGAGGAGTCTGAGCAATGCAGGGAGGGAGAGGAGTGCTGTGCTGGTGTAACCCATGGGCTTAAAGGAGGAGCGTTTCTTTAAGAGTTTTGCTGGTGTCTGAGTTGCTCTTGCTGTGTCACTGTTGCTGGGCAGATTTAGCTGCCTAGACCCAGAAGTTCCAGCATGGTCTGTGTAGTTTGGAGCCTGCTCAGCAAGGTTCCCTGCCAGCGCAGTGGTCAGGGGTCTGAGACCAAGCAGCCAGGCCAGTTGCATTGGGGAGAGCACTGGTGCTCTGTGCAAGGGGAGAAGCTGAGCCAGGAGCAGACAGCAGGCTGTTTTTCCCCACTCTGAGGCATTTTGCTTCAGGTCAGTAGCCTTGTTAACCCTCCAGCAGGGCAGTCTGGAGGCAGTGTGTACAGAGAAGCAACTATTGGGAAAAGAAGGGTGGTTGCCTTCTAACTTTATACTCTGGGTTATGGGCTTAGCTACAGTTCTTTTGTGTAATAAGGGGAAAGAGATAATTATATTTTGTTATTGTCAGAGATGTATTTTTCCTTTGTAACAGGGTTTTTTATATATGTGTGTACGTAAATGAGTGTGGACTGAGTAAGCTGTGTGGACAGCAGTGCTCCCAGCAGAGGAAGAAAGGTTTTCCGGGACTCATACAGAGGATTTCTGCTGCCAAAGAGGAGGGAGATGCTGGCTTCTAGCACAAGCCTTTGGACTTGGTGATTTGAGACCATAACAGACTCATGTGGATACTGCTAAATAGCCACTATGTATTATAGATCTGTATAGTAATAATTTCTTCTGCTTTCATAGAAGGTTTATAAAGTTAATGTTTAATATAGTATATTGCTTTTGTTTGTTTTTTTTATGAATTCTGAACAGTCTTCACTGTGAGCCCCTTTACAGACTAGATCCTGGCTCTCCAGCTGCTTTTTGCAGGTCTCTGCTTTCTGTGAGGCACTGGAGAGGGGCAGATAAATGACTTTGAGCCCACCCTAGCAGGTTACACTGGTACCCTGCTGTGGCATGTCAGGGTCCCTGACCTCCTTAGCCTCGTGTTGCCATGCATAGTTTGGAGGTGGTGTGGTCACTCACTTCCTGTTGTAAAGGAGTGGCCAGGAGAGGAGGGCACTTCTGCTGTGGTGCACTGTGACCCAGCTACCCACAATGCACCAATCCTAGGGTGAACTTGTAGCTGCCAGTGTGAACGTGGGCAGTATCCTGTCATTTGGGTGTGGTCTCTCTAAGCCAGCTTTATAATGTCTACTTTAAGCTGGTTTAAAGGAGACTTTATGAAGCCAGCTTAACTGTGTAGTGTAGACATAGCCCATGGGAAGTAAATGTCTCACTGGAGAATATACCCTCCCCCAAGAGCTTAATTAACATCTGGGAGGGCCAGTTTGATTTACACTATTGCTGCATCCACAGTGGCTGTCTAGTTTGAAAACTTTCACTGCTTCAGGTGCTACATTGCCATTTCCATTGGGCCAAATGTTGGAGTGTATCCCCCAGGATGCAGGCAAAGCAATGTGTTCCCTATGCTTCCATTCTTCTCGATACACAGAGATAGCTGGTTGTCAGGCATCAAAGATGTCAGTCTTCACCTCAGTGTCTGTTCTCTTCTGTGCTGCTGGACCTTGATTAACAGTTTCATAATAAACTGGAATCTGTCTGCTTTATTTATTACTGGGCCTTGCTTATGAGGCTGTAAGCAAAGTTAAGGCAGCTACAGAAGGTTTAAAGTTTACTGAAACAAGAGTTAAATGTGTGTGCTTGGTGTATGTATACATGTTGACAAAAGTAGAGTATGTACTGATTCCAGTGTTTTGTCTGTAAGTCACATTAATTACTGATAAGCTGGTCACACCAATAATGTGTGAAAAGAGCTAGTTTGGAAAATCTATTTAGTTATTTAATTTGACCCTTTAAAGTAATCAAGGAGTTTTGGGTTACTTTACAAGATGTTGACCTGCATCAATGACTAATTTTGAGTAGTAATATGAGTAGACCCAGTGAGTAAAGTTACTCAGTTTCAGTGATGGCAGCTTCTAGCCACTCTTCGCATGTTTGGAGGAAGGTGAAATGTTCAGAACAGTGGCTTTAGTTTGACTGGAGTATCTTTCTTTGAAATTCATGCACTTTACTGAACAGTAAAGAACAATACCAGAAAATAACATGAGTGTAAATAACAGTAGCTAAGGAAAAGCTAAATATTAAGTGCTTACTGCTATAAGGACAAAGGCTGGCTGTATGTCTTCCATAGATTATATGGCTGAATGAGAGTCAATGCATATGATTTCATTTCTGTACCTTTTAAAATTGTGCTGCTGTTGTACTTCAATATTGCTAAATTAGCTTTTGGTTCTGCTGAGGCATTAAGTGCCTCAGCTTGTGTTATGAAAAACTGCAGAAGTAAATATTGCCTTCCTCCCCATGCCATATAGTTGGCCTGATCCTCAGCTGCTGTAAATCACCATAGTTAATAGTTGCATTGATTTAGTACATTAGCTGAGGATCTGGCCCAGTAAATTTAAGCTCCGTGAAGAGGCTGAAGACAATAAAATGTTGTAAATTGCATTTTGCACTTCATAGTGGCGCTCTCCACACTGGCAATGTCAGGTGTGGGCTGTGTCTATGATTTTAGCTTTATCTGGCAGCTAGGAGATGATGTATAATGACAGTGTTGGGACATCTAAAAAGACTATGTTGCCTAAACACTGAGCTGAGAGGAAACAAACCCATACGCTGAAGATTTAAGTTTATTGAAAGGGTGCTTCCAGGTGGGTTTGCCTCTTAATGTTGTCACTGTTTATTTAAAATAAAGATTGCAATATCGGTGAAAATCTTAATTTCTCTCACTCTTTGTTTTTAAACATGATAAATGATTCGCTCATTCATTTTCAGTTGAAACATTCTTCTTCAGTGATCATAATTCTTCAACCCCCTTACCTTGAATGTTACTACACTGTTCAGAATGAGAACATAATGAGTCAGACCTGTGGTTCATGTTGTCCAGGGTATTGTCTCCAACAACAGCTGGTACAGGATACTTCAGAGAAGGATGCACTGTGGCATCACTTGCTTATAGGAGGTTACCTCCTAAGTCCTGTTAGTTTGCTTCATGACACAAAGCATGGATCTTTATTTTTTGTTTTTATTGTTAAAAAAATAATTGTCTAATGTAATTCTGTAAGTTCTGTGTCATTTAAATGGCCAGTCATATTTGAAATCTGCTAAGCTCTTGGCTCCAGTGATGTGCAGTTAGTTCCATAAACTCTGTATGTGTGACTTGTATGTAATATTTCTTTGTATTGATTTTAAATCTGCTTCTTCTTCAGTCATCTTTGAGTCAATGGAGCTGCTCATTTAAGTGCCAGTTGATATGATGGGGTAACACAGAGTCAGGCCTGATGTTTGTAATCTAGTTGTATCGTTTTACAGGAGCAGACCAGCCAGCCAGTGAAACCAAATGCTCTGTTCACATTGTTCAAGCTGATTGTAGTGGATAAAATAAGCAAGAATTAAGTGGTGATGAATAAAGTAGACTTTTAAGATTTTCTCTTTCAGCTTATGGGATTGATACTCATTGTGGTTTCCCTGGACAGGTATGAATACTGCCATCTCTCCCAATTTATTTTTTTAGAACTTAGTCCTTGCTCCCATGAGATGAGACTCTGCCTTTTCACGATATGGTGCCTGGCAGAATGTGGCTTCTTGTCTGTTGGTACCACCACAATAAAATCAAATGAAGTTCTTTAATAAAAGACATGTTTAATGTTAGCAGCTTTACAACAGAACATTTTCCAGATTTGAAAATGGCAGCTACCATTGGAAGAATGTGAGCGTAAGTGGCACCTTTCATGTTGGCTCTCATCTCAAAACAGGTCACGTTCACACAAATGTGTATGCTGATGTGATTCCAGCATCTACAGCACTAACATGAAGCTCTAGTCCATTGAGTGGAAGTATTAGAAGTTGGAAACAGAGTACATAAATATTTACACTGCCACAGAGGGCTGGCTAGCAGATGACATCCAATCTGTTAGCTTTATGTAATTACCCTTTTTCATTCACTGTTGTGGCTCCTGAATTAGGAGTGATAAAGTGTAATAGGAAATGTTTAAAAATACAACCCTTTTCCCCACAAAAGACCACAGTTGTGGAAATGCTCTAATCTTCCATGTTTCAGAGTGTATAACAACCTCTGACTAATGATGGGGCTCAGGTGGGAACTTCCTGAGATAGGTTGCAGGATCTGTGGGGGTCTCTTGCACCTTTTTCTGAATCATCTGCCACTGACAGAGACAGGATAGGCCACTCATCTGATTTATTGTTTCTCTTTCTATGTTTTGTGGGGAGAGGAGTGCAGGTCTCATTTAGAACCTGTGGTGTGGGGAAAGCAAGTCAGGGCCATCACTGAGACATTGCTCTCCATTCGGCGTTCCTTTCATACTGCATGGCTGTTTCTATGGGGGAGTGGACTCAATGACCTCTCATGGTTCCTTCCAGTTTCTGTGATTCTATCTGACTGTCCCTGGCACAGACTGCAGTGATATTTGTTGCATCATATAAGATGCAAGGAACCAGTTTAACAGGTGACATTTGTGTTTTACGTGGCTGTGCATAGGCTTCTGAGGTGAGTTTGAACATTAGTTATACTAGGCAGTGGTTGAGCTCTAGGGAACTACTTGGTTCATGAGCTGTTTTGCAAGTGGAGTCTAAATGTTACAAAACCTGGACTGCACAGCTCTAGCTCTGCAGCAATTGCTAACGATGGGTTCTCTATGCAGGGTACAATGTAACTGATTACTATGCACATTATAGTATTGTTTTTAAAAAAAACCGGCTTCTGCCTAAGTGTTCATGGTTATCACTGTGTGAGTCTTCCTACAGGGAGGGGAGAGAATTCAGACCCTCTTTCTCCAAAAGCACAGACTGGGTTTTTTAATGACAGTTCTGGTAAATGTAGGGGACATGATGCAAGAGCTAAGTCATCATAGTGCCATCCAGTGAAAGGGTATTGGTGAAGCTACACATGCCATCAAGTTCATCCTGGCAGTTGGCATCACAGCTAAGCCTATGTTAATATGTGATCACTTCAGGTGTGTTTAGGCTTTTTACCCAGAGAAATGGTGGTGGTGGTGGAAACTCTCACTTCTTACTTTTTATTGGTTTTAATTTGGGGAGTGGGGTTGGGCTGGCTTGTGTCATTTAGACAGGTCCCTGAGTAGGGGATGGTGCAGACAGGGGGCATGGGACAATTTTTATGGTGGAGGTGCTGAGAGCCATTGAACCAAACTGCAAATGCTGTATGCCCTGAAAACCACTTCACCAACAGTCATTATTGTAGCACTCAGTGCTTCAGGGGCAGTACCCCATCTCAAGCCCTCCCACTGCATTGTGGGACTATGCAAACCTGTGGGAGCGTGCAAAATTGCACATTCTTTCACCTGTTGCCCATGTCTTGCATTGCTAATTTTACACAGCTTCTGGTGTCACGTGCACTCAGGGAATGACTAGGAGGGAGCAGCTGCTGCCTTTCCCTGAGTTCAGTGACGTCCTTTTACGTTACATGGGACGTGTTCTTGTTTTCTCTGAGGGTTCACTTTTGCACAAGAATGTTTTGATTTCTGCTTCTGCATGACAGCATAGCCCTGAGGCCTGTCAAAGTGGTAGTGAGTTTAATCGAAACATATGCTCCTTTATATTCACTGATGCCCCTGGGTCATAGTGATGAAGAGAATCGTTACCATGAATCTTTGGTGTAGAGAACCAGTGTTTGATAGTCATGTAACATATGCTTTAGCTTCGGTCTTGGTGTTGAAACTTTAAATGAATTAACCAGACTATTGGGTATCAATAAAACCTCTTGTGGTTCCTAGATCCATGGCTGCCAGCTGTTCTCATCAGTGTCCAATATAAAAAAAAGTTCCTGACTATTTCTGATGGATATCGTTGCCTTGTAGATTGTCAGATTTGAAGAAATTATTTTTTGCTTCCAATAAGCAATTTTTTATTAGCTGTGTCCATAAGAAGCAAATGCTCATCCTGATCTGGAATTGGGAATGTGAAATTATTTCAGTAGATTATAGAACTATATTAAGTTTTTGTTGTTGTTTATTGTGTTTCTTCAGCTACTGTCAGTTTGAGATGTAGGTTTTTATAGTCACTGTTGTTTGTTCATTGTTTTAATCTCTGAGTTAGTGCTGCCCTTGCACAATCAGATCTGTTAACTTGTTTGTCCTTCAGATGACCTTCTGAAATGTTTGGAACATTTTGTCTCTGACCTTCAATATGCTTAGCTGGCATGATATGTAGCAGCATCAACCGTTTTTATACCAGCAACAATTACATAGCTACAGCCTCTTTAATTTACCAATTTTCCCAAATCGTTCAGATGACATTTACTCATGATTAAAATTAAATGTTCTGTAGAGAAAATTATGTATCCAAACTTTCCCTGCTGAATGACAGCCTTAGTGAAGGAAAGGGAATATGGCAAGTGGTGAGGGAGGGGAATTGAGAGTCAGAGTGGCTTATGGATCTCCCTCTGTGGACCTGTGCTCAGTTGATCGATTTGTGTTTAAAAAAAAAAAAAAGTGTTGCCTGCCTCTTAATGGTTCACAGATATGTAGCCCTGCTCAGAACACCAGCACCAGGTTTAGGCATCATGTAAGCCAGGTCCACAAACAGGTTCAGGTTAAGTGAATGTGGGGATGAATTTCACTCAGGTGATCAGATATCCAGATTTTATAGCGATAGTCCCAGTATTCAGGGCTTTTTCTTACATGGGTGTGTATTACTTTCCACCACTATCCTGATTTTTTCACACTTGCTATCTGGTCATGCTACTCACTAGCATTGTGCACGTGCACTAGGATTGGTGTTTGCAAAGCAAACCTAGCCACAAATGCTAGTGCTGTAGAAGCAAAGTTCTATATTTGTCTTTGCTAATGAGTTTATATGCATGGGCAGATTTACTCCACCCTCAATCTTACTTGCTTAATAACCCAGGTACAAAAATATTCCCCTTCTGGTAAATCTGAATGACTGCTGCAGTTCATAAAGAGTTTCCATCTTGCAAAAACAGAACAAGTTCTAAGTGTTTTGGTTCCAGGATAGGCCCATTGAATTATAACTAGCTGTAATGAATGCTACAATAAATTCTGTACCTGTGGCGGGTTGGCACTCAGAAGTCTGAATAACTTTATTGCTTTTGTAAACAGCAGTGAGAAATCAAAGCCATAACTTCCAGTCTGAGCTATTTCAGTCTGAAAGCCTTAATCAGCATAAATAAGGGTAAACAAACCAGCCTCTGTCAGAGAAGCCAGACTTGCTTTCTAGAGCTCAGCAATCTAAACAAGCAATGATCAGTCATATAATCAATTTGATCACAGATAACAAGGTCATATTACTTTTATTTCACACTGCATTGCCTGCAAAATGGTGTGGCTGGAATTCAGCTCTGGTGTAAACAGGACTGACTCCACTTTAAAAGTCAAAAGGAGTTATACCTCTTTATAATAAGGAGTGAATTTTCCTCCCTGAGCTTGTCTTCACAGCAACCTTTTGTCTGAGTGAGAGTGACTGCATTTGAAGTAACATGGGAGCTACACTGAAGGATCAGATTAGTGGTTTATGAGTTGTCAATCAAGCTGCTGCATTCTCCTGCATTTCTAGCTACAATGGAGCTTCAGCCTGTACTACTGATGGGCCAGCTAGCTGCAGTTTAAAAGGCTACTTAACTCAAGTGATGGACTTGCATGTGAGGACAGGAAAAGGAGCAAAACTCAAGTTGCATCTCAAGCTAGCACTGCAGAGAGGACAAGTTCTGGGTTTCAGGAAGTGTTAGCTTTAAATAATAGCTCTCAAGTTTTAAAAAAAAAACATCAAAAGGGGAAGTAAATAAGACGAAGAAGAACATCCCTGTCTCCCAACCTTTCTTTCCTCATACATTGGTTGAGGCTTTTAGGCATTAATGTAATAACAGTAACTAAAATACATATATATCTGTTTTAGTAACCATTTTACAGTATGTCTACTCCTAAGGGCATGTTTACACTGCGGTCACTGCTGTAGCACTGTAGTGTAGACATTTCCTTCATCAACTGATTTTTCCCATTCATATAGACAATTGTCATGCATGTGCACATAAACACTTTCCTCACCTCAGTGACAGGGTCTAGGCTGACAGAATAATTCTGCCAGTGATTTACGTCCATCAATATGGGGGGCTTAGATCAGCTTAACTATGGCACACAGGTATGCGATTTTTTTTTTCTCCACCCCAACTGATGCTACTAGGTCAAGATAAACTTTAAGCATAGTCCAGGCCTTCAAGAGGGCAAAAGCAACCCATCTCCTGATAATGTGGGCTTATTCAGTGACCTGTACATGAGGAATGTGGCGCTAATGGTGCAAGTGTATTTTTGATTTTAACAAAAATCATTCTCCAGCATAGTTTCAAAATTGAGCCTCCTATGTATAGGCTCTGTTAGGAGGAAATCTGCATTATATGTGGCATTTAATACCTGCTTTAACGGTCGTGGGGGGATGTAGAATTATAGTGTACTACAATAGTATGTTTCTTTTCTCTTGCCAGCCCAGAATTGCAGCTACGTCTTTCAAGGCCCAAACGGCACTATACAGAGTCCAGGATTTCCATATGGATATCCAAATTATGCAAATTGCACGTGGACAATCACTGCTGAGGAGAAGAACAGGATACAGCTCGTGTTCCAGTCCTTCGCCTTAGAGGAAGATTTTGATGTTTTATCAGTGTATGATGGACTGCCTCAGCAGGGGAATCTGAGAACAAGGTACAGTGTGCTCTATAACAACTACTGATGTTTATAAACATGTCTGATTTCTGTCACTGGGATTACAACACTTAGGTTGGAGGTTGCATTGCACTGAATCAGCAGCTCATTTCTGAGAGCAATTCTCTTAGCTGTTTTTGATTTCTTGTATATTATAAGGTCCTAAATATTGCTGAGAGTGCTTGACAGTAGTGGTTTTTCAGTACCTTTGTTCCAGACCTCTAGAGAATTTAATTTTGGAAGTGCAGCTAGGTGAGAGGAGATCTGATATGAGGAAGGTCTTCTCTCATACTCAAAGTTTTACTGTCTGAGAGAGGCAGAGGGTGGTCTTGTGGTTAAGAAATTAGACTGGATACCTGGAGAGCTGGGCTTAATTCCTGACTGTTCCACAGATGCCCTGTGTGGATAAATCACTCTATCTCTCTGGCTTAATTTTCTCCATCTGTACACTGGGGATAATAGTCTGTCAATTCTGGAAATTGTAAACTCTTGGTGGCGGGGGGGGGAAGAGTTGCATATAATGTGCATGTATGATGTCTATGGCACTTGTCTTAGTTGAGACAACTAGATGCTGTCATAATATTATGAATAACAAGTTAAATAGAGAGAGGCTATTGATTATAAGTGAGAGAGAGAGAGAGAGAGAGAGAGAGAGAGAGAGAGAGAGATGTTGGCTGGACTTCATAGTTCAGAGACATGACCCTAGATAGGTTATTGATTATAATGATAGGTTTTAAGACTTCTGACTGAGTTTTTGACCAATAAAATCACATTTTAGTGTTGGCATTGTACAGTGAATTCTGTGACATGAAGTGGTTGCTTTGTGTGGAACGTGGCCTTATAGTCAGTGATGTGAACCAGGATGATGCTAAAAGACTTTTTTCCTCCATTTTGAGCTGCTTGTTCACTGTGTGGCTTAGGATACGTTTCCTGACTTCTTGATTTCTTGACTAACCCAATGGGAAAATCTGGGTTAAAGAAGCAGAAACATTAAAGAAAACATGCTGTTGTGTGTAGTGAGTTCAGTTAGGTGGATAAATTATGTTTTCACCTTGTAGCTCTGCTAGAGAACCATCTTGATTATGTGATTTCCTCATTAAATCAAAAGGCATGAGATTTCTTTGCTCTTGGTAATATATAAAGGAGACCCACTCATACTCAGTATTTTCTAGGTTCAGCTTCTTATCTGGCAAGCTTTGCAGTGGTGTAAAGTCAGTGATTTGATTTGCCTTGTCCCAGGACACCACCTGGCATATTATTGTGTTCATCAGCATTGGTATAAATTACCTTTTGCTCTCTGAAAATTGGTGGGAGCTCCTGCTGAAAGCAGAGAATCCATAAATGAGCTTAGATTAGAAGTAGGAGTCATGGGCTATGTCTAAAATTAATTTGAATTAAGGAGTCTTAATTTGAACCCTGTCTACACTTGGCTTTGCCTAATTCAAACTAAAAAAAATTTTTAGTTCGAACTAGTTGGTTCAGCTGGTTAGTCCAGACTAACTTCTTAGTTTGAACTTATTTGCATATTTAGTTTGAACCAGTACAATGCAGACCTGCTAGTTTGAACTGGCGGTTAGTCTGAACTAAGCGCGATCTTTTTTAATTCAAACTAACTTTTAGTTTGAACTGACTGTGCTTTTTTAGTTTGAACTAAAAAAAAAAAACATGCTTAGTTCAAATTAACTTTTGAACTACTTAATTCAGACTAACCAATTCCATACTAAGATTTTAGGTGTAGACATAGCCATGGTGAAGTGAATCAGTAAGCTTCCTATAGAGTAGATAGATCACAACCAGATATTCATGTTCACTGCTAATTTCTACCAAGCACAGTATGATTCCAGACAGAATGGTGAGGAAATATGAGTGAAAGTCCATCAAACTAACAAAACTATGGGAGATATAGTGCCTTGATACTATGATGATATGGGGTCTATGGTACCTACGCTGTACATATCATTTAGAAGGCAGGCAAAATTCCCTATTAAAAATGTGATGCATTTAAATTGTAAGTATTTTTAAATTTCAGTTTGAATATGTAGAAATCTGGATTATTTTTTCTTTTCCTCTCTTTTATTTATTTATTTATTTATTTATTTTTGAATGAGCAGACTTTGTTGTTTTCTGCGCACTAGGAATATTTTGATTACTGGCACATTTTCACTTAAATAGTTCAGTTTTGAGTGGAAAATATCTCTTTATTGTAAAGAAAAATGACAATTTTATTCAATGGTGGAAGAATAATTTTCTTATTGGAAACTGAACAGTCAGATATACTGTGCTTCATCACAAACTAAATATATAATAAAGAACAAAATATCTGGGCTTTGTAAAGGAGTAGATGTCAGTTGTATGTGTTTAAACAAACAAACATTGTATGGAAAAATTATGAACAGTTTTTGCGTAAAAAATAAAAGGGGGTGGAGGTTTTGACTCACAGAGGACAACAAAGTTCCTGACTCCCAGTGCCTTTCAGTGGTAGTTGGTTGCCTTTTCAAATATTAGAGCACTCAGATAAAAGTATATTTGTTTGCCAACTTACACTGTAAATTCTTCAGGACATGGACAATCTTCTTTCTGTGTTAGTTCAGCAACTGGCACAATGAAGTCTTCATCAGTCATTGACTCTTCTAGTCATTACCACAATTCAAATCTTAATAATCATTATGAAATATGACTGCAAAAATACCTTAGCTGAGAGTTCTAGCTATATTGCCTCAGTTACCCCAGATTAAATTTGCTCACTTTATAAATCTCTAATTTACCAGACCTGCAAACTTATTTTAGGATCTGGGAAACTGATAGGCTATGTTCACACGTAGGTGCTTATTTCAAAATGAGCTAATTCAAAATAAAATTGTTATTCTGAATTAACTTAAACTGAAATAAGCAAAAACCTCAAATTGAAATAGCAAGTCTGGACACAGGACTTGCTAGTTTGAATCAGGAGAGGGGCAGCATGGATGGTGTGGCAACATGGTCCCCTGGCAGGGACATTTTGCCAGCCAATATATAGAAAAAAGAAGGTACCCTGGGATGGAAAAGGGCAAAAATGTTAAATTGAAATAATGGTTATTTCAAAATAACATGTCCAAACGGCATTATTTTGAAAACAAAACTGTTTTGAAATAATGGCTATTTCAATTTCAGCCTAGGTTTTACTATTTCAAAATGAGGCTTGTTATTTCGAAATGATGGGGCTCGTCATTTTGAAATAACGAAACATCGTTCGGACATGAGAACTTTTAAATCGAAACAATGGTCATTGTTTCGATTTTAAAAGCATTGTGTGAATGTAGTCATAGGGTCTTCCCTCTTTATTCATTATCACTGATCAGTCAAACCCCAACTGAAATGTGATCTAATATAGCTAGTTTGTATTGCCACCTGCAAAACAAAAGATGCGTGCGAATTTCACATGCTAGGTTTTAGCTGTCCTTTTAATTCCCATGCACAATTGCAGAGCCATCCACAATAAAACTTTGAAGTCAGCATGGTGGGTATTTTAGTATAAAATTTTGAAAAGCATCAAAAGGGTTTAGGAGCACATGTCCCACTGAAATTCCTAAATGACTTTAGGTGTATTTTAAATTTTTTACCTAGTTAGTTCCAGAATAGCTCTTAAAATCAGAACTAGCTATTCAGCATCTGAGTCTTTGTTCAGTTAGTATTTTGCACATGAACCTTTCCTTATTAAACTTTGCAGCTCTTGCAAGTGTTCAGTTTTCTTCTTTTTCTAGGCTACCAGTTGTATGATTTTCCTTGGTCTGCTTTCCAATTACACTCACTTCATCTTCTAAATGCCATGCGAGGAGATGGATAACGGTACATCATTTGTCAAAGTTCATGATACCAGTAAGCTGACCAAAATCAGAAATACGCAAGTGCAATGTGACAGCAAAAAAACCCTGCTTTTAAGAAGAGATTGTATCTGATCTGTTCAATATGCTGGTGGCCACCGGTAAAATAGTTAACAAATAGATGATAATCTTCTCTTTTGTCCCTAGTCTTCATTTGATTTTTCACCTTGATAAGCAAGCATTCTTGTCAAATGGAAAAAGTTGTATTCTTCTTCTCAGTAGACCAAATTCTGTGGTTGGTTGGCTGCGCATAGCTGCATTCAAAGTCAACGCAAATCAGATATGTGGGAATAGTGGTTAAGTAGGGGGTTAGATTAATGTGTTTGTATTGTACCTATGTAGCAATGCTGGCTTATTTAGTGTATCATTCTTTGCTCAACTTCTTGGTGTGGAAGAATGAGCTTGATGGAAATTAACATATTCTCTATTGATGAAATTCACCCTAGTGCAAGAGGAACTTTACAAAGCCCTACTGTAGCATTTAATCTCTGTATTATTAAGAATTTCTCCCCATCCTTTCTGCTGTGGGCCTTTGTTCATCACGTCTATGTGAATTTCTGATAGGGAATTAGTAATTCTATTCTTTATGTTTACGAACATCCTATTGCATTGTGTTTAATGTGGTATGAAAGTTCCTTAATACAATAAGAGTAAACTTCATTCAATGAGACGTATGCTAATAAACTGTTTTACTGTACACTGTGGAATTTGCGTCATGTGTTTGTGATGTGGGCATGAGTGTAAATGAATTTCAGTGATCTTAATTTAAACATCCAGAACTGCTGTTGTCCATACATACCAATTTTTTCCCCTTGATTGCTATCAGCAGAGCTGACTCTTGGGGATGGTTTGAGGTCTTATTTACTCTTGTAGCATCTCACAAATGTGACCCTCTCAGATTCCTTCAGCTCCCAAGACCTTATGTAGCATCAGTGCTCATCATAAGAGGAAATATGGAAATAGAATCTCCTCCTTCTTAGGGTCTAGGTGACAGTGATAACAAGAGACCACTTTCTTCCCTGATCACAGCAAGAGGGTGCATGTTTTTTTTTTTGATAATTCTGATTAAAGTTTCAGATCTTCTCTCAGATGTATGAATGTGGTTCCCACTGGCTGTAGTGATTCTGTGTGCGCGTCGTAAGGCCAGACAAAACTCTCCGACATTCTGAGTAATAACTTGGAGCTATTTATGTGGCTGAACTAAGCTGGGAGAGTTGAGGGAATTTAGCTCTTCCTAGGAACTGGTTGTCTGTGCATGGCATCCCCAGCCTGGGGCTTTCTCTTTTGCTACAGTGTTTTTTGCTGCAGCCATCTGCAACATTTTCTACAGAATTTTAACTGATGCTAATAATTTACAATAAATTTCCAAACTGAAGAGTCTAAAACTGGGCAGCAGAGTCCCTTATTTTAAGTCTCAGATGGCACCCTGCTACCTAGATCATATAAGTATCCCATTAGAAAACCATTGTACAAACCAACACTTTGAAAGTTGAGCCAACAGGGAGAAATCAGCAGATGTAAGTAGTCATGGCAAGCTGGTTAATGGACTGCCTATTATTTGATGAAAGTCAACAAATGTCAAATCTACCAGCAAGAATGCCTATAGTATTAATTTAAATGGAACAAGTGAGCTAAAGGGGTTAAAATAGGTCAGTTACTGTTTAACATTAAACAGGTTTGGAATTTGCTATGTAGGGATTTCAGCTTGCTTAATCTTTTGGTGAACATATTCTTAATTATTTTAACTGTTCATTAAAAAAGATGGAGAAGGAAAAACAGTTAAAGTGAGAAGGCAGGCTTTTATTTTAACAATTTCTTTCTAAAAACTCTTAAACCCTCCTTTGTTTGACTTTGTTTGTTTATTTATTTATTTATTCTTGGGTGGTGGTAAGGATGGCAATAACTGTTTTTTGGGGAAACAGATGTTACGTTAGCTAGGCTGGAGCTGTTGTAGCTGTTTGGCTTGGTTTTCTTTTAGATGGTGTCTAGGATTTAGTGGGAGCCAATGAAGGCAGCAGTGTCAGTTGCATCCCTTTTATGGCCTGGTCTGGTTAAGACCAGTGGCTTTTGCACACTGGTGTGCCATGAGAACTGTTGAAGTGTGCCATGAAATTTTGTACAAAGGTAATGAAAATCATTGTAAAACAAGCATTGTTTCATCTTAAACAATATTCTATACAGCCAAAATTACAACCCATAAAATTAATCATCAAATTAAAAAAAGGTATCAGCCTTCCAATTCTAAAACAGGAACATTCTAAGCACAGGCAGCCAAGAGGCAAAACTGACATGATGTGTATTTTTTTTGGTGGATTTGAAATATTAATCCATTTGATCTTGCTGTGACATTTATGAGCAATCAATTCAGCTGAAAAAAGTGGGTGTGCTGTGGAATTTTTTGACTCATTGAAGTGTGCCATGGTATTGAAATGGTTGGGAACCACTGGTTAAGACACCTTTTAGGATTAAGGCAAAGAGGGTCCATGGTTTTAGAAGACACTGTTAATGGCAGCCCCAGGAGTGGGTTTCTTTGTTTTGTTTTTTAAGTTCAAGGAGTTTCAACAGGGAGAGAAAGGTGAAATAGCGTATTTTTATTACTTTGAGTACTAATTAGGCTTTCTTTGTGTTTGTTAATTTTGATTTATTGAATTTTAGTTTCATATAGTCTTTGTTAAACATGATTTTGATATAAATTTTTAATTATACTAGGAAGCTTTTTTTTGGATTAGTTTAGTTTGTGTGTTTGTATTTTATTCTAGGTTAATATGATATTTTATTCACTTCAATGTATTATTTATAATTTGGATACATTTGTAGGCTTTATTATAATAATTTTATGGTCTAGTTCTACCTGGGATTGGACATTTATTCATAAAATTATAATTGTAAAGAAAATTTCATTTTGTTTAAGCATTTAGCAGGAAGGCAAAGTATATGATTATATTAAGACTTGTACATTTTTAATTATAAAGTTGGGACTCAAATTTTATTTGTCTAGATGCTATAACTTACTAAGCTCAAAAAACTTAAGAATTTGCAAGTTATTGTCACTAAAACAAAATTTAAAATGGTGGTGTTGTATGTTTGTCAGATGTTTGAAAATAAAGTGGCTTTTGTTACCCTTAGTTTTATGCTGAGGATGTATAAAGATGGATTTTTTTCTGCTTATACAGTTGATGTATGGTTCAGATTTATGAACATTTTAAACAGTAGTGGTTAAGATTATTCTCCTGGAGAAAACTCTTTAACTTGGATGATATTTTTACTTAAATCTGTTGCTTCCTTTAAAAAGAAGCAAAAACATTATTTTTTTGCAATTATTCTTGCATTGATAAGCTATTTGCAAAACTTAAACGCATAAGAATTCACAGGTATTTTTAGTCTGACAGACTGCACCTACCTGTTTTACCACTAACATTTGTCAGGAGGTAGTGAGGATGTAACTTGCAATACTCACCCTGTGCTGTCTTGCATGCAGAGAACAACAATAAAAATATTGACACTGAAAACAAACCAGGAAAAATACAGGAAAAAAAAGAATGAAAACACCAAAATCATTTGAGCAGCATCAAGCTCCTTAACACTTAACTGCAGTAACATCCCTGGCATTTAGTTAACAAGAGAGCTACCAAACAGGACATTTTTTTAGTAAAAATCTGCTTCAGCAACTGAATCTGAACAATTTTCAACATTTTATTTTTACCACTTCCACTTTTCTAAAAGCATCACTTAATAGTTTACCTTTAAAATATTTTAACTATTGTTCAGTCTTTTGTCTTTCATAAAAACTTACAACAATTATAAATAATGTTTGCCATGGGACTAAACAGGCTAACATTTCTGTATACCAAACCACTGTTTAGCACTGTTCAGTATTAGATAATAACAGAGTTTCATTATCACCTTTGGCTCATGTGTTCCATTTAATTAATATACCTTGGCAAACAAACACGTGTTTTCAATGTTTGTTCAAAACAAAAGTTTGTTTTCAAATTCTGAAACATAGTGAACTCAGTTAAAATAGGCACGCAAAGCAAATTATTATCGTTATTTCTTTCAAAAAGAGGGTCAGTGTTTTTTTTATTGTTAATTATTTTTAAAAAGGGTTTATTTCTTATCATGTTAAGGCTTGTATTTTCTGTTTCTTTCTAAGGCAAAGACTAGAGGAGACCAGAAAGTCTTACTTTTTTTTTCTCATTGTTTTTACTGTTCAGTGAATTAGTGCTTTAAAATATTTGACCATTGTTGACATGATTTGACAATATTCACCTGGACAACTTATCTAGCAGTTTTGGATCAGTCATATACCCAGTCGCCTTTGAGAGAAAATAGGGTAATAGATAACATAGCTTGTTTTAAGGTAAAATTAAGAACAGAGGCTTTAGTGTATAAACTGGTATGAATTAGCACACCTTGCTTTCGTTGACTGATTTAAGATGAAATTTGTTGACTTATATAGCTGTAGATCTGGTCTGATGAATGTATCACTGGCGGAAGTGGGTTCAAACAGCATAGCTGAAGCCATATTTGACATCAGATTTTCCAGGAGTCTAGTGGTGCTGATTCTTGGGTTTGTTTCAGGTTCTTCCTTTTAATGTTCTAGCTGGGTCCAGGGCCCAACTGTTACATGGTCCCCGATTCAGC
Source organism: Podocnemis expansa (assembly GCA_007922195.1). Lineage (NCBI taxonomy): Eukaryota > Metazoa > Chordata > Testudines > Podocnemididae > Podocnemis > Podocnemis expansa. The sequence continues at coordinate 53,219,585 of ML681963.1, read as the reverse complement.
TGTTACATGAATCAGAAGATTCTGTAGTTCAGTGTTACCATGATAGATTTTTGCATTGTTCTTTAGATATAAGACTTGCCATTAAATAAAAAGCTGCTTCCTTTTTCCTCAGGCCTCGAGAATGAAGGTCCACAGTTTGTCATGTTGAAAGTTGCTTCTTAAGATGACAGTTTTTAATTAAAAGTTGCCACATTATTTGTTCTACAGTAGGGTCTAAATGTCCAGTTTAGATCAAGGTCTCTTTGTGCAGTGCCCAGCACAAACACATAGTAAGGAGAAAGGGAAACTGACAGGGAGAAGAGAAATGACTTCCCCAAGGTCATGTAATAATGACCTGATGTCCAAACTTTGGACTAAGGAGGACTAGAGTAGAATAGATCCTGTGTCTCCAAGCTCCCGTTTTTGTGTCACATTCGGGCCACCCTGATGTTGGTGAAGTGGTGTTGTATCACTATGGGGTGAAGAATGTGTTGTTTTCTGTGTCTGCAGAGTGCCTAGTGTAATGTGGGTGCAACTGCAACCCAGACAGTGATGATGACAGTAAGTGAAAACTTGTCATTAGAGAACACAGACTATTTTCAATACTTCCTTTAGTATCGGTTTAAGCAATCATAAAAACATTGTTTCTGTTTAAACATTAAACATTTTCTTTAAATATTTAAACAGAAACATTTTCTTCTGATTGTTCAACCAGGAAAAGCAACTCGCTAAGAGGTCTTTTAAGGAAAGCTGCGATGCTTATGTCAGGGTTTTAATAAGTTGTTCTGATAAGTTTACTTTGGATAAATTTATGCATATTCAAGAATTTAATCTGCATGTTCCTGTTATCTTTATCTAGACCAGCATTCTTCAACCACTATGTTGGGACACATTACTGTGTTGCCACACAGCGGTAAGTGTGCCATAGACAGTCAGGGAGATGGCTGGATATTATTCTGGGGATTGGGGACCTGGTGTGTCCTGTAGGGTCGTGACATGCTCCCAAACATATGACCCACAGTAGGTTGAGAACAACTGATCTAAACTACAGCAGTGTATGCAGGCTGCATTTTAGATTGGGGTCTGTAGTTCTTGGTGCTCTACTAATTTAGTAAGGTAATCTTGTTATTGTGTAGAACCAGATTTTACACTTTAAGTATACTAAAGGCAAATAGCATGAGGGGAAAGATGGGCACCAAGAAGGGAAGAATCTTCTAGAAGGTTATCGTGGTTCTTTGTCTGGAGAGCCCACCCACGATGGAGCTCCAAGGTGTCAGGCACTGTGTAAATACATAGTGTAAAACAGTGTTTGGCTTCAATAATTTACATCCTAAGCTAAGGATGAGAGGGAAAACCGAGATTCAGAGAACATAAGTGATGTGCTCAAAGCCACACAAGTCCGTGAGTGAACCAGTAATAGAACCAATATCACCAGGCTCCCAGTCTAGCACACTACTCAGTAAACTTTGCTACTTCTGGGAGCCAGTTAATTATGTTGAGCAGATTTCCAAGCCACAATACCATGTGGCTATATCCTTGGGTAGTAAAAGAAAAGAACACTACTCTGTGTCTTTATAGCACCTACTTAGAAGATTAAGTGTGGTGGAGATATTAATGATCAAAAACTTGGACATCTTCTGATGTAAGAACTGTGTTAAATTTAGGATCCACTGAATTTTTGTCTTCACTGCATTATCTTCTTCAGTTAAATCCTCTTGTTACCTAGTTGAGAATGTTCACACTGCAAAACCCTGGAGCAGCATGGCGTTCTTGAATTAGTGGAGCAGAATAGCTGCATCCCCATTGCATAACCAGCGGTACTTCACCCGCACTGCCAAGGTGGCAGCTAGCTTAACTCAAGCAACACTTGCATCAAGCTAGAGATTTCTGACTGTGGCTAAGAGTCTGGTTAGGGCAGCGCTCTAGTGTTGCCTCATACTAACTCTGTGTTAAGAACAAGCCTTGAGAGTGTCTTACCCACCAGATCACATTGTATCTCACATGCATTGTAATGATATTTGGTTTTCTACTGGGCCAGTTTTCACAGGGACTGAGCCCAGAGTTGTGTAGATGGCACTTCTGTTTCATCCAGCATTTAGAGATTTCAAAAAAATTGGATATTCTCCTTAGAAGAAAATTTTCAGGGGGGAGAGGGAAGGAAGTTTTTGTTGATTGAAAAGTTATGTTTTAAAAATATAAAAAAGTTTTGGTTTTGCTTTTGACTTTTTTCTATTCTATAGCATAATCCAAAATTTAAAAAATCAAATAAAATGTCATATGAAATCATAATGTTTTGTTCTGATTTGTGCTGAAATGGGATGTTGGGATGCATTTCCCATGTTTCTCCAAAATGGCATTTTGACAAAACTGACATGATTTTGCAAAGTGTTTCAGTTTTGACCAGGGAGAATGGATCCATGTTTTTTTTTTTTTTACCAGTTTTACTCAGTACGTAGCCACTCCTATTGTTCTCAGTGTGGAGGGAATTTTCCATTCTTCTCAATGGTGAATCCCTTTGAAGATTATGCACCATGCTATTTCCTTCATATTTCCTTATTTTCATTTTAATCATTTTAAATATTATTACAAAAAAGAATGGAGTGAAGAAATGAGTAACTTCAATACAAGTACAAAACCTGATAATTTCTCTTGCCACTACACTGAATGAATGGGTAAAATCCAGAAGTCATTTATGTGGAGAGGAGTCATTTAAGGATAAATACTTAAATAATTCCATATATAAATGAATGGCAAACACCCTTTCCCTTTTATTTATTGCCTTTTTGATTGCGTAAAGGCTTCTCTCACAGTGGATATATGATGTAGCTGTTTTTAAAAGGTTTGCTCAAGTACCATCTCATTCTGGTGTATTTTTGAGACATCTTCTGACCTTTCCTGGTCAAGTTTATTGTCTCATACAGGAACTGTTTATCAGTCAGCAAAGAACGTTGTTTTGTCATCCACTCCTCACCTCAACCTCAATAACTGACCATCCAGCTGGAGCTGACTAATATCTTGTGTAATCCTGGAAGTCAGGCCTGCAGTTCTGTGTTTCAGTGCTTGGCAAAGGGTGGGGACCATTCATGGAATCCCAGAAATGTAGAACTGAAAGGGACCTAGATAGTTGTTATGAGGTAAGTTCTGACCTTTAAAAGTGCCATTTTAATCCTGGATTTCTAATGTTGTGCTCAAGCATAGAAGGACTGGTATCCATACAGTTTTTGTACTATTGTAACTATATGGGTTTAGGACCTGAAATAGTTAAAATGGTAATTCCACTTCCCTGCCACCTCCATTGTGGACACAGTTAAACTGGTGTAAAGGTACTTGTATTTACTCTCTGTACCTCTGGAAACGGTGGCAAAATTCCAGTGGAGAAAAATCAGGACCATGGAGAGCTGCAGTCCCTTCACCTGGCAGTTAGTTCCGTTTCTAATTCTGGGCCATCAGCTGCCCAATTGTGATCTTAATCTGAGGCAATGAGATAATCATAACTCTAGCTCAGGGTTTACAAGTACCAGTATCAGATGGAGAACACAATTTTAAAATATTTGGGGCAATTACAATATGCTCACAGTGTGGCCTTTAAATAGCTACAGATGCTAAGTGCTGATGAGAGTCTCCAAATACAGGGCTTGGTTAAGATGTCTAGAAGTGGGATTTTCTTCCACAAAAGCTCTTGTGATAAATCAATTTGTTAGTCTTTAAAAGTGCCAAACTCCTAGTTCATTTAATGATTTTACTTTTTAACAGAGGACATGGTATCAATAAAATGACAACTTTCCCAGAGGTGCCAGAACACCATTATTGGTCCCAAAGATTTTGGGAGTGTTACAATTACTGTGTGTAAATATCTATTCTATACTGACATAATCAGCTATATCTGTGTTGTTATACCTAATTAGTTCTTCACACTTTTCCCGGTATAGGCAGCTATTCAAATAGTACTGAATTCAGTTGTTCGAGAAAATGTTTGGGTAGATATTTTTCAAGAAAAGTGAATTAATCTAGCTTTTGGTGCAAACTGAATCTCCTATAAATGGCTATGTCTACATTGTGGCTTTAAGTTGACTTAAGGATTGTTAAGTCGACTTAAATAAAGCCCAGTCCACATTTAGAAATTAAGTTGAATTAAGCAAGTGCTTAAATCAACTTAACTCTTGCTTTGTCAGTCAATTTAAGATTTTAAGATGACTTTACAGGGCAGGCCCTGACCCCTTCCCTGCCCCTGGGCATGATCGGACTCGAGCCTGATCTGGCCTGGGGGCCCGATCTAGATCCAGCCCTGTGAGGAGGAGCTGGAGCCGGATTGGCTCCCAGCCCTTCACTTCAGGACACAGGGGCTGGCAGCCCGTTTGTGCAGCCTGCAGAGAGGGGCTGAGAGCTGGATGGGGCTCTCAGCCCCTCTCTGTAGGCTGCAGGGGCTAGGAGCCTGTGGTTTGTGCTGCCGAGCCAGCAGCTAGGAGTCTGGTCAGTTTGAGCGAGGTCAAGCCTGTGAAATTGACCAGGCCCCGAGCTGCTTGGGCCCGTGCAGCAAGCCTCTGGGAGCCAGATGGGCTCCTTGCAGGCTCCTAGCCCCTGCGGCCTACAGAGAGGGGCTGAGAGCCCCATCTGGGCCCCCCCTCAGTATAGACATAGCCATTGGGAGTAATCCATAGAAGTCACTGGGATATGTAAATTTACACAGGTTTGAGGAACTGACCCAGTATTTTAACAATATTTTACTGTTTTTATTGTAGCTCAGGATTCTATAGTGTTAGACATTTGCATCACTGTAGCTTCCTACTCAAAGTATTGGGGCAATCTGGAGAACCTTAGATGCAGTGTCCACTGAGTAACACTTCAGCACTAGCTTCAGTTTTAATGGCAAACGCTGAATATAATTCAAAATATAGACCAAGCTTGCTATGGAGAGATACCTATTCTTTGTCCTGAAAGAGTTTTGAGGAGCACTGAAGGAAGTGGTGGTTGTCAATGTATGGTGTGTGTGCATTTGCAAAATGCCCCATCCTTTTGTCATATTTAATTGACTGAATGATTTTAACAAAATACTTTCTCTTAAAATTGCATGGTACTGCTTAGGGAAGGTGAGTTGCATGTTGGGGTGAGCCATTTCCAAATGGTACAAAAATACCTGTTTTGTGCTGATAATCTCATTATTCACCTGAGAAATTGGATTGAACAATCTCTACTTCAGAGTCAGTGAGGAAAGTAAAGCTTTCAAGCCTTTAAGTTAGAGAAAAATGAGACAGTCCTGCTTCCTCCCTCCAAACCCCTTGCTTTTAAAGAAACTTACTGTTTGTGTAATTTAGACTCCCTGCACAGAAACATCCACCCATGACAAATCACTTTTGAAATACTGAAATACTAAAAATTCTTTTTTTGCCCATATGAGAACTCATTCTCCTTTGTCAGATTCCTAGTTCTTTACATGTAGAATGCCTATGTAAGATACATGTTGGTCCCATTTTACAGTTGGGAAAGTTAGGTGCTGGAAGATTACATGGATTTCAAGGGCTTGCTGCAAATAAGTGGCAAATGTGGGGGACAGAATCCAAATTTCCTGACTCCTTTCACCTGTCTTTTTTGAAGCTGCTCTCAGATACCAGATTGCTGAGGGCTGTATAAATGCCTGGGATGGGTAGCATTTGCCATTGATCGCTGTCTGACAGGATAGATGACCCTTCGTTTGTCTTGGCTGTATATGGGATCACTGTCAGTCCTGTGACACAGCTCTCTGCAGTCACCTCAGGTCTTCAAGGTGACCTTAGTTCATTTTGTTAAAATAGAAAAAATAAATAAGTGTCAACTAAATGCCTTTGTCAGTGCTGAGGAACTTATACTTCAGCATCTTACCTCTTTTTTTTCCCTCCAGTGCAGTTTGTCACATTGCATTAACCCTGCAGGAATAAAAAGCACTTCAATCTATGCTCTCTGAATGGAATAAAGTAAAATAAATAGTTTGTTTCCTGAAATGATATTCACCCGGGCTGCTCCAGTGATGAGAAGGCTATCAGAGACTCTCTCATATATTCAGCATTCCCTCTAAGTGATATAAGCCTTACCTCTACCCTGTTCCTTCTAAGCTGTGCACGTGTGCGCACACACACAGGTGATGAAACCCTCACACACAACAAAACAAAGCGTGCACAAAAAAATTCAACAGTGCTGATATTAGTGCACATAAAGGAATGTTTTGCATACACAAAGAAATTTTTGGCACACACAGCCTTCAAAAAATTAGAGGGAACATTGCTTCTATCACAAGACAGGTGCCAGATGTGAAGGCCAGGGTTGCACTGGTGAAATTAGTCAAAAACTGGAAAAGCTGGCACTCACTGCCTTCAGAAAACTGACCTTAAGGTTTGAGGGGTGATCAGTGCTATTGTTCTGTGTTAGGCCCTAGTTCAACAGACACAAAGATCAAAAGAAGGGGCCTAAGTTAACGGCACGTTGTCCCATTGATTTATCATTGACTTCTGTAGAGTTTGAGTGAGGCCTTAGCTAAGGGTGATCTTGGGTGTCTCTTGGACTTTAGATGTTGACATGCAGGGGAAAATAGAGAAGTAGTGTAATCCAGTGGGTAGGGCCTTGGACTGAGTGTCAGGAGGAGCTAAATTCCCTTCCTGGCTTCCTCACTTACCTTCTTTATGATATTACTCATATTATAAGGTCTTTGGAACAGGGAGCTGTGTGTTTGTACAGCACCTTGCATAAAGGAGTTCTGGTCCTTAGACATTATAACAACACTACTAATGATAACTAGAAAAGTGACTTTCCTCTGTTTGTCTCTTGCCCTTTGTCTATTGGGATTGTAATCTCTTAAGGCAAGGAATGTTTCTTGCATTATGTCTAGCATAGGCCTCAACAAATGTATGTTTCTGGTTGCCATGGTGACCAGTTTTAGTCGCCTGTTGCCTAGCTCCACTGTTGAAATGTAATGGAGGAGCACCCTCTGTTGACCAAAAGTAAAATTGCTGATGCCTAGCTGTGAGCCAGTTTTATCCACCCTGGTTTAGCACAATGGGGTATCAGTCTCTGGTGGAGCAATGATAATGATGATAATGCTATTAGGTGGAATTGGTTTCTTGTTCATTTCTCCCTCTCCCTTACTACTTAGTAACTGTGTTAATGGGGGGAGTTCCTAAGAAAACCTCTGACGGTTGTGCTTAGCCGATATTAAAGTATGAAGAATAAGAAAGATTAATTTAATTAGTCAGTACTAGAAAGATTTAATTAAGGCTATAAAATGGAATTTTCTTTGTTTGACAGATCTCTCAGTGCCAGAAGCTATTAGTATTTGAGTAGGTAGACTTTAAACATGTGGAAGTCAAGTGTGTCTTCTGAGTTCAGATGTGAGCTGAGAGAGACTGACATCACCTGGATGTTTAATAACAGCTCAAAGTGGGAGTTGTAGGGGATGCCCATATATTGTATTTCATAGTTCCTCCTTGTGCAGTAGGACATCTTCCCTGCATCACGTTTCCAGCTGAGATCACGTCAGGCTGTTCTGCTTAAGGAGAAGGTGTGGTCTACTGGCATTCCGAAGATCTGGAATGGTGTTGTTGATCCTAGCTGAGCAAACCACTTCACACTTCTGGGCTTCCCTTTCCCCATTCTGCCATTTCTCCCTCTTGTCTGCTTGGGTGGCAAGCGCTTTGGTGCAGGGACAGAAAGCTTGTATGTACAGCACCTAGTACTGAGCTCATGTTAAGGTAATACAAAATAATTATTTAGAGTCACAAGATCATGTTCATCACTACAGATAATAAAGTGTCTACTCATTCAAGTTTGTTTGATTTTTTTTTAAATTATAGTAATTGCCAGTTTTTTAAAAAAAGATCTGAGATCCTAATGAAGTTCCAGTGATCACTGTCTGCCCCAGTATTTCCTGGGGTCCCCACCACTGCTGCAGCTAAGCCTTTTGTATGTCAGCTATCTCGATGTGGTGAGACGACTAGCAGCCTTCTTGAGACTTGTGCTCTGCTCGTTTTCCAGATTAAAGACTGCTCCTAGATGGGGATTTCTCACCTTACATCATGAGATGTGCTCTCCCAAGGTGATTATGCCTTTATCTTTTTTTAAATGTTTCTTCAGAAAAGGACTGTTGCACTTTTTAACAGTCAAGTCACTGTTTACTTTAGTCAGCAAGCTTCTTTTATTCCTTTAGCAGAAATGGCAATTTATAAAAGCTGGTTCGTGAGTGTTTGGGGTCATAGCAAGATTCAATTTCTAGCACTAGAGGTAGACAGCTGGTGGAAATAATGCTTAGCACTTATATGGTTCTTTCCATCAGGAGGTTTTGGAAACCTTTATGTAAGAGGAGAAGCCTAGAATACTGCATCTTCTCCACTGATGGAGAGGGAATGTGGCACAGAGAGGCTGTGACTCGCTAAAGGCGGCATAGTGAGTCATTTGGCAACTGAGAACAGAACCCATGTCTTCTGAGTCACAGATTTGTGTTCTAGCTACCACAGACAGAGGAAGTTGCTAAGAATTTAATCCTGCTCCTATTGGAATCCATAGCAACAGTTCTTTGATTTTAATAGTATGGGAACTTGCCATGAAGGACAATCCTTAAAGTCTTCTGCCCAGTAGGATAGCTCAGAAGTCCCAAGTTCTGTGCCTGCCTCAGGAACAGATTTCTTCTCTAGCCTCGGAGAAGTCACTAAATCTCTGTCTTCCCATCTATAAAATGCCTCTTGTAATACTTAGAGGGGCTTAAGTTTGGTGGGACATAACTGTGGTTTACAAAGTGCTTAGAGAGAAAGTAAAAAAGAGAATTATTTGCTGTGGTATAAAAATGTGTAACAAAAGGTGCAAGATAGAGATAATTTGCAACTATGAGCCCTTTACTTGATTTCCTGAAATCACAAAATGGGTGTATGTAAGGGAGTATATGTGGGAAGGACGGGGGAGGGAAAACCTTCTGAATTCAGTTAATTTTTGGGACAGTGCAGTTTTTGCATCTGAGGGTATGTCTATACTGACGGCAGCAAATTGCCACCATCAGTGTGCTCTTCTGGGTTCAGTTGAATTGTATGTCAAGACTTGCTCAGTCGATCTACATCTTGGTGCTGTAACTCCAGTCCCGTAACTGGAGTAGCACTAAGTCGATTGCACAGCATTTCCAGTCATCTTAATGCAGCATGTATGGGGAGGTAAGTGGGAGTTAGTAAGGCGACAAGAGATACATGGTATTTTATGTACCTTGCTTATCTCCCATTGACTGCTGCTGTAAAGTGCAATGAGTGTAGACTAGGGCTGATTCAAAGGCATGACCTTCAAAGTTTCTGAATCTGGGCACCTCTTCAATCAGTGTATTTCCCTTTCATCAGAATTAATGACTGTCTACAAGAAGTGATACAACCATACTAGATCAATGACATTGTGGAATGATATTACTAGAGATACGAAATAGAAAATTGACAATTCTTCAATGCCCATTGACTTAAATTCATCACTCCTGCTGCATTGTGGAGGGTGGTGAACTTTCTCAATTGACTACTCAGAATTAGTATTCATTGTTTGGGGAGAGCAACTGCAAACATTTTTTCATTTAGGAAAAGAATAAATGGAATTCCCTGGTTTCAGTTTTATGTCTTTTGGAGGGGAAAAAAGGTTGTGCTAGTGACATGCAGAAGGTCCTGGGTTCAATTCCCCGGGGGTTGGACTCGATGATCTCACGAGGTCCCTTCCAGCCCTATGATTTGATTGATTGAAATGGAGAGTTGGGGGTGTGGATTCCTCTTCTACCCTTTCCTCCAGCGGCCAGTTTTCTGCTGCGCCTATATATTATGTTGAAATAAATGGGATCATCTGACACATGGCATGTGGCTGGTCTGATTTTTTTCCCCCCCTTTGGTCGGCATCTTGTTATATTTATTTATATTTTAGAAGTATAAAATTCTGCCATTCTATGTTGTTGTTGGTAGACCAGCACATAGAGGCTCCAGCTGAGATCAGGCTTCTTTCTGCTAGACAATGTACAGCTGCATAGTGAGAGAGATCACAAGCCCCCAGAAGTCTGTTGTTTGCATAGACAAGACAAATAAAGGATGAAGGGAGTATGAAGGAGGAAATAACTTGCAAATGGGAGATCAGTGGCAGAACAGAAATGGAACCTAGCTCTTTTGACTCAGTCTAGGGCCTGTCTCATGATGGTCCACCGTGCTACAGGTATAATTCACTAGTATTTTCTGTCCACTCTGCACAGGTGTAAATGGCTGTCAGTGTGAAGGGCAGTGGAAAATCCACTTCAGCAGTGCAGCACTCCTGGATGTACCCAAATAGGCAGAGATGAGATTGATTTTTTATTTTTCTTGTAGATCATGTTGATTTTCTTAGTCTAATTTCTGCCTCTGCTCTGGGAAGATAGACAGCACTTTCTAGTTCATCATAGTTGCTGTCTGTGGCTATGAAGAGTCTGAGCTGAATTAAGACACAAAAAGGTATGGGTTTTTTTGTTTTTTGTTTTTCAATTAACTGCAGGTGGCCTGGGCAAGAAGCTTCAGAGATCATCAGACTGTTATGAGTTGCTTTTGCGCATTTTGAATCCTATTGTGGCAATAAAGTGGAACTTGAGACAAGAGGTTTGGGATGAACAGAAGCTAAGAATGAAAGAATTGCTAGACTGACTCAGGGTTCATTCAGTGTCCTGTCTCTAACAGTGACAAACACCAGAAGTATAAAGGGAGTGTTAAAGAATCCTGTAGTGGGGAGATGTGGGAAAATCTAATTCTCACCCTCATTTTTGATAGATAGTGATTAGCTTTAACCTGGAAACATAAAGTTTGATAACCCTTTCAAAGGGCTTGATTGGGTTTTATATTACCTCCCTGACTAGTGTATTTGTCTCCCAAGCTGCTGCCTATGGTGTACCACTTCTGTGGCTAGAAGGAAGACCTTCACTTCCCAGGGCGGTCCTTCACGTATCTTCTGCTAGCAATAAATTCACAGCAACATCAAAAGAAAAATGAGCCCAGCTCTTTGAGAAGGTCCAAGAGTTTGTTTTGTATTGGGGGCAGGGTTAGTTCAATTCTTCTCATTTAAGGATAGACTTATCTTTTGCTGGTGGTTAAGTCACAGTGGATCCAGGCACTCAGCTTTATGGCAAGGATTAGATTTTTGCTGCAGTTCCATACTCTCCAAGCCAGGTTCTGTCTCATGCTGATTAGCGAACTGTGATTGAGTGGAAAATTTCCATTGTTTCTGGATCACAGAGACACAGCTTTTCAGCAGCAGGGTCACTGTCAAGTCCTAGGGGACAATGACATTAGGTTTCCAGCAATATCCATATGTGATACCTATAGCTGTTGGCACATCATTTTCCTCTGAAGGATCTGTTCTGCCAGCCTCTGTGCTGATCTAACATTAAGGATTACAGTGTGCAGTGACTGACAGCAGAATACTGAGCTTTATCTTTGGGGGTTGTTCTAACCAAGGCTTCAGAAATCCAACATAGTCTCTCCAGAACTGATACCTAAATCCCAGTGCAAGATCCTGACTTGTGTGAGAGATGTGGATAAATCTTACTGGGTTCCTCACCAGACAGGTGGTGTAACAATCTGTACTTGGGCTCACTTTTGAGTGTGTTTTTCTCTTTTGGAACTCACATGGAAAAGGGTCAGATACATGGCAAAAAGAAGACCCATATGAATGGGATCCCCTAGACTGGGCCTTGTAAACTGGAGATCTGAATTTTACCTTTTCAGCTGAAAGAAGTAATTGGCTTAAAAGTGTCCTATAAGCGAATGAATTAGGCCCTTCTGTCTTGTAGAGCACTGGAGATGCATCTTTGCTTGACTTCAGTTCTTCATTAAAAAGTGCAAAGTGATGTAGCACATCAGCCAACTTGACTTAGATGAACTCTGCTCAGACATGATCTAACAACCACTCTCATCATGATTTCACATATAATTATCTTCTCCCCATTCACGCCTGTAACCATATGACAGGATTCATCACATCCACCAAATCACCAGGCCTCTCTTGGATGCCTGTTCCAACAGCACAACTCTCTTTCTAGTTAAAAAGTTTTCCTAATATTTAATGTAGATCTCCCCTGCTAAAGATTAAACCCATTATTCTTGCCCTTCCATCGGTGTACATGAAGAACAGTTGATCACAGTCCCATTCACAACAGCCCTTAACGTGTTTGAAAACTGCTGCCAGGTCTTCATCAGTCTTTTTTCCCAAGAGCACACATGCCAATTTTTTTTAACCTTTCCTCATAGGTTGGGTTTTCAGACTATTTTTGTTACTCTCTGTTGTGATGCAAGCACATCCCATTTCCCCTGGGGGGAAGCATTGGGCTCAGGGAGAAATGGGCATCTCAATGGCTTTGGTTAGTTCCATTGGGTTTTCATGAGCTGACGTTGCTCCAGCTTGTCCCAGTTAGCTGTCCTATGGATCAGAGCAGCCTTGCCTAGTTGTCAAAGTCTGTAATAAGTCCTGGGTTCAGGGCAGCATGGCCTGGCAGCCAGTCAGTATGAAGGAGCATCTGCTAGTGACCTGTAGCACCTTTTGTACTGGGGCCTAGGCCCTCCCTGCTCCACTGAGCCCCAGCCCAGTTCTGTGGTGGTGCCGGGGGGGGTGTCCAGCCTAGTCACTGGGGATCTGCATGAAGCATGCTGATTTTTGCCCCATGTTTCCTCTGCTACGCCATTTGAACCCCATGGACTAGTTCTTGCCTGGTATTTCTAGGATTGTCTCCAGGTCATCCCGGTTTCCCTCTTGGTGCAGTCACTGTCTGTATCCCTAGGAGGAGTGGGGGAGGTCTGTTGGCACAGGCAGTTTCTTATGTCACTGGCTCTGGGAGGTTGACAAAGACTAGCCATTCTCTGGTGAGGTTCTTTGGGTCCCTGACTGCCATTGTCTGAGGCTGATGCAGCTCCCATCTTAGGGCCTCCAGTGCACATCCTTCTCCTTCACTGGTCAGCCTTGAATGAGCTGGGGTGCTCCCTTTTATGCTCGGCAGGACTGAACTCTTCAGTGTGAGGCAACCCCCCCCTTCACGCTTTCCTTTGGATGTTACAACTTATCCATGTCTTTCCTAAAGTGTGGTACCCAGAAGTGGAAAAAACACTCCAGCCTGAGGCCTTACCAATGCCCTGTAGATCAGGATAGTTACGTATGATACTCCTGGTAACATACCCCAGAATATTAGCATTTTTTGCAGTTGTATCACATAGTTGACTCATGTTCAATTTCTGTTCCACTATAACGCCTTTTCAGCAGGACTACCACTTAGTCAGTTATCTCCTATTTTGTAGCTGTGCATTTGATTTTTTTTTTTCCTTTCCTAAACTGAGTACTTCAAAGTAGTCTTTTATTGAATTTTATCTTGTTGATTTCAGACTAATTTGTCATGTTCATTTTGAATTCTAGTCCTGTCTTCCAAAGAGCTAGCCACCCCTGACATCTTAGTATCACCCACAGATTTTATCAGCATACTCTCCATTCCATTGTTTAAGCAATGGAAATGTTGAAGAACCAGACTCAGGACATAAACGTCCAGGAGCTCATGTCTTCCTTCACCCCTGCCCCCACAAGTTTACCAATGAGACATTGATAACTACTTTTTGAGAACAGTCTTTCTCAACCAGTTGTGTACCAATTTTATAGTAATTTCATCTAGTTTTCATTTCTTTAGTTTGCTAATGAGAAAAGTGTGGGACTGTGTTGAAACCCTTACTAAAATAATCAAGCTCTATCATGTTTGCAGCATCCCCCTTTTCTCTAGGTCAGTAACTGTGTCAAAGAGGGACGTTACATTGGTTTGCTATGATTTATCAACAAATACATATTGACTATTACTTATAGCTCTATTAACCCCCCCCCGGTAGTTTAGTTCAATTTCTTTCCAGGTATCAAAGAAATTGGATCTCATCACCAGAATAGCCTTTGGATTTAAGACCCCCCCCCAAAAAAGCATATAGATCTGAAGCATATATGTCACAGAATTCTCTTTTGAAGCACAAGTTCTTAGGACATTATAGTGTTCACTTGTTAGGCAGGGAAGAGTGATTTTTCTCCAGTGCTGGAATTCATAGGTGAAATTCTAGTATGCAGAGCTCAGATTAAGTTATGACAGCAGTCCTGTCTGGTTTTCAAATCCAGGGGTGAAAGCCTGACCTCCCTGAAGTCAATAGGAGGTATCTTGGGAGCCAGTTTATCCCTAGAACACCACGCAGAAGAGATGCCTTCTTGTCAGACAGACACACAACAACCATATTTTGCTCCTATCTCTTTCTTGTGCACAAACATATTTACTGTGGCCGACACAACAGAGAGAGGGGAATTGTTTTGAAAATGGAGATACTCCCACACCAGTCAAATATTTATGGAGCAAGCCCGTTGTAGTAGGCGAAATCCTCATTTCTTGTGCAGATTTGTACTGTCTATACATATTTATACATGTTATCAACCTCTGTTTATCGCTGCTAGATAGCATTCTTCTGTCTTAATCATACTGCTGCAGTTAATGGCCTGTGCGTTCACTTTCTATCAAGCTCCGAAACCGAGTAAACACATATTTCTCAATTTTGCTTCTAATCGCCCAAACGCCTGTGTATCACGGAAATTTGCCATGTACATGAGGAGCAGAATGTTATTCTGAAATAAAACCTGTCCTGTTGAGCCATTGCCTACTGGCTGCTGATTAGAATTGCATGAGTATCGTCTTTTTTCTCCCACCTTGCATAACACATTTGTGGTGTACATTTTTCTGGCTGTACACTGCTGAAACATAAATCGATGTAATGAAAGAGATTAGCCTTGACTATCTGCATCTCTCATTGGCTTCACTCATCTACAAGAACCCTTTCTTTAAGCAACCCCTTGACTATCAGTGGGTCAAGATACACACCCAAATTAATCTACCCCACCTCCTTATTCTGTATAAAATCCCTCTTTAAGATTTCCTTCTGTGATGGCGTCAGATCACCCCATCTGACACTGGCTAGGCTGGCAGACTCCTGAGACCTTTGGAACTGCTAATTTATACAAACATGCACATCTTCACTGACACTTGTACCTGTTTATTCACTTATTGTGTCTCAGCATGGTCTTAGATTGTGAGCTGTCTGGGGTATCCGTGTCTTTTTAATGTGTTTGTATGGTGGGCATCATGGAAAAATGTCTGCATAGGTTGCAAGCCATCATTGAGGCACTTTGTGTGAGAGAATTTTACTGTGATCTTGTCTTCCCCTTCCTTTTGCCTTCCCCCTAAGTTTGTTTAGTCTGCCTATTGTTTCTGAGATTGTAAAGGCTTTGCAGCAGGGATGGTCTTTTTACTAATTATTTGTAGAGCAACTGCAAGTACTTTCCTTCTCACTGGAATCCTTTTGGTGTTATTGCAGTGCTAATTAGTAAGGGCCCTTTTGGAGAAGGTGGCAACTTGGTGAGTTGTGATTGGGAAGCATCCTGCACAAAGGTGGCAGTGTGGAGAAAGGCACTGAGGCAGCAGTGTGGGAAGGAAGCAAATGGGAACCATAAGGCTTGCCTCTTGGTTGAGCAGAAGATTGAGGGCAAAGCATGTTGTGGATGTAATCCTGAGACTGGTGGGGCTGATTGCTAAGTCCCTACTGACTTCACTGGTGCTGTGTCAAGCCCTCTGAGCCAAGGTCTGAGGCACTGTTCTTTTTGTTGACATTGGGCTATAAGTTTAAAAAAAAACCAAAACAACTTGGGTCCTGCCCTGCTTCTGCCTTGGGAAGGGATGATTAAACATTGCATTAAAATATCATTTCCCACCTGTCTCCCAAGGAAGGCCTTTTTGTGGTTTTTCAGCTGCGCTTTTCTCAGCAGAAGTGGGCAGATACGGATGGTATGGGCTGCCAGTTGATATATCCCCTTTGCTTTGCTTTTATGTCATCCCGGAAAGAAATAATCTTGCGTGTCTGTACAGAGCTTTGACTTTGGGTACCACTTGGCTTCTCTCTGTTCTGTTCCTGAAATGCTCTGGATCCTCTGGGGGAAAGGAATTTTAATGTCTTGTCTTAATTGCCCATTGCCTGCTCTTTCAGGGATTTCTGTTGTGCTGTTTATATCACTCACCATGTCCTTTAGGCTTTCTTCCAGGTACTAGGATACCCAGAAAGTCGTCTGCCTGCCTCCCTCCCTTCCTCTGTCCCCCAGTCAGCAAATGCTTGAGCACATGCTGCACTTTAAATGCATAGGCAGTCTCATTGGCTTTGACTTAGTGAAGAATGATTTTAATGGGGTTGTTCACGTGGTTGAAGTGAGGCTTGTACTTAAGTGCATGGCTGTTTGGGGACTTAATTTCTTGTATTCATTATTCTTTTCATTCCTTTTCCCAGGTTACTTGCTACACCTTGAAACTCCTCACCTAGCCTCCATGTAGTTCACTTATTCTGTGCAGTGTGAAAAAGCAAGTAAAAATGCTGCCTCCCAGCCCGTTGTGTGCTGGTTGGAAGTTTTTTCTTTTTTGGGGGGCGTGGGTGTATGAAGTTTAAGGTAGAATTTGAATGTGGGCCTCTATTGTTAGGTGTTGATGAAGGGAGTGTAGTTACTTAGGATACCAAACTTGGTGTAGTAGTCCTCTCTTCAGTCTACTTCCTTTGCATTGCTAGGAAGTTAGCATGACTTGGTTATCTGTCATGACACAAAAGTCAGATATGAGCTTGTGTCTCAGTAATACATAGGGCTGGCAAATAACTAAGTGCTGCTTTGATGAGTATCCAGTTCCTGGCAGTTCTGATGTTGGTGTGGCTTATGGGCAAATGTCATGTCCCTAGCAATTGTCTTGCTGTTTTCAGAAGTGGATTGAGCATGATGGATATAATCTAAATAAAATGCAGGAGGGCTCTGATTCCTAAGCCAAAGACATGCATGCACCAGCAACAGAAAAGACCTTAGTCGTCAGAATTACTGGGACAGGAGTAGGAAATAATTAGTAAAAAGTTGTATGGTGAGGAGCTGGACTGACCTTTTGCATTGAAACAGGAACAGAGTCCATGAAATGCCTGTAGAACAGATTTTCATAGGGTTTGCAGTGTCATAATTATTCATAAATATATGTACCACTGCCCCTACTGGATGCAATCTGAGCTGTGAAATGGTGTGTGTCATAGATTTGTTACAGCTGCTGCTGATTCTTCTGTAGGTCTGGTGGCAGGGGTTGTGATTTTGGAGCAGGAGGATGCACAGTTCTCTCTATATCACTGTGACTTTACAAGTGGCCCCCATTGTTACTTCCATGATGGTCTGTGCTCCAACCCTCCTTTCTGCACCCCATTTTCTTTTACCAAATAGCCATCTCCCAACACTAGTGGTGAACGATTGGTGTAGGAGGAGGTAATGTTGGTAGGCTGGAAGCATGATGAGTATAGTCATAGTCTGTGCGTCTTGTAAGTTGGGTGTGAATCGAGGCCTGGAGGGTATGTAGTGCCAAGTACTGTATTAGGCTTAACTTCTGTTGTGGTTGCATGCCACAACTATTTTATAGTGAAGTCTTTGTCAAGTCACTGATGCTTATTTTATTTGAACAGCCGGGCCAACTGGCTGTTTATTAAACAGGCAACCACCATTTCAGTGACATTCCAGGTGTCAGAGAGGGAAATGCAGGGTAATTTGGGCAAATCAAAAATAAAGGCGCTTTTAGGATGGAAAATGGTTGTAAATGAAACCATTATAAAGCCATTAAGTAGAAATGGAGAGAAAAAAATAGACGCAGAAAGTTAAATTGACACCCTAAACTACTTTAAATTGTTGATCAGAATGATTTAAAAAATATATATACTGAATGTAGCTGAATCAGTGCATTTAAGAAAAGAGAAGGCCCCAACCTCAACATTTGCGCTGCCCTAAAGGGAATAATATTCTCTTTTGACATTATTGATTGCACAGTGCATATTCTCCTGGCAAGAAATATAATTAACCATTCTGTCATGCCTGCTAGATGGTACAAGCTGTCAGAATCTTTTGAAACTGACATTTTGTTGCTGTGGAAAAGAAAATAGCCCCACACATAATAAAAAAGACCTTTTTGCTTTGCACATTGTATGCACTTAATTGAATACATGCTAATTATGACATGGAGTTGCCTGGTTCTTCTGATTAGTGTGTACAGTTATTGCAGTCTGACCCCAGATCTCCCCGCTAAATCTTCCACCTCAGACCACTTAACCTTTCCTGACGCACATGAAGAC
The DNA here is from genome assembly GCA_007922195.1 of Podocnemis expansa. Classification (NCBI taxonomy): domain Eukaryota; kingdom Metazoa; phylum Chordata; order Testudines; family Podocnemididae; genus Podocnemis; species Podocnemis expansa. The sequence continues at coordinate 53,201,433 of ML681963.1, read as the reverse complement.
TCACAAATCCTTCAATGCTCACTCTTCTCCAGATACCACATTATGGAAAGTCGCCTATTTCACTTATGCTGTTTTTGCATCACTGGACCATTTACTTGTTTTAGGGTCCCTGAGAATAGCTTGTATGTTTCTAGTAATGCTTCTTAATTCATTAGTCTTTCCATAAAATGCCTAGCAATTGAAAGCAGAGTCAGGTAGCTTGCTGGGTATACTGCTGGATATATAGTCACCCTATGTTGTATAGAACTGGTGCTGGATCGGAAGAGGTCTCTCTACAATTCACATGGTCATCATAAAAATAATGCTCCCATCCAGGGGTTGCAAAGTGTTTCTCAGACATTGTCTCCTTAAAGCCTGATGAGTTATTTGTGATTAATATTGCCATTTGACAGACAGGAAAATGAGATATGTTGTTTTTAGCAGATCAGTGGCAAATCTGGGAATGTAACAATGGAGTCATGACTCCCAAGCCTGTGTGTTAAGGCAAATCTATGTTACTCCCAGGTGGGGTAACTTAAATGGGGTTGAGGATATGAAGTTTCCATTTGCAAAGGCTAGGATTATGGTTTTCATATTTTTGTCATGGAGATAGAACTCCCCAAAATTCACTTCAGTAGCACTTTGTGTTAACTTTTTAATTAAATAAAAATGTTGTTTTTATTGGGGGAGTAACAGAAGGGAAGAGTCGATGAAGAGTTTTTAACCAGGTCTTGTGATTTTGGGTATCTGAACTTTTCGGAGCATTATCTGAAGCAAATTTTAAAGAGATTTGATTTTTAGCTGTTTTCTGAAATTCCAAGCCCTTTTTGAGGAGCATCCAGTTGGGCAGCGGGACATGCTAAAGCACCTAAAATCACTTGTGATCATTGAACATATTGGCATGTATTACTTGCAAATAATTCATATCAATCCAATCTTCCTGTAAGTCCTTGGTTTTGGCACAATGTGGATTAAATGATGGATTTCTTTTATTTGCTCAATTTTTCCTAATACTTTGGTTACACTACCACTAATAATATCATTTATGTTCATTCCACTTCATTTTCCTTTTTCTCCTTGCACATATTAAGTGACTTGTATAACCAGGAGTAGATTTCTCCCCCACAGACATTGTTGACACAGAATTTGTTTCAATTTGTATATTTTGCTGGGCATTTTATTTTGTTCTTTTTTAAATCACAGATTCTCTTATATGCTAATTGAGTTCTTCCAAGTTAAGTGTTCTGATTCACAGTTTCTGATTCACAACAGGCTGCAATATAACTTATTTTATGGCATTCTCATACCTTAGGCAAGCCAGTTACTGCACTTAGCGGATTTCTGCGGTGAGTAGGCAACTGTAGAGATATGAAAAACCATGGTTGGGGGTAATGTTTTGGTTTTCACTTTCTGAGGCTCTGACTTTGGGTTAGTTCATTCTGAATGACGCCATCACTTTCCCCACCCTGCACCTCTCTCATCTGTTTCAACAGTTATCACTTTGGGCCAGGACTGTGTGTTTATGCAGCACCTACCACCATGGATCCTGGCTCTTTTTTGCCCTTACACACTACCGTAATAAATAGGATTAATAATAATGAAAAAGTCAGGAGTGTCAGATAAATGTTTCCTTTTTTAGTCTGTCCCCTTTTTTCAGGGGTTCTGGGATACTGCAAAATAATTTTAGTGATGCTTTGCAGTCATACAGTGCCATTTGCCGGGAAGGCTGGTTTTGTAGCTAAAGTATCATTGGTTTTGAAAAGGAGCTGTACATATAACAAAAGGTTGCTCAGTTGTGGGGGTGGAGTGGAGTTGCCTCCCTCCAGCTGCATTAGCACCGCCATTGCTCCAGAAGGCTATTTCTTAGTACACTAGCTTGAGGAGGGCCAGTGTGAATCTGTTAACAGGCCTCCAGTCACGCTCATGCTCAGTGCCTCATATGCCAGTGCCTCATATGCCATTAGTAAAATGTATACTTATTTTTTCCCATGGTTTGTCTGCACGATTAATTTATATGGTAGGCTTCCTAAGGCTATCTCTTATGGTGTGACTATACGCCACCTAGCATAATGGAGCCTGATCTTAGATGGAGTCTAGGTTAGGTATTACTGTGATACTCCCACCAATAAAAATACAGCACATTTATTTATGTATATATTCAGTAATACTTGCTGTTCAACTCTGTATGACTTTGAATTTGCATTGTTTTGTGAGAACTTTTCTTTGGGTTCATTTGGGGCTCATCATTGAATTTCATTTTGAACTGAATCAGAAAATGGACTGAGACTACCAAGTTTCTGGGCTTTGCTTGATTTCCATCCAAATATGTGTATGTAAGCTCAAAAATCAGCTCCATTTCACTAAAAGTCTTTTTAATTTGGTTTCCTTGTTGTGTTTGTAACACACCTTGAAACAAAAGACATTGTGGGCAAAGTTTGGAACAGATCTACTTCCATCTACCCAACTCCACAAGAAAACAGAAGTAAAATGAACTTGGAAGAGAAATTGGATTAAAAATCTGAGACCATGGAGTTTGTGCTCAGACAGTTACATGGCATGAAAATCAGATTTACTGAGATTTGATGCTCAGCATCTGATGTGTATAGTGAAGGCCTAATATATCTGGTGTGGATGTGCAGACCTCACTCCCTATAAATAAGACTTGACTAACAAGGATTCACCCAAACCCCATTTTAAATGAGCACATAAATCCACCCACACTGCAATTTATGATTCCCCCAGATCGTCCCCAGAGATTGTGTCAGTTAATGAAGCCTTCCTCCATGTCAGACAAGTGAGCAAAAGACTTATTTTTAGCTTCATTAGTTTTATACTCAATGAAGAAAAGAGGAGATTCTGCATCATATCTTTATGGGCTTTGATTGCATAGTCCAGTTTAGATTGAGCAGTGTTTACAAATCCTTAAAATGACATTTCCCAAAAAGCCCAAAGGATTTATGTGTTGCACTTGATGAAATTGTTTCCTTATTTTTCTTTGAAAATCTGAGCCTTCGTGGAGATAGCAGCTTGCTCAGCCACAATTAAAAAAAAAGAAGCATTCTGTCACAGCACTGACTTATCCAAAACTTGCAGAGTGTTGCTATTTTGAAATTTGCTTCATAAATGTAACAGGGAACATAGGCATGTAAACCCTATTAGACAATAATTTAAGCAACAGCATTTGTTACGTCAAAGAAATTGTATAGGTCAGCTCAGCTGTGGTAATTTTCTTGTAGTAGATATGGTATCCATCGACAATAGATGAAGGAGGAGATTGTTTCAGGGCCGGAGGAGCTTGTGCATTTAATGATCTATGTTTAGAGTTATGTAACAGGTTAGTGCAGGGTGCAGAGCTTGCTGGAGAGAAGTGGTTAGCTTGCAAGCCCATGCAGACTATAACAACAAGATCTCAAAAGATAATGTAATTATAGCACTCAAAATAGACACAGTCCTAAGCAGGGTACTTCTTATTTTTCAAGAGCACTTGAGGTAACGTGTTTGAAAATTATGGCCAGGAGTTCGTTCATCAATATGATCTCTTCTCTTCACCCTCTTGAGGTACGTAAGCTTTTAGATCCATCTGCAAATAAGAGAAGGTGAGTCAGAGAGAGGTTTGCCTAAGATCAGGAAGCAACAAAATTGGGAATAGAATCCAGGGTCCATACTAAATGTTACCCACTAGACAGCACTGGTTTTCTTCCTGTTGAACTGTTCTGGCATCAACTCCTTTTTGAGCTGTTCAGATTGACCGACTGATTGCGATGATTCAGTGTTTGAACTTTTGTAGACCAAGCAGTTTTCTCCTGTATTGTTATATATGGTATTGTAAAAACGGAGTGGAAATATTCTGCTGGCAAAGATTGATTATGGAGGGAGTGAGTATAAGGGACAGAGAAAGATGGTAGGTTTTTTAATGCTCATTGCTGTCCTCTTAAGAAAAATATATAGTAATCAAATTCAGAGTGAGCAGTGAGTGAATTGATGCTTTTATGTTAAAACAACTTAATTATTAGCCAGCTGAGCAGACAAAATGATTGTAAAGTGTCACAGAATAAAATAGGACACTTGGCGTTGGCTGGCAGCAGAGTAGACTTGAGTTGTGCTCTGAAGTATGAACAGTAAAAGTACAAGGAACTGCTGGTGGTGTTTTGCTTGCAACATGCACATGATTGAAGGTGTTTGTTCAGGGATCTATTTGTAGCTTGACTCAAAAATAAAAGCAGCTTGATTTTGAGCATAAATCATTCCAATGAGCCAAGTTAATCAGCATTCATCGCCACAATTCTCATGATGCATTCTCTTTTGGCCCAATGTGTGTCTTGTGTGCAGAATTAAAAAATAAATCTAACTAAAGTCTAAAGGTACATCTACACAGCCTGCAGCAGTGAGCCTCCCAGCCTGGGGCGATAGACTCTATCTAGCGGCCCTTGTGCTGACACTCTAAAAACAGCTGTGCAGACAGTGTTTTGAAGTTGCAACCTGGGCTGGAATTAGGGTTTTGAAGCCTAATGAGGGGGATCCGACAGAATGTTTATCTTAAGTTCACATCAGTTGCCCATCTCTGTAGTATCTGAGAGCTTTTCAAGTCAAATCAATACCAATAGCAAATTCTCCAGCCACCCCAGTTAAATAAATTTATCTGCATGTTAGTTCCCCACCTATAAACCAAGGATGTTAATTTTCCTTTTTCCTATTCTTCGTCTCTTGTCTGTTTAGATCAGGGGTACTCAAACTTTTTGCGAGCCGGTCCACATTCAGCCTTCCACCATTCATCGGGGTCCACAAGCAACTAGGGTAGGCCTACTGCTGGGAGCGGGGGGGGGGGGATGCCGCGAGCAGAGGGGCGGGGGGGGGATGCAGGGGGAGGGGGGGCTAGTGGGAGTGGGGGGGTGATGCCACGAGCGGGGGGACTAGCGGGAGCAGGGGGGTGATGCTGCAAGTGGGGGGGGTTGTGCTCTGGGAGTTGGGGGGGCATCGCAGCGAGCAACTAGAGTTGCTCAGCTGCCCTCTCCCCTTAGAGGGAACATTGCCGCGGTCCACCAGAAATGTCGTTGCGGTCCGGATTGTGGACCGCGGGCCACCATTTGAGTACCCCTGGTTTAGATTCTAACTTCATTGGGGAATGGACTGCTTTTAGTATGTGTATTTAAAGTGTCCAGCCCAATGGGCCTCTGACTTTGTTTGGAGTCTGTGGCTGGTGCTCAAATATAAATAATGGACACGGAGCGTGGACTGATCTTGTGTCTTAAAAGTTGGTCCTCATGTGCTTGAGGAACAGTGCAAAGGCAGGGCAGATTTGCACTGATGCTCTCAAGGTAGATTCCGATTGTTTTGGATGGAGAACACCAATCTTCAGAGTAGTTGTCTGTAAGTACTTGTCAATGGTATGCTCTGTGCCATGTTTAAGCCTCCCATCATAACACTCCCCCGCTCTCCCTCCCTCCCCCAATAACCAAAACCGTTTGGTTACCTGTATATCTGACAGTCTCAGAGCTTGGTCTGTCAAGGTGCTGAGTACTCTGACCCTGATCCTCCAAAGAGCTTAAGCAACTAAACATATGAGCAGCTTCTTTTATGTGGATTGGACAGTTTGTGTGCTTAAAGCAAAGAATATGTGTGTGTGTTGCATGATTCGGATTCTGTACTTTGGAAGGTAAAGTCCTAAAAACACCTTCTCGACCACCAAGTGCTCTTAAAAACCCACTGAAAACAACCTGTTAGCTGTTTCACTTATTAATCTTTTGGTACTTCCCATGGATTTAATTTGTTTTAGTGATAAGAGGATGGGGGATTAATTTAATCATGAGAATGCATGAAGACAAATAGCCTCCAAAACTTGAACTGAAATTGTGCCTTCGGATATCATTACAATATCATTTTAAGTTGGCTGGGTTTTCTTAGCCCTGAGCACCATTCCTGCCTCACAGTGACTCAAAATTAAAGGACAGGCATCTAAGTAAGTGCTGGTGAGTCTTGCCTTACAGTCAGCGCTGGCCTTTAAATGTTCTGAGATATGGCACACGACAGCTTTGTCCTTGGTTTATACACAGCTCATTTTCTTTGCTGATTAATTAGGGCATTTAAAATATCAGTTATGGTTTTTCCAAAATAAGAAAAGTCAAATGTGCATTTCTCACTGTAGTTTCTTGTTGCATTAAAACTTAAAGTAACAGGAGAAGGGGGTAAATAAATTCGATGGCAAAGCTGGTGAAAAGCCCCTTGAAGAGAGGAAAGCAGTAGGTGTATGTGTTAAATACATATATGGGAGCTGCCGGCTCCTTACATAGATATCTTCCTTTAACCCCAGTTGAATGGAAGGTAGAAGATCAGGTTACTGGAGGGCGTTGTTTCCCAGTTAACATGTGCCCAGTAGCAGGCTTTTTAATTCCAAAACAAATGGAAAAAGAAGCTGTATCCAGAGATCAGGGTGGGACAAGAGGTGGGAGAGAATCAAAGCAATCAGTCTGGGAGTGGGCTGCAGAAAGAAGGCCAGGAATTTGGGAGTGGAAACAGACACATCATTTGTTGGCATTAGTGGCTGTGGGGAGATAGAGGTCAGGGCTTGCCAGCAGATGGTGGTGTGAGACAATCCCAGTGAGAGACAGTGACTTCAGTTCTCAGGTAGCAGGCTTCCCTTAGGAATTGGGGTAGGAACTGTTGGTTTGACTCTTATCCTAACTGTTTGAGTCCTTGTGTGTAGGGCATTTGTTCCCTTTATATTGCTATCTGCCCTAGTGAAGGAAAATTTGAGATGTGGGGATGTCTCTGGCCTTCAGGTGGTACACAACACATGTCACTAACATCTAGAAGGGGGCATATATTCCACAGCACTGACAGCTGCATCCAGTAGTCAGTTTGGGTGCAGTGAGGACCATGTGCATTGCTAAATTTCATCTTCACAAGGATAACCAATGCACTCACCTGAGCCTGCAGGCCCTGTGCTGCTGGAGGTGCTGTCTGTCATGTATGTGATGCAACCCGGGTCTCCACCAATTGAGGTCATGACACATTTATGAATGCAAGAAAAGGGGCTGTCAGCCTAGTCAAATTCCAGTTCACATGACTGTGTTTTACCTTTTAAAAGTTGGCAGTGGACATTCAATGGATAGTATATTCTTCACTTCCTTTTGTACAATATTTTGTGGGAAGCTAAATAAGCTGCTGTGTTTCACCCAGGAGATGGTTGCATTTCAGCAACAGAAAGGTCTGCTTCATGATGAGGCTCGGTAAAATTCAATTTTGTTTTGTGTTTTTCTTTAATTTTGATGGATAATATCAGTCTGTCTTGAGCTTTTTTTATTTTTATGAATTTAAAATTTTCAGTTGCACAGAACTATGGGTTTAAGCATTTTTTTTTCCATTTTAGTGATGTAAATTTTCACAGGGATGGGAAATGAGGGGGACCAAACAATTAGTTAATTACAGTAGAATTGAGATTAAAAAAGTTGGTTTTATAACTATTAAAATACAAATTGTCAGTATCACATGTCAAAATATACAAAGTAAATATCCTTAGATGGGTCTCTAATAGGTCTCAAATGGCATTTTTTACTTTAATAATCAATACTTACAGATAGACTGTGGAAATATTTTTGCCAGCTATTGTGTGTATTGTGAAAATGATGGCTTTCTACTGATTAAAAAAATCTAATCCTTCAATTGCTGATGATGATATAGGTCCAGATTCCAAGAGGATCTTGAATTTGGCCCAAAATTCAAGAGCATTCAGCTCCTTCAGAATGAAAGGCACTGCATAAAGATAAGATGTTACTTTGAATGCCAAGATGTTTTTTCCGTAAACTACTTCACCCAACAGAACACACCAGTGACAGTGCCTGTAAGGAAAACCAACCCCTAGTTATAAAATCTAAGGTGAGGTGGCTTGACAGATACATTTTCTTCTCGCTGTTGTATCTTTACCTCCTATTTCTTCATGGCAAACTTCCCAGAATAGCCTTGAGGATGACATCTGTGAGGAGTCATTGCCTTTCATATCAGAGGCTGTTTTTTGCAGACTCCTGATTCTGCTTTTATTTTTCAAACGTGCTGTCAGATAATTTTGAAGGTGTCACATGCAAACTGGCCAAGGTACACAGATTGCACATACGTACTGAAAGGAGTATACATGAAGGAGGCAAGAGATGTCTTTAGTTAGTCAAGTTACTTGCGTGTTGATTTGTCACTGTCCATTGGATCACTGGTATTTCTAGCATCTTTTCATGATCTTTGCACTAGGGCTGATGCTTTGTTTGATGTAACGACTCCTTTTCTGCCAACACATGCCACTTCTCCAAAGACACTGGGAAATGCTTGTGGCTCTTCAGCTGTAGCAGGAGCAGAATTAGAGATGCTACCTCATGTTTCTTTATCTAACTTTGATGAATGTGCTGCATTCTTGGGGGGGCCCTCTCCTAGTTTTCTCTTACTAAGTTTTACTAAGTTGTACTTAGTTTTAATCTTAGTTTTCCTACTATGGAAGGATGGAGTTGTGGCTCATAAGAAGTCTGGGGCCTCCAGTTATGTCTTGGCCATGGATTCCCTGTGTGATTTTAGGCCTATCACTTTGCTTCTGTGGGCTTCACTTTTCTGAACTGGGGCTAACTGCACTTACCTGCTTCAAAAGATGGATTGTGAGGCTAAATTAACTAATGCTTGCAAAGCAGTTTGATATCTTGGTTGTAAAGCATTTTATAACTGCCAAGTATTAAGGAATTATAAACACACTAATCCTTCCCTTGGCTTTGACCAGTTTCAATCTGTGCTTCATGTCAGTAGCATTTCATCCCTTCTCTGCATCTTCATCACATTCTGCACATATCTAACACACTTTTTATTGGCGTGTTTGAAAGGGTCTTAACGTATTCCTCAGTGCTCCCCAAACTCATGTGAAGTAAATATAATCCCAGTTTCACAGATGTGGAAACTGAACCTAGTGGAAATTGTGAGTTGCCCCAAAATCACAGTGAGTCAGTGACAGAGGTGATTAAGAACCCAGGAGTCCTGTCAGTACCCTTGGTCAAAAGGCTAAAAACATGCTGTTGGTGGAGAAGATGAGAAATGTTATATCCTAAACGTTTTCCATTAGGCACTGGCTCCGAAAGATATGTAAGACCACATCAGAGTTTAAACATATGAGTAATCCTGTTGAAGTGAGTGAGACTATTCCTGCACATGAAGTTAGGTGTGTGCTTAAGTAGTTTGTTGAGTCAGGTCCATAGGACCCGCCCTAGAGGCTACTAACATCAACAAGCATCTTTCCATTGATTTCAGTTGGCTCTGGTTCAGTCCTGTACTTTGTGTGTGTGTAAGCTTCAAATATCTTTGCCTTAGGTTGGCTTCTGTTCATGTCAGTTGTGAGATAGCATTGCACCAGAAGAAAGAGTTCAGATGTTAATAAATATTCAGACATTATTTTATCAACCATCCCAAACCACCTTGCTTGCTTCACAGTGCTGTTTTTAACATAGTTCTTTTCCAACTGACTCAGCTTGAGTTTTGTCACAGGGTAATACATCAGACAGGAAAATCATTTTGGCCCTCCTGGCACTGCTCTTATTAACTGTATATGGATAGAAGTAAGAGAGCGGTTAATTTGATGAGAAATTCTCTTTAATAGGTGCCTTTAAAGTGCATGCAGAACAAAAAGTCAGTGAAGTGTGATATGATGTAATTTAATGCTGGGCTAAATGATGCAGTCCAATAGTTTTTCATTAGAGGTGTGCACTGAGGTTCTGAGGCATTTCTCTAAAATTTGTGTTGGAGAGGCTGTTGGATTGCCAGCTGCAGTAATGTTTTTGGTTGCAGCCCAAGCTGACATTGGGCATCTTACCAGAAAAAGGAATGTTTTTTTCTGTTTTCAATTATGGCACCTGTGTTCCAAAATGGAGCCCACATCATGTTACATGACACAGTTAGATTGGACATGCTGAAATAGCCTCACACAGACAATGGTGAGGCAAACACATTTAAAGGTTTGAGATGAGGACTGTGGTTGGACCCAGTGAAGTTGATCACTGCAAGGATATCACTTTGCTTTGTGCAGATGATGGAGATTCCTTGGGCCCACTATGAAACTATAGAACAGGCTTGTGCAACCTGTGGCCCGTGGGCCAGAATCTGGCCCACCAAAGGCTCTTATCAGGTCCACGGAACCACCACATGCACTCGTGGGCTGTTCAGGGCTAGGAATGTAAAAAAAAAAAAAATTGCTCACCAGCCTCTGAATGAGAAAAGAATTGCAATGTGTCCCCTCATCCAAAAAGGCTGGACACCCCTGCTACAGAACAACCTCCCAGCAGCTCAGAGCCTGTCCCCGCTTTTCTAGCCTTACTGCTTTGCTCTCCCAAACACATTTTGACTTTGCTGTTGCTAATATGAATACATAGCACAATCTATAGATAATTTCAAAGTACAGTCTTCTGGATAGCACAGTGGACTTGGACTCCCAGAGATGATGGTTCACATATCCTCTTTCTATGTCCCATTTGCCCTTACCGGGGCCTGTGCTCAGGTGGTTGGGAAACCTGTTGTTCTGTGTGTTAAGAATCCAAGACACAATTAACTTTGGAACTAGACAGTCAGTTGACCAAAAGCTTGGAAAGGGAGCTCACATGAATAAGGTAGGGTGTGAGTTCAGACTTTAGCCCATTGGTTCTCATTCTGCCACCCAGGGGCTGCTTGTGGCCCAATCAGCACACACAGGAGTCCTTGTGAAATCCTCAGGGCCATGCATGTAGTATATATACACTGTGTGGATGCAGCCCATGTATCAGACAGAAAGCTTCATGTGCACTTCACAGTCTCAAGTAAGTTGGGAATCATTGCTCTAACCTGTTACCTGAGTCTTGTTATGCAAAGAAGAGCACCCTCCAGGAGTAGTATGCAGCACACTGACGGTCTGTGGGGAAAGTCATTTATGGGAGAGGTGCAGGTAGCTCTGAAATTGGGGCTCCTTTTTGTTTTCTGTGCATGGCTCTTTGTTTAGTTTCAGGCACATTCTCCCAATGTACAGAGTTTAGGACTCATTTTGTTTTCAAAGTCATTGTAACGTGTTGTGGGGGATGTATGCATACTGTGGTCTTTGGCTTGGAGATTTTACTTATATTCTTTCCTGGTGGTGTTTGCACTTCAGTCTTAAAATAGAAACCATTCTGAATGACAGCCCATGGCTGCCCCTTGTATGTGAGGGAAAATACAACCATTGGGCCAACTCCCAAGGCTCTTGCTCATTTTATAGTGGTACTCATTCAATCAGAACTTCCATTGAAGCCACTTCATGCTTTGCCTGAATGAAAATGGAAAGAGAATCTAGTATTTGATCCATAGTGAATTTAGCAATAGTGATTTATCTCTTTATATTGAGGTGGAGTGAGAATCCCAAACTACTTCATTACAGTTACAGTAATTTTCCTCTTTTGCTTATAGTGAAACTTTGTCTCCATTCCTACACAGATCCTGTTCTAATAACCCAACCAAACACTGTGTTTTTCATCTGCCAAAGAGAGTACCATCTCTGCTGTGGCTAAGGAGAGAAGAGTTTTCTTCAGTTGCACTTCTGGCTTGGCACAGCTGATTCCAGGAGGAATAGAGAAATGCCAGTCTTATTTAATACAGCAATGTGTACTAAAGTAACTGCCCCAGTATCTCTTGCAGCTGTCATTTCAGGTAGTGGTGCGACAAGTGGAAAGATCTCTTGCCAGTTGCATCCTCTCCTTTTATAGTGATAAGCTGCTGATAGTGGTTTAAAAACCCCCACAGTTTGCCTCTGAGCAGGTTCTGTGGTGTAAGGATGCGTAAATGGTAACACTAATGAGGATGTGTGGGTGTTGAAAGATATTTCTGGGTTGTGGTGCCTAGTGCAACGCATTGCAGTTACTAGCAAATACGTTTTATTGACATAATGGGTCTGACTGTAGTATTTTTTAAGTGGTGGAATCTGACGTGTATGGGCATGCGGGACCAAAAAAAAACCCAATGATGGGCTAAACTTTTAAGGCACCTAGGAAATATTCTCACAGACCCAGAAAGGTGCATGAAGTAGGCATTGGTGTTGCAAAATGGCAGATGCATTTGTGGGTAACTCCAACACTTATGTGTTCAAAGACATCTGTCGCAGAAAGCAAACCTGGGCCATCCTGGTGGTGGATTAGGTGACCTAACAGGTTCTTCACTTCCATCCTTTGATTCCAGGAATTACTACACAAATAACAGCATGTTTTTGCAGGAGCTTACATAGTCTAGTGAGCAGGATTAGAAGCTGGGAAGCAGCAATTGAGTGTTTAGTCCCTGGCTTGCACTGAATTACCTTATGAACTTGTCATTCCACCTCTTTGTTTTCTCCTCTGAAAAACAGAGTAATATCAGACAAATGTGTGGCGTGATTTGTTGTGTGGTGCTGAGAGCACATAACTCCCAGTGAGGGTTAAGTGATGAGCCCAGGGCCACACACTGCATCTATAGCAGAACAGAATATAGGTTCTTCTGAGCTCTGGTCTAGTGTCACATACACAAGCCAGCCCCTCCGTTCTGAGGCCCAGCTTCAGGAAGGTACTTAAGCACGTGCCTAAGGCCACACCTTCTCAGGGTGCCATGAAAATCCCAATGTTTCCAGTGTGACTGACATGCTTGCTTAAAGAAAAGCAAGTGCTGAAGTGCAGCTCTGAAATGAAGCATACAGCTGCAAGTGATGGGCATCCAAACATGCTTGGATTATGTACCTGAGCCCAAGCTTAGGTGTTGTCACAGTCTTTCTCTTAGCATCTTCATCGGACAGAAAACTCTACTTAAGCCACAGTGCCATGGTATTTTTGTATCATCGTGGTACAGAGAAACCAGGAAAGTTTTGTGTCTATAAGAATTTGGACTGCCCCTCAGTGTCGTAGTACCTCTTGACATGCTATTATTTTCTGTTTTTTGGCTTTGTGTTATATTGGCCATTCATTCTCAGGCCAGAATTTATGCATCAGCAATCAGAAACCTCCATGTACGGCAGAACAGGAGCAAAGGGGATTTGGCACTGTCTGGAAGCTGCTATGTACTCTGTGCCATCATTATCAGAAGTAGTAATAGCAGAAGCTCATTGTGGGAAGTCCAGTGGTCATTTGGTATCTTTACAGGGGTTGATAGGAGATTTTTCAATGCACAGTGGTGGGTTTACTTAATGCCTTTTCTATGCATTAGTTAACTTTAGTGCTGAGCAGATGTAAGAACAGTTCTGCCTGTGGTGGTATGAGAATGAGAACCAAAATCACCCTGGCTGCTGTCTGTCTGGTCATCTGTGTGAAATGAGCTGGTGGGTGTCTGGCTCTTGTTATGTCCATATTCCTTATTTGATACCATGGTAGTCACAATCAGCTGAAGCACTTGTCTGAATGGTTTATCCTACCTATGTGTAATGAGGGGGTGGTAAGCTAGCATGCTCACTGAAGTGTTTTCTAGTCTGCCATCAAGCTCTGATAGTGACCAGAGTTTTGGACCTCAGGGGACACTGTTTTTTGAAACTTTCCCTCAGAAAGTGGAGCAGATGTGGTCAGTGGATGGGAGGAGTTGGAGTTTTTATTTGCTGTGAATTGTGGGGCCTTTTGTGGACATTGTGTTGCCACCTAGTTGTGGACCCACAGACAATTTATTACTGCAGTATGGTAAGGGTAATCTTTTTTAGCTCAGATCTGTTTTGAAAGACAAAAGATGCAGAATTCTGATCCCTGTTCCCAAGATACTTTGATATCCAGGGGGTTATGGAATTATCTGTCATCTGCAACATGTGGTTTCATTAAAATTGTTCCACATTTTCTGTATGCACCTTATTTTTTAAAAAGTGCCTGAAGGTTTTGAGAAGCACTCCTAATTAAATCTAAAAATAGCCACCACACTTTTTTACCCATTCCTGTTTGGTGAAAGGATACAGATCCTTTAAAACAATCATAACTTGATTTTTTTTTGATTAAACAGAAATAGTCATATCACTTAAAAGACTGCAGACAATGCATTTTATTCATCTGTGCCCTTCAATATTTCATAGGTTGACTCTGGAATATCCTTCAAAGCTTCTTAAAATACCACCTCTGCTGTGAATATGGATGTTCTCATGATCTGTATCAATACTGAATTCTTTTTTGAAACCTGCTCAGCTCTTGGCCCTGATACTCTGTGGCAATGAGTTTCGTAGGTTATATTGTTCCTTCTTACACATTTTTACAGCTGTCAGATTGCTCTGAGTATTATCAGACAGAAGGGATTGTGTTTGAATTTGTCTTTAGGAATGGCAGGCAAGAACTTAACATTAGAGTGGCAGAGAAACATTTTTTTCCCCCTTTTCTAAATCTGTTCCGTACATTGTAGCCAAATGCAAGGGAATGGATAATAAATGATGATAAAACTCATTGTTTGTCAGAAGTGTACATTAGCTGTTCTTGGGCTGTGTCAGTATAGTATCAGAGATCCTGTAATGCAAGTTAAAAATTAACAATTACCTTGTAACTCAGGGAGATTCAGTCTGCCAAAACACCCAAACAAACAAACACACAAACAAAAAATCTCACCGGAACAAAAAGGCTCAAACCAAAACAAAAGTAATTAGGTTGAGGACATAATGTGGTGGAATGTTATGTTCTGGCACACATCTTTTTGATAAAATTGTCACCTCTCTCTTGTGTGGGGTGTTTCCCATGGAGTGGTAGTATAGTATAGGGAATAGACCCCTGGACTGGGGCTTAGGGAGACTGTGTTCTGTCTCAGCTAGTGATGACCTGGTGGGTAATGCTGGGAAAGTCATTGCCATGGTGTGCCTCAGTTTCCCCATATCTAAAATCAGGATGAAGTACTTCGAGCTCTACTGGTGAAAAGTGCTGTATAAAAGATAGGTGGTGGTGGTGGTATTTGCAGAAGCACTCTGTCTCACTTTTAATTTTTCCTTCTAATCAGACTGTAACCTCCTTCTTACCCCCACATATTGCATGTGGGAGCTTTGCAAGGAATCAGTCAGCTAGAGACTTTGAAGGCTCTTTACTAATGCATTTACTGCAACCCACTGGACTGAAGCACACAAGATCTGGATTCAGTCTCAGCTCTTCCTCCAATATGATGCATTATGTTGGGCAAGATACTGCCCCCATATGTAAAACGGGGATAATGATGTTGGACTCCTTTGGAAAGCACTTTTGAGAGCTGCTGATGACTAGCAAGAGCTAGTTATTAATGTCTTTATTTGCTTGATCTAGAACAAAGGTGAAAAGACTCATTTGCCATGGCAAACCAGATTTGACTTAAATGAACTTCAAGTGGGCTGTACCTACCATATATTGAAATACTAGGGCACTCTCACAGCGTTGTGCAGTGCTGTGTATGTGAGACTGCACTCCACAATACCTCTCTCTCTCCCTCTGTTAGGGAGAGAGGGTGGTTTCATGGAGCCCAGCCTTGCCTATTCAGAGTCCCATGATGTTGTGAGACCTGGCGCTCTGGCGACATTGTGAGTGCTGGATATGCAAGACTTGTCTCTCGCTGTCTCTGTCTCTCTCTGCTGGGGAGACAGTGTGCTCTTAGAGGGCACAGTTTAGCATACCCAGAGCTTTGCAATGTCACGAGACCTGACACACTCATGGTATCGTGGAGTGCTGGTTATGTGAGACCACGCTGTCTGTCTGACTCTCTCTTGGAGTGCAGTCATGGGCCAGATGGAAAGAGGCTTGTGGGCCTCCTGTTAGACACCCCTGGTCTAATGAGCATTCCTTGTGGGGTTAGCTGGGTAGTTCTGTTGCCTTAAGAACACCAGGCTTCTAGTTTCAGGCGTTGTCTATAGTATATATCTAGAATAAATGGTTGATTTAAATCCAGCCACTCTGATGGACTTAGTTAATTGGCAGTGTCAATTTTATTGCTTCTCTTTCTCTGCTATTTTAGATTAAGAGTCCAATTTAATATTCGTATAACACTGTAGGCACTTACCTAGTGTCTTTTCTCCAAGGATTGTGAAGCACATTATAAATATTAATGAATGAAGCCTTGGGAATTGAGAAATTTGAGTGTCATTGCCAGTTCACGGGGGGTAGAAACAGACACAAGGAAGCTAAGTGACTTTCTTTAGCTCACAGTGCTAGTCGGTTAAAGAACCAGGAACGAGAATTCAGAAATTCTGACTCTGTCCCTTTCTCTGGCCTCTAGATCAGTATTTCCCAAACTAATTTGGCCACAGAACACTTTTGGGTTTGGAATATATTGCCAGAACACACACATGCTAGTCTGGGGAGGAGAAAAAGTGGGTTTTCATACCAAAAAATTACCGTACGTATTGGTCAAAAGTTGATTTAAAAGAGTTTGTTTTTTTGGGATGTTCCAAAGGGGTAGCCATGTTAGTCTAGTTCAGCAAAACAAGCAAGGAGTCCTGTAGCACTTAAAGACTAGCAAATTTAGCTTTTATGGGAGAAAATCCCACTTTGTCAAATGCTTTGAAGATGGGGGAACTTATGGAATGGGAGGAAAATAAATGGAGGTCCTCTGTAAGTTCCCTCCTCATCTTCAAAGCATCTGGCAAAGTGGGATTTTTCTCCTATGGAAGCTCATGCAATAAATGAATTATTTAGTCTTTAAGTGCTACAGGACTCCTTGCTTTTTTTTGGGATGTCTTTTTTATTTTACAAAGAACAAAAAATAATAAAGAGGGAAGAATGAAGGAAATATTTTAGAAGGGAAAATATCACAAGCATCAATTTTTTTTCATGGAACACATATTCACATCACGTGGAACACCAGTGTTCTGCAGAACACAGTTTGGGAAACACTTGCTCTAGTCTAGACTATACCCTTGGAGTAGATGGGGGAAGACCATTTGAGCATTGCAGATCTAAATGAGTGTGTTTAAGTATTGTGGTGACAGTTGCTTTTGAAATATCTCAGGCAGCTAAATAGCTTATGTTCCTCATACCCTCTAAAAATGTAATTTTTTTTAATGTCACAAAGCTGTTGCCAATGAACAAAATATAAAATCTGACCAGATGTACACTGAATGGCCATTAATAACATAGATAATGAAGAAATTGGAGCAGCCACAGTAACCCACTGATGTGTATAAGAGCCCACGCTCAATGCCTGATCCACAGAGGCTGTAGCTGTAGAGGATGTTGCACTGGTAGTTAAATTGTCTTGGCTCTTAAGCTTATGCTCTAGATGTTCATACTTTTAAGTCTGGAAGTCTCCAGTTCAGTTCCTGGTGTGTTAGCTGAGCTACCAGTCATCATGCTGTAAGTGTGAGCACAAGCCTTTCTAGATCTGCTGGTTTGTTCTGCATATGCCACATGGCCAGGTAGAGGTTGTTGTATAACCTTTCTCTTGATGTCTTTCAGGTTAACGGGTTTCCAGCTGCCTGCTCCTATTGTGAGTACAGGAGTTGTGTTGTCTTTATGGCTCGTAAGTGATTATGCTGTCAGTGCCCAAGGCTTCCAGGCAAACTACGAAGGTAGGTCCAAACCTATTCAATATGTCTTACTGCTCCATGTGCTACATCAGGAACTAAACACAAGAGCTAGTCGCGAAGTGTGGAAGAAAGTGCATAAAAAATCACAAAATTGAGATTTTTCCAGCAGCTCTATACAAAATTTTTCTTCTATTTCTTTCTTTATTTTTAAATACTGTGTAATGAACAGCAGAGTACTACTTTGGGATTGGAAAATTTTAGTTCTAGGATCCTCAAGGTGGTAGAGAATGCAACTTTCTTTCTGGCCAATTAGGCTGAGGAATATAAGGAATGGAAAATGTAATCCTGCCAGTAAAATGTGACCCTTTAAAGTTCAGGGATTTGGTTATTGCTAAGTATGCTTTTTCTTAAAGAAGTACCAGTGTGTTTTAAACCTTTTACTACAGCTGGACTTTCCTTTAGGTGGGGTAAAGTGTTCTGTATCATCCAGGTTCAAAATTGTGACTGTAGCCTGCTCTGCTGTAAAAATGCTTGGATCTCAATAACTGGCTCTTTGTAGATGGGAACACACAATAATTAACTGTGTTAATGAAAGGTCTTTACAAAGGATAGAGCACAGTTATAGTGTGTAGTGGTCTAACGAGGCACACGAAAGCTTAAATTGGTATAATGTGCTCTGGACATTATTGCATTTAAGCAACGTTTAGCCTGGAGACTTCTGGTGAGCCATATAAATGTTGACTTCTTTTGGGGGATCCTAGCAATGAGTTTCACACATGAAACCTGGTAGATTGCTTAGTGCAGATGGGGTTCTAGTCTATCATCCGTTTTAAGATGAAAAAATTAGTCAAGTTAAAGGATCTTGGTTAAAGATGTTGATGTCTGGTTGATATGTGACTCAATCTTGATATGTAGATGAGATTGGGTCATTTTTATCAGCAGTTCTGGGTGATGCAATGGTATTGGGGCATTGGTAGGACTATAGCAGTTTGGGCCCAGAGTTAAAACAGCTCAGCTCAGTGCAAGATGGTACCATGTTGCATTCATGTAGCAAATAAGTAGTTCTGACACAGTTGATTATGCAGTGTAGATGGGCCTTCTGTTCATGATTTATAATGCAGCCCTAACATCTCTCTTGGTGGGGGATGCAGGGATGTCACGTTCTTATGCAGAAGCCATGCTAGAACCCTCCTAGTGAAAACAGCATACAGTAAAGTTGGTGGTAGCCAGCACTGTTTTACTTTGGTTGAGGGCAAGACCTAATTCTGTATGCTCCTGGTTTGGGAGTGCTGTTTTTAGTTTCCAGTTGTGTATGTGCTCGGACTGCAAGAGAAACAGCCAGTGACAGCTTTCTGCCCTTTTCTGCAAAAGCCTGGTTTCTGTGATCCTTCCTTCAGAAAGGGCTAATCCAAAATGCTGCCTGGCTTGGTTTCCTACCTTTTTCCTTAGTGGTGTTTTTAAGCAATGTTGACCTTTCTCCCTGCAGCAGTGTAAGAATGACTCAAAGTGTCAGAGCATAGAGGTAGCATTCAGCTGTAGAACTAATTAAAATGTACCATGGAAATAGACCATCCAAGGTATTTACATGGAGGGGGGGAGCTACAAGGGTTTGTGTCCTCCAAATGTCGCATGGCTCTTCATCACATGGGCAGAAAGGAAGTGTTTGAATAGCCCACTTTGCGTGCTTGCTGTTCAAACAAAAGTTTCCTAATGGAAATGAGTTGCAGCAGCTCCACTGAGTGCCACTAAAGTAGCACTTGAAGAGAACATGAATCATAAGAGGAGTGTAAAAAAATACACCCTCCCCCCACAACCAAGCTGTTAGCTGCTGTTGTCAGGATCTGGAAAATAAGGGAGAATTCTCCTCCAAGACTCATAATCATGTGTACTCCAGTCATTGCATAGAGACTCCAGCTGAGATTAGAGGCCTATTGCGCTAGGCACTGCACAAATGCATAGTGCAAAATCACAGACATGCTGTGCTGGTGCCTGGAAGGAACCTTGAGATATCATCTAGTCCAGCACCCTGCCCCACTGGTTTTGAAGTTTCAGAATTAAAAATTTTTATACTTTTTTACAAAATATTTAAAAAAACCATGAAGAAATGTCACCGTTTTTCTAGAGGCTATAGTTGCAAATGGGTCTAGGTAAAACTCAGTGGCTTAACTTCCCTGAGGGTTTGTGTGAACATGGCAGTCTCTCTGGGTCTCATTTTTTCTGTCTTGGGCTTCTTGCTTAATATACTAGCTTTGAATATACTCAGAATCTTAAAGCAAATCTCAGGGATGACAGCAGCATTTCGTCAGGAGGCATTTGGGGGGAACAGACAAAAGCTCCACTGTGAAATTTGAGATTCCAGTCTGAGCCCCATCTCTGCGGAGATCTCATCAGATCTAGGCCTCTGTGTGCTCAGCCATTTATGAACCTCAGCTAAACTTCTCACAAACCTGACCCCAGCGCCAACCATGTAGCAAGACCTGAGAATGAGGTGGCTCACGCTTACTTGTGGTTTTTACTGCAAACAGTTTTGCACAGCCCTGTCACCTGAGCTTCTTGCTGAGTTTTTCTTTGAGAACCTACATGCTGGGAATGTTCAAAGAATGAGGATCACTTCCCAGGTCCCTGATGTTTGAACATTACCAGGGATGGAGAGCTAATAATAGGCTTTCATGTTAAGGTTTAGCTGGCCACTTAAGTGAGATATAAAATATATATAATTTCCATTTTTATAAAGCTATTTCTCCTTGTCTGTCTTCTACTGATACCTTTCTTCCTGATCACTAGTTTTATGTTTCTTTGATGCAGTCGGTAAGCTTGTATAGATGCTTCATCCATGATTGTTTTGTATTTTAAATTATTTCAGGGATGTTTGACTTGAGGCCAACAGGTTTTCATAGCCTTTGAGTTAATCAGAAATATGAAATTTTGTTGGGATACCTTGCATTAGGGACACTGGGACTATTTGAAGACTCCTCAAGAGTTTTCACCTATGGGGCCTGGATTCAGATCTTGGCTCAGGCAGCAAAGAAAAAATGAGTTGTAAGGGCTCACTATAGGTCCTTGTTGGTGCACTTTGCAGAACTGCAATGTAATTTGGTACCCCTGGCCATCCCTACTCATGGAAGATTAAGGCTTACAGCCCTACGGTGCTGAGTGGGATATGGGACCATGACTTGGAATAGTAGGCAGAGGATGAAAAAAAAATATGACTTGTGTGGAGAAAATGAAAAGAAGGTGTTATTTGCCCCTTCACATAACACAAGAAGCAGGGGGCACCCAATGAAGTTGACAGGCAGAAAGTTTAAAATAAACATACGGAAGTGCTTCTCCACATAATAGTCAGCCAGCCTATGGAACTTGTTGCCAGGGAATGTCTAAAGGCCAAAAACATAACTGGGCTCAAAAATGAATTGGATGAGCTCCTGGAGGACAGGTGTTGGAGGACCAGTCCTTGGCTATTTGCCAATATGGTCAGGGATGCAGTCTCATGCTCTGTGACCCTAAATCTCTAACTGCTGGAACTGGATGACAGATGATGATGGAACACTTGATAAATTGCCTTGTTCTATTTGCGCCATCTGAAGCATCTGGAGTTGGCCACTTTTGGACGAGAGGGCCTGGGGCTGGGTGGACCATCACTCTGAACCAGTAAGGCCATTCTTAAGATTGAAGCGTATCATGAGAGGTCTGTGCAGGCAAGAGACTGAAATACAGTGGGGACAGGAGGGAGGTTGTAATTAGGACTGAGGGGCATTTAGCTGAATTTGGTGTGAAGAGCAATAGTGCTGGAATAGAGTGCAATGCAGCAGATCAAGGTCGAGGCATGGACAGGGCTGGTCAATAGGTGGTGCCAAGGGTGCTCCTCCAGGGTCGTCCTTGGGGGGGATGAGGGACAATTGCCCCTGGCCCTGCGGTTCTGTGGGCCCTGCTCTGTCCTGCTGTGAGCAGGGCAGTGCGGGGCCCACATCCACTGCTCCCCACAACCAGCTGTCCCCTGTCCCCTCCCCGCTGCTTTTGGCATGGAACCAAAGACGGGGGGTAAAGGGGTGGGGGAGGAAGCTGGGAGAACGCATCCAGCCTCTCTGCTGGGCTGGTTCCTCCCACCCCCAGGGTGGGGACCAGCCACATCAGGGGCAGAGCAGGCCAGCCCAGAGGCCGGGCTCTGGTCTCTTGCCACTCCCCTGGGCTGGCTGTTCCACCCTAGGGGTAGGGAGGGCCAGCCCAGAGGTGGGGCGGGAGAGCAGAGTTCAGCTCCCAGACTGGTCCACTCCTTCCCCAGCTGAGGGAAGGGGTGGAAGTGCAGGGTCAGCCTATGCCCCCTCCCAGCATCAGGGGGTGGGCACACAGGCTGATTGCCTCAGGCCCTGCACCTCCTCCAGGGGCGGGCCACCAAAATTACAGGCACTTTGGGTGCCAGAAAACCTTGGGCCTGCCGTGTGTATGAGGACTATTCACTAAAGTCTGTCTCTGTCTCTGATTTATTTTTTCGCATCCATTCTTAACCATGGTGTTCCCATTGCGTATCAATTATTTTAATTTTACATGTATGGGGTGTACTGTATAAAGGGGTCCATTTCCTACTCTTGATAAATCCAGTGGGACCTGTGCACAATATTCATGTTATCCTAGTTTAGTTTTATCTTTGCTTTCCAGCTAAAATTAGAAACATTTTGATAATTGTGCTTGTTGTAGTATTGGCAACTGACAATGCAAATGTCCCATCTCCAGTCTGCACTTTGGATTTCTTAGGGATGCATTATTTTAAACTTAGGCCCATTAAGATTAATGAGAATGGGGTGCCCATTCCCACAGGATGGCTTTGGAAATTGCTTGCCCAACATCAAAGCAAAATCTTGTGGAATTGAACCCATGTTTCCAGGTACTTCAAGCAAGGCCAATAATACCAAGACTCTTCTTTCATTTAGTGGGGGTACCTCAGTCCACAGACACATGAAGTTCACAAAAAGCCAAATATCTGTTCTTGAAACTTTCATTTTGCCATCAGCTGCTGGGAATGTTTTCCAGTTGACTTTAAATGCATTAAAGAATTGCAGCAACCTAGTTGTCTAGGCCACAATTCACCTTTCTTCATACTTAATATAAAACTATGGTTTTTTTTTTTTTTTTTTTTGACTTGCCAGGCAAAATCAGCAACATTCAAGAGCTTTCTGGGATTGGGATGTGGACTTCAGTTTTCAGTAGGTGTGGGAGCTCAACTTCATAGGAAATGCATTACTCACCTTTGCTTCTGTCTGTCTTTTGCATGAATTCCTTTTTGCTCCTGTATGTAAAGTCTCAGTTCATTACAAATATGAGGCATGTTGTTTATTTCAGTGTTTCAGGTCTGTAGTCTTTATTCTGGTTACTTGGAATGCTGGATATGAATTGTTTTATCGTTAATAATAATGATGGTGTTACAGAAAAGAATATGACCAGCATTGTAAACCAGTGTGTTTTGACTGCAGTACTTTCATTAATAGAATGAATCTGGAGTAATATTTAAATATAATGCTCAACCTTCAGTGAAACAAAACGTGTCTTGCGCTTGCCAGTGAATGGGTGTGTTAGTTCCAGTTGTTGTATGACAATGGTGTGCTCTGCTGGTGTATGAAACATAGGATAATCACTCCACTAACACACACACGTTTTCCTTTCAAAGCTGCATCCTCCATGTGTCATCCACTCTCAAGGATTATTTCAGTTATGAGGATTCTTGTTTTGATGGTTGCATTTCAAAGAGGGAAATGTGAGGCATTCAACAGAAGCAGATGGAACACCTGAAACATACAAGCCAATCACTTTTCAGTAGCTTTTATTTTTGTGGACTCATTGGAAGTCTTGAAGGAAAAATGAGAAGTTCCTGTTGAGTCCCATCCTGTCTATCTCCTTGGAAATAAAAGGCTTTTACCATAACTGGCCCAATCCCAAAGCATTGCAGTCCCAGCATTGCTTTTCTTGTTTACTGCCTGATCCATAATGATTCCCTGCAATGCAATTTAGTTTCTTTTGTAACACAGTCCCTTGCAAGCCTTTCTGGGACAGGCTTATTAATTTGAGCAGAGGCATGAAACTGTAGCTCAAGTGGCCCTTTTTCAATTGTCAGTTCCCGGCTGTGTGCCTTTTCCTTGCAACTGATAGATTCCTGTTAAGTTTCCCCTTTGCTGTTGCTGAAGAAATGACACATTTTGCATTTCCCTGCAGTGCAAGGTTGTATCTGGCCAACTTCCACATGGGAGACTATTATACAGGCTTGTGTGATTTTATTTTTATTTATACATTTTTCAGTCATCATCTCATCAATGACAAAGACATAGCACATAAGTACCCTTTGCTCTCTTCTAAGGACCTTGTGATGAGTGTATGGTGTTTATCCTTCTAACTGTGCAACAAACCCAAATTTTAAACTCTCCAATAATTTCAACAACGTTAAAGTATTTAGGAGTGTCAGTTTATTTACGTCACAGTATCAACATTTTCCATATTTAAATAATTGATGGATGGACTAGATGACTGCCAAAGCATTTTCTGCATGACTTTTGACAGAGACTGAAAAATTACAGTGTTTTGAGGAAGTTTGATTGAAGATCTAAATAAGCCTTTTTTTTTTTTTTTTTTAAAGAAAAGTTTGACTCTACAGGTATGCACTGTCCCATCGCATACTGTGAAAGGAAATTAGAGTTTCAACAGAATTTTGCCTTTTAAATAAAACATCTGAATTTTGCTGGGGTTATTGCTACATAATAAGAGTAGGACAACATTCCTGTTCAGAGACTACTTCAGACTCTAGGGCTGTGACTTCACTGCTGAAAGATATATTGAGTTGGCTATCTGAATATAAAATTCTACTGAAGAGAAGGCTCAGCAGTTTTTACCTTGATGTGACTAACTGGGGATAAACCCCACATCACATGGATGTCTCGATGGGTCAAGGCAAAAGCTGCCTATATTTTATCTCCATTAGAGTTTTACATTAAAATCATTACCTACAAATTGGCTTATCTCAATATAAAAAAAGCCAGATTTTTGTCCTCCCACTGAAGAGTGTGGGACAAGGGGACAGTGTCTTTGGAAGTAAAACAAGAAACCTTGGGGCAATGAGTTGATGTTACTTTGCAGCATCAATGTGTTCATCCATATGTGCTTATGCCACTTCTTGTTGAGCTGCAGTGTTCACTGCCTTTCTCAGTTTGACTGAGATTAAGGTTGCTCTGATTTTCGGACTGGAAATTGGGAATAAGGGTTTAGGGCTTGGAAGAGCTGGGACATGATGTGTGGAACTCACCTGGCCACTGGGTGGCAGTGTTCCTTCACAGACCTGCTGGCACAGCACAGTCAGAGTGAAGTGTGACAGTGTGCAGTTCAGGTGTCCAGCTCTCCTGTCTGGTCCCTGCATTGCTCACTGCTTTTCAGTTCCCCAAGCAGGAGCAGGTAAATTGTCTGAACTGTATTCGGTGTTGCTCCTCTGAGAGGTAGCCAAGGAGCAGCTGGCGCAAAATTGGTTTCATGCCACTTGCATGCTGCTTCACTTCTGTTGTGCTGTGGGGGAGAATGCAGCCCTGATGTAAAATCAGAGTAGTCTTGTCTTGCTCTCTTATAACATCCCTAACAGTGAGCTGCTCTGCAGGCCAGAAGCCCTGTTGTGATCTTTGCTTTGGACTTACCCCCAGTTCGTCTTTTGTCACCACTGTGCCAGGCATGTCCCCTATGCTAATGGTTTTTTTGGGGAGAGGGAGGTAGTTTTCCTCTGCCTCTGCAGAGTAGCCCCACCATAGCCACATTACAATGCAGGGGTTTGGACTTGGCAAAATCTCATGAGTTGAGCTTTGTTTTGCAATAAATAAACCCCAAATCACAAGTGTTCAGGATCCTGGCACTATTTTTATCCAGACACTCTAAAGTTCATGGAGATTGGGATGAGTAGTTCCTGATGGATTCATCTCAGTGCTGGCACTGGTTGGGAGAGAATATAATTAGTCAGTGTGTCTACTCACATGTTTAACATTAAGAACGGGCTTTGCTGAATCAAGGGTTAGATAGGTTAAGATTGCTTTTTCCCCCCTATTTGTAATGTTCTGTAGTTCTGTGATTGTGTGTGAAGCAAAACAATTTGAGATAAAGCTAATGTTAATAGATAGAAAGCTTTCTTCTTTTCTTTTTTTAAATCATTTTCTCAAAGCAAAACCCGAAATAATTGATGGTGTTTTTTAAAAAATAAAATACAGAAGGATGTGAGCTAGCAAAGATCCAAAATAAGCTCAGTCACTTATCTCCAAAGAGAAGAATAAAAAACAACTCAAAACCTAGCCGTTGCCACCAAATAAGAGAGAGAATTCATGTTTCAATTAAAACTTAATCCTGAAAGGTAAGATAGGAACGCCCACCAACACTCTGACTGCACATCTTTCTTAGAGAAGTACTGTTTGGATTACTGTTAATTCAGAGTAAAGAAGGAGATAGTTGTGTTTCTGATGAAAGGGAACATGCTGTTGCTGTAGTTCTGTTTCAGTTCATTGGTAATCTACAACACAGTGAATAGCTTGTGCCGGAACAATTCATGTTTAAAGACAGAAGAGAGTGCATGAGAGTCCTTGCTGTAAATTGCTCTTTTATGATCTGCTATCAAAGTGTGTTCATTATTCACCCCCTCTTTTTAAACAATCTCTGGGGAATGCAAAAAAACCCTAATTGGAATATTAAAACTGGAACAAAACACTTCTCAGCAATTTTATTTTTAAAAGGGGGATATTAATTTTATAGGAAGAGCAAGTACAAAGCTGGATGCATCAAGAGGATGTTAAAAAGTATATTCTGGTTACTTTAGTGTCTCTTCAGCCATTTTCTAAGGGAAGAAGCCAGAATTGAGATAATTGTATCCAGCTCCTCATATTATTAAATATTTGTATCATAGTGATACCTAAAGGCCACATGAGGCTGGGTCCTATTGTGCTAGATGCTCTACAAACAATGTTATCTAACATATGCTTTATTTTTCTGTCTTCCTCATTATTTGTGCTAGAAAATAATAGACCTTGCATATTTGTGTAAAAATAATTTTATTTTTCTCTATATCAAAGTATTTCTATAGGGCCAAATTCTGCTGCCTTGAATCTCACTGAGCCATAATTACATTGAACTCAAGGACACTACATGTGAGTAAAGATGGCAGAATATAGCTGTTAATGTCTTCCACTTTAAAAATACTTTACAGACATAAATTTGCTAATCTGTTCAAGAACCCAATTTATAAATGGTTTAATGATAGGGAACATGAGATGCTGAGAGTTAGTCACTTGCCCAAAGCCAGGTGAATTTAGTGCAAGAGGTGGGATACAAATTCAGGAATACTTAACTCCCATATTACCAGAAGTGGCACATTTTCCCTCACAACTTATGCCTTTCAGTCTTCTTTTCTTTCAGTTGCCTAATTGCTATGTTTTTGTTTTTCCTCTTTTCTGCCTTCCCATCTTCATCTGCCTTCTCTACTTTTGATTTGCATCTCGGATCTGTCTTGTCGCACCTATCTTTCATCAGTTTCCATTCTTCGTTGCTTTTTTTTCCTGTTTCCTAGTCTCTCCCCATTTTTTTTGTGGTTGTTGTGTTTTTTTTAAAGTTGGATATGTTGTCTTAAGCTTCGTTAAGTGCAAGGAAAAGCTCTTTTTAGTTGTATTGCCTTTTTAAATTTTTAGCTGTGTGACTATAGAGCTGGTTAAAAGGAGAAATGTTGTCCCCCCAGGAGCCTAAGCCATCTTTCCATGCAGCACAAGTACAAGCAGCATGGGCAGATGCACTGAGAGATTGCCTTGTGCATGTGTGTGCACACATGTAAAATATAAGCAAAAGTCTACTCCAATCAGATTTAGACAAGATTTAAAATAGTGTAGATAGTTGGTTTTTGATAGTTGGCATAGATGGTTTTGGCTGGTGCATACCTTACTAGCTGTTACTGCTTTTGGTCCAGAGGTATTTTCAATATCTGGTTGTGAAGATGAGCTGAACCTGCATTTGATTTTTGTGCGCAAACCAATGCACCAGTTTTGGATGCAGTTTATTCTGTATTTTTTATAATGTTTCAGTTAATCTCAGCTGGTGCTTTGTATTGTTTTCCTTTTGCTGAATGTATTGATTTCAACAGTCTTTTCTGATGCATGTTGAGTTTTTCTTTTCTTTCCTGGAAATGAACTTAAATAGTATCACATGCAGAACTTTCCTGAGTCCCTTTCTCCAAGAGTTATTCTGTCCTCTACATTGATCCTTTCCAACCTATTCCCAGTCCTTCCGACTCCTTTTTTGTGACTCCTGTTAAGACTGATACTTATCGAATGTTATACAAAGGGACTGAGACTAAAAAAAGGAGATTTACTCTAGAATTCAAAGTTTTCCACACACACAATGCTCTGTGGAAGGACAAGATGGACATGTAACTTTCACTTTACCAATCAATACTTAGGGCAGAGTCCCACACAGTTATTACTAGGCATATTGCTTACTTAGTCCATTAACCTTAAGATTAGCCATAATATTAACTGCTGTAAGCATGGTTTTTCAGAGACACTGATCACCCCATACGTTCAGCTACTTACTGTTGACATTGTGCAAATAATTGCTAGCAAGGATGGATGCCTCTTTGGTTCAGGTGTTAGATTAAGACTTGAGATCTGACTTCAGTTGACACAAACATTCTCTGCGACCTTAGTTAAGTCATTCACTCTCTGCTCCCAGTTCCGTATCTGTAAAATAGGACCAGTAATATTTCCTTATCTTACAGGGGTATTGTGAGGATAAATTCATTAGTGTTTGTGAAGCATTTCGATACTAGGATAATACAAGTATGAAGGAGATCAAATAGATAATTGAAATACTCCTCTTTTGCATGCACATCACATGATGATAAAAGAATACAAGTGATAATAGAAGTAGTGTATGTTTACATAACACAGTTAAGTCTGCAAAAAATTTAGACACTAATTAAACCTCTGTCATGCTCCCCCATTACTAAGTATTATGCTTGTTTTTTAGGTAGGAAAATTTAAGCACATAGGGGACTACCGCAGTGTAAAACCATGGACTAGAACTCTGGATTTTTTTTTCTGCTGTTCAGTAAGAGGTGAAACATTTTAGATGTTTAATAGCAATGCAACGGGTTAGGACATGAGAGCTACAGCATGGAAAACTAAGTAGGCACATTTATTAATAACGCACTGTTATGGGTATCTACAATACGAAATTAATTCTAATCAGTGCTATAGCATATATGATGAATACACAGTAAGGTGATATTTAAATTGGGCATATCTTTTATAGTAAGTGGAAAATCGGTATGAATTCCACATCTCATCCTCAGTAATACTAGCAGTTCATCATGAATTGAGGGTGTTTTTTTTAAGTATATTAATATGGGTGTAAGATGAAACTGTATTATAATTTAAAAACTGCCACCTTTTTGTCTGTGGTGTCATCAGTGTTAGGAGCATGAAGAACAACTGAGGGACTTCACAAAATGCTATGAATGCTCACCCTTCACCTCTGAATAAAGATAGCAATGCCTTAAAAAAGCCCTACGGACTATGTCTATACTTACAAAATTAATTCAAAACAGTTATTTTGAAATAACTATTTTGATTTTAATTTGAAGTAATTATTTCAAATTAGCACTACTTCAAATTTATTATTTCGAATTAGGAGCCCAGTGAAGACTCTCTAATTCGATAGAAGGTAGCAGTTATTTCGAAATAGAGAGTCTTCACTAGACTCTCTAATTCGAAATAGGAGAAGGCAGGGAAAAGAATAGGGCCATTATTTTGAAATAAGCCTATTCCACAGCTTAAAATGGCTTATTTCAAAATAATAATTTCAATTTAAGCACTATTTTGAAATAAAAGGTTTTATTATTTCAAAATATTGCTTTGCTATTTCAAATTAAGGAAACCATTAATTTGAAATAACAAAATGCATGCATGGACAGGAAAAAAGATATTTTGAAATAAGCCCCCCTATTTTGAAATAACTTCTAAGTGTAGACATAACCACTGAGCTGAGCTTAAACAAACCTGGATATCCCTTTGCAGTTCTGTATAGTCTTCTGTCTGAGGCTCTTCAAGTGCTTAGCAAATGATAACTAAGTTGTCAGGTGCAGTATCCTTCACAAAACTTGCTTTTATCTAGATATGTGGGTCAGCATTTCTATAGGTAGGTGAAAATTCTTTGACAGCTGATAGTGATTGGTTATCTTTGTAAAGGGCTCTAATACTGAAAGGCCCTGAGTGCCCAACACCGAACCCAGTGGGTGTTGATGGTGCTGAGAAAAAGAATGGACTCAAGGTTTGACTTTGGGATTTTGGCTGCAGTTATGTGAGTAAAAGTTCAGGTGCTTAATTTGGCACTTACATTCTCTAGCTCCTCTGTTCTGCAGGAATGGACTGGAAATTTCACATGAATGTGAGCTTTCTGGAGGTGGCATGGTCCAAGAGTTAAATCTCAGGCACAGAAGTCATCAGAGAGGGGTTCTGCTCCTGGCTTTGCCACTAGCTAGCTCGTGACCTTGTGCAGGTCATTTTGCTTCTTGCATCCTCTATCTATGCTCATATTTGTACCCCTACTTAGAATATACTTCCCTTTCCTTCTTAGCACCCTTGTGGTTTCATTTTGAAGTAGCCCTCTATTATTATTTAGAGGCTCCAAGTGAAACCAAGGCCCCATTGCACCATACATACATATACCTCAGACTGCAGTCTAAAGAGAGAATGGAAAAATGTGTATTCCGCTTTCATAAGAAGGGAATTGGTCAATTTCACTGCCCCTCACCCTGGTGCACTCAGCCCCACATAAGAACAATCTGGGTGGCATAGCTAATGCCATTTCAGAGGGTGGCCCCCTATTTGTCTTCCCCCATCTACAACTGGCAGCCATGCCCCACCCTCACCCCCTGAACTATGGTTTGTCTGCTGGGTTGGGTGGGAGCTTTCTCCTTCCTGCTTCCAACCTCAGACTTCTAGGATTCTATGAAATGATGGAGAGAAACCCTAAAAGACTTTAACCAATTTTTTTTTTTTGGTCAGATTTGGGAATTGAAATTGTGTGTTTAGTGCCATGCGGACACCTTAGCTGCAAGACCAACTTTTCCTCTCTCTGGAGACACATACTTTTACTTAGAAAGTCCAACACTATAATCCTACATATTAAAATTCGTAGAGGATACTTATTTTTAGACTTGCCTTATAGTGGGGGATGGGGAGACGAACATGTATAGCTCTTTCTGCAAGAAAATCTCTAAATCTTTTTAGCAATATTATATTCATCTTAAGTCATTTTAAGTGAAGGCAAGTCTTCGTGGCAGTGAAGTCTAGTCAGCTATGAAGCCTAGGGCATGTACCATGCCATTACAAACATGAGATCCTTGGCTACAGAGACACTAGTCTGCAATGCAATAGGATTTAACAGTAGGTGAAGATTTCCTTTTCTGAGACATCTTGTTTGATTACAGCTGCGACAAATTTGATAGCTGTAAACACTAAGTGCCTGACTGAAAAGAAACAATTATGCCTAGAAGAACACTGCTTATTTTAAGAAATTAGAAGCGTTTAAATACAGAGAGAAATAGCCTCAAGTAAATGCTACTGTTTTCCTCCTTAATAAATACTCTCCTCTTTCTCATGTACAAATATCTCATTCTTCACAGCGCTTATTTATAGATCTAGATGTGCATATTTAGATAATAAAATAATAGGTTCTAGTCCCTTCTTCCTATCTGTTTAAACTAAACTGGAACTCTTGGGCTCTATTTGCTCACCTTCAGCAGATACAGTATCACCATCAGACAAGTAGTTCTACTTGTGTGCCTCAGTTTCCATTGATCAAATGAGCATAACAGCCATACTTACCACCTCAAGGGATTCAGGCTGTATACATTATTTTGATTTTATCTGCGCAAACATGCTAGTCAAGGCTTTCCTAAAAAACCAACAATGGCTTCCCAAGCCCTTCTCTAATTATGATTAAAGTGCATTGGCTTTTCTGAAAAGTGGCTTTGTACAAATGGCATAGTAGGTTCCTTGCTTGAACATATGTGAATTCACACGTGGGGCAAAATTTTCAAAAGCACCAAAATCCCATTTTTAAAGTGACTTAGGTTTTTAAGTCCCCATTGTCTTTGAAAACAGGACCTAAATCCATAAGCTACTTAAGAACTTTTGAAAATTGGATCATGGTCTGCTCAGATCAGAAGTAAACTGAGTTATTTCTGGCTCATGCCTTAGGCACAATAAATATTCTCCATTTATAATAACATAGCTGTTGTATAGCCTTTTCATTAATAGATTTCAAAGTGATTTAAAAAGGCGGACAGTATAATTATCCCCATGTATATACAAATGGAAAAACTAAGGCACAGAGAGGGAAGTGACTTGGCAAAGGTCATCAAGCAGGTCAGAGGTAGAATAGAACCAGATCTGCTGCACCCAGCTTAGTGTTATAGTCATGCGACCCTAATGCTTTACATGAGAACTTAACACTTAAACTCTAGCTCACCCTCTATTAGCACAGTAGCACTGCAACACAAGGTGCAAAGAGTACCTAAAGTCAAGGACTTGATCTGAAGTCTATGGAAAAACTCTTGAATTTTAGTGCAGTGCTTTTCAAACTTTTTTCCTCAGGATCCAGCTGAAAAAAATCATTTATGCTCGCAACCCAACAATTACATCTTTGAGCAGTGCATTCCAGTCTTTTGGTGGCAGCAACAGGGGGCACCATGATCCACTGCCTTAGTACCAGTATTGGGTACCGACCCTAAGTTTGAAAACCACTGCTTTAGTGGGTGCTAGATCAGGTGCCCATAGTCAGCACATGTGAGTAAAAACACAGGAGGTAGGTTAATTGGAGAAAGAAGTATGAGGTGGTAGGTGATGCTTGGGGGGTTCAGTCAGTAGATGATATTCTGTGCTGAAGTATGCTCTTTTAGCATATTTGGGTGGTTCATTCCATGATGTGATCTGCCTCTTTGGTGGAGTACCCTTATTTGGAAGGTGATCTGTAATGTGTTAAGATGTGTATCATGGACTTTCTCTTTGGAGCATATTCTATGGTATCTGAGAACCTGGCTGTAGGTTACAGACTTCTTAGTGTGTCTGGGGCAGTTGTCTGGATGTTTGGAGGGTAAGTGTGATGAGCTGAGGGATACTTGTGTATAGTTCTTTGTAGTGTTGTTTATGATGATTGTGGTGTCCAAGAAGTTGATGCTGATTATAGAAGTGTTCTGGAGAAAGTTTGGTGGTTGGGTAGTGGTAGATGAAGTTCCAGTGAAAATCTGAGGGAGTTTAGGTTGTTTCTCCAGAGGATAAAAATATCATCAATGTATCATAGGAAGGTTGTTGGTTTTGTAGTGTGCTTTTGCTAAAATTATTCATCCACCTGGCTCATGAAGAGGTTGGCATATTGCAGAGCCATCCTAGTACCCACAATTTTTCCCATAGTTTGGGCGAATTATTTATTGTTAAATGTAAAGTTAATGTTGGTGAAGATAGAATGGAAGAGTTTGGCAATGAATTTGGGATGGATTTCTGAGCATTATTCTTTGTCTTGTAGATATTTGAGATAGGCACCAATGCTGTCATGGCATGTATTTCATGTCCTTTATTAGAGGCATCATTTCATAATTAACTTTTGTATTTAACATGTCTTGACTTCCATGCTAAAAATGACACACTCTTTTGTGTCTGTGTGCTCTGCGTTTGGGTTTACTATGTTACTCAATTTCTGTATCTGTGTGACCTGGGTACGCTGTAGTGTTGGCACCCCTAGGCTGTGATCTTGTTGTATCTTACCAGGTTGGCGTGTGGAAGAGGGACCTCTTGGGGAAATACTATGATGCTGATGGAAATAGTTGTAGCGATTCAGCAGATGATGCTGTGAGTCAATATTGAACCTAATGATCTATTGTGTCTGACTTTTCCTTATTCTCCTCACCCCATCCCAGAAAATAACAGCCTAGATTTTGTGGCTGGAGGTGCTTTCTTTCCATTAAGCTAGGCAGTCCAAACTTTTGGCTGCCTGTGATTAGTAAGGATCCCATAACATTTTTATTATGGTACTGTGGCTGTTGCACACTAATTTGGTGATCCTGGTCCCCTTTCAGGTTTGGACAATCTTAATTCTGCTGCTCTACATTTACCCTGAGTTTCCAGGGAATATGGTGTTCTTTCTTTCTGTACTACACTGTAGAGTTCTGGTGATTTGTATCCTTAAATAGTGTCCATGTTCCACTCCAGAAATGGCTGTATTCTTCCATGTGAATAGAGCCATGGTCCCTCTGTACCACAAAGTACCTCTAAATGCACCCTTCACCCACTCTTTAATGTGGAATTCTCCCCAGGATCTAATATTTTGTTTAAAAAATAGTTTCTTGCCCTTCTGACTGGAGAGAAGAACTTGTAAAGGAAAAAAGCATGGGAACTGATATGGTGCATGCTCAGGTGGGTTGTAGCCCACGAAAGCTTATGCTCAAAGAAATCTGTTAGGCTACGTTCACACACAAACACTTATTTTGAAATAAGTTAATTCGAAATAAACTAATTAGAAATAAAATCCTTAATTCGATTTAACTTAAATCAAATTAAAGAAGAACGCCAAATTGAAATAGCAAGTCTGGACACAGGACTTGCTATTTCGATTCAGCAAAGGGGCACCCTGGGAAGTGTGGCAACATGGCCCCCTGGCAGGGCCATGTTGCCACCCAATCCCCTGCCTGGCTCTCACCTGGAGAGTCAGGCAGGGGAAAAAGTCCCCAGGGAAGGGATCCCCCTGCCCGGCGTCCCGCACCGCTGGTGAGGCAGCGGGGAAGGGACTATGAGGCATCCTGAGAGCCACCGGGGGGGGGCAGGTCCTCAAGCCAACTTCCCGCAAGGGGGGCTTACCAGCTGCCCACCCAGGTGGTGGGTCCCAGATTCGGCTGGCCCTGAAAGGGGGCTTGCCAGTAGCTGGGGGGGGGGTGGAACGTGCGGAGCCAGCTTTGCCTGCTGCCCCCGCTTGCCAGCAGCAGGGGGGGGTGGCTGCTCTCGCAGGTGGCTTCACTTGCTGTCCCCGCTTGACGGCAGCAGGGAGGGTGGCGGGTGCAGAGCTGACTTCACCTGCTGCCCCCGCTTGCTGGCAGCAGGGGGGGTGGCAGGGGCAGGAGCCAGCTTCGCCCGCTGCCCCCACTTGCCAGCAGCAGGGGGGGCAGCGGGGGTGGGAGCCTGCACACCAGGGTGCACCGGTTTGTGCACCCGCCGCCCTCCTCTGCTGCCAGCAAGCAGGGGGAGCGGGTAAAGCCAGCTCCCACAGCTGCCGACCCCGTGCTGCTGGCAAGCAGGGGCAGTGGGTGAAGCTGGCTGCGGGACTGGCTGCCCCCCTGGCTGGGGGCAGCGGGCAAAGCTGGCTCCTGCCGGCAAGCCGGGGCAGTGGGTGAAGCTGTCTTAGGGACCTGCCGCCCTCCTGAGCCCCCCTGCACCTCCCCTGCTATGCACCCTGGGATGAAGGTTATTTGTTGTATCTATATGTGGGGCGTATAGCTATAACAGAGCCAGACATGGTTATTTTAAAACCACAGTTTCTAAATAACCCTCATTTTGATATATAACAAGGTTTTATTATATCAAAATGATTTTCCTTATTTCAAAATAAGGAAATGTCGTCTGGATGTAAGTTTTTAAAAAAATCAAAATAATGAGTGTTATTTCAATTTTAAAAGCCTCCTGTGGACATAGCTGTAGTCTATAAAGTGCCACGGGGCTCTCTCTGCTTTTGCTGTACACAGACTAACACGGTTGGTTACCCCTCTGGATATGTGTACACTGGAGGCTTAAGCGTAAGCTACTCCATGGCCGAATTGGGAGTTTAAGTTGACTTAAGCACTTGCTTATGTTGACTTCCTAACTCTTACTCTTAAAGTTGATTTCAAGGGTTAAATTGACTTCATAAAATCAGCTTACGAAAATGTGGCCATTAAAATCAACTCTATAAGTTGACTTAAGGCAGCACAGCCATTTAAGTTGACTTTATAAAGTCGACTTAAAGAAATGGGGACTTTCTAAGTCAACTTAATAAGATCAACCCTATTAAGTTGACTTTAAAAAGCTCTGCAGTGTAGACATAGCCAGTGTGCCTAACACCCTGAATTAATCACTTAAATCTGCCCCCTTTGTTCCAAGTGGGAATTATCTGAAGTCTGAAATGCTAATGGTAGATATTGGCTTAAACAAAATGATCAGTTGTGAATTTAAGCACACATATTCGGTTTGTGTGCTCTTCTCAGTATCTCTGACTGCCTCTCATCCATTCCCAGATTCAAAAAACCCAGCTGTCTCCTAGGCTGCTGCCAAAACCTCCAGGTTCAGTCCTAGCCACTTGTATGACTGTGAGAAATCTGTTGCCCTGCTGAAAACATGGGGATATTATTAATTACATTTAATTAAATATAAAAATGTTAACATGGGGGTTGCTGTGCTCCATTGCCTGATTCTTTTTTTTTCCTGTTTAATTCATTAAAAAGCTGTAATTAAATGAATCTGAAAAATATCCCATCTGCCACAACAGAGTACTTTTGAATTCAGGGACCTTGCTGCAGATCTTAAGTCTAGCTTGTTGGGAAATGCATGGAGTTGTGGGAGGAGGGGTGTAATACTGGTATAGGCCACAATTTTTGTGATTCCAGGGCCCCTGTCAGCCAGTAGTGACCCATATTTGACTAGGACAGCTGTGACTGGTTGGTTGATTGATTGGCAGGATTCTTTACAAGTGTTGGGTTTGTCTGGGTCCTCCCTCCCAAGAGCCAGCCCCTGAAATGGAGAACTGTACAAGGACACAGCAACAGCACATGGTCAGGAATTTCTCAGCAATTTCTTTTTTATTTGGAAAATGGTGATTGGTCAAAACCAAACCTTTTAGAAATGTGTTGGTTTCCACAAAAATTTCTCAGGGACAGGATTAAATTTTGGTAGGGGAGTGGGGGGGTAGGATTGAGAGAGAGACACACACTTGCCCCACATAGTCAGTTGGTTAAGGAACTCACGTGAAGTGATCTCAGGCTTGGTTTCTTAGTCTCCCTGATTTGTAGCAGAGACTGGTGTTTGTGTCTCCTACATCCCAGGTAAATGATCTAAGCATGGGCGATTAACTGTTCTAGGGCCATACCATACATGCACTTTTTTCATGAAGACCTTGGTTTGAGCCAGATACAGGAAGAAGAGTGTTTCCAAGACTGCAACATACTTTGAGAAATGATTCTTTTTTTCAACCACCCCTCTACATAGTAATCAAACAAGACTTCTTGCTTTATATTCTGGTCCGCTGCCCAGTAAATGGAATAAAGTATTTTGGGATGACAGGTGTAAAGTATATTAGAAAACAACTCCATGTTGTTTTTCTCTGGTTGCAGTGCAGCATAAAATACAGTAAACCAATACAGACCTCCCTCTGGTTCATTTAATCTCCAGCTTCTGGTTTGTTTGTGTGTGTGTGTTGGTTGCTGACTCTTCTGGTTTTTAGCTTGGTTTCCACCTATTCAACCTTATTCAGGTGATCTCTTGCTTTGGCTGTAACTTGAATACTATAGGCCTGGTTCTCAATTATCTAGCACCTTTTGCTACTATTGATCCAG
Organism: Podocnemis expansa; assembly: GCA_007922195.1. Classification (NCBI taxonomy): domain Eukaryota; kingdom Metazoa; phylum Chordata; order Testudines; family Podocnemididae; genus Podocnemis; species Podocnemis expansa. The sequence continues at coordinate 53,164,420 of ML681963.1, read as the reverse complement.
TGCAAAATCAGTATCACAGTCATTTGTATGCACCTGTGTTTTATGTTGTACCAATTGCAGAAGGTACAGGGTAATACAGTAACTGCCTCTTGGATTCTGACATGAAAATGTTCACAAGATGCTTCTAGAGGAGCCAATGGTGGTAACATCTGCATCGATTCTGCCATAGTAACCTGCTTAGCACATTCAAAGCCTCCACTGAGATGCAGGTGACTGTCCTGCCTTAAATTTATTGTCCTGACACCTCTTACTTTCTGAAGTCCCTGAGCCCTGCTGCACCTCAAAGCCTTCCTAATATCACTACCCTAATGGGGTTGTTGGGCCCTGGGTTACACTGAAATGCAGTAGACCCCATTCCAGTTCAGAAGTGATAATGAGAATTGATGGCTTTAAAACCAAACCAACCAAAATAATTCAATTAATTATTATTTCTCAGTGTAGATGTGCCTGTGCCCAGATGTTCACTGAGCACCTTAATGCACATGGACTAAAAAACAAATTTAATCTTAATAGGCATCATGTCTAAAAGGAAGAACAGGAGCAAGAAAGCATCATTGTCACTGGTTCCTGTCCCCAGTGGGCAATAAACAAACTCCATGAATTGAAGAGGAGACAGAAGATGCTTGAGACTTGCCTGAGACGGTTGCCAGTGTGTGTTTATATGGTGGTAGATGGTAAAGGGATATTGTTGCACAGCAGCAGGCCCTTCTTTCTCCCACCGTCTCCCTCCCCACTGTATACCTCTTGGTCTGAAACAAATTGGTGTGATTGAGGAATCTGTTTGCAAGAGGCTTAGTTACAATTGGGGTATTGCAGAGCAGGAATGAGATAATTAGAAGAGCAGTGGGGGAAAAGCATTTTCATGTCTGTCTTTGTGTTCTGACCTTGACACCAATCACTCACTTTATTGAGAACAAAAATTTGCTCCAATAAACCAGTTTTATTACAATTATTTTGGTGAACTTTCAGGGGATTATCTTATTTGTAGGTTAGTTGAGATCTTCCAGGCTTGGTTTTAAGAAATCTATTTGGGTTTTGTTTCTATATATACATCTCTGGCAATTTTAAAATCAGAAATGGGTATTTTTCCCCAAAAGACATGCTCTAGTTTAAACAGGAATTAATTGAGGGAAGTCCCATGGCTTGTGTTAAACAGGAGTTCAGACTTGATGATCATAGTGGTCCCTTTTGGCTTTATACTTTATGAATGTACAAGGGACAAAAATTTTAACTTTGAAATGTTTTAACTTAAAAATGTCATAGCTGAAGAATGATTTTAGTTTCTATCCATGTTGGAGTAATTTAAATCCACATAATCATCATTCAAGTCCTAAAGGATTTGCTAATCTGCTTTCCTTTTAATTTTCAGTTCCTAGTCTTTTCCAAGACCTTCCTGACCACATTTACCCCCATTCTGATTTTCTCCAGAGACATTCAGTAAATTCTGGTTATATTTCTGTTGTTAAAATGTCCCACACTTTAGCAAGAGAAATTAAGACTGTTTCTTTTGCATATTGTACATGTACTACAGGCATCAGCAGCCATTCCTCACTTATGGGGGCATTGAGTTTTGAGTTATTCTGGAGATTTAATTCCCCATATTTTGGTATGAGAATGAATATGTTAGTTTGAAAGGGACAGAATGAAGTCCGAAGACAAAAAATGTGAAGCTGTTGAGGAGTAGTTACATTCGGTCAAAAATGAAACTTGTATTACAGTTGAGACTGTCTTCCACCTTTACAGTGACTCCCTCTAGCTAACAAAGGACTGTGTTCATGAAATCAGAGTACATGGGTGCTTGACTATAATGAACTCTTTTTTAAATGCATTGCCACTTAATGTGAATATCCTAATTATTACATTTGGGGAAAAATGTGTTTTACACATTCCTTCCTGTTTCAGTTTTGTAATTTTAGGGCTCACAGAATAATTATTCACACATAGTGCTTCTGGTGCCATGCAAAGTTAGGTAACTATGCAACCAAAGACCATATATTTTAATTTCTTTCTTGGTTATAAATTAACATTATTTGGGTTATATGAAATACAGAGTTACAAAATAAGCAGCACAGCGGTGTGGTGATGTCAATAACATTGAGTGACAGGATTGCTTTACACAGTCTATCAGAAAGAGAAGTCATTGTAAAATTATGTTGAAAACCTATCAATGGATTGATTCTGCTGTCAGTTAATTAACTTAAGTGGTGTTTTCTACCTAACCTTTAAAATATGTGGTTTGGCAACATGTTTGCATACCATATGGTCTTAGTTTCTCTCCTCACTGCTTTTGAAATGTATCCAGATTATCTCAGCTGTATACTTCTTTCCCTTTCTATCATCTGCTGTTTACAAGATGCAATTTTCTTGTAATGTGCCATGTGCACGCTGGAAACTAACAATGATTTCTCACAGTCAACTGTTCTGTGCAGTCACGTGCATTTTTGGAAACTCGATGAGAAAAATAGTAACTGTTGGTTGGTCAAAGTCACTCATCTGGGCTGTGTATTCCAAATTGGCCTTACTTCCACAGACTGCTGTTGGCCAGTTCTCATCCTGGACAGCTAGGACTGTTACGTACATTGTAGTCATCAACAGATATGTGAATAGCTGAACATCTCCTGTATTAATTGTCAAGTTAAGGATGCAAGAGCTATTGAAAATGATAGAATAAAATATGGCTCTCCGATGAGTCCCACAAAAATATGCTCACCTGGGAGAGAGAAAGAGATTTGCCTTGCATTTTTACTAAAGATAGGGCATGGTCATGGAATAAAAATTGTTCTGCTCTGTATGTGCATGGCTGAACGGTTTCTGCATTTTATTATTTGAAAAAAAAACCATACTGGTTCTATAGGTGGTTGTATTCCTTTAAATACTTAACAAGTAAATGTCAGTCATAAATACTAGATTCTCAGTGTGTGTGTTTCCTTGTTATGATGGGGCAGTGCAGAAAACATAGCCGGAGACCTGGGTATAAGAAAACTTCCAGTAATAGAGGTCTGCAGGTAATTAAAACAACTAAAACTATTTTTTTTGAGAGGAGAAAAAAATAAGAAAGCATGCAGTATCTAAGGATGACATGTAAATCTTAGTTTATTACATTTCTTCATTATTTGGTGAATTCTCCTATCTCTCCTACATTTGCATGCTCTATGTGAATCACTGGGTGTAACAGATGGATATCAAAGAAAGTTAGCAGAGGCACTTTAGTCACCAGAAGGAAAGAGGTGACAAATAGTTTGGGCTATAGTTGAGTTTAATCCTTTCTCTCAGCCCTGGCAAGAAACTGTAGCTTACTGTGATTTCTGATACTTGCAGGTAATGTCCATTAAATTTGCTGGAGTAAATTCATGCGTATAAGCCAGGTATCTGTTCTTTCTGGCATAATGAGTTTGTCAGAATTAAAAGTAGTCAGGGGCTAGTAAAGCACAGGTTTCTAGATGTGGTCATTTCAAATCATCTGCTACTCAAAGAAATAACTCTAAGTAGCTGCAATGGTTTTATGTTCCCATATTGGAATGATTCGTGACTAGAGGTGCCCAACTTGTTGTGAATGGGCTTTCCTTCCCCCTCGTCCTGTGAATATGGGTAACATTCAGTTGTGAGCAACTACTAATGCATAGAACTGATATTCTCTTTCTTAAGAGCTAAGATGCCATTCTGTGGTTGGTAATGAGAGCTTTTCTTTAGTGTTGCAAGGCCAAGTAGCTTACGTAGATGGTGTTAATTGTAGCATTGGCCTAACAAATGGGTGAGCTCTGGGGCCTGGTGATGCATATGGGCTGGGTCTGAATAAGAAAGTGTGCTTTCAAGCTTCTACTCCCATTAATCATCCTGTGAGCTTTTATGAAGTCTGATCATGGTAGCAGCATATAAAATACCAATACTGGGCCTGATTCTTAGCCAGTGTCAATCACAATATTATGAATCATAGAATATTAGGGTTGGAAGGGACCTCAGCAAAGCCCTGTGAGGTCAGATACAACATTTGAAAATGTGGCCTCTTTTATGTTTGCTTTTCTTTATTTGAATTATTATAAACCCACTGGTCCAAGGCATTTGAAGCACTCACCTACTAGACTGAGTGTGGTGTAAGAACCTGTGTTGAGGAGAATAGAACCGCTGCATAAAACCAGTTAAAATTCTGAAAATATGGATTTTTATTTACTTATCTTTATACCAAACATGAAATCTGCCAGCTCTGTAAAATAGGTTTTTAAGGCCTGATGCTGAGTCTATGATGTTCCATGGAAGTACTTATTTGAAATAGGTTTTGGAGATCGACTATTAAAACCTGGTGGAAAAAATCTTAAATCCAGAGGCCATAACAAATTTGGGAGGAGGAGCAAGGCACAGTGGATTGCAGATCTGGGGCTTCACATCCACAATGCTTGTGGTAACTTTGTAAGACGGACACTTTATGCTGCCCCACTCAGCTCTTGTAAGGTAAGTAGGGTCAGCTTGGTATGGATTGGGATGGAAGGCTGCAGCGAATACCTTGCTAAAGCAAGTTGGGAGGTTGGTATGAACAGAAAGGAGTTCAGTCCTAGTTTTGTATCATGTTACTTGTTAGGATTGTTGTGCGGCTTTAAACTACATCCCTAGTTCTTGGAACGCCAGTGTTTTCACCATTGGGATGCTAATACAATATTGTAGGAGAGCCTGTGTTGTGACAAGGTGAATGGCTTAGAGACACTGCTCTGTAAGAGATCTGCTTTGTCTGGGATACCAGTGCAGACTTAGTGCAGTCTTGCTGAGAAACTGAAACAGTGAAACAGGGATGGAGGCTTTGTGGCTGGGCATAAATTGTTCTATGTTCCTGTTCCCTTGAGTGTTACTAGCCGGTTCAGTTGTTAACAAAAATGGAGTGTAGCAATAGCTGAGCTTGATGCATCAGAAGCATATGCCCAGGAGTGGGTTTTTTTCCAGTTATTGCTACCATTTCCCCCCCATGCAGTCCATGTAGTCCTAGACAGGTGCCCTGCTTTTCGTTATGACTCCAGCTTGGAATGACTTTCAGGTGACACTGTGATGAGGCATCTCCTACTTTTTTCTTAAGCTTTATAAAAGGTTTTTATTACTTAAATGAACCCCCAGCAAGTCTGGCTTAATATGCTACTAATTGTTTTGATGACTTAAAAGCAGTGAAGCTAATTAGCATGTGCTGTCTCCGCTAGGAAGAACGGGGTGGTGGAGGACGGAGTTTGAGAGATCCACCTTTGTTAGTGCAACACCAAATTCTGAAGATCAAGGACAGGGGATTATTAAGTGAATTTCACACTCAAATGAAATTCTTCAGATGCCGGACAGCAGGAATAATAATTCCTTGTGACCTGGGAACCAGTATTAAGCATTTAAGGAAACAGCAAGTGACAAATTCTCAGCAGCAATCCATGGATGGTCTACAGTCCAGAGGTCACTATATTTCTTTCTCTACAGCCCAACTGACCTGTTATTGGTCAACCCCAGGTAAAAGGCAGATGGTAGCAGGGAGGTAAGAAAATGGTGTGGGAATTTGCCTAGTTTCAAAGAGCCACACCGCTAGCTCTGTTACTGTTTACATTACCAGATCACCTGTAGATGCCAACTGAAATCAGAATCCTGTTTTGCTAGTGACCTAAAGAGCTTGTGGCATCTATAGACAACTGAATATAGTGTTTCCTGTTTTGCAAATGGAGAACTAAGGCACACAGCCATTAAGGCTATGTGTAAACTTGCAAGTTAGTTCAAATTAAGGAGGCTTAATTTGAACTAACTTAGTCCCTGTCTACACTAGGCTTTCATTAGTTTGAGTTAAGGAATTCCTAAATTCGAACTAATGAAAGCTTAGTTTGAACTAGTAAGACCTGCTGGTTAGTTCAGACTAAGCTCTTACTTCAATTGTTAGTTCGAACTAAGGATGATGTAGACAATGACTAATCTTTAGTTTGAACTTAAGAAGTTTGAACTAAGGACGGTTAGTTTGAATTAGCAAAGTGGACTAATTTGAACTAACGTTAGTTTAAGTTAGTCCATGTTGTTAATTCAAACTAATAAGTTTGAGTTTAATTTTGAATTTTTGAATTTGTTAATTCGAACTAACTTTTGCTAGTGTAGACATAGCCTAAGTGTCTTGCCTAAGACCTCACAGGACACCCATGACTGAGCTGGGAACTGAAACTTCATAGGGAGCCCAGGATGGGAATAGCAGGGGACAGTGAAGCTCATGACTGAGAAGGATGAGGCACCCAAAACTGAAACACCAGAGGTGCTGCAGATCCAAGTTGAGATGCAGAAGAAAAGTTGCATGAAGGCCCATGAGTGAAATAAGAGGAGGCTTTTGGCTTCCATTTCATATTTGATTTTCTATTTGTGATGTGTTGGCTAGACCTATGTGCAGAGTACAGTTTTAGCTTTGTGAAGAGTGTAGAGGTGGTGCAAGTCAGGACCTCGATGTCCTTACAGAGCTTCAAAGGAAATCTTGCAAAGGACCTTTGACCTCAGTGTTTACTTCTAATTGGAGCTTTTGATGCCTCACTGATTTTTTTTTTTCTCTCTCTCTCTCAGGTGTGACAGAGCCCATTCTTTTCAAGCAGAGAATCTATTTGTAGAATGTAAAGTCGTTAGATGTGTTCGGTTTTTGTTTCAGTGCTCATTTCCATAAAAAGTCACTGTTAATGAGCTGTGAGCAAATTGTAGCTTTTCTGCCAAGCCAATTTGGTTAAAAGGCCTGCCCGTCTTTCATTACTATTTGATCCTTATCCATGCACAGTACAGTCAAACAGGTACAACTGTGGCGATTAGAAAAGGAAGGCGAGATGAATATGTTGACATCACAGATCTTTGAAAAATCCCCCCCCTTGATTCCATGAAGACATACTCTTGTTTTTATTTTATTTTAATTTTTTTTTAATCTCCATATGCCAGGTCCCTGGCTGTATCTCGTCAGTGGAACAAGGCAATGAGAATTAGAAACTGCTTTTCAAAGCCGATGGAGTTTCTTTTCATAGTTAAAATTGGCTGCTTTTTCTTCTAATTATAGCTAGTGTTGAACATTTTTAAAAGTTCTTTTATGTCACTATCTCTGAAATTAACATGGGTTTGGAAATAAATAAAGCCCTTGTGGCTTATTCCAAAAATATCTTAGGAGATGAAAATTCTTCCACTGTGGTTCTTTTCTTTCTACCTCTTTATAAAGTTTGGGAATGGTAGTGGGGCTGGATTTTGAGGGAAGAGGAATGCAGCTCCTTTAAAACAGACTGTTTATAAGACATGTAACGTGCTTCCTAATATCTAAATGTATTTTTCCCCAAGTTCTATAAAACATGGATGTTCTGGGATACATTCACTGCTTGTGCAAATCAGTGTAGCTGTATCGAGGTCAGTGGATCTCTGCCAGATTACAAGAGTTGAGGCTCTGTCTTTTTGCTTTTACCCAGGGGTGGTGAGGCTAGTATTCGCTCAGTGACAATATTGTGGGGATTTCACCCATATAAACTTTCAAACACCCAGAGATGGAGGGGAGCAAAAGCAAGAGTGGAACCTAAAGGGGCTGGAGTAGACATCACAGGGCTCAGTAGCAGGTTGGGGGAGCAGGGAGTGGGATCTGGAGGTGCTGGAGTGCCTTCCGCAGTACCTGGATCAGGCTGAGGAGCAGGTCCCTCAAGCGGGTAAAAGCCCCAGAACCTTGCTTTGCAGCCTGTAGCTAAATCCAAAGCAGGCTGAAGAGTTGCAAGGGATCTATCAAAAGTGGGTGACAGGGAAATGAAATGGCAGATGAAATTCAGTGTTGATAAATACACAGGAATGCATTGAAAACATAATCTCAGCTATACATACAAAATGATGGGATCTGAATTAGCTGTTACCACTCTACACAGGGAGTCATAATGGATAGTTCTCTGAAAACATCTGTTCAATGTGCAGCAGCACTCAAAAAAGATAAGAGAATGTTAGTAACCATTAGAAAGGCATAGTTGATAAGACAGAAATTAGCATGCTGTCTCTGTATAAATCCATGTTCCAAAGGGGTAGCTGTGTTAGTCTAGTTCAGCAAAACAAGCAAGGAGTCCTGTGGCACTTATAGTGTCTGATGAAGTGGGATTTTTTCCCATGAAAAGTCATGAAATGAATAAATTTGTTAGTCTTATATATCTGTTAACAACCCCTTGACATAATTTCATTGGGCAACCCTTGGTTCTTGTGTTTATAAGTAGCAGATTTTAAACAAATAAAAAGAAGTATTTCTTCATGCAGTGTACAGTCAGCATGTGAAACTAGTTGCCAGTATTTGTCGTGAGGGCCAAAATTATAATAATGGAATTCAAAAAAAGAACAAGATAAGTTTGCGGAGAATAGATCCTTCAGTTGTTATTAGCCAAGATGGTTAGGGCTGCAACTCCATGCTTTGGGTGTCCACAGCCTCTAGCACAAGTGGGGAGTGGACCAAGGGCTGGATCGCTTGATGACCAATGGTTCTGTTCCTTCTCACTAAAGGACATGGTGTTTTGCCATTGTTGGCAGACAGGATACTGAATTAGATGGACCTATGGTCTGATCCAGTGTGGCCATTCTTATAGTCTCCCTCTTTCCTCTTCCCATGGCTGAGTTTCAATACTTCTCATGATTCTGCCTCCTACCCCACCTCACAGCCCCCATTCACTGGGACTTCCAGGTTTTCCATTTTAATCTATGTGTTTATATGCCAGTCTGTACATAAATCTGTAAATTTATTTAAATTACAGCACTCCAAATTCAAATGAATTTGCTGTTGTAATGCCTGTGAGGTAGGTCTGTAGTATCCTGTTATGCAAGTGGGAAGAACTAAGCCACAAAGAAATGAAAGATCAAATTTTCAGACATGCTCAAGTAACTTTGAAGCCTAGGTACCATTTTAAAATGTAATTTAGAAACCTAAGTTCTGTTCACTCTCATTGAAATTGATAATATTCAAGCCCAGATCCTTATCCCATGCAATAGATCATCCTTCTATTCCCCTAAGGGGTGTTTGTGATAAGAGTGACCCTGCCTGGGTTTTCCATTTATTACATTTCCATGATTACCTCACTCATGCTGCTTGTGCTCGCTACAGAGTTTATTCTACAACCTGAATTCTAAGAGGGTGTTTTGTTAATTTATGTTTTTATTGTATCATAAATGACTTTCATGATGTTGTACAGCACCCTGTGCACCTCAGCAGGAAGGCAAATTCTCTTTATAACTACAGTGTTTATTACTGAAGTCTTCTGATGTGACCAGAGTTTTCAATGTTAGTTCGGTCCCAGATCACCCCATATGAGTTCACTGGTATGGAAAGTACTTCTTGTGCTACATGATTCCTGAATGCATTTTGAGAAGTTGACTTCTGATAAATTTTTTCAATTGGCTTCTGTGACAGAGAGAAGACTAAGAGTATGTTTACATAATAGTTAAACACCTGCGGCAGTCCAGGTCAGCTGACTGACTCAGCCTTGCTAGGATCGGGCTGTTGCGATATAAAAGTGGAGACTACTGTTCTAGATACCAAACTTTGGGGTCATACACCCCCACCTGGTCTGCTCCCCCTCTCTCCCCAGGGCTATATCTACACTACAGGCCTCAGACAAGTCAATTTAATAAGGTCTCCTTAAAGTCCACTTTATTAAATTGACTTTGTGAGGCCCCATTTGTTTGTTGACTTTATAAAGTTGACTTAAAAGGCTCTATTGCACTGTCAGCTTTATTAAGTCAACTTTAATGGGCACATTGCATTAAGTCGACTTAATAAAGTCGGCAACCCTTAAAGTCGACTTTAAGGGCAGGCTTTAAGTTGACTTAAGCTACTGCAGTCCATAGTGTAGACATAATCCCTCCTTAAGTCAACTTAAGCCCCTAGGGTAGACATAGCCTAGGAGCTGCAGTTGGGAGCCAGGACCAGGAAAGGTCAAAGCCAAGGCTATGGGCTGGAAGCCAGGGTGTGGGGACTAGGCCTGCAGCTGGGAACCAGGGCTGGAGTCACAGTCATGGGGTGGGGCTGGAGTGGAGAAGGGGGCAGAGTATGGCTGGATGGTCCTTCCTCTCCACCCACTGAGATCTGGCCCAGGTCCCCTCAACCTATTAAAAGTTCCCCCATGCCCCATAGAGGGGCACATGCCACAGTTCGGGGTCCTCTAATCTAATTGGCTATGCCTACACTAGCAAATTAGTTCAGACTAAGCAAGCTTAGTCTGAACTAATTTGAACCCTGTCTACACTAGCTTTGCCTAGTCGGAACTAAAAAAATTTTAAGTCTGAACTAAGCAAAGCTTAGTTCGAACCAGTTAGGTTGACTGGCTAGTTCAAACAAACTTTTTAGTTAAACTAATTTGCATATTTAGTTCAAACTAGCCCAATGGAGATATGCTAATTTGAACTAAGTAAGCTTGAACTGGCAGTTAGCTTGAACTAAGCACAAAACCCTGAAAATATGCCCCTAAATCCAGATTCAGGCAGCTAAAGTAGTGTGCCTGACTTTTTTCAAAAGTTGCTGAGCTCCTGAAGAATTTCACTGACTTCCTTGAAAGTTTTTTGATGCATAAAACTTCTGAAAATCAAGATACTTATTTATGTGCCTAAATCTGGATCTAGGAGCTTCACCTGCTTCTCTGGTGAGGAGGCAGATACCTGGGTGGTTAATCATGTGGTGCACATCATGCAAAAAGGGACCAGATGGAGCGATAGGTAGGTTTCTTAAGTAGCCAGCCCTGAAGTAGGGTTCTCATTGTTGACCAGAATAAGTGGAAAGCACTTGTTAGTTTGCAGGGAGATTGTTCAAATGGATGACTGCAGTAGTGAGTAACAAAGGGAAGAACCTATCCCATGAAATCCACTGACCTGAGCTGATTGGATCTAAGCCCCTGTGAGACATCTTGTCTCAATCTGTTCAAATCTGACTGGCTTGTGGATGGTAATTCCTTTCTCTCTTCTTCTCCCTGCAATGTTTCTTTTCTGTTCTGTGATTAAAATGTCATCTGTCCAAGTGAAACCTGACTATAAAGAAGTAAATAACTCTAAACCAGTTTGCTGGAGCCTATTTTACAAACAGTAGTCACAGATCTATTTTGCTTTGTGCGCATGCTAGAGTGACACACCTTTGCTTTATTTGAATTGATGGTGATTACTAATGCCTTGGAAATGAAGGGAAGGGGGTAGAAAAGCTCCAGTGATTGATTGATCAAGATTCTGCAGAGTTGTGTTTAATGCTTTATGGAGGCAGAATTATTTTCTCACTGTTGAGTGTGCTTCATTTCTGAACAACACTCCTGGGCAGTCAGGATGGTCTTGTGGTTGACGGACTGGACGGATGCTCAAGAGAGTATGAACTTGTCTTAGCTCTGCCATATATTTCTTGTGGGACATTGGGTAAGTCGCTTACTCTTTTCTTGTGCTCCACATCAGTATAATGGGGATAAACTTCCTTTCTTTCATCTTTAATCTGTTTTATCTAATAAGATTGTGAGTTTTCTGGGGTGGGGACTATCTTAATGTTTGCTCGTACAGCAGCTACCCACAAAAGAACTCTGATCTCAGCTAAGGCCTGCAGGTTTTGCTGGAATAAAAAGAATCGGTGTGATGATGTTGGGGTGGCAGCACTGGAAACCTTGCTTGGCAACTGTCTGTTTTGTAGTAAATGGAAGACGTCACTTTCAGGGGTTCTCAGTCTCGTACTTTTCATACAGGCATAACTTTATACACCAGTGTTTTAAAAGGAAAAGTTGTTCCATTGTAGAGAGCTCATATATATATTTGCATGAATATTTGCTTTTGGTTAAGGAACCATGGGTAAGGCTTCATCCAGCAGCTTCTATAAAGAATCTCCTTTATATTCATTACAGCTGAGTCTGGGCTGGTCACTCCCCTGAGATACAGGGGCAGGAGGTGACCTTGATTTTTAGTTTGCTGAGTCTGAGATGGGGATGAAGAAATATTAAATTTTAAGAGAAAAATTACAAATGAACCATTATAGAAAAACGGGCAGAGAAGCAACTGGGAATGGGAACAGAAATGGAAAAAATCTTTCCGTGTTGAGAGGTTGATTTTAAAACTTTTATATATGAAATAAATGTTAAATTTTGTTTTAAGTGATATTTAAAATCTCTTGGGTTAATAAAAAATATTGACTGAAATTTTCAAAAATGTGGGACCTTAAAATTGGCTGTCTAAATACATAGCAAACAAGGAGTCCTGTGGCATTTTTAAAGACTAAAAAATTTATTTATTGCATGAGCTTTCATGTGAGAAAATCCCACTTCATCAGATGCTTTGAAGATGGGATAGCTTACAGAATGGGAGAAAAATAAATGCAGGGAAGTATAAGTCATAGGTTCAGGTCACACTAACAGCAAATCAAAGCAGTTAAAATTCAAACACCAGGGAACAGCATATAGAGGAAGATGAGGTCAAATCACCTGTTGTAATGGGAAGGGAATTTGTAGTCCCAGTACAGTCCTGATGTCACACAGACACATTTGCTTATGAATTTCCATTCTGCATTTTCTCTTTGAAGCCTTGATTTGTTGCTCATTTGTTTGAGGCCAGCTATTAGCAAATCATCCATGGAGTGATCAGAAAGATTGAAGTGTTCATCTACTGTTTTTTGAGTGTTGCAATTCCTGATGTCAGATTTGTGTCCATTTATTCTTTTGCACAGACTGTCCTATTTGTCCAATATATAGGCAGGCGAGCATTTCTGGCACATGACGATATAAAGCACATTGGTGGATGAAATTGCCAGAGGGGTAGCCGTGTTAGTCTGTGTTTAGCAAAAGCAGTGAGAGTCCCGGGGCACCTTTATAGACTAACAGATTTCTTTGAGCATAAACTTCGGTGGGCTGCAACCCACTTTGTCAGATGCATGTGATGAAGTGGGTTCAAGCCCATGAAAGCTTATGTTCGAAGAAATCTGTTAGCCTATAAGGTGCAACGGGACTCTCACGGCTATTGGTGGATGAGCCTTTTATGGAGTAACTGGTCTGATTAGGTCCTGTGATGGTGTCTTTTGTGCAGATATGTGGGTAAAGTTGGCAGAGTGGTTTGTTGCAGGGATAATGGTTCTGTTGTTTTGGTCACTAGTTGCTGGTGAGTCTATAAGTGAGGCGAGGACTGTTTCCCAAGGCTTGAGAGAGTGAGTGAGCATCTTGTAGAATAGGCTGTAGATCCTTGATGATGTGTTGTAGAGGTCTGACTAGGGGGTTGTAGGTGATGACTAGTGGTGTTCAGTGGTTAAAGTATAATTTGATGGGCCCTGGAACCCTCTTAGCCTCTGGACTCCCTTCCCAAATTGTCCAGGCCCTCACCCAAGTAGGCATTTTTGAGCCCTACCAGCTCTTTCCTCACAAATGAAGCACTGCCTCAAATCCACATCACCCCAACCTTGTCCACTAGTCCCCACATCAGACCCCTCTTTCCCCATGTCCTCCCTTGCCCCCAAGCCCTCCAGCCCTCCTACCCCAGCTCCCCCATCTTCACTTCACCCCCTTCTGCCCCCCAATGCCTCCACAACTACCCAGCCCCCTTCATCTGTAGCCCAGACTCCATCTCCCTAACTTCCTCCATTTCTCACCAGCTCCCAACCCAGTCCTCACTCCAGCCCTTCATAGTCCCCTCCACCACTACCTAGCTCCCACCAGCCCCTACCAAATCTCCTTGTCCCTGTGCCCCCCTCCACCCCTCGCCAGCCCCCCTAACTCCCTTCATCCCTACCCAGTCCACCCATCCCGACCCTTGCACCAGCAACTTGTGCTGCTCTGGACCCCTCAGTTCCCACCCCCGGTTTCTGGCTCACCACAGCGCAGCACCTTGTGCTTCCCTTTTGGGATCTTAGGCTCCCTAAGTGGTGAAGCAAGCAGCAACAGTAGTGTGGCCAGGAGCAGCAACAGTGAGGTGGGGGTGGCGGAGAGTGGAAGGCGCGGGAGTGGGGCTGCCAGGCTGGCTGGGAGCAGAACAAGCTGGGGGAAGTGTCTGCACAGGGGTAGTAAGGGGGACTCACCAGAACGCTACAGGTCTGTGTTCCATCCCATTATTCTATTTTTAGGTGCCCTGGAATGACAGCCCTAAAATGTGTGGGCCCCGGAAAGGCGTTTTGGTTCATTCCCCCTTATTTTAACCTCTGACGGCATTCCGTTGTCAACTTTTACAGAGAAGCCCAAGAAAGAAAACAGAACTCCACTAGTCATCACCTACAACTCCCAAGTCAGACCTCTATAGCACTTCATCAAGGATCTACAGCCAGAAGGGTTCCAGGAGTTGCATAGCACCTAGAAGTTTGGATCTTTCTCCACATCTTTAAATGTCATGTATAGGCTGCAATGCAGTTAATTTAAAGGCTGTATGCATTTTTCAGGCTCCCTCTTCTAACACACACATGGAGAAACTGTTTGTTTTTTCATGCCCTTACTCTTCCAGTCCACATAGGACTCAGTTTCTGTCCCTGTCCAGGCAGCCTGTCAGTGCCTTGGGATGATGAGTTGTGAGCAGTATGTTTAGGTGAGCATGTGTCAGACACCTTTGCTGTCAGAATCTTTTGAGTGGTGTTGAATGGGGAGTTCATGTTGAGGTTGAGGTGGCTGGAGGCTGTGCTGCGTTCCCTCATGACCACAAGTAGCACACACCCATGCCCAAGTGAAAAAGCACTTGTAGTAAAGGCTTTATGCATGGAACATCTGATATTTTTTTCCCCCCATGGGGGCCTCAGGCTTTGGTTTTTTTTTCTTTTGAGGCCCAACTTTGAGGCATTTGGGGACTGATTGTTGGTGGGACTAGTATCCATACTCCAGCCAAACTAAGTGGGAGCCAGAGGTACTCAGCCCTCCTGAAAGTTAGGCCCAAAGTGTTTTAACTTGAGCATTCAAAAAGCACTCCTCTACTTCGAAAAAATGAACTTAAGTGAGAGCAGTGTGCCTCAGTTGGTAGGCCCCTTGGTGGAGATCTAGGAGACCTGATTACAGGTCCCAGTTCGGCAACTCCCCTGTTGTGTGACCTTTGAAAAGTTTGGTTCCCTTCCCATCCTTTGTTCATACTGAGGGCTTTTTGGAGTTAGGGCTGGTTTCTGACTGTATGTTTGTTCAGTGCCTGCCATGACGAAGCCGTGGTGGTGTTAAGAGCCTCCAATGTTCTGTAATGTAGCACTGTGCTTGGTTGGTCACTCAGCAAGTTGGCATCAGAGCTGTGAAAAGCACCCATTTCTTCTCATTCCCAGTCATACACTCTTACCATTGAAACATTCCTGCTTGGAGCAGATGGGGAAGAGCTGGAAATTTCACCAGAAAATGGGTGCAAAGACCTGTGAGTGTACACTGGACTATGTGATTGCTTATGAATAAAATGTAAATGACACTGTGACTACTCCTATATACAGTATACCTTTCCTTTTAGGTTTTGATTGCCTCAAGTGGAATTAAACCATCTTAATTTAAATTAAATGACTATTTAATTAACTTTATCTCCACTTCCAGAAGTGAGTTCACATGCTCCATGTTTATCTGTGTGTCTCTGATTACTGTGCATGCTTACCTTGAATAATATTTTGATTAAGAATGCAGAATGATTAGGTGTCAGCTATTTATGATAAAATATTAGGTCATACCCTGCTTTCCCAAACTCCAAAAAACCACCTGTGTTCAACTTACAATTATAAAGTTAAAGCACATGAGACTCTGTGACCAATGACAGCTGTTTGCAGCTGAAAAGAGGTACGCAGCCATCAGTTCACTTGGAGGCATTGGCTACCTTGCAGCATTGAAAGAGGCCTGAAGCAGACTACCAAAGAATATCAAGCCTGGCAATTTACACTTTGTAACCAGAATACAGATTAGGAGTGACAGTTGTGCCTGCCATTCAGGCTAGGGATCAGCGCTGCACAAAGTTGCTCCATAGATTGCATTGCTCTTCTTTCTGATTCAGCAGGAATTGACTATTGTCCGTAGAATGTGCATGGGCTTACACTCCAGCAGCGAATGTCACTTGATACAGGTAATTCTCCACTAAATCAATGGGAGCTGCATGTATCACTGGGGAATTGGGTCCTTCACATCCCCCAGTGTGAACTGCTATGCTTAAATTTGGCTCAAAGTGAATGCTTGGCAACCTTTTCATGCTGGCTAGACATAGAACTAGGTTCCACTGTTTAGGATTTTAGTGCCCTTCCTTTCCATATTTTCAATGGCAAAGGGTTGCTTTTGCTGGCTGTTAAGGCAGTAGAGTAGACGCGCAACCTGTGGTGTTCTGCACCACTTGTCCTGATATTCTGCCCTGATTGGCTGTCGTCATCACCAGTGAGATGTTGTGGTTTATGTTGCTAATCCCAACTTCTGTACTGCTGGTGTTGGGGTTTCAGTTGTGTTCCTACCATATGCCAAACGGCTAATTAGTGCTTCCCAACATGTTCTAATGAGTTAAATAAATTGCTCCTTGCAGTCTTCCATTCAGTTTCACTCACACAGTGAGAGTGTGGCTTGTCTATATTTAAATGTAGCCTCTGATGGGTAGTACAGATTGGAGGTTATATCTGGTCAAAAGGGTAAAGAATAAGTAGCAATTTCCTGAGTCATGAGCAAGATTACAACTGACCCAGAGCAATGCAGCAAGACAGAGAAAGGGCTGGGATTGGAATCTGTGTTTCATGGCTAGTAGATTCTTGCCTTATTCCTTAAGAAGACCCTCTGCCAAATAGAACAAACTAACATTGTTACTTGGTCAAACTTAACTGCAACAAACGCCTGTAGGCAGGTGGATAGTGTGCAGCTCCATTGGTCACTGAAGTTAGGATGTTCATGCACTCTATGCTGACCTGTCTTTGCTTTTTTGGAATTCAGCAGGACCTTTTACTGTTGTATTCCAGGGGTTCAGAGTCAGTACTGACACTGGTTTTGAAAAACTCACCCGAAATCGTGTCTTTGGGCTATATTTGGGGGTTAGCCCAATGGGTACAGAGGAAAGAAAGTGCTGTTGATGCACAGCTACCTTTGACAATCATGATGGGAGAGAGAGCACAGGACAGCTTTTTTGGAGATTTGTCAACACTTAGGGACTGGGTATAATGAAATCTGTTCTTTAAAAATGATTTTTCTTTGGGTTGGTCAACACACAACATCAGTTTAAAAGCAGTGCAGACTTCTGTGTGGGTCTGTATATTGGTTTAAAACTGGCTATACTGATTTAGCTTGTGCCTAATATTTACTAGCACAGGTTAAACCCATTAAAACAGATTCAAATCTGGTTTATGAATGTCTACATAAGGGGTTTGCACTCAGTTAACTAAATCAGTGTTGTATACTATCTTTATATTAAACTGAGGTCACTTCGTAGACCACGCCTTCTAATTCCTGTGTAGCAGTGTTCTCATCCTGTGAGAATTCTTTATTCCAATTGATTTGGGAGTTGGGTCATCCTTTATTCCCACTGATATTAGAAGCTGAGTGATTTGGGTCCCTTAAATTTCTCCTAAAATTACCATAGGGAAGGCAATGCATATCTTATCAGGATGGGATTTTCAACAGTGCCTGACAAGTCCCACAGACTTTTAATGAGATTGAGGTCATTTAAGTGCTTTTGAAAATTCCATGCTTGCTGGCTTACTGTATCTTCTTTAGAGAGACATTTTTTGTTGTACACACTTCAGTCTTTTGCGTGCATGTGTGTGTATTGATTTTTCTTCTAGTGGTTTAAGACGAATCATTTCGGTAGCTTGCAGCCATCAACTTTCCTCTTGGGTTATTTGAGTTGATTATTTTGTCGTGGAAATGCAATAGTGTTTATTCATGTGAAGATAAAGTGCTTTGTCTAAAAGATAGCCTGTGTAGATATTTTAGGCAAAGCAGATGTAGCAGAGCTTCATTCAGTGTCTGAGCCACCAATATGTGAAGAGATTATTAATGTTCAACAGTTTTTGTAGCTGTTAGTATCAAGCTGAAAATGCAGTTTTACATGGTTATCTACTCTGTAATTTGGCATTGAGATGTGCACTGTTCAGGTGCGCATGTAGCAGTCTTTTATGGGGAGTCTCCAAAGTGCATAATCATTGTGGAAAGTGCAGATTGGTTCTTTTTTCTATAAGTATTAGAGGTATTGAGTTGAAGTACCGTTAAAAAGGGAAAATCATGATGCCTTTTTGTCATCAGTTTGTGTCCACCATTCTGATTGTACACTGTTGTGTCTGGAGGTAAAATGGCAATAGCATTATCTGAATTGCTCCATTTTTATAAACTGACAATTTTCAACATTCTCTTTTCTAGTGTGAAAGGTCACCTAAGGCTTTAGGATCACCCAGTATTTCTGTCTAAGCCTTATGCTTTCATCAGGGAGAAAATAATTATAGACTAATGAATCTATAGAAGAGTTTGGTTGTGGTAGCTATAGCAGTGTTTATTCACAAAAATGGGAGCTGTCAGTCACTGATCTGTTAAACTTTGTGCAGAATAAATATATCCTATTTATTTTATCTTAACTTGCTTGCAGAGCTCCATATAGGTCAGAAACTGGTTTAATTTTTTTTTCTGTCCTTAAGCCAAAACTGTTTTCTGGAAAATAAAGATCTGTTTTAGAATTCTTGGTTGGAAATATTGATAGCTATTTTGATAACTTTCTGTAATTGCTTTGATAAGAAAAATGACAAATATTTGGAAAATGAGAAAAATATGGAAGTCAATAGTTTTTCATTTGTTTTCTAAGGAAAACATATTTCCATGTAAAATAACAATAATTTTGGCTAGTTCTGATTGTTCCTGAAAAAACATCTTATACATGCTCCTTGTTAATGAGAATATTTTGTGCCTCAGGTTTTCTATTAATACTGCATTTTTTGAGCAATTTTGAATTAATTACTTGATGTTACATAATTATCACTCATTCTAGGTCTGATATGAGTGTATACTGAAATCATCAGAGATGTTCCCATTGATTTGAATAGACATTGGATCAAGCACAAAAAAAAAAAAAAAAGAAGAAAAAACTTTGCACATATACGCATTAACCAACCTTTTGGAATTGCAGCTTTAAGTGAAATTGTTTGGATGTCTAAATGCAACAAGAAATCAGGTGTGTTCAAAGATAAATGGGAGAAATGAGCAAGTTAGATACACAGCACATCTTCATGTATCCTGAAGCTTTACTTGGCAGACAACTGGCAATCCAGTTAGCTGTGGGGGGAAAAACAACCTATGTAGAAAACACAGTCTTGTTTGTACTGAATATAATGGTCCAGATACTCAAGGGGTGTAAATCTATGAAGCTCTATCAATTTCAGTTGAGCAGTGGCAGTTTACATCAGCTCGGGATCTGGTTTAGCATTTTCATATTTAATATTTACAGTGCAACACCAGAGTTACAAAGTGACCAGTTAACCACACACCTTATTTGGAACTGGAAGTATGCTATCAGCCAGCAGCAGAGACAATCCCCCCTCCCCCCACTGCAAAAATAAAGGGCAAGCAGAATTTTTTTCTGCATAGTAAAGTTTCAGAGCAGTATTAAGTCAACATTCAGTTGTAAACCTTTGAAAGAACAACCACAATGTTTTGTTCAGAGATGGGAACATTTCAGTGCTATGAACAATCTTCTTCCCCATGAGATCTTCATAACTCTGAGGTTCTGGTTACTTTAGTTTATATGTATTAAGTATATGACATTTATATATGCAATGTGTAAATGTATGTTCCTTGTATGACATTTATATGTTCTAATTTTTTTTAAATGTTAAATTTTATTAGCTGTTCAAGAGCATATCGCAGTTGGAATTCATTACATGCTGTATGCTTCTTGCTTTAAATAGCATACTAAATTTTCTATGGTGTGTGAGTAAAAGGAAGTAACCTGACTTTCAGTTATGTTGCAGTTCCAACTGCTTTTGAACTTTTTGCCTCACTTTCCCCGCCTGTAAGATGAAAAGAACACAACTTACCTCTCAGGGGGAGCTGTGAGGGTTCATAAAGCACTTTGAGAGCCTCAGATGGATGGTGCTATAAGAGTCAAATGTTTTAACATTAATGTTTAAACATTATTTATTTTGGTGCCATAGTGGAGAGTTAAGTGGTATTGCTTGAACAGATACTGTGCTGGGATCCCTGTAAATGCATCAGCTAACTTGCTGGCCCTGAGAAAAGTCATATTTTGCAGAAGTGGAGAATTGCTAGTTGTTTTGTAGGTAGGTAGGTAATGCCTCCGAGTTTGGACTTTAAGGTTTAAGTACCCTGGGAGAATGTGTCTGTTAGGTGTCCCATGTCAAAATCATGTTTAGAAGCTTAGTTATGGCTTAGGTAAGGCTTTGAGAGCAGTTGGCGTGTGAGCTGAAACTTGCAGTAGGTTTCCAAGTTTGAAAATGAACCAGGTTTGCTTAGATCTTTGAATTACTAGAGCTCCATCCTGCAAAGAGAAGCTGTAACAGTAGCTCTCAGTTTCCCACAGTATCTATCATACACACATTGGGGGGGATGAGTCTAGAGTCTGTAGGGAGGGGTGTTCACCAGCATTCCAGCTGGGCAAATGACTTAGCCATTTTTTGACTGCTAGGGCAAATGTCATTCAGTCCTTGAACCTAAGGCTTGGTTTGAATGAGTTTGAGGTCACAGATGAATGTTTCACATAGCTCTGGTCTTGTTCATTTTGAGCACTGAAGTACCATTTTACTGTGTCTAATTCTGAGTGCAAGTCTTTGAAAATTCTTCAGAAAATATTTGTTTTGAAGTCAGTAGCAATTGCTTAACAGTGCAGGAGTAATAATAAGGTACCTTTTAACCTTTTTAAACAGCTACTTTTACACATCTCTTCTGTACTTCTTGTGACATTAACACTGGGAAACCTGGGTGTGAAAACTTGTCACAACTTCTTTGAGCTAATTCTACCTGCACCATTGCAATTATTAAATTGTTGCATCTTTTATATCCTACATGTTGTCATATTTAGGGACACCTGAAGGGAGAAAAACCACATTTATGTTAACTTTTTATTTTTGAACGTGGGTCTGATCTCAAGAAACAGCAAGAAGAGGAATGCCTTCAAGGGAAGAGTCCAGCACTCAAAGGGCATGATTACCCATTGTTCCGCACTTGGTGCAATCATGTACACTGGTGCAGAATGTGAATAAAATAATACCATTCTAAAAGAGTAATGCTTTGCACCCTTACAGTGTTGATGTAAATGCCTACACAAGGGGCAGCCTTATAGAAAATTGGACCTGTCCCAAGCAGTCTTCAAGGCAAAGAAAATTAATCTTAAGGTTACTTTTTCCCCAAAATTAATATTTTTTCAGAAAGAAAGGCGTTCTGAAGATTTGCATGTATTTTTATTCCCCCCCCCCCCCCCGCCCCGCAGATAAGGCTAGCTTCTGATGTGCTTGAACCTCAGCTGCCCAGGTCAAGCTGAGTCAGAAGTTTCCTGAATTTCAGAAGGGGAAGCTAAAGTATTTTGTATGTGGCTTTCCAGGCTGCAATGGAAGGTGTGGCAGAAATGAAAACATTTTATTGGGATGTCTCCTCAGTTCAGCTTCTGGTCATACCAGGAGATATATTCATTTATGTGTATATAGTAGTACCTAAAAGACCCAGCTGACATCAAGGTCCTTTTGTGCCAGCACCTAATAAACATAGGCTATATCCACACTTAAATTGATTTAACTTACATTGATTTAACAAAATTAGTATAAAAATCATTAAATCTATTTAAGTTAAATCGATTTAATAGGTCCACACCAAAAAAACCCAAATCGAAATAGCATGTCCAGACACAGGACTTGCTATTTTGATTCAGGAGAGGGGCACCATTTCATTTCGAAATAAGGGAACGTCATGTGGGCCTACCATTTTTTCAATCGAAATAACCAGCATTATTTTGATTTAAACAGTGTGTGTGGACATACCCATAGACCTTATCCTGGAGAACTGACAATCTAGAATCAGATAGGCAAAACTAGAGAGTAGTCTTGCTGTTTACAGATAGGAAACTGGGGCATTAAGGCCTGTATTTTTATGATATGTAAGCATTGCGATGCTCTGTGTTGCTGTGCTTCAGTTTAGGAGCCTATGTGTGATTTTTCAAAAGGAGTTTAGGCAGGTAGCAGCCAATGTCCTATTGACAGTTTGTGTGATTTCAACTCATGAATTATAAGATGTGGGTTCCTAAATCAGTTAGGTGTTGTGACGCTGAGCACAGCTTCTTCTATATACCTTTGAAAATCTGGGCCTACTTGATTCTCTCAGTAATTTTGGTCATTGCCCATGGGTGAACACAGGCAGCCTGAGCAGTAAGCTTGTGCTAAACCACGAGACCCTCCTTTTACTCTGCTGATTTGCTTCGCTTCTTTTCCAAATATTTCAGTCAGGCCAGGATTTCAGGATGGAATTTTCAAACGTGCCAGCGGGAATGTCGCAGGGTGCTACAGGCCAGGCTGGATTAACCCCTGCTACCGAATCTTAGTCAAAGGGAAGTGGGGGCCAGTTTAGTAGTCTAGCTGACAAACTGGGACTAAGAAGAAGCAGGAAGATTTATAAAAGCTCTCCAAAGTAGCTTGAGGAGGGGAAGGTGCAGAAAGGAAAGGCAGAGTTTCTCATTGAAGAAGGTTGAAATCTGTAAGTCCTCTATGACTGTGTGGAACAAGCGAGTATCAGAGCTGGTAAGCCATGCATTATAAATGAAGGACATTGGTGAAGCATAATGGTGTGGTCTGGACATGGTCTATGGGGAGTGAGGGCTTGAGCACCAGGGTACCAGAGCAAAATTGCTACAGGGAGTTAAGTGCATGAGCCTCACTGAACGTCTGTGGGGCTTTGATACCTCTGTCCCTCATACACTGCTGAAAAATTGTACCCTTAGTTCACAGGAAATCTAATCCTTAGTTCCCCCACACCAGACTCTTCGTATTAATAAGCTCAGTGGCAGTTTGATGCTGTAAAGGTGCAATGGAATGATCAGAGAGCCTCAGAAAACTTTGGGTGCTGCAGCCAAGAAAACAGAGATTGTGACTGGTGGAGAAAAGCCAAGTTTTACCAGCTGAAAGAGTAATAAAACCAAGTCTCCGATGTCTGAAAGCTTAGTACTGCATGATGTTATCCTGAGGCTTTGCAATTGAAGGAGATAAGAAAACAACCACTGGTTTAAAAACAAAACAAAAGAACTCTTACTGATTTTATTGGATTTTGCTGACATCGTTTAACAGCATCGTCCGTTCCTTAACATCTTGTCCGCAGTTTCCCCTTGAGGGATGGCAATGCATTTTGCATGAATTTTAGTGCCAGAAAAGATGGTAATGCACACACACACGCAATCTGTCTTATAGACCAATATATTTAATGTGCACTCTTAGAAAGTATTTGATGCACACAGTAATCAGCGCTAATTTGCCCCCAAAGTTCCGGATTAAATTCAACAATGTCTACTCTGAGAAGTAGGTGTTTATTTTTAGCCTGCATTGTGGCAGAGCACTTGTATGTGAGTAGATAACATTACATACATGCTTTCCATGAGGTCAGCCATTTATTTTCATCAACTCATGGATGCTATTTTCTTTGGGCTGACACGGTTGGCAAACAATCAGTTCATTGTTCTTGTTCTTTGCATGAAAATTAGAAATCGTTACTTAATAAAGTGATAGCAACCACCATCTGCCCTGGGGAAGAAATGTACAGATCTTTATCTTGGAAACTTTGCTGTGAAAGATTGTACCTATAAAGATTTAACTTTTTGTTTATCCTTTTGCTTCCCTCCCTTGAATTGTAGATTGTAGTCTTCCCTCCACCCCCTAGCTAGAGCTGATCGACAATACAGGTGTTTTACAATTTCTCCTCTTACATAAGGAACTCAGTGTTATTCAATGGCATTCATCTGTTTTATAGATTTATGGGCTTTTGTATTACAGACCCCAGCTAAATTCACAGCCCCATTGTAGGTTCTGTACCTACGTAGGCATTACCAAAGACCCAGCCTGCAGATCATATAATCAAAATAGAGAAGATCTTGTTGTAGCTGGAGAATTGAAGCACAGAAGGATTCCATGATTTGGCATGGGGTGTTTGTGTGGCAGAACCAAGAATTGAACTCAGATCTGTCACATGAGGAATATTCATATGGCAGCCATGTCCCCATTAAACACGGCCATTTAATTTGTTTTACAGTCCTTGTCCACAGGTTGATTGAAGGCCTCATAGTATGACATCACTGAGGCATTGCTTGACATGGAGTTGTATCCTGCTGAGTCTGCTGACATCAAAATATTCCAGGGAAATGAGTGCCATGTTTGTTCATAGGTTTCAGTCTAGATCAAGTTAATAGTGTGGTCAAGAAGACATAACTGAAATCTCAGAGACTTACCTCAAAGGGTTCTGCAATTTTCAGGGAGTTGACTTGAAGCAACCTGGAAATTAAACTTGAGAATTAATTCTGCCTTTTAATAGCAGTGTGACATTAGCTGCATATGTGTGAATGCTGTTCTGATATGGGTGTACCTTTATTCCTGTGTTGGGGTTTAGTACCAGGATGTGACATTTATGGTGAATGAGCATAGCCTAGGTTATACTATAGTAGCATAAAGAGGTTCCTAGTGAACTTCATCTTTTGATATATGAATTCTCAGCCTGGGTGTGCAGGTCAGTGGAAATCTGAACTTACCCTTCACCCAGCACTCTGTGAAGTTCACAAATCACAACCCTCCCCCATGTTTGTAGATAGGGAAACTAAGGTACAGAGAAGTGCAAGCTTAAACTAGAGGGAGAGACTGGATTAGAACCTAGGTCCATTGGAGTGACATTCCTACATGACCTCTTTTTCTGCTTTAGCTTGCTGAGTACCACTAGCAAGTTCTGCCTGACACATGTTGGATGCCTATGTCATTGTTTTGCTTCAGGTCGTGAACATATGGACAGAGGTTTGGGTGTGTTTTCTCTTCTAAATTTTGTGTCCAGTTGCCTGAAGCTCTTTGGGTCTGTATTTTGCACATCTTTCTACCTGTGATGTCCAGGTATTTCCTTTACACTCATTCAGTTTAAAACTACTCCCCCCTTCCCCATCTGCTACTTCTCTATTGTAGCAGGTGAGGTGTTTATAGATTTATTTATAGATTTATAGATCTGATCTGTCACCAGTTTAAATCAGAAAACACTGCAGTGAAGTCCTGTTAGTGTAAACTGCTTCCAGAGAGGATGTATTGCGTGCATTAAAGCAGACTCTGATATTTCAAGAACATTTTCAAAGCATCTTCTTTTCGAGTGTTTGTCTCACTGTGTATATGGTATTTAGAGATGTTCTTGGACTTTTATAGACAGTATTAAGATTTTTCTTTTTAATGAAGTGTGTGTGTGGGGGGGGTGGATTTACCAGCTGCTTTTACGGTAGGTGGATTAATTGTATACATCTGCTGTTTGAGCTGGATTGTATAAATGCCATCAGGATAGAAGTCAAAGGTGTAGGACACACACCAAGGGAGTTCAGTTCTGGGATGAAGCCAAGCAGCTTGTGTCCTGTGGAGGCATACAGCATGATGTTTCGGTCATGGATGGAAATAAGATTTGTACATGGGGATAAAGATGAAGAAAGAGGGAGGACACAGGATTTTGTGGTGATTGAATCAGCTCAGTTTTCAAGTCCGCTGTCCTGCAGAAGGATTGTAACCATGTTCTATTGTGCAATGGGACACAGGTCTGGGGAAGGCCCAGTAAGAAAAGCACCAGGTAAATGGAGACACAGGTTTCTTTCACCCAAAGAACAGAGTAGCTCATATGCAGTTCATGTAGGAGACATTCATCAAAAGCCCTATGCTGTTTCATCAGGTCTGTTGTTTATCTGGTTTATTTAGTAGCTCAGCACACAAACTATACTGCAGTACCGTGCACTGGGCAGGGTTCTAAAAAGTCAGGTACTGGAAATAAGATACTTTAGCAATAAACTTCCCAGAATGAAAGATGCCTACAAAGCTTTCTAATCCAAAAGTGATTTTCTTTTGGCACCCTAATTGTGATCCAACTCCTTAGCCTATTAGCCTTCATTTGGCTGTTTTAAATGAATGAATAAAGATGAATCCATGTCCTTGGTTCCTGTTCAGACCCGTCTCTAAAAGCAATGCGGGAGGGAACAAATGAGCTTCATTCATTCAAATTACATCTTTCTTCTGAAACCGTATAAGTATGTATTATTTATCTGCTATTGTATTTATTTATGTATTGTATTTATCTCCATTCCTGCTAAGAAGTAATGGAATTTGTATGGAGTGGGAAATTTGGCAGCCCTGCCTTTACTTGAACAAGCAATAGTAAGGACACATAGATGTCCTAAGTTTAGCAAAAAAGCTCAAGGAAATAAAGGAGGGGAAAGTGAAAACACGGGTTTCAGTTAATCCATTGAAGTTTATTGCTGTGAGTGGAGTTTCTGTGCTTTTGTGCCTGATGGTTTTTGAGAAGATTAATCCTCCAAGTGATGATTTGTGTGCCATGCAGATTCTGAGATCTGACTAGTGCATTCACTCTGCTTCCACGTAGACCAAGGGCTTTGGGAGGGGAGCTCTGTAGGGCTCTGGTAAGAGAGAAGAGATCTTGTAAGGACCCTTTTCCCCTCACCCCCTTCCTACTCAATTTCAACACCTAGCTGTTTTGGATTTTTCTGACATCCTACATGCTGACGTGTTTGCATTCAGATAATTTATAAAGAGTTCCAGGATGCAAACTTTGATTCAGCTCTAGATTGGATGTGTGGTTATGGTTCAGGACTATCTGTGTCTTTCTTTTGTGATTCACTCGCAATCAATTTTTCCCACACCAGCCCAGGTGCTCAGTGACCTTAAAATAAGGGACTTTGCTGACTCTTCTGATGGATACATGAGCACATGAGAGAGCTGGAAAGTGTGATTGAAAGGCTAATAAAAATGGTGATTAAATTGTATCTTGTGATGTAGGGTCCAATCATGCAAAACACAACAGAGCCAATGGGGCTACTCGGGGCAGTAAAGCACTCTGCTTAGTAGCGATTGCAGGCACTGGGCTCTTGACTGGAAGAGAGTTTAATTTTTCTTCAATTGATCTATTTTTTTCCTGCATCCCAATTTACATACCTCCTGCTGCTCAAAAGATTTGGAGTTAAAGATGAGGATCAGTTTATTTCAAAGTTCTGGGACCAA
Organism: Podocnemis expansa; assembly: GCA_007922195.1. Classification (NCBI taxonomy): domain Eukaryota; kingdom Metazoa; phylum Chordata; order Testudines; family Podocnemididae; genus Podocnemis; species Podocnemis expansa. Next base: position 53,137,335 of record ML681963.1, on the reverse strand, counting down.
CAGAATGTACTTGACTTCATGCTGCTTCTGTATATAATATGGATGGTGTGTGTGTGTGTGTGTGTGTGTGTGTGTGTGTGTGTGTGTGTGTGTGTGTGTGTGTGTGTGTGTGTGTGTGTGTGTGTGTGTGTGTGAAAATGCCTGTGATGTTCTTTGTATCGAAAATACAAGATATAGCCAATGAACCTGAAATGCTGAAGGAAAGGTTTGGAAAGAACACAAACAATTTATTTACACCTAAACTGTAACACTAACCCTGGCAGAGGGGTGGGTCTTGACCTACATTGTTTTAGGAATAGCCCAGGAGGCATTATGACACAAACTTCTTTCTAAGTCACAGCTGTTCCCCTCCTAGGGACTTACGCTGCACCATTAAGTGCATAGGAGTTTTGCCATTGGCTTTAATGAGCATAGGATCAAGCTCTTTCTTTTGGGATAAGAAAATTACCGCAGTCTGTCTGTCTTTTGGTCAGTCTGTGTATTCCTTGGGAATATCCCTTCTTACCAAACTCATTCTTTCAGTCTTGATGCTTCTTATGACTCATCCACAATCAAGAAGAGCTGAAGAACATAGAGCAAATTCTTTTTTTAAATAGACTGAGACTAATGTGTTTTCCAATCTCATATTGATTTGTAACGGGATTTTATTTTATGCAAATCATGCCTCCAGCTAATGGAACCAGCAGCCTTCACTGGTCTTACATACTCCATAAGGAATATGGGAAAGAGCCTATCAAAATGATAGAGGGATGGGTCCCAGAGTAGTCCCACAGATCTCTAGAAGAAGGAAAACAGTTGTCCCACAAACTGTGCCAATAATCCAATGTGATGGGTGCTCTCTAAAACACAACGGACAAAAATAGATGGAGGCCCCAGACTCTGTGAAGGTAGCTTCTCAGTCATTGTGTTGCTTTTTTTTTTTTTTTTCCTGTGGCATAAGTTGTCTCTGAGGAACCTTCATGCTCATTAAGGTTTCCTGTAATCATTGATCACTCTATTAGCCAGTTCCTCCTACATAACCTCTCATCCTGTAAAACTAGACCAGCTTTGTAGAAATGTACAGTAGGAGGAAAATGAGTTTTTGAGCTTGCCTGCGATTCTGCAGCAAAGCTGTGTGTAATCATGCCTGTGGTATTTTTCACTAAAAGATATTCCTGCTTCTCTGGCTGCTTTGCTCTTTTCTCAAGTGCATGTTTCCATGCCCTAATTAGCCATTAACCTGATAATGTGTTTGAGCAGCACAATAGGAGTTAGAGAAATTGAAAGAGGTCAGGAGTTGAAGGGGCAGGTGGCTTTAGGAATGTAGGGTTCACCGTTTGGGATCAAAGTGTTAGGTCTGCAGACTCAAGGCTGTCTAGGATGACTACATAAAGGTGCTCCCTTCTCAGGTAGGGGGGCAAGCCAGTGGTGCTGGCCTCTCCTGCTGCAGTGACAGGTAGCACCATACCATAGAATCCCAGGTAGGCTTGCCTCTTGATGTCTGGCCTCTGTTTCTCTTGGAGTCTGCGAGGCGAGGTGGGCAGAAGTGTGGGTAAGGCCAGCAAGGCTCTTGCCCCTTCAAACACCTTGAGCATTGACAGGGTTGTTAAGCTGACACCCTTACATTGCCCGGTGTCAGAAGTGGTACCCTCACTGGCAATGCCAGGGGCCCGTGCTCTGCTGTGGGGCACAACTGTTGTTTGTTTGGTACTTCCTATGTGGTTGGCATAGTGGAGCGACCTTGATTAGTCAAAAGCTTTTTCCTTGTGGTCAGTGCTGATGTTGATCAGTACCAGAGAGGTGCCGTTGCCTTTTGGGTACTCTGTACTGATTGAGCCTGGCACTAAACCTGACCTTGCTTGGTCAGATGCCAGTCTTACCTCTGCATCCATCAATAACACCTTTGGCCGGATGTCTTTCTTGTTCCACATCCTTGGTTTAAAGGACTTGCAGAGCTAGCATTTGTTAGTCCTTTGAACTTCCTTCAGGCCCTTGGGGGTAGGGGGTTGGTGTGTGGGGAGGCCTTCGCACATGCAGCACAGGACTGGAAGCCTAGGACCGAGGTACAGCTTTCAAGGGAGAAAGTCTTCTACAGGGATTTAACAATCCTAACAACTGCTCTAATTACTACTAAATTCACTAACTACTCTACTGAACAGTGCAATAACAGACAAACAAAAAACAAGGAGTCCTGTGGCACTTAAAGAATAACAAATTTATTTATTGCATCAACTTCTGTGGGAGAAAATCCCACTTCATCACACGCTTTGAAGATGGCGAAACTTACAGAATGGGAGGAAGAAAATGCAGGGAAGTGCAAGTCATGGGAACAAGACACTATAACAGCAAATCAAAACAGTTATAAAGATTTAAATACTGGGAAGCAGCATACAGAGACAGATGAGGTTTAAATCACCTGTTGTAATGAGAGAAAAATCCAATGTCCCTGTAAAGTCCTGAAGCAATGCAATCAAATTTGCAGATAACTTTCATCTCAGTAGCTTCTCTTAAAGCTCATGCAATAAATAAATTTGTTAGTCTTTAAATGCCACAGGACTCCTTGTTTGTTTTATTGAACTAGACAAACACAGCTGCCCCTTTATTTAATTCCAAACAACAGAGGCACTTGGTGTTATACAAGGAGGGGAAAGCAGCTCCAGTGACCTGTCACGGGGGAAAGAATGAACTGAGGGGGCGTAGGGTTGGCAGCACCTCAAATACCATGGCATGTATGTGTGAGTCCAGGGTGTACTGGGGTTGGCTTTACAGCTAAGGGCAAAAAGTTTTCTGGTGACTGTGAATGGAGGTGTGTGGGAGGTGTGTTCATAATTGGGAATGAACATGAGTAACACATCTTGAAGAACCACAGTTTTTTACTAGTAAGTAATTTCTCTTTTTTTCTTGGCTCAATTGTCCCTTGCTCTGCACCTTGTGCAGTCATTTACTTCAGTATAAAGTGTGTTCTTCTTTCTCTTGTAGTAGTGTTGTACATCCTCATTGCATTGACTGCACTGGTTTTCACAGCCCTGCTTCGTGAGGGGTTAGTAAGAGACAGACAGCTGGACACTGGAAGTGGAAGAGTGATCTTGTGATTAGGCCAATTGACGGGGACTCAAGATTTGTATTTAGTTTCTGGCTCTGGTGTAAACTTCCTTTGTGACCTTGGCTAAGTCATATGATCTCCCTGGGTTTTGATTGTTCCCATCTGTAAAATGGAGGTAACACTGATCTGTTTCAGGTTGGGGATAGAGGAGTTGAGGGTGAGTTTGTTCATGTTTGTGATGTGCTTTGAGATCCTGAGATGGAACACATTGGCAAAGGTGCCAACCTACATTAAAATAGTTAATTCACTTCTGGGCTCATGCTTTAGTGCAAAAAGCAGGACTTTAATGAACTAATATAGTACACACAATGGACTGCTAATCCCAACAGCAGTATAAAATAGAATTGGCATGGGTGGATTACTGCACAGGTCTATGGGACCCAGGCCCAGGGACCCATACATCATGGGGGGGGGCCCTCTGCCCTCATCATTTATTCCTGTGAATTATCAGTAAGGACCCCAGCAGCTGCTCAGCTCACCTGGCACCAGTGGTGTGCCACCAGCTGACGCGCCGTAATCTGTGTATTTTAGTCCTCTCTATCCTAGATTCTGACTGCACTGCTTGGTGGGAAAGGGAATCTGCCCAGCTGGCCACCAGTTGGACTTGAGCTATGGCTGAGGCCGTGCATAGAGAATCTACAACTCCCAGAGTGAGCCTTTACACCCTTCCAGAAACCCATGCATGCCAGGTGCAACTGTGGATTTACGGGGCTGGTGGCTCAGCTCAGAAGTGAAGTGGGAGCTAGGACATTTGTGTCCAGGGCCTCGGATTTCCTGAATCCACCTCTCAAACGGGTTTTGATCTGGAAACTGCAACCTTGTAAATGGGCACCAGCTCAGCATGTATGTCTCTCATAATGGGAAAACAAACAAGAAGTCTTGTGGCACTTTTAAAGACCAACAAATTTTATTTATCGCATGGGATTTTCTCCCATGAAAGCTCATGTGATAAATAAATTTGTTTGGCTTTAAAAGTGCCACAGGACTCCTTGTTTGTTTTGCTGAACTAGACTGACAGGGCTAACCCTCTGGAACATCTCATAATGGGAATATCCCCATTCTGAGACCCTGACACAGAAAGGAATGCAGTCCACTGCACTTTTACAACACAGAGCATACCCAACAAACAGCTATCATGTATCACCAGAGGGGGCATATTTATGGTACAGCAAGTTGCTTATTTTCTGATAGTCATGTTTCCCTTTTCAGTGCAATATCAGTTCCTAAACTTCACTTAGCTGTAGATCAGCATTGCCAACACTGCATATATCCTGGCTTTGTGAAGGTCATGCTCTAACTAACACAGACCCTTTGAAGCCATCTATTCTGCAAAGCAGACTGACGTTTGTTAGCTATGCTTATGAGGACATTAAAGTGCAGTTGCAGTTGAGAGAATGATTAAAAAATATTTATTGTTTCTCAGTGGCTCCCAGCTCAGTGGCTCTGTTTACACATCAAAAGATGAATTATTTAACTACCAGTGCTCTGCTTGACCTGGTATCTGGAAACCAAGCTAAACTAAGCTCTTTCTCCTGTTTGTGATGAAAGAACCAATGATGAAGATGTAACAATAGAAATGTTGTTAATAATTCTAATGAGTGAGGTAGAGTGGAATCTGCTTTGCTTTCTCTTTGCTGGGCTAAGGAGTATGCATTGCCTTAGTGACATTTCTAGTCATTTTAGTGGGTACAGTCAGGCTTCAAAAGCAGAAAGTATTCATAGATAATAAGGCCAGAAAGGCCATTGTGGTAATCTAGTCTGACCTCCTGCATAATACAGTCCAAAGGATAATTCACGTCAGAACTAATGTGTGTATGTGTTTTTTGGAAAGGATTTTAAGACTATGAAGGGATCCTGACTGCTGCAGAAATTCTGACAATGCATTATGTTCAGAGACTAAAAAAGTCTGTTTTCCTTACTCTTGGGTCAGTTATGACTTTGTTCTAGAGCCCCACCTGTGGGACAGTACATAACTCTGTTGGGCAAGGAGTGTCATGGTGACTCCAGTTCCTACTCCCCCATGCCCATCTTGCACAGGAACAGCTGGGCTCATTGCACTAGTAGTGTAGTAGAGCCACCCCCCTCACTTTTCTGTCAGCTCCCTGCTTCCATATCTGGGGGGAGATGAGACATAGCAGTGCTGTGGGTAGAAGTAAACAGAGCAGGGCTTTAAAGAAGCACCTTCTGGCCTTCTGTATCCCTACACGGTTGCTCAGAATGGGCCATGAAATAGTCTTTGCAGTTCATTAGATACTTCATCACTAGCATCAACCACTTTGTGGGCATTTAAACTCACTCCAGAAGCTTAATTATACATGAGTGAATTCTCAGCAAGTACAATGGTCGAGCTCTTTTCTTTGGCTTACATAGAAATCTGTTGCTGTAAGTAGATTCACTGAAATTACAACATCTTATTCAACTGTGTGTGCTGTAAATTTGGCCATTATTTCTCAGTAGGCATTTTTGATTCAGACTGCACTAGTACAGGCAGGTGACTAGCTTGAATAAACTAAGGACCATCATGAACTTTCATATGGAACTCAATTTAAATGGGAAGCCTTTAGATGTGGAAAAGAATCTGACCATTCTTTGGAAAATCCAGGTTGTGGATGAAAGCACACATGCTGAGAGATCCCAAAGTAGGTTTCCTTTTATTCAGGGGTTAAAGTATACTGGAATGCCATTCCAGGGCTCACCATTTTTAGGGACCAGCATTCCAGGGCTCCTAAAAATAGAAAAAGGAGCTGGAATGCTGCATTCCAGGGCCCACTATTTTAGGGGGGGGCACTGTTCTGGGGCTCCTAAAAATAGAAGATTGAGCCAGCACATTCCCATAGGGCAGTTATTGCTAGGAGAAGAAGGAAGGTGTACCTGCTGTGCTATGAAGTGCTGGCTGGCCTCCCTGTGCATGCACAGGCTGCACGTGAGGTAGAAGCCTCAGAGCATGGCCTGGAGGGGAAGTAAGGGGCAGTTGTCCCCTGCCCCAGCCCTCAGGAGCCTATGCGCTGCTGGAAGTGCACGAGTATGGCATGGGGTCTGGCCTTCTCTTGGGTGACTTAGCGTGGGGGAGGGAGGTAGGGTGGGAAGGAGGGGTTGGGATGGTGGGCTGGAGAGGTGTGGAGGGGTTGGGGGATTGAAAGGGGTAGGAGGTGGGGGGTAGGAGGTTAAGAGGGTCAGAGTGGGGACATGGGGGAGCAGGGGATGGGGAAAGAGGGGTCTGATGGGGCCAGTAGCTGGGGTGGAAGACAGTAGCTGGGGTGGGGGTGCAGGCATTTTGGGGGCAGCAGCTGGGGTGCGTGAAGGGGGCCTGGAGATGCACAAAGAGGCCCTGGAAATTTAGAAGGGGTTCAGGGGCCCGCCAAATTATACTTTAATCCCTGCTCTTATTTCTGATTCAAGTGGAAGCCTGTAGCACTGAGAACCTCATGAGAGTATTAATTCTCAAGGGAAATTCCAGCCAAATTTATCATAACTTCAGTAAATGTCTGAATAGTGTTTTGGATGTTGAAAGCGTTATGTAAATATGAGGGTTTTTTGTTGTTGTTGTTGGTTTAAACTTTCAGTAGGCATCCACATATTGTAGTACTCATTCAGTTTGACCTGAGTCTCTGAATCTTTTGTAGTGTTAATAAGGTTCCCACAGCTCAAATTTCAATGGACCAAATCCTGCAGCCTTTATTCAGGCAAAACTCCCGTTGACTTTATTAAGGGTTTATCCCATGACATTTGTGGTCCCTTATTGACACTATGGACAACTGAACTGTGAGCTAACTGTGGCATTTAAGCTTTCATTTCCATTCTATACATGTGGTCTATTTTTCATTTGTACCAAATAAATGCCAAGACAACTGTGCAAGGGGAAACTTAGTAGTCTAATGATGATGATAAAACATTGGGTGAGATTGGCAGTTGATGTAAATCAATATATCTCTTGATTTCCATGGAGCACTGCTGCTTCATACCAGCTGTGGATATGATACTTTGCGACACCCTATTACAAAAGTCTCTATGAAAATGTTTGTTTTATTAAAACACAAAACAATATCCTTATTTGTTTAACAACAAAAAAGGTGTTAATAAGATTTGTTCACTCAAGGTGGTGAATCTGTGGATGTGCCATACTGTGCATTAAGAACCCTTAAATTCCCTGATCCTGCTCAAGGCTCCTTAATGCTAGGAATGTGCAAAGGGAAAGAGGTTACCTTCCTCTGATTCCTGCATTCCCAGCTGGTAGTTTGGATGCAGCAACCAGTGGGTGAAGTACTATTTCTGTGTTATGCTATAGGCCAAAGTTAATAATCATAATGGTACATAGGCTCATTCTTCTCTGACTAACACTGGTTTTATGCTAGAGTAGCTTCTTTGATGTGAGCAGAATTGCTTTTGGTTTACACAGGTAAGTAGAGAATTGGATCCTATGAGTGTGACTCATGAACAGAATTATTCCTAATTTACACAAATATAAGTGAGCTGAGAATCAGGTCTTATGATATTTCTTAAGTCATTGGCCATTGTCAGAGGCAGGACTCTTGTGTTTGGTGGAACACTATGGTGGAAACTAGTACAGCCAACTCTTTGTGCCTTCAACCAAGGTTAGGAGGCTTGAGATGGCTAAATTAACACATAACCATTTTAGGTGCAGTTTATCAAATGCTGACACTCTGACCCATCAAAATCTGAAGCTTGGAAATCTTCAAGTATTAAAAAGATACAAATCAGCTCTTTATATATTTTAGTCTTTTGCTTTAACTGTGCTGTCAAAAGTTTTCTGCAGCATAATGTTAATAATTGAAAAGATACTTTATAGGGCTTTCTTCCACCTTTTATGGGGTGCATTTAACTTTCATGAAGCAAATTATGGTCCTGAATCCCTTTCAGGTTGTCAGTGGGTGAGGGAGAGGAGAAATAGCTCCCCTAATCCTTCATGTGCTGTAATTGAGTCCAGGAGTTGCTTTGTGCTTTAAGAATGGGGAGGTTTAACACACAAGGGGCAACTCTAGTTCTCTCTCCCACTGCTCTGATCTTTAGCTGACTTAAGCCACAGCCCGCTGTGCTGCCTCTGAATCTGCTTAATAGCTCAGTTGTTTGGACATGATTAAAAATATCATGAATGAAGGAAAGTAATAATAAGATGAACAGCATGTGAAAGATTCTTATTCTAAAAATATCTGCTTTGAGGTGGTGAAATCTCTGGTGACAGTTGCAGGAAGACCATTGCAAGTGTGTGTGTGTGTGTGGTTTTTTTTTTTGCAAGTCCTGGAGTATTGTTGCCGTAGACAGAGCTTAGTGTCATGTCCCTGAATTGTTCATTTCACCAGGACACATTTTTTTTCCACTATTAGGCAATTTTTTGCAGGGGAGAGCGGGGATGCTTTCTGGTGTTACCTTGTCTTTGCTCAGTCCTTAATTCTGATGAACAAGGGATCGCTTATTGAAATGCACAGTGGATACACTTAGAACAAGTTCTATTGTAATGGATATGGGCATTCAGAGTTATATTCTGAACTTGGGTGGTTTTTAAAGATTTAGCTGTGCACACTAAGAAAGGCTAATCAGATCTCATGCTTTCGGGCATAAACTGATCACCAGAAGTGTCAGGAAGGATTCCTTTTTGCCTTTCCCTGATTCTGGTAGGTATCAAATTCTTTCCCTAAAGGGCCAATTTTATCTCCTTCTGGCTGCTTCTCTGTCAGAAACCAGCAAAGTTTGGAGAAAAAGAATTTGAGTGATTGCTTTTTCTTGTAACGCAGAGTAGTCACCTCTGCCCAGAAGGGTTTATTCAAATTAGGGGTGGAGCTGTTGTGTCCTGTATGTTGATGTTGCCTGCACACAGCTGTGATTATGAAGTCTGGCAGTTTTTCTTCATAATGAGACAGGAACAGGAGAGATTTGGGCTACTTTGTTTTGGTTGTCTGAAACTGTTTTCTTTCTTGTAAATTGATTGCGTGCTTATAATCTACTTGTATTTATGCTCATATTTAGCACTTCTGTAGACCCTTGGATCTCAGTCCACTTCACAAGTGGTTCAACTTGCCCATGTTTCACAAATGGGGAAACTGAGGCAAAGAGATGTGGAGCTGTGTTACAAGTCAGTGGCAGAGTGGGAACAGAATCTAGGATTGCTGGTTAAGTTCTGAACTCTTCTGAAGGTTCATCCTTTCTCACTTTAGAATGACTCGACATAGGAGTTGCATTACAAACATTCAAAATCGTCAACTAGTGTTGAGATGTTACCATAAATTTGGTGACTTTAATGGAGCTGTGCTGATTAACATTGGATGCAGGTCTGTCCCTTGTTCCATAAGGAGCTACTGGTCAGTTTTGAGACCTCCAGCTCTCCTCTTCCAGATTTAGCTTCATTCCTTTCTCTTCCATGCATATGCATTCCTTCTTAATGTCCTTTAGGCAAAACTTCATGTTCTGTTTCCATGGCAACATTTAGCAAATAGCCTTCTTTCTTTTTAGAATGTGTGTATGGATTTTTCTTCCATTTCCCCTCTTTTTGTAGCAATTCCAGGCGCCATTAACTTTTGCATTGCAGTACTTGGGATACCATGCCTTTCTAGAGTGACTTCAGTGTAACCAAGAGCAGAATCTGTCCCTCTCCTTTGAAGGTTTCATAACATTACAGTTTGGTTATACAGACTCTTCTATCTGGGATCTCAAAGCACTTGAGTTTGAATTACTGAAGCTTCACAACCTCTCCCCCACACTGCTGTAGACAAGTATTTTTAAGCGAGGTAGGTGGGTAAGTATCTTCATTTTCCACATGGGTAACCAGAGGAAGGTCTTGCACATGGTCACTCACAACAGTGACTCAGCGTAAATATCCTCTATTTTAGCCAATAGGCAACACTTCCAGGATAGGTGAAATACTGCAGGTATGCTGGTAATTTACTATTATTTTTGAACTACAATACCACTGAGATCATCATTCATGAACTAGTACTGTGCTAGATCTGTACAGACAGACAACAAAGACAGACCCTGCCCCCAGCGCTTACGGTTTACAATAGCACCTAGAGGCCCCACCCAAGATCAGGCTGTTGTTGTGCCAGGAGCTGTACATTCACATTGCAAGTAATAGCTGCTGACCTGAAAAGCTTAAAAAATTAAATAGACAAGACAAACACCAGGGGGAGAGAGGGGAGGAGGAAAGAGGTTCAAAGAGGGGAAGTGACTTTGCCCAAAGTCCCCCTATGGCAGTTGTTGTCAGACTTAGGGTTGGGACTCAATACTGGGTCGCAGACCTTCAGGCACTTGGTCACAGCACCCCCTGCTGCCACTACCAAAAGACTGCACTGCGTTGCTTAAAGATGTAAAAGCTGGGTTGTGGGCATAAGTGATTTTTTTTTCCAACTGGGTTCTGAGGAAAAAAGTTTCAAAACCACTGCCCTATGGCAAAGCAAGGGAATAGAACGCACTTCTCCTTTCTCTCAGGCCTGTTGACAGGCCTGCACTGTTTCTCACAGTGGTGGTATAATTAGTCAAAGGCAAGATTACTCTAACACAGGAACATGTAGGCCTGGGGTATATTGCTGTCGGCACCCCATGCTGTCCTCATAAGGTTTTAGCTGTTGCCAAAAAGCATTCTTGATATACACAACTACCCCTTTGGAACTTGGCAACAAGCTTTCATGGTGTTTGTGTGTATCTGTTGGGTCATGTGAGCATCTTTTGGTTTCTGGGTGGCAATTTGACTGAATACTGTTGTTTTGTGTCAATATTATTTAAAAAAAAAAAGCCATAAAGAATGAAGAGTAATGCAGCAGTTCCAAGGTCATGCCACTGAAAAACAAAACAAAATCTTATACCATACCATTACCTCTCCCATAGATTTTCTTTCTGGCTATGTAATGCAGACTGTATGTTTTCCATGGTTATGTACCCCACCCACTAACAAAAAGTGGCACTGTGAGAAATTCTAACCAAATTGACTGGCAATTTTCAAACAGGCCTCTCAAATCCTAGAGGTACAATTAAAGCAGAGGTCTCAAACTCAAATCACCACGAGGGCCGTATGAGGACTAGTACAAAGCCACATGAGGACTAATACGTTAGCCTGAAGGCCGCGCCACTGAAATCTTTTCATACAATGATATTGCAAATATTGGTAACAATAGTGTTGTTGCGGGCTGCAGGAAATAGCTTTAGCAGGCCACATGCAGCCCAAGGGCCAAGTGTTTGAGACCTCTGAATTAGAGGCTCACTGAAAACATGTCTTAAAGGATGAGGAGGATGATCATAAAAAGGATTGTATTTCATGTTACGTTAAAATATATTTCTTTGCAAGCTTCTGTATGGAAGTAACCCCTTTAAACACTTTTGCATCTACAGGCACAAAGCATCTTCTTAATTTTCCATCTAGACTTTCCATCTTTCTCTGTTCAGTTTGGATCTGAGATTAGCAGCAAATGTGGCATGCTGTCTCATGGATAAAGTGGAGCTGAATGTCTCTGAAGAAGCTAGATAGAGATTACCACTGACTGTGTGCTTAGCTTACAATGGTCCAGACATATCTCCCAAAGGAGGGGTGTAACGGGGCCTCAGAAAGGATTTTTTTTATGTTGCTGACCACATAGATTTTGGTTTTGAAATTTGTTGAGAATGAGGGACACATTAGGCAGAATTGATGCCCCACCTATAAGGAATGAGCATCACCAGCCACACTGGTTGGAGTTTGAGAAGTGTTAGGCATCTGGATTGATTTTCCCTCATATTAGATCTTTCAGTGAAAATGTCATAAAACAACGGTTAGTAATTTGGATCAGCCTGCTGGCTGTATATGTCCTTGGAAGATATGTCTGATGCCCCACACGACTGAGCTGCCAGCTTCTGAAAGACTCACAGTGCCTTCTGCCTATGCCTTGTTGAAAAATCACATGAAATCACACCCATGTTTTTCAGGCCGTGTGCTCAAAAATGACAGGGAATTCACCTTTCAACTTGAAAAAACTCAGTGCAAATGCAAGTTGTCTTTCCCACCTCCACAAAGAAGGACTTGACTGAGGGAGGCAGTGGCATATGTGATTACTTGTCAGGCTGTGCTAGTGTACTGATAGGATGTGTCCATATCCAAAAACCAGCTGTTAGCACCACTATGGCCAAAGATAACTCCTTTAAACTCAGGCTTTGGTTTGCAAATGCAACAGGGAATAGTTTTCAGGCATTCTGGGTAATAGCGTCATTCAGATGATACAGTATATTTTTCAGTAATAGTCTACATTACCAGCACTTCCATCCTTTTGACTTTCCTTTGGGACGGTCTGAAAAAATGTTCACTGTGACGTTTAAATAGTCTCAGTCTGGCTGCAATACCAATATTTAATCTCCTTTTCAGTAAATAGATAGCATGGGCCTGATTTTTCAGTGGTCTTGAGCATTTGTGGTCCCATTTGCTTCTAATCAGAATTGTGGGTTCTCAGCCCCTCTGTCTACATCTCCCCTGGGTTTAAGAAGCAAGATGAGTGAGGTAATATCTTTCACGGGATTAGCTTCTGTTGGTGAGAGAGACAAGCTTCTGAACTACACAGACTGTTTCTTCAGGCCTGGGAAAGGGACGAAGTATCACAGTGACGTACAAAATCAAACCTATCAAACGGACCATGCTAGATGAACTGTGGGTGTACACGTGTGCACCCTGTGGACCACAGAGTGCATTTTTAGCGTCTTAACTTTATTTTGATCAGCAGGATTTTTTTTAGCATGCTGTTAGATCTCTGTCATAAAATGGCAGCCTCATCTGCTGCTCTGTGACTGTGGAGTATTGTCCACTTCTGACATTGCTGGTTATCACTTTAACTGATTCTTTCCCCTCCTTAAATTCTGAGCTTCTTGAAGCAGGTACAATCTTTCTTGAGTTTTTGGAAACCTCCTAGCAAGAGTAGATGTTATCATTGATGGAGTAGTAATAAGAGAATACTGTAATCCCCTTTCCACTGGCATGCTGCTTTTGGAACAGCCCTATTATATCTATTGTATAGCCTTCCAATCAAGTTCTGTTGTTCTTGTAATCATGATCCTTTGTGGAATAGCACTTCGTAGCTCCAGAAATGTATTCTGCATATGGAAAACTAAGTGTTTTGTAGGTAGGGAGTATTTCCTAGAGATTTCCAGTTTGGAGCACAAGAGTCTAATGTGTGAGGAAAGCCAGAGATCATTTGCACCTAAGCCATGACTTTAATCTGTCATAAAATCTTTAGGCTAAAGATCTCTCTGATCTGACACAGACTTTTTTAATGGGTCCAAGTAGTATGTCATTCTTGATTCCTAGTGGATACCTAATATCTTGAAGCATGAACTTTGATTACCTCCTCCTTAGCTCACATAAATGTTGATGATTCTAAAACAGCTTGATCTGGTTCAGAACTGACCATGTGAATGGAAAGGGCAGCCCTGAGAACACCCTGATTCAGCCCCACAGCTGCCATATCTGTAACCACTAGAGAAAGATTTGAAAGTGCGCACAGCCTGCTTGTGTTCAAAAGACTGCAGGGGGTGGTGGTCAATCCATGCAGGGCTCGAACTTGTTCTTAGATGCACATAGGCATGTTACTTTGTAACTTGCTAAATCATGCTGGGGGTCAGTTTTTGCAACATAAGTCCCTGTGAATGAATGCATGAAACAGGACTACGGCCCCAGGCATTTTTATGACACAATTGTATCATTTTAGCTTTGTTTGTAGTGGGGTGTAATGGAATTTGTTTCTGCATTTTTATGATCATTTATGAGCACAAATTAATAATAAATCTCCCCAGCGCAGCAACAGAAGATGCCATAATCACTTCAACGGCGCAACAGGATCTTGGCCCATTCAGTGAAATATATTTGGCCTCTCGGATCTCAGTGTAAAGTATGTGTACTATGAGCTCAGCATATTCGTATTAGTGATTTCCCTACTGCTTAGTGTAATATTCCACCCCTTCCAAATATACACGTTCCCAAGTCAAATATATTATGTCATTGATTGGGTATTTAGCCAAGATAGGGATTTTGTAAAGCTGTGGTCAGACTCTTGGTGAAAATAATGCTGCTATTTTAGTCATTGCAGTTCATAAAACAGCTGTTCAGCACTTGGAAGGATTCATAGGAGGGCAAATGGTGGGGTGAAAGAGAGTTTCATAGGCAGGTTGAAACAGAAGCTGGTTCAAGTTAAATGCAATTGTGGAATGGGATTTGTGCTCCCTGCTTTGCCTTTTTAATAAAATAATTTATCAGACTAGGAGCCTCAATGCAAGTTGAAGCATGAGTTTTTTGTTAGATTGTGGAGGTTTCAAGGCTTGCTTCTAAGTGGATGATTTATCCACATCCCAAAAGTAGCACAGATTATGGAGAACTCCGCTTGATTTTGTTTCTTGGTGCACAAGGTCTGCTCCCAGAGAAGGACTGTGAGTAAAGCTTGAGTATGGAACCATGTCAGAGAGAGGCAGGCTATTGGAAATCAGGATTAAGGTGCACTGGTTGACAGCTGTATAGGAGTAAGAGGGTAAGAAGCAGCAGCTTCTGCAGGCAAGAATGGTGGAGCATTATATGCTGTTTGAAGACTAATGGTTGAAATGGCAAGTGCTGTAGGTTAGCATTGATGGACAGCAACAAATGGTCCATGAAAGGGAGACCCAGAATTGAAATAGCAGGGTGTGCTATGGGTGACACCTGTGATGGATAAGCATGCAGGAGCTGAGGATTGGAAACAGTGGTAGGTGCTGCAGGTCAAAGCTGAAGTATGCTGGCAAAGTAGTGCAGGGAAGTTCATGCAGCTGCTTGCTATGGTAAGCCGAGTTTTAAGCATTTGTATTGCTCTTCACTTTCTGTAATGTGCTGTTTCGGCTCCCCACTCCCAAGAGGAAAAAAATTACAGATCATCTCTCTCCCACGTTACTTTTTCATTCACTTGGTTATTTAGCAGTGTACTTGGTAGTCATTTTTATTCCTCTGCAATTGGGCAGTAACTGAAGAAAGTTGATAAGGAGAATTTTGTAGCCCTAAAGTTGGAAGTATTTCAGTAGTTTATTTACAAAATGAAAAGTGTCCCTTGCTAAAGGGAAACTTCCCAGTATAATGCAAAGTGGATCAACACTGGCCCCCAGTGTTTAGATAAAATCACTTCATATCTGGATTTCTGAGTATTGCACCTTTTTTCCCCACCATGGTGATGTGCATAAAGGAGGGAAACTTTTTAAATGCAGAGATAGCACCTGCAGTCTCTAGGGCTATGCTTTATACCTGGGTGATGGTTTGGTTCCTGCATTGATAACTGTCCCTGGAACTGTTTGTTTGTTACTGTCCTTCTATGCTATGAAGGAAATACAGGATTTGCTTTTTATCTTGAAACTTTTGGTCCTGATCAAGAGTTTAAAACTAAAGTAATAATGAAAGGGCAAACTGGCTTAATTTTTATTAATCTTACCACAAAGCTGTTAAACCTCAGTTCGGCAAGGAATTTAAACCCCTGCTTAAGTCCATTCCTGCTCAGTGAGACACTTAAGCATGTCCTTAATGGTAAGTTTCTATTTATGATGCATTAAAGGCAGTGGGACTGAAACACATGCTTAAAATCAAGTGGTTTTCTGAATAGTGTCCCAGTTCAAGAATGCACCCTGATTCAGAAAGGATAAATAAGATCCCCTGAAATCAATGGGAATTAATCACCAGCTTAAAATTTACATGGTTTTGATAGGCCCTGATTCATGGCCTTGGATTGGATTGCTGAATTGGAGCCAAAGTCAATGATTTCTTTTCTCTTTAATTATTTGATTATAACCAGCCAGATCCTTCTTTTCAAGCAACCCTGTTGATTTTTAGTGGGACTGTATGCAGGGGCAGCCCAAGGTTTTTTGGCGCAGGCTGAGTGAGCTGGGAAGCCGGCTTAGTACCCAAGCTGCCAGGCTGGGCTGAGCCCCCCAGTGGGGCGGGGCCAGACTGGGACCCAAGCTGGCAGGCCAAGTGCTAGGCAGAGCAGCCCCCATCCAGCGGTGGGGAGGAGGAGGCTGAAGAGCAGGCAGGGCTGGGCCCTGTGCCGGCTGAGCCCAGAGCCAGTGGGCTGGGCCTAGCCCCCTGCCCAACTCCCCCTGAAGCTGGCTGAGCCCCCTAGCTGGGGCCTGATCCGGCAGGCCAAGTGGTGGGCAGAGCCAACGAACAGTGGGCCAGGCTGGGCCCTGAGCCAGCGGGGAGGGCCACCCAAGCCGCAGGCTGGGCCGGGTTGGGCTAGGTCGAGTGAGCCCCCCCATTGGTGGGCTGGGCCAGGCCCCAAGCTGGGAGACTGGCGGGGCGTGCTCCGGCCAGCCAAGTTGTGGGGCAGCTCTTGCCCACCTTCCCTCGCCCTTTTTCCATCTTCCCCTCCCCAGCACTTACCTTTTCTGGAGCAGGAAGCAGAGGCACAGAGCTAGCCAAAACAGCTGGTTTCAATTTCCCCCCATGCTGCACCCAGAGGGGCTACCTGCGTGTGCGCAGAAGGCCAGGAAATTTAAAATAATCTTGCTGAGCCCAGCCTGGCAGCACCTAGCACTCCCTGAAGTCTGGTGCCCTAGGCCACCACGTAGGTTGCCTCTGTGGTAGGACTGGCTTTTACTGCTTTGGGTGAAGGATTACTGTGTGTGAGCACTGTTTTCCTGTATCCTTTTTCGTAAGGTAAATGCCCTGGAAGCTACTCGAACAGAGACCCTTCCTGTATCTCTTCTTTGGTTGCTCTACTTTGTCTTTGCAGCCTAAGTACTGTAATCATCCATAACTCTCATATAATCTGTCTCATATAATATAGTAGGATCACTCATGTTCCCAAAGTGAAGCATGTAAACTTGCATATAAATCTCATTGAAGTTGGAGGGGGGGTCTTAAGCATGCACTGAAGTGCTTTGTTGACTAAGGGGGAGACTGATGTATTGTGGCCCATGCTAGCAAAACTACTCTCATGCAGAAATAGTTGGAAGATTAAGTCTCCATTTGTTTTTCAAGCCTTTAGTCAATGAAGCACATAGGAATCTAATGCTTCTGGTCAAAATGTATTGTAGAAATACGTAAGGTGTTACATCTCATGGCATATGTCATTGTTGCTCTTGGTATCTCAAAAGCTATCCAGGAAAAGCTTTGAAGACTAGATGTTCAGAAACAAAGGTCCTGATTTAACTGGTTAGCTTTGCGTTAAAGTTAAGTATGTGCTCCAGTCCCATAGAATGGGCCTTCAGGCTCTGTTCAGAAATACACTAAACATATGCTTAAGTAGGGTCTCTAGTCTTAGGAAACATTGATAAAATAAAGAGGCAATGAAGTTTTTGAGGCCTGATGTACACAATCTGTTTGTGATCTGGTTGGTACAGGTGTTTACTCTCTCTCTATACATATTAAAAAGCTGAAAGGGAGAAAAAGACTTGTGATTAAGGCCCTGGATTAGAATGTGAGATCTGCGTTCTGTACGTATCTGCACAGATTTGTGCAACCTCAGATGAGTAGTCCTGCTTTTAGTGGGAATGACCCTGCTTTTAGCAGGGGGTTGGACTAGGTGACCTCATGAGGTCCCTTGCAGCCCTAATATTCTATGAGTTGTTTAAGTTCCCTGGCTCTGTAGCTCATCTGTAAAATGGAATAATAATCTTATTCTGTCTCAGAAGGAGGTTGCAAGGATAAATCCATGCATACTTGGTAGACATGTGAATACTACTATAACTGGGGTTTGTGGGTGCCTAGATAGAATCAGTTAACAGTGGGTCTGGAATAGAACAATTATTTCTTATTGAAAGTACAAGGCAAATGTTCTCCGTTGTTGTTGGATAGTGTGTTGGTGTATGCTGACTTTTTACTGATGAACTTCATGCCCCCAGTTAGACTAGAAGTAGAAGAGTTGCCTATCTCATGACATTTTAGTGCTGTTTCCTGCTCCAGCTGGATGCAGGAAGTGCAAGGAAATGCACAGGCAATTGTAAGGCAACCTCCAAAAGTATTTCTAGGATGAGCAAAGCTGTCCAGGTTGCTCGTTCTATCCTGAGAGTTTTGTCCATACCCTCATTGTGAAAGGACAGAGGGAACCAAAAAAAAAAAAATACTGAAGAAAGAATATGGAAGTAGCGAAGTGATGTAGGTGGGGCCCAGCTAAATGCTATTTCCGGGAGGAAAGATTTTCCTTTTTCGTTAAGCTCCTTTTTTGCTTTTATGGTACTGTAGGAAGATAATGGCAAACCTGCACCAGCATGTTGTTTTCATTCTCACTTGTTACAAAGTGGTTCTGCAAAAAAGGCACCAAAACTACTACCACAAATAAGATGGATGATGAGCATCCTAGTTCATTACTATCCAAAGGTATCTGACTTCTTTTTAAGCAAACAAAGAAATATTAGAAGGAGAAAATAGTTTCCATTCAGCTTAATCTCTTTTGGCTGTAGTGGAAATGAATCATGACATAAAAAAGAATAAAACGAAATGAAAAAGATACCATTTCTCCTTTTCTGGAGAATGTGGTGAACATTTATTCTGAAGGTTAAAAATGTTCTTCTGATCTGAAAGGTAGCACACTAAAAACACAGTTGATATACATTAAAGGACCCTAGAACAACCCCCAGTAGATGAATAGTTATGGGCAGGGAAGGGAGAAAAAGGTATTTCTTCACCTACCAGTAAGTTGAAATTCAGCTCTGTTCCAGCAAAAGGCCTGTGTTTAAGTGGTGCAGATGCTTTCTGCTGGTATTAAGGGCTCTTATTAGCAAACCGTCTTGTGGAAATGGAAAAAGCAACATGTGGCTTTGTAAATTCAGTTTACTCCTGGGGCTGGCCTCTAGTGATGTTGGCTATGTGTACACTAGAGGGCTCAGTAAAGTCAACTTAACCAGGTTGACTTAAAGTCAACTTTGTTAAGTCAACATTTGTTTGTCGACTTTATAAAGTCGACTTGAATGGCTATCCTGCCTTAAGTTGACTTTATTAAGTTGACTTTATTAAGTTGACTTTAGTGACCATATTTTGTTAAGTCAACTTAATAAAGTCAACTTTAAGGGCAAGAGTTATTAAGTGAAGCAACTCCAAATGTGGCCATGGAGTTGCTTAAGTGTGCTACAGTTGACTTAAGCCTCCAATGTAGACATAGACATTGGGTTCCTCGGGGACAAGGATGCGGTTGCAAGTTCTCATTCCTGGGATTCTGCCAGTTTGTCAAAGTAGAAATGGACCATTTAGGTAGCCGAATAAAAATTTTCTTCCTTGCAAACAAAAGTCCTGTCTTTCTAATGATTTCTAAGCTGCGCCTTCTCTCCCAGTACTGTAATTGGTACTAGTGTGATGGAGTTGTGACATACTATGAGCCAACTAATAAAATGAATGACATCTGTTTAAACTAGGCATTGGCTCTTGGTTTGAGTTCTGCCATCCCTCCCTAGGCAATTCAGCTATTGCATGTGTTTGAATCCAGGATTTTGCTTGGTTAGCTGCAGATTCTTGAAGTATATTGATGTGATGTAGATTAGGAAGATCCCGGGTTCACAAGGCTGGACTGCTCTCTGCCATGGAAAACTCTATAGGAATGAAAGAGTGGGGGGGATGAGAGAGGTTCTTCCTGCTGGATCCTGCTCAAGGAGAAGACTTCCCCCTTGCAAGGAGTTCAGCCACTTAAGTATCTACAGATCTGGTACAAACTGTGGCTATCCAGGGGGAAGTTTTGTGCCTTTTTCCATGATCTGGTAAACTCTTTTCTTCTCTCATTTCTCAGCAACACATCTCCAAGGATGAGCCACCAACCATAGCCTATGGACCCCTGAAAGGGGATTCCACAGCACACACGTTATCCAGTGAAAAGGGGCTCTTGACAGTTTAACTCTTCGGCACTGGAGGGTAGGTGGTTGGTGAGGCATGATGGGTGTAGCTAGCACACCCTGTTCATCCTGTCTCAAGCCTCTGATCCTCTAGAAGACATTCACCTGGGAAAATGAAAAGAATCTCATGCTTTTCAGGAAGTGATAGGCAAAACTCAGCATGTCCTGCTCTGAGTCTAGCAATCACATAAAGCCGAGATACTTTTGTGACTCCCGTTAAAGGAGGAAATTCCATGTGAACATGCTCTCCTGTAATGTGTCCCTCTCCCAGTTGTTTCTGGAATGTTAAAAATCTGGTGCTTTTGTTTGTTTATTTTCTGGGGAGCTTCCTGGAGCTTCCTGTCTTGGGTTGGACTGGAATTAGAGTGGCCTTTTGCATGGCATTTTGGTGCTTCAACCTCCAGCTCCACATGGGTCCAAAGGAATGCAAATGTAAGTTGGAAAAGACAGCTGAAAGTAAACTTCTGAAAATGTTTCTAGGATGTGCAGAGATGTCTGAGTTAGTTCTATCCTGATGGGTCTGCCCATGTCTCTTTATCTCTCAGTTCTCTCTAGCATGGCTTGAAGATTTGGTTTGCTGCATTCATTTTGTTCTGGAGCCCACAACCAAGTGCACTGGTTTGTGTGTTTGTTTTGCTGGATGTGTAAATTAATTGGTACAGAGGAAATCACATGAGGCTTCATGTCATAAAAGTTTTGCTCCTTGATAAGGCTTGAAGGTTAGAACAACAATAGTATTAAAATATCGCTATCATAAACAACCATAGATAATTCAGGCCATAAAAATGTTTCTTTTAGCCATGTAAATAGAGTAATAGACTGGGATATAGTAGCTAGATCTATTAAATGTTTGAGTTATTCTACACTCAAGCAATATTAAGGGAGAAAATAGGTCTGAAGATTAATCTGAATAGGAGCCAGTAAAGACATTTAATCTGAATAGCTAATAAGTAGTATTCTTGTTGTTAGTGTTTTAAGCTATCTGAAAGGGTGCAGTAGCTTAAATGTTTTACATGATAAATGGGATGGGAAGCATCTTTTTTTGAACTGATGAAGGGCACCATGGAGTGTTAGGGAAGGCTGATGCAATTAGGCTGAATGTGCCTTGATGGTGGGATTTTGTCCAAGGATTCACTGAGTCAGATCTAATGAATTCAGAACTACTAATTAATTCTGAATGAACTGGAACGAGCAGGAGAAGCTGCAAGTTATGGCTGCTGTGATGCCTGACACCTTTTTAAGATGTCCGGCATGGCAATGATTGACATAGGATGAATGATGAGATGGAGTGAAAACCAAATGGGTGCCTGTTGAAAACAAAGGAGCATAAAAATGAACGGGAAGCTGTATCCAAGGGAAGTGAAGACAGTGAGGGGATTCGGGTCTCCGAATGGAACAATTGGGTCACTAGGCCAAGGGTGAACACTAATATAAGCTGTACTTAGCTGGCACAAACAAAAGATGCGGGAAAGTGCTCAATTCTCTCCTGGCTCCATGGCTTCATTGCAGGCCACGTGCAACAGGAACCAGTGAGAGACTTCCTGGGTTGGGGCTTATAGATGTGGAGTGCGATGAAGCTAATGGAGGTTGGCTTAGCTCAGGACATGGGCCTAAGGCAGGATTTGAAGGCAAGAATGCAGGTATCACAGCATGTGGGATGAAGTTCCAGGGGAAGAGGGCAGTTCATAAATGGGTACAAAGCTGGCAGGAGGAAAAGGAGAAGTGA
This sequence comes from Podocnemis expansa, assembly GCA_007922195.1. Taxonomy (NCBI): domain Eukaryota; kingdom Metazoa; phylum Chordata; order Testudines; family Podocnemididae; genus Podocnemis; species Podocnemis expansa. Next base: position 53,115,736 of record ML681963.1, on the reverse strand, counting down.
AGGTAGATGAGCGTATAGGGAGAGAGAGTGAAATGAGGGCAGATGTGCAGGTGGGGTCAGGAGTGGGGAAGCAAGCATAGTGCTTGTGGATGAGGATGATGAAGCTTGAATTGAAATGCAGGAGGAGAGGGGAAGCCAGTGAAGGGATCAGAACTGGATTTCAGCCAAATTAATTTGAAGCTTGTTTTTGGAGGACTAGGGGACTGAGGTATATGCTGCAGAGTTGTAGAAAAGGTGGAGGGAATTACAGTTGGCTGTTTAGGCCTGACTGACCTTTTCCTTAATTGAAGTTTAATATCTTGCCTTAGGAAGACTTATTTTTAATTCTCTTATGAAATAAACCATAAAGTTTAAGGCCAGAAGAGACCACTACCAGGTTTGACCCTTCTGTGTATCATAGGCCCCTTATGCATACCAAAGTATTACAGCACGCAGGAAGAAATTAGAAGGGACTATTGTCCAAGGTTCCCGCAATGGGAGAGGGAAAGAAATTAAGTGAGAGAGACCCAGATAATCCTGTCAGGTGATTAGCACGCACATGTGGCCTTCATCTCCCACCTTGCTGCTGCACATGACATCAGCAGCAGTTGAATTACAGAAGTAATTGGAATGGCAGGGATGTTTAGTGGATAGACTACTGCACTGGGATTCAGGTGAGATGGCCTCCTTCTGGCTCAGATACTGCCCTGGTGTGTCACCTCCTTCAGACAAATCACATCCCCATCCTGCCCTTTTGTCTGTTCCAAGGGTAAGCTCTTCAGGGTTGTCTTTTTACCCTGTGTCTGGAAGGCTTCTAGTATTCAGCATCTACCACAATTGTGGTTTTGATCTTGGCTGAGTCTTTTAGGTACTTTTGGAATAATAATAATAATAATTATTAAATAATAAAATCCTCACACACACACACACACACACACACACCCTCATCTCCTGTGGCAATAAAGGGTACAACCTGACACTGGGTCAAAATCAAGGTAAATAAAAGCATCAGTTTTATCATGCAGAAAAGCAGATATTTAGTTAAAAAAAAAAAGAAAAAAAACCAAAAAAACCCCAAGACTTCATTTCAGATGTATTAGTTTTGACTCTGAGTGTACTCATTTCCATACAATCACCAGAAACTATTGTACTGAGTGGTAGGAGCACAGCTTTTGTGGGGAGAACAAAAATGCTGCCCATCTTCAGTGAAATTGGTAAATGGGTAAGACAAAGCTTCAGTGATACTATTCCCTGTGACTTCTGAGTAAATAATACAGTTCTGTTAACCTCATGGGCAGTCAAAGTGGCTGGCTGTTAGATGCAGCCAAGTATGAGCAATAATATCTCCCCTAAGAAATTTTGGAATAGAGGAGCAAACTCATTGCTGCAAAAGTGTTTCTGGTGCTATCAGTCATGCAAAACTCAAAGTCAGGCATTTGCTTGTGTTGCTGTTGCAATGAATCTGGTGGGAGACTTGGATGCTTTTTTTAAACGCTGTTCAGTTCAAAGGCCTATATTATCCACCTTACATTGTTGCTCCAGCTGAGAAACAGGGGAGAAGCCAGTTTCAGATGAAAGTCACATTAGGGTACTTGATTTTCCCCTTGGAGAAAGTAGTCTGCACTAGTCCTTACCTTGTGGCTGATTCACTTCCGTCTCTGTACCAGCATGATTTCATGGATGTGGCAGACAAAGGATTTGTACATTTGGTGCACCTCCTTGCCCATTCTCAACCCATGTGGGTGGAAGGAGGAGAGCAGTCTTGTGGAGCAGCCCTGTTTTCCTTTTGGGACATGATGACAGGCTGTGTCTGTCTGCCCTGCCCAGCCCATGCACATGGGAAGGGCTCGTGACTGAACCCAAAGTGAACAATGAGTTATGGCTGTCTTCTCTCCTCTGTACGAAAAGCATGTGGCCCTCATCTGCCCAGTAATGAGATATTAGTTAATGTAGCCAAATGAAGTAGAATTTTTAAATGAGGTCCCATTTTTCAAAGATGATCTTAAGATATGATGCAGGTCGAGGTTGTCCGATTCTTAACAGTTCATTAAATAAAGAGCAGATAGTGTTAGAGAGTGACTTTTAAAAATGATAGATTCTTATTTATAGTGAAGGTTCCAGTCATTAATTTTAAAGGGAGAAGAACAAAAGCAGGAGTGGGGTCATTAAAAAAAATTGACATTAGTAATTTAATTAAATTGGATCTTTGAGTATCATTGCATAAAATGAAACATTAGTTCTACACCAAGTCTCAACTCATTTCACCATATTTAACAATATCCAACCCCTACCTCTGAATTTCTTTTTAATGCAGTTAGTCAGTAACTCCACAGTCCTTTCATGTGGCTGTCAGAGTTGTCTGCGAACACCTTGTAGTGCACTCTATGGAGGGACTTTTGAAATAAAATGCTTAATTTTAAGTGCTTTCCAAAGGCTAGTAAGCGTCATCTTCTCTGTTTTCTGCCCTATCTATGTTTTAATGTGGGCACCAACCTTCAGGGAATCTGAGGCTATATATATGGTGCAGACTGAGGCACAGGGAGGTGACATTATTATTGGAAATAGTATGTGTATTACAATAGCCTCAATTGAGATCAAGGTCCCACTGCGGTAGATGCTGTACAGATTCTTAATAACAGACAGTCCCTTTCGCAAAGAGCTTAGCATTTAAACAGGCTACATGGAAGAAGGGTGAGATGGAAGAGAGGCAGTGCTGAGGTTTTCAAAGCAGCCTGGAAAGCTACAGGCACATCTTCTGTTAGAATTAATGGACCATGAGGCATCTCAGGTTACATTTAATTTGGGAGCTGGTGGTCTAGGGAACCACAGCGTCATTTGGTCTGTCTCTTCAGTGGTCTCTATAAAAAAAAAAATCCCCTTTATATTCATTGCAGCTTCATCTTTACCACAGTGGACCGCATGCATTTTATTGATGGGGCACAGAACATCTTCCTGCAATGTCTTGTCTGTCTTTTGTGCAATGAAGTTTAAATGATTTGGTGCAGGTTCTGCTAGCTGGGCCTGGCTTTCTACTATTGGCTCAGTGGAAAGTTGAGTCACCTTTCTAAAACATTGCCTTGTGGCAGGACAGTGTTGTGGTGTCATATTATGCCAATTACAGTGGCTAAATATGTTGTGAATATTCACTTCACTTCACTTGGCTGTGCACTGCTCTTCTCTTGTTTTCCTCTGCTACATCCTGTGTATTCTTAGTAATTCATTTTGCTGTTGCTGTTGCTCTTCTCCTTGGCAGGAACTCAGACTAAACCTCTCTCTGCTCTCAGGAATTCATTCTCTTTGTGCATGCCCTTGACAAAATTCCAGTATGCATAGTAAACATTAACTCAGCTCTGAATAGCAACTCTCTCTCCTCAGATTTTTTTCAGTGCTCCAGCACTGAGGAAGGGGAATTGTCATACAAGATGGTGTATAAGCTGAGTAAGCCAGCAGTGGACTTTCCATTGTGTTCGTTGGTCTTTGCATGAAGCCATAAATACCCAAAAAGAATTGATTTTTTTGGTGTGTTTTACTGGAATTTTACACAAATTCTCTAGTGCTGCTGGTTTGAGGTGCTAGTGAAAACGTGTAGGATTTCTTGCAGCTTCAGCAGTTGCTGCTCCCCCTTTCATCTTAGAATTTGAGAATGTGAGCCTGATCCTTAGCTGACTGTTAGGACCCTCCCAAGACCTTTCAGTTCTTGCTTCACTGACAGGAGTAGAAGACCAGAGTCCAGCAGCAGGCGATACAACAGGTTTATTGGGATCTTTTCCACATAAGCGTCCATTAGGATCCCATAGTTCTTTATACCAATAAATTTCTACCTCTCCCTAATAAATTCTGTCCGTCCCAGTACATTATCCTGTCCTCAAATTCCCCTACTCAGTACATTTTGCTCCACCCACAGGGCCAGCCCAAGGTATTTTGCTGCCCTAGGCCTACAAGGATTTTTGTGCCCCTACTTCAGTGGCCAGCAGTCTGGCATTGTTGCTGGGATTTGGCTGCAGGTGGGGAGTGGCGCCACTACCACTGGAATCTGGCCCTGGCTGCGGATCTGGCCACAGATGAGGAGTGGTGCCACTGGGATCTGGCCATAGCTGGGGAGTGGCACTACCACAGGGGTCTGACAACAGGTAGGGAGCAGAACAGCCCCAACCCAGCCCTTGGTGCTCCCTAATTTTTGGTACCCTAGGTCGCCTCTATGGAGGTACTGGCCCTGTCAGGTACCCCCTTCCTTGTTTACCTCAGTTTTTATAATCTATTTTAGCCAATCGTTTCTAACCAATCCTACCATACTGTAACATAATTCTCCAACCAATCACACCCCCACCAACTTAACTGATTGCAACTAGTAACAGGACAGACAGAAACCATCAAGGGCTCAGACAAAAGCTATCAGAGAAATAGGTACCACACTGACCAAACAATACAAAATGTAGATTCTATCACCATGGGTATTTAGAAACCAGAGAGGATGCTATCTTCCTTTATTTTGAGGTGGTGGCTTCTTCTAATGTGATATGTTGGAACGTGTGGATGTGACTTCATGCTTCCCAGCTTATTGCTACACTTGCTGGTTTTTGCCTTTTCTTAGCCAAAGTACAAGGCCTCAGCCTGTCAAGCAGCTTGTGGTTTCAATTCTTTGGTGTGCTACCACTGTCACTAGCTAAGTGATACAAACATACTTAAAAGTCATAGGCCTTAAAGGTAGGTCTATGTATCTGTAATCTAATACTGGTGTATATTTGGTGTAACCCTATTATCTTTGTTGGCACTAATTGGCTAATTTGCACTAATTGAGAATCTAGCCTTGTATGTAAAACCTAAAGCAGTGATATCTGGACCTTTTTGTCTCTGAGTAATTGCTAATTAAAGATTTTGCCATTTTATATACCGTTGTTAAGCCTTATGCAATTCTGCCTGTTCAGCAGAAGAATTTGTGCCCCACCTGATGGTTTCCATTGTGTAACATTGAGTTCCCATGTAAAACAGTCTGTGGAGAATTGCGTGCTCTCAATACTAGAATGGATAGAGAAAATATCTTGGTTCCTTGTAGGAGCTGCGGGGGAGTATGCTTCTCCTGTGAAGAGCTGTTTAAATGCGCTACTAGGAGAGTTTAGTCTTTTGTGATGCATCTTCACTAAGGAAGATAGCATACCGCACTTGGTTTGTCATGGACTGATCAGTATGGTAAATCCTGTGGCCTATGTGCTTGCTTATAGCATTTTAAATGGTATATTTGCTATGGCACTGGAATGGGGCCTAACTGACCTTTATTTAATTGTGTCATTGGGTTATATATCTGACAAGATTTGCTGTGAGACATGGCGCAAAATGAGAAAGAGGTCTTAACTGAATTTGAGTAGTGGAATTTGCAGTTTTTGGCTAACCAGGAACAATTTTCTCTCTGGCAGTTCTACCGAGTCACACATGTGGAAATCCAGGAAGACTCCAGAATGGGATCCAACAAGGGACGACGTTCAGTATTGGAGACAAAGTGAGGTATAGCTGCAACCCAGGCTTCTTTTTGGAGGGACATGCGTTACTCACTTGCCATGCGAGTTCAGAAAACAGTGCCTCTTGGGATTTCCCGCTGCCCTCCTGCAGAGGTAAAGTGTGTCCCTATGTTGATCTGTAGATCACTGTGTGCAAATTAATGATCATGGGAAAACTGTAGCTAGAGAGATCCTCCACTTTTGGATAGAATCTGAGATGGTGTAAGAATGAGAGGTTACATGGGATTGGCAATGTTGCATTTGACGCAGTATTGATTTAAAAACCAAAGTGAAATCCAAAAAAGATACAGTTGAGAGCCAGGCTTCATTTGAGGAGAATCCCTAAAGCTCCAAAGATTTGGGTGAACAATAATACTCACAACTTATATAGCACTTTACAATGCTTTAAATGCATGCAACCATTTAATTAACTGACTCTCAAAATTCTTGGGTGTTATCCTCATCCCCAGCTGGGGAAACTTCACTGTCTGTTAAGTGACTTATCCAAAGCCCACAGACTGAGACTTCATGTTAGAGCCATAGTTAGATCCTGGAGCCATCTGTTCTCCCAGCCTCATGCTCATTCTTCTGGTGCGATTTTAAACTTCATGCATGTCACTGGGTTAACTCTATGCTCAGGGGGTGAAATTCACTCTGATGAAGGGGACCTGCATGAGGCTTTATGCAGTTTGTGCCCTGGAACTATAAAGCAGACTTACAAGGTGTAGAGATCTACAGTTGGATCTCAAACAATGGGTGTATTGGTGTTAAGAAGTGTGTTTCTGTAACTGATTGACTGTAAGATGTTGAGATGTTGGAATAGTTTCTTGAGGGAAATGGTGGAGGATCCATAGCCTGCAGCATTTCAGACTGGACTGGAGAATAAACCACAGGGACCAATCCTGCGCTGTAATGAGCCACAGGCAAAGAAGCATAATAGACATTTTCTGCCTTGGGGTTCTCAGCGTCTGAGTGGTGATCTCCATTGTGGAATCTCTCTTCCTAATGTTCCCCATGTTGTATTTTCTGATTACTTCTATTGTCCATTCTGACCAAGAGAAGAGCTTCAACAGGGTCATTTAAAAAGCCCAAATGCTCTCTGCTTTGTGGACTAGATCAGTGGCTCTCAACCTTCCCAGGCTACTGTATCCCTTTCAAGAGTCCGCCTCACATACCTCAAGTTTCACCTCATTTTAAAATGACTTGCTTATAAAACTGGACATAAAAAATACAAAAGTATCACTACACACTCTTACTGACAAATTGTTGTTTCTCATTTTTACCATATAAGTGTGAAATAAATTGATTGGAATATTGATATTGTATTTGCATTTCCTGGATGAAAAATTTTAGTTTGTTCTATTTTAGCTAGCCATTTAACGAAGCCTGTTTTTGAAATAGTGAAGTATCTATGTTGATACACCACTGGAAGACCTTTGCATACCCCCCAGGGATATATGTCCCACTGGTAGAGAACCAGTGGGTTGGGTGGCTAACTGGGTCATCAGGTTGAGAGTTTTTGTTTGAGGTCCACAATGGAACAGTTAGTCTGTAGTGTTAAAGGGCACTTAGCATCTGAGGACCTCAAATCCAGTGTGGTAATTTTTTTTTCTTTTTCCATGTATTTTAATAAGCAGAATACACTGAAGCTGGTTTTGTTAGGTCAGGCTGACTTAGGAAGCCTGCCACTGGGTCTAATTCTCCACTGCTTGCACTCTGGGCCTGTTGCCTTACATCTTTAAGTCATTTTGATGAGCAGAGAGAAGGTATAAAATGCTACCATTCTGACTGAGTAGGGTTTGACACTCACTTTGCACTGGTACAGGTTGCCCAGTGTAGAGGGCAACAGAGAAATAGGTGTACCATCTCTGTGCTGGATAAAGTTATATAGGAGGTAAAAGTTGATGTAAAGGACTCCTTATTTAAAGGACTATTTATACTGCAGTCTCTGGGGTTTAGCAGAATTTTAGTTTTGTTGGCGTGTCTACACTAGGGGCTTAAGTTGATTTAAGCAGGTGTAAGTCAATTTAAGCAAATCCCAGACTATATTTAGAAATTAAGTCCACTTAAGCACATGTTTAAGTTGACTTATTAACTCCTATCCTGAAAGCCGACTTAAGCTTTTAAGTTGACTTCACAGGGCAGGAAGTCCTGGGCCCTGCCCCTGGTCTTGATTGGGCTCCCAGAGCCCCATGGTTCTGAGGGCCTGATCCAGTCCCAACCGCTGCAGGCAAGAGGCTGGGAGCTGAATCTGGCTTCCAGCCCCTTGCAGCAGGCTGCAGGATCAGGAGCCAGATTCTGCTGCCCTCTCCGCAGGCAGCGGGGGCTGGCAGCTGGTTCTTGCAGCCTGTAGATTGGGGCTGGGAGCCTGATGGTGCTCTGCGCCCCTCTCTAGAGATGGTGGGGGCTGGTAACTGGTTCCTGCAGCCTGTGGAAAGCAGCTGGGAGCTGGATCTGGCTCCCTGCAGCTTGCCAGCAGCACTTGGGGCCGGATCGGGCCCCAGAGCCAATCGGGACCAGGGGCATGGTAAAAGGTGGGGCAGTCCTGGGTATGTCTGCACTGTGGTGCAGCCGTACCCTGAAGTCGACTTAACAAAGTCCTTGTTAAGTCACTTCACAGGAGTCCCCAATGCAGACATAGCCTTTGTGACAATAGAGAAATGCTTTTTGGATCCTGGGGATCTTAGGAAATTACATTCAGTAAATACACAACTCTAGGTTGTTTTACCAAAATGGTTGGTGCTTCTCAACTTAATTTCACTTCACTTTCTTCTGAGCTTCAGCAGACAATATTATATCGATCCTTTTATTGACTCTGCTTGTGTAATCAATTAGCAAGCTTGAGCTAGAGTGTACATCTTGAATTTTAAGTACAAAAATATTATTTGCCTGATATGTGTTCCTGTATATCCCTTGATGAGTCATGCAGTCATGGTTCATGCTGCTTATTGTGTTTATCTTATACCTATCTATTGCTCTTGTGAGTTGCCTGTTGTCTCAGTACAGGAGTGGTTATGTATGCAGCTAGGCTGATGCTAGAGAGGAATGTTTTGTCTCTTTCATTTTTCATCTCCAAGTTAGCATCCTTAGTTTCAGCTTTCTAGTTCCATGCTGAGTCAGTGCTTTCATCATAAACCTTAATTTTTCAAAGTGTCTACAACTTGGCTGGAGAGGAGAAGACGGGGGTGGGGGGGTGAGGGGGAACACCTCTAGGCTGTCACATGGTTCAGTGGTATAAAATGTTAGATTGTTATTAGAGTAAAGGAAATGCCATGCAAGAATAGACCAGTCCTCTATTTAATCTGACACTTTACCTCTGAAAGTGGCCAAAGAGATTAAATGTTGCTCGATTATTATACAAGTGTTTGTGCAACACTATCACATATGGGTGGGAATGCCTCCTGACCTAGGCAGGTGCTGGCACCTCAGAGCATAAAGATTAATTACCCTTGTAATTTGTATTTAATTTTACTGCAGTTGTCTTCTTACCTTTGTGCAATCCTTGTGTTTAGGAAGTGATTAAGGTTGTTATTTTAAAAAATATAATAAATTTATCATTGCCTTTTTATAATTCATATACTTACACTTTAAAAAGTCAAAATACTATAATTGTCACATTGCAATGCAACAAGTATTTATTTGTTTTAAATTAGTTTATTAGCTTTTATCATATGGCGGTGTTCAAAAGACCCTTCTGTGCAATGTGTAGTCAGTTATTTGATGATCCCTATAGTAATCTTGGAATGTATTCCTCAACACTTAAAATTAATGGTAAATGCACATTTAGTTTTTGGCAGCAAAGGTCAGGCACCTGATGTCCGGTCCAATAACATTTACATTTGATATGAAAATGTCAAAAGCAGAGAAAACTAACAAGAAATTGACACAGGAGAGAACTCAGAAGTTGCCCAAACATATGAATAGATTTTACCATAAGTTTTTCAGTGGTCAGGTTTAAAAATCATGTCAGACTGGCACTACATACAGATGGTAAGGACTGTAAGGATCAGAAGATCTGCATACAGACAAAAGAGTTTATATACTGTGTCATTCTTCTTGGAAAATAATTCATTTTCAGAGCTACTGCCTGAATAGAAATATGTATTTCCTTGGTAGAAATGAGACTTTCTCAATGTGTGCACAGCGTGTATTTTCAGCCTGTGGATTTCATTGCCTCAGGAAATCTGTCAAATATTGTATTTGGATTCTTGTTCGAAATGACTGGATAACCTTATGACCAATATTTTTAGCTATGTGAGCTAAAATAAGTCAGTCACGTGCTTCAGGGAATAAACTGATTATTGGATGGATCAGGAAGGAATTCATTCTCCCATGTAGAACATTGCAAAATTGGCTGCTTAGGTTTAAAAAGATGGCATATAATTTCTGAGGCATCTGCCAGTGCCAACAGATGGGTATTTGAGACATCTGTAATGTGACCTGATGGTGCTTGTCTTACTGTAGTACAGCACTATGCATAGGAGCTGATGTTTTTCTAAGAAAGTGTATCCTGGCCCTTGCTAGTGTCTTACTGATATAGAAAATAACACGATACTGTTGCTAGCTAATGGAATTACACCTTAGCCTGAGTGATGGAAGTCTGTTTGTGGGTGTGAAAAGCTACATGTTCAAACCCTGCAGATGCCCCTTGGAGAATGAGATGGTGATCTTAGAAGCAGACAGACTTTTTGTCTTTCATTGATTTTTTTTTTTTTACATAACTCCTCTGAGGCTCATATAAAGTCATGCTTAACTCCAGATATTCCCACATAGGGGGAGAGGGCAAAAATCAAGCACCCAAATCAGAGTTGTCTCAGTCAGTACTGCCCTCTCCTTTTCCTTATTTTATGTTTTGTTGTGATGAGGATACTATAAAGTGGAAGTGGGGAATGGCAGTTCACTCTGAGAATTGTAATGTGTTGTTAGCTGGAGTGACGATTCTTTCTACATTTTATATAAACATTACCATTTTGTTCTGTGGTTAAATCAAATTGAGCATAAACTATATGATGACACCTGCAGTTCCATTACAAGGCAAAATAGTCTCTTAAGTAACACATATTGTTCCAGAAAGTAAGGTCAGATTCTTGCACAGCCAGTGCTGGAAGCCTGTTCGCTTAAGTCTGTGAGTTATGTTTTTTCTTTTGTTTACCCATTTCATTCCTTTGTTTCTTCCTGCCATGTTCTCTTCCAGGTAGACTTGTGGTGCTCTGGACCTGCTTCCTCCAAGCATCCAATGATTACTGTAATATTCCTTTTCAGTGGAAGATAAATAAGAATATTTGTTGGCAGCTGTGTGTACGTACTGGGGAAGACAGCAGCAGAGCTGTTGGAGGAGTATTTTGCAGCATACCTGACACTGTATTAGTCTCACATGTATGTGTGGTTTTTAAACCTTCCATCTGAGGCAGTGGTTCTCAATGTTGTGCAGGTTGCAACACACTTCACAACCCTTCAGGACACACCAGCCCACCTCCTCCGCGCAGAAATCAAGCCATCTCCCTGGCTCTCCACAACACACTTACCATTGTGTGGCAACACAGTGGTTGAGAATCGTTGATCTAAGGCATGCTTTCTCTCTATGCAGCTTTGCCACAGTATGGCACCAGTAATGAGAGATTCCCACAAATATTCCATTCATTTCCCTACATCTAGGGGTGATTTGTGGGGGAGAAAATCTGTTTGTTCTGATTCCACTCAGAATGGAAACAGTTCTCCTTGGAAAACAAGCATTTATTAAAACCTTTCTAATTTCTTCTCTTCTCTGATAGCTTAATTAGATGTGGGCCACTCTGATGAATTCAGAAGTGTTAGGTCCAGGCACAAAAACACAATAATTGTGGGAGTTAACGTCAGTGCCCCTATAATGAACAATGAGTGGACCTGTGCTTAAGTGAAAGTATTATTGTCCTAACAATTCTGCATTCAAAGGTCCTGATGAGAGAGCAGAAGTTAAGAAGGGAGGACAAGCTGCCACTTATCAAACTGACAAGTGTAGTCTTGTTTTATTGTGCCTCTCTCACTGATGTCTGTCTACCTGCTATCTCCTGCCTTGTATTTAGATTGTGTGCTCTTTGGAGCAGGGACTTTTTGTTGTGTGTCTGTACAGTGTGTAGCACAGTGGGGAACCTGATCTTTTACCAGGGTTCTTAGGTACTGCTGCAATATAAGTTGTGAATGTATATTTAGGTATTTTTTTCTCCATGTACTGATATGATACTTACAGCTATGTTAGCAACCCTCAAACATGTCTGAGTTTCTGTGAAGGAGTAAAATGTCATTGTCCCCAATTTTAAAGACTGGGAACTGTGGGACAAAGAGATTGTGACTTGCCTAGGCTCTCAGAGGTAGTCCACATGAGAACAGGGAATCAAACTCTTCTAGTCTGAGTTAGTGCTCTAGTTCAGTGGCTCCCAACCTCTTCAGTAACATGGCACATTCAATGAGATAAGCAATTCCATGGCACACCCACTTCTTTGAGCTGAACTGATTACTCATAAACATCACATTTACTTCCATTTATTACGGTTAGTCTTACTAGAGAGGTTTTCAATGTAGTGCATACAACAAGCTAAAGAAGGATCAAATACATTAATGTTTCAGATTCACAAGAGAAAAAAACATATCATCTCAATTTTGCCCTTAGGCCACCTGTGTTTAGATTGTTCCTGTTTTAGACCTGGTACCTCACTTTTAATTTAGTCATTAATTTTCATGAGTTTTATGAGTTGTAATTTTGAAGGGATAGAATATTGTTTCAGATGAAACATTTGTTTTACCTTTTGATTTTCATTATCTTTGTACAAAATTTTATGGCACACTTGGACAGTTCTCATGGCACACCAATGTGCTGCAGTACACTGGTTGAAAACCACTGCTCTAGCTAACAGCTTGTCCTTCTCCTGTCACAATTCCTTGTTGGTGTTGATGGTGTGGTGGCTGAAACAAGAGGTTGTCTTTGGTAATTACTTATCCAATTCCTGACCCTATCTTGTAAGTGTCTATAGAAAACAGAAACTCCTTTAATAAATATGTTGTTACTTTTTAGCTTATTTTAGGATCACAGTTCGAAGCAAGAAGCCCTGTGACTTGAGATGATCAAAAGTAGGCTGGATAACTGCTGGAGCAGAATATCATATTGTAGGGAATCAACCCTTTATTAACCAGAACCAGTTGGACTACAGAGAGCAATTCTACCCTATGCTCAGTGATGGACTAGCTAATCAAACATGTGTCTCTTCTGTCTATGCCTTCTGAGAGGAGTCTATTAACTGAGTAGCCAAATTCCATAAGTTGTATTTAAATAGGTGTGTAATTCTGAGCACCTCTGGAACAAGGTAATGTAGCTGCACACCAGAGTTGTTAGTAAAACAGGTTTACCGGACCCTGATTATAAAAAGAATAGTAGCTGATGTCTGCGAGATACTCAGTCTGAATTTACACCAGGAGAGCATTGTTTTTGAAAGCAGCCTACATCCCAGCACCTGTTGCCCATGTGAGCATCCTGACTTGAATATATGATCACTCCATATCTGACCTCTGTCTTCATCCTCAAAGGAAATCTGCATTACACTTAAAAAGATAAGCCTGGGAGTTTAAATTCAGAACTTTGTTGGACACTAAAAATCATGGTGTTAGTAAAGACACAGGACTTATTTTTATAACAACCATCTGGAACCCCCTAACCTTCCTCCCTCCCTCCCTCCCCTTTTTGTGCTATGACTGCAGGCAGGGGCATCGCTATACATAAATATTAGGGGGGCCTTGGCCCCCCACTTGGCCACCAGGGCCCAAACCGTTCCCTTCCCACCCCCCCCCCCCGGGTCCCGGAGCCCCGCCCCAACCCCCCCGGCCCCCCGCTGGTCCCCACTGACCTGGTCTGAACCTCTACCCCACACCCTTTCCCCTCCAGGCTGGTGTGCCTGCTCCCGGACCCCACCCCTCTGCTCCCTTATCTGGCCGCCAGAGGAGAGTGGGGCCGCAACAGTGGCTGAGGCCCCCAGCATGACACTGCTCTGACCATGCTCAGAGCAGGGTCAGGCGAGGGTGGGAGTTTTAAAAGCTCCCAGGCCCAGCCTGGGGCACCTCCCTCCTGGCTGGAAGACTCTCTGTCTTCTGGCTGGGTAGAGGCAGTGGCTGCCAGCTGTGTTCCCTGTGCGGGGGTGCAACCCCACACAGTTTGGGGCCTGTGTTCCCTCTAACCTGTGCACGTGTGCAGATGCATGCAGGTCATGAAACCCACACAGACAGCAAAATAAAGCATGCACAAAAAAATTCCACTGCTAATATTTTTATGCTATTTTAAGAAGGCAGTTTCGAGTAGTATGTTTCAAATAAGGTTTTGTAATTTTATAAAATTTCCATCACTATATCAAAATAAAATTTAAATATTATTTGCATCATATACACTTGCTTCATTGTGCTCACAAGTTTGACCACAGTAACTGGAGTGTGCACAAATTTGGACACTAGTTCTGAAAATTTGCACAGAAGAAATTTTTTGCACACAGAGCCTATGAAGAATTAGAGGGAATGTTTGGAACGCACTGCTTGGGGGCTGGCCCTGAGTTTTAGTGGGGCTGAGGCCCCCTGAGCACTCCGCCCCAGCGATGCCACTGACTGCAGGGGTGCACTTCACCTTGAATGGCCCCTTAGAATGTGTACTTATTCTAGAAACAGTCTGCTCCATCTTGTACCTCCCGAGTACCTCTGTTAGACTTGAAGAAGAGCTTTGTGTAACTCAAAAACTTCTTTCACCAAAAGAAGTCGATCCAGAAAAGAGATTGCCTCACCATCCTTGCCTCTCTGGATTCAAAAGTGTTACTTAGCTAACAGCAAAAAATAATTCCTTCCAGTACAGGAAACACAATGTAAAATTCTACAGCTTGTCCTACACAGACCAGATTAGACTAAAAAGTCTTCAGATGTGGGACTGTCTTGTTTGTTTAGTGTTTGTACAACCCGAAGACAGTGGGATCCTGGCCCATCAGGAGGGTTCTAAGGTAATTCTACAGTAGTACTACCAATAATAATAAATGGGGCCTTTTGGCCTTAGAGTGGCATTTTCGAAATCTAATTGAAACTGCATAGAAGTTGGGTGCCTCACTTCTTTAAATTTTGCCCGGGATCTTCAAAGGAGCTGATGAGCTTCAAAAGAAGCATGAACATAAGGTGGGAAGAATGTTTAAAAATAAATTAAAAAGCTAAATGAGTCATAACAAACTTCTTACATAAGAACCATTAAAGATTGGGTTCAGATCTAATTCTGGGTTCAAACATGGGTCAGTAAACTTCATACCGAGTGGGGATTTCCTGTTTATGGTTCCAGCAGAATACTTTGAAATACGTTTCAGTAGATTGTTTGCTAAAATGTATGCATGCCTTTGGAAACAGAAGTCTTGCCCAGTTTGTTTGCTGAGTGTAAGTAGAATTGATAGGTTTATGGCTTCAGTAGGCAGTTGAGTAAAAATTCAGTAAGCCAGCTGAAGAAGTTGAGAACATTTGTGATGCTGCATTTTAAGCGTATAAAATATGCATTAGCTCATTAAAAATGTCCTGTCCTATTATAATTCAAACAGAAGCTTTGAGTGCACTATGCACAAAACATTTTAAGAGCTGTTCAAAAACATTTTAATATGTTTTAACAATAACATCAAACTTGTCAAACTGAAGAATATTAGCTAAACTGTCTATAAATATATACTATATAAATATATACTAGTATTTATATCATATATATTAGTGTCTAATCAGTGTTGAAAGCTTTTAATGGTTTTTAAAAGATATTTTTAATTAAAGTTTTAAAAATGGGGGCTAGCTCTGTGATGGAGTACACCTCTTTCCACCAGCTGATCTTTTAAAGTTGCAAAGGGGCAGTCGTGTTAGTCTAGTTCAGTAGAACAAATAAGAGGTTCTGTGGCACTTAAAGACTAACAAATTTATTTGTTGCATGTGCTTTTGTAGAAGAAAATGCCATTGGATCTTTCTCCCAGAAAAGTTCATGTAATAAATACATTTTAGTCTTTTAAGTGCCACAGGACTCCTTGTTTGTTTTACTGATCTTTAAGGAGTGTGTTTAAGATCAATGCAGCAACAAAAGGTAGAATTTTGTAGCATTTTCTTTTCTTTATGGGAAAGAATATTGTTCTGTTTTGCCTTATTCTGAATTTCAAAGACATCTAGGAATTGGCTAACTGGATGAGTTGAGCCCATCTAGCCTCACACTCTGTCTCTGACAATGTACTATATACTTCAGATGAATCTTCAAGACGCCACAGTAGGCAGGTAGGTGATAACCTGACCAATGCTTTCTTTGTGATGGTACACAGAGGTACAGAGCACTGATACCTTTTTTGCTGGCCCCTCTGCCCAGCTGGGAAGGTGAGGGGTCAGCAGGGAAAAGGAGAGTACTAGCACTTAAAGCTTCTTCCAAACTCTTGTAAGTTACAGGTAAGGGTAATCTGGGAACTCTTCTTGCTAAATTATTATTATTAATTATTTGTATTACCATAGTTCCTAGAGAGTCCCAGTTATAGTCCAACACCCCATTGTGATCTGTGCTATATAGACACAGAACAAAAAGAGAGTCCCTGATCCAAGAGGGCAGTCCATCTCCTTTAGGTTACCTTACGTCTCTTCATCCTTTAACCTAGTTATTTTGGATGCCTCCATTTCTGGGGGTCCAACTCAGGCCACCATTAAAGGGGCCTGATTTTTAGAAAGTAGAAGCTCAGCACTTATTGAAAATAAAATGTTTTGATCTAAGCATAAAAAAAAAACCCAACAACCCATGGCTCACCAAATCGCCAATCACTTTAGAAACTGTAGATGCCAACTGCCATTAATCTTTTCACTGCCAATCCTCCAGAATGCTTAATTTTGCCTGGATCATTATGTTGAAATTGGAGAGACTGTAAATTAGGCGTCAGCACCTGGATTTGTTTGCAGTTGGTGCTTTCTGGCAGAGTTACTTGGGTGCATTCAAAAAAGTAGATTGCTGTTGTGTATCTAGTTCCTCTATCTCATTATTATTATTAAATTAGCCCTATGAATGTTCCATGCTCCTGTCAAACAATAATAATGTTTAAAAGGCAATCTGTTCCATGCTGGAGGTGGCTGTCCTTCTGCAGGAATTCCTCTCTGCAGTAAATTGCCTCTATTCATACCTTTGCATGTATTATTGAAGCAGCTAATGACCTCATCCTGTCTCAGTCATGTCTTTCTGCTGAGCATGTGGCTCACAGAGAGCTAGCTCACTTAGAATAGCAGCATCTCTTTTTTCACTTTTCCGCCTTTGCCTTTCCAACATCCTCAAGGGATTATTGAAGAGAATAGTTTGAAGTAAGTTGGTGCATATCTACATATGCCAGTAAATGAGTGAATTATGCTTATTCTTCGTTGCCAGAATCCATTCACACTCCAAGAAGCAAGAAGAGCTCCTGTATTCTCAGTGTACTGTGAGGGGAGGAGAAAAATCCTTATGCTTTTCTCCTTATTCTTGATCCCATTTTAGCACCATGGCATAAGACACTCGTGCATCTTGCATGGGTTGGGAACTGTTGAAGCTACCTTTGCTGCCTCTATCTCCAATGAGTCAATATGTAGTAGAGGGAATCCTCTGGGTAAATAAGCCAGAACCTAACTTCCAATGTGATTGGTGATATCGTACCTCAAAACTGGAGGCTGACTGGGTGTGGAAACGTAGAGGAGTCAGAGAAGGGTCAGTAGGTTGCTGAGGGCTCTGTCAGCTGTCCTCCAAGACACCTGAAGCTCAAAAGGCAGAGCCCTGCTCAGGTGTTGCCTGGCTGAGGTGAGCAGACTGTTAGCTGTCATTGAGGGAAATCAAGTTGACTGGGTGCAGAGCCGAGTAAGATTGGGGCTCATCAGGGAGCTGGCCTGGCAGGACAGTTGCCTCATTTGGCTGCCAATGATGTCAGGTTCTCATGAGCCCAAGTAGGGCAGAAGCATTTGTTTTCTTGTTACTCAGCAGAGCCTGGGGAAGAGACTCTGCTGAGGGTTGAACCCAGGAGGATTGGAGGAGTTCTATTTCTTTGTGTTTATTTTAGGTACCCTGCGGTGTGGAAATTGACATGACCTATCCCAGGGGGAGCTTAGACACCTCACTCATCCGGAAGGGTGCTGGAGACTCTGTGTGTGAGAAGCAGAAACCCATCAGCCGTTGTTACTTATATTAGAATAAAACATTAGCATGATGGGGACTTCCTCTTGTTGGGGCCTCCCTCAATGCCAGTGGAACTAATGCACATAATAAATTAATGATCTCTAAAGGTAATAGTAAATAAGGAAATACCACTTGAGTCTGGGAGTCTAGGTACTTCTAACTTGAGAGCCTGCCATCACTCACCAGGAAGCATGTGTTTGTGTGTATGCATTTTGCATATTTGGCTGAGTGACTGCAGTTGGGTAGCAAATGGCCATGAGAAATAAGTGTTAGTGTGGCTGAGAGACTTGTTTTTACTTGGCTTTTGTTACTCTATCAGTCAGAGGCTTCAAGTCCCACTTCTTCTGGTAGTGGCATGTACTGTTGGCAGGGCTTATATATGAAAAGGTTCTGATATTTTGAAGCTGAGAATTTCCTTGGAATAGTATTCTGTAATCCTCCTGTCCCACCTCCCCATAAATGTGCATCAACAGTGCCATAAATGCATGAGAATCCCTGTGCAGGCTTTGGAAAGAGAGTTTTTTGTGTTTTTTTTTTTTTAAGTAGTTTTATACTGGAGTTCTAAACACTTGAAAATAGGTATTTATAATGGAAAGCCTGAGAGCCCCTTGACTAAAGTATCTGAAATGCCATTCCATAATGTGTATTGTAAAGTTAACAAGCTTTTCATTGTGAATTTTATATAAATAGCAAGGCATCTGACAATGCTGTACATACAAAAGTGACACACAGCCACAATGCAAGTCAAATTAATTCTTGGTTCCCTTTATCTTCCTCCCCATGTTTTCTCTTGATCCTCCTTCTGTATTTGCTCTAATAGCTTCTGCTAATAGAGTCTAGTTGTAGAAGAAGATAACCTGTAGCAAACAGCAGATCCCATTTCTAACTGGTAAATGCCTTCAGCTTCTATGGCATATCAACTTTTTCCATAGGTTTTACTTTCCTATTTTTAAGTAGCATAAGCTCATAGCTCATTATGGAAGGGTGCCAGCATGTGTGACTTACTGCATAATGTTTTGCTAAGCTTCTGAATGCATGCGTTCTTATCCAGTACGCTTGGTTTTAATGCTCATTGGAAAGGCCAAAGAGGAAAAGATTTAGGACCAAATTTTGAAAGGGACTAAAGTACAGCCTCTGAAATTGTACCCACATTTTCTGGATGTGTTTTTCTGCACCCCAGAACTATGGCTTGTATGCACAAAATTACAGCTGGCAGGGCAGAGCAGGTATTCATTAAAACTGGCTTTGTCTATGTCCTTTAGATACTTGGGCATCTTCTTATCCCATTGCCACGTGCAAATAGGAGCCTGTGCTCTGAAATTTGGGCTTTTGCATGGAGAAAATGAGGCCAGTGAAAAATTGTGTGCAGTTTTAGTTTTGAAAATTTGACTCTTAAACACAAAAGTCTTCTGTAGTATCCAAGTATGTATAAAAATGAGGATCTTGTTGTGACAGAGAGGAAAAGTTTGACAAGTATAAACAAGAGGGATGAATGAATACATTTTGCTTACTTCTCAACTGAGGCATGAGCTCAAAACTGAACTTCATCAGTTCACATTCTGCTTAGGAGAAATTATGTTGGGAAAAAGATGTGCAGATGGGTGGAAAACTGAAGCGGGAAGCTGGCTAGTGGAAAAACAGAGAATAAAAATGGAAGGAGAGAGAGAGAGAGATCCTCATGACATAGTGTACATTTGTAGTGTATACAACGCCACCTGTTTGTACCACCTTTTTGAGAAATCCTCTGTCCTATGTATGGGGCACAGACATCTCTTTGGGTTGGAAGCCCTTTGTTTTTCACGCAGCTTTTCTTTAGACAGAAACAGTGGCTCCAATGACAGGAGGGAAAGAAAATGAGTTTCATGTATTTTTGTGAACCTACAAATTCTGTTTGAACTCCACAAGGCTCATGCATTCCTAGTGGACAGCAAGGAGGAAGGGGAAACTGTTGAGGATATCTCAAAAGGACTTTTAATTATGAGCCAAAAGTTACAGCGGAGAAAAGGAGCTTGAACAGAAGCTGAGAAAAGGAACTTGAACAGAATGTCAGGAGAGAACTTCTTGAGTGTAAGATGCAATAGGCAGTATAAAACTGGAAGATCTGTCACTTGGGATATTTAAAATTGGACTAAACACATCATTATTAAGTATACAATGGTGAATAAGTTTGTACTTGCAGGCGGATGGGCTAGATGATCTAATAGATCATTGTATCGTGTAACATCTATATATCTTAATATGCACAGAAAACAGCAAAATAGAAAACAAAAAACAAATCCAAGGCTGGAGAGTGAAATGGAGCCAATTATTATTTCATAGTGGTGATGTCACCCAAAGCTATGTTTTAATGGTTATAACATGACACGCATGAAATACGACTGTGTGAAAGGGGAGGAGAAAAAGCTGTATCATTTTTCAGGAGTGTTTAAGCTCAGCTGTGCTCTAGATCATCTCTTTTTGTCTCAGTATCGCCACAAACAGTCCTGCCATAAGTTCCATGTTGGCAGATCCTGACATTCCAGCAGATCTACACTGGTCTCATTGAGGGACTCCACATAGTTCCAGGGGTTTCCCAGCAGAGCTTGTGGCAGGATGAAGCTGAGTGGATGGTTCTGTAATATTGAGTTGAAGGTATGTCTGTATAGTTTGTGTGTGTGTGGTGTTTGGAGATACCATGCTGGAATAGTACTGAGAGCACTGTTAAGGTTGCAGAAAGGGTTTTAATTTCAGGAAGAGTCATTTTATTATATTTGGTAAGAATTAAAAACAAAAAAAAAATGAAAAAAAAAGACAAGCACACACCCACAAACCCTGAAGTTGGCTCCTAATTCAAATTTAGGCATCTGTCCTTGATTTTGAAAAGCCCTGAGCAGCCAGCATTTCTCAGTAACTTCTTTGGGTGTTCAGAAGTCTTCAGATTATGCCTGAGGTATGGATTTAGGTGACTGAATTTAGGCACTGTTTTAAAAAATCTTGATCTATGTAAACATTTCCTTTTAAAAATTTCTTCTTGGAAAGAGGAAAATATCTAACACCAGAATACTGCAAATTATAAATTAACATGCATTAAAGGCACAAGGAATTCTTTAAAGAAAGATATGTATAAATATTTTAAGAAGACTCCAAAACCTGAGCAATATGTATTTAACTAACCAATCCAATCCCACAAGTTTATGTTGCTGTAACTGCTGTCCTTTCTTTCCCTCATACCTTTCGTTGTTGTCTATTACATTAAGTTTTAGAGTGGATGGCTAGATAGAAAACTTGCAGTCCTCATCAGTTTATGCTGTACTCATGACCATAGTGTAAAAACACTCCTAGGTCTTAGATGCAAAATCTTGGTCTCTTACTGCTCTCTAAACATCTATGCACATCTGTGTTGTTAAATACTTTATTAATCATAAAAATTCCTTTTTAAAGGTGGTGTGGTCTATAATTATTTAAAATGCAACTCTCAGTTGCACAGATATCACCATATGCAGCTTTGCACAATAGTACAAGTTTTTAGATCACAGTTTTCCTAGCTGCTGCATAAATGTCTGTAATAACCATGGCCCACATTGCTTATTCTGCCTACCTGCCTTAGGCTTCTAATGTCATGAGAAGGAACTTGAGCTTCACTCTTCTTAGAGCTGTGGCAGTCCAGATTCTTGTCTCATGCAAATTAGCATAGTTCCAGGGACATCAATGTGCTGTGCTGATTGACACCTTTCTGGGGATCTGGGTGAATATTTCTAATAACATTGTTTCTCCTGTAGATCAGGAAGGGGTGAAATCCTGTGAAGTTTAGTGGGTGTTCCCTACTCTACCTTTCCTGACTCTAGGAAGGTCTTCTGCAGAGGTCTCAAACTCATGGCCTGTGGGCTGCACGAGGCTCCTAAAGTTATTTTCTGCAGCTCACAACAACACTTAGCATGTTTCAGATAACTGATAATACAAAATTTTAAGTGTTTACTTACTTATTCTTTGTCTTCCTGATGATATCTCCATCTTGAACGGAAGTAATTCTTACTTTACTCTTCATTTTTTCATTTTGACTATACTTTGTATCATTGTATAAAAAGGTTTCAGTGGTGTGGCCCTTGGGCTATCGTACTAGTCCTCATGCGGCCCTCATGGTGATCTGAGTTTGAGACCCCTGGTCTTCTGGTTTGGGAGGAAGAACAGGTGTACTGTTGATGTGACATTTCCTTTTTATATCCTGGCCTTAAAAAAATCTCATGCTAGACCATGTAGTTTTCTTTGCACACCATGGTGTAGAGCTCTGGCTTTGTAGAAACTTGAACTGTGAGAGGTCTGTTGGATCCTGTTTGTTCCACTCCTGCCCCCTTGCAACTACAAGACTGTCCACCATTGCAGTATGATGGCAACTTAAGTAACTGATTTGGGGGATGTAAATATGTCACGTCTGTATCCCATGGTAAGAATCATCTTTCCACACACAGTGGGACTTGATGAATTTCCTAGAGTCCTTAAGTGTCTGATCAACATGCCAATAAAAAATTACAGCACTTGAAAAGCAGAAAAACAACACAATAGAAAAATAAATCCCAGTCACAGTTTATATTTTTTTAAGAACTCAGCCTTGGTCGTGGCAGCACAGTCCTATCTCCCATAATCTCTCATTGTTTTTTGTATGTCACTTTCTTGATTTATGCTATTTTCTCCAGTCTGTGTTTAGATATTTTATGTACCAATAATGGCCTTTTAAAATCTCCTTCCCATTCCTGTGCCCGCCTCTTGGGTGTTGGAGAAGTTATTGATCACGATTTTCCTCTGTTGTCTCAACTCTGGCATATGAGTCATTTTTCCCCCTCCAAAAGCTTTAATGCTCGAAGAGTAAGAAATAAAAAATCTCAAGACTGTCTTCCTACAGTTTCTTGACAGCACACTTGTTTCATGTCCCCCTCCCAGCAGAACGCCCCTAATGTGTATTTTCTTCCTTTCAGCGGATGATGCTTGTGGAGGAACGTTACGGGGACAGAGTGGAATTATCTCCAGTCCTCATTTTCCTTCAGAATATAGCAATAATGCAGACTGCACATGGACTATCCTTGCAGAGCCTGGAGACACCATTGCACTGGTTTTCATGGATTTTCAATTAGAAGATGGATATGACTTTTTAGAAGTCACTGGAACGGAAGGTTCCTCACTATGGTGAGTGGTTGTATTTCTTTATATGGCTGTAAATGTTTAATTGTATCTGCACATATATAACTTTACGTATGAACTTAACTGCTATGGGATCCAGTGTGCACTTAACCTTGTACCTGAGCAGAAACTTCATGATCAGCACTAGTAGTGGCTGTAATGAAAAATCTCTGCATACATTTTTATGGCTTTAGTTGAGTTTTGTGGTGATTGATGTCCAGTCTGAAGCATGAACTTTCTTAAGGGTCCTGTGCTAGATATATATAGTTGGTCAACTAGAGAAAAAGCTGTGGCTGTAGAAATCTTGCTCTTGCTTTTTGCTAAATTGTTTTTTGACTGTTGCTAAATCTGTTGCTGACAAGTTAACTTTGCTGTTAATGATCCTGTGGCACATGTGCTACTGTTTGGTTGCTCTATGTAAAGCAGCCTACAGACAGAATTTAAGTATTCCTATTCTCTCATCTCATTAAGTTTAGTTTGATTACTCCGCAAATGTGCATGCTTTGAGAAAATGGGCTTTTATTTTGTTGGTAAGAAACTTATTTTGCTGCAGTCATTCCATTTCTTTTATTTCTTCAAGATAACAGGGATGTCTCCATGGCCAGGGCTTTGAAATGACAATTTGGGGTTTTGTAGAATACATTTGATAGCGGGTGTATGAACAAATAAGGTCTAATAAAAAGGATGCCCCATGTTGATGATTTGGTTGTGTTAATGTTTGGGTTCAGTGTTTGGTGGTGATATAAAGAAGATCACATTTGATATTAACGGTGTTTTGCCAGTGGTTGAATCTCTTGAGATTTCAGCTGCATTTTAAACTTTCTTGCTGCTTAATTAAATGGAACATAAAAAAAGGAAAGGGGAAAAGAAAGAGGAAGCCAGTGTGTTTACTGTACGAGGTCTTGTCTACACTTCAAAGACTTAGCAGGTATCATTGTGCTTGCAAAGTCCCCTAGTAGAGACCCAGCTTGTACCAATAAAAGTAATTATTTGCCTAGTCACCACCTCAAACAATGTAAGCTATACAGGGAAAAGAACTTTGGCTGGTGTAAGCCGAGTCTGCGTGTCTGTCTTTGTGTGGGGATGGAGGGGGAGAGGAGAGGAGAGCAGAGCATTCTGGTATAGCTAGGTCAGTTAGATATGTGGGTTTGGTTTTGGTTTTTAACGCTCTTAATCAATATAAGTGTGCTAGGAAAACAATGTAGCATTCACCAGGCCTCAGGTGCAAGTGTAGCAAATGGAGATGGACCCATATGAAATCCCCAGATCCCACCAGCTCCTTTATACTATGGAAGGTTCGGGTCCAGGATCTAATTCTGTAACTGGTTCTTTCTTTGTATTCAGAATACTGGTCAGCTAGTTACAGACCACCTCAGACTTTGTGGAAGTTTAGACTGAGATCTGACCTTTGTGATTCAGGCTCATCTGTAGTGCTCAGAGGATTATGTTGCATGTACTCTGAAAATGAATTGGAAAGGCTACTGTACAGATCAACTATTTGATTTTTTTTTGTTCCTCTACAAGAATGATTTAAAGAGAAATAAGCATCTTTACAGAAGAGGGGGCTGGAAGGAAGGAGATGCTCGCTGTTTTCCTTCCCAGCTTTGGAAGGCAACAGAATAAAAGAGATGATGAAGGAAGATCAGAGAAATTAAATTATGCGCTTTTGCCATAGCCCATGAAAGAGAGAGCTATGTTGATGAGGCACAAAGGTGCAGTGGTGGCTAGAAATTTTCTCATTAGATTCCTTTGGCAAAAAACAAATTCTCGATAGTGTCATGCTTGGTTAGGCATCATGCTCTCTGCTTGTCAAGGCACAAATGGGGAGAACAATATGCCAGGACGCCGAAAGTGGTGGGGGAACAAACATTACTCACACAGGAGCCTTAAAATGCTGTGGGCTTCATCTCATCGGGGCAGCCACAGATTCATGATTTTATTTTGGGTATGAATTTCTCAGCAGTAAAAGTGTGACTTGTGGGGACACCAAATACTCCCATTCCACGTATAACTTTGGTACTAATGTGAGTGAAGTTCCTTGAAATGAGAGGCACCTTCTATAGACTGTGTACAATCGTACTGCAAATGGCATCTTGCTAGAAAATGGCAACAGGGTAGAGAATTCTTAACCTGGTCCAGGTGGAAGGAACAGACAAGAGAATTAATGTGTCAGTTTCCTGAATGTAAAATGTTTTTGCAGAGCCATTAGTTTGTGCCCCTGAATTTAGCACTTGTGAAAGGCTGGTGGATTGATAGGCAGAGAGAGAAATCATGAGGGATACAAAGTCTTGGAAACAGTTGGTAATATACGAGCTGCACCGGAGGAGGACAGTGTTTAAATTAGAGGTTTATTGTGGAGTTTCTTAATGGCAAAAACAACCAGACTCCTTAAAAAAGTGTGTGAGGCATCCGCGCAGTTGCTATACCAGAAGCTGGAGAAGAGGTCACGGGGAACAATGTAGGAAGTATCAGTTCAGTAGACAAAGGTTCAGGCTAGATGACCCCAACAGTCATTCCCAGCCTTCCCCTTCATATTGCTGAGTTCGCTGAACTCCTTTAGGCAGTCAAAGAGCACTCGGTGCCTGGTAAATTCGTGCACTGTTTTCTGCTTAATCAGCAAGTAGCTAAAACTTTCAGCTACTGACAGATGGAGACAACTATTCTTTGGGACCCCAGTCTGTCTCAGGTCAGGGAAGAATTAAAGGTCTAAAATAATTAAAGAAATCACATGGGATTATCAACAGTAAGAATAAATTATGGTTATTTACACAGATTCTTTCACTGCCAAAATATTTGAAGAAGAGCTCTTTGTAAACCGGAAAGCTTTTCTCTTTCACTAACAGAGATTGGTCCAATAAGAGATCTTACCTTACCCACCTCATCTCACTACCTTTCATTTTATGTATTTTATTCTTGCTTCGAAAATATGAGGCAATAAGATTAATATTAGGTAGCTGCCATTTACTATATGCCAGTTGTTTACTGTTCCCCAGGACCCCTTGGAAAATTAGACATAACTGTTTTATGAGCAAATTGTTGTTATTAGCATACATTAATATTTTAGGGCACTGTTATTTCTTAGCTCTTCTACGCTGCAGTATAGATCAGCATGCTGTGTGATACAGTGGAGGTGGGAATTATTGGATGGATTCTGAGGACATTTTTCAACCTGTGCATGTTGCTAGGGCTTTGCTTCTTGAGAACCAGTAAAAAAAACAAGGAGTTGTGTGGCACTTTAAGACTAACAGATTTATTTTTTGCATCTTGAGAACCAAACACCAGTTGTTTGACTGTTAAAAGCAAATGACAACTAGGATTACATTCATAATCTCTGGGTACAAGTTTTCAAAGTACCTAAGTGACTTTTATGCTCAGAGTTGTTGAGATCCATTTGGAAAATGGCACTCGGGTGCTTTCAAAAATGTTACCCCAACATTTACTTCCTCAGGGGTGATATTTATCCCTATGCAGAAGGCACACATTTAGCCTCTGCTCTGGTGAGGTCCTCTGAATAGTCCTTGGGTGGGATGTAATCAGTGGATCGCCATTTCAGTCTGCTCTAGTTTAAAGACCAATACTATTAGCTGTGACCAATGAATTGACCACTAGTGCAGGAGAGTCAAGATACACTGAACTAGTGAGTTAAACCACATGTAGTACCTTGTGCAGGTGTGAATTTCACTCTTAACAGTGCACAGCAAGGATTGCTTTCCAAAATGCACCTTCCTGTAGTTGTGAAAAACACTGACACACAAGATTTACAAGCTCCAGTCAGTGTGAAGGATTCAGTTGAGTTTGCTTCTTGAGAATACTAATCAGTTCCATATGCAGAATTACAGAGCACTTCTTGAATTTCATGTTTGAAAACTGGCCATTACTATCCTGAGCATGGTAATTAAATTCAGATGACTCATTTTTTTCCCATTTTTAAATAATTTTTGCCTGTGGGGAAAAACTGAAGCTCATATCTACTCTTTAAATATGTTGATATGATTCAGCTTGAAAATATTGCTAAAAACCTCTTCTTTTTTCTTTTTTAATTTGCTTTATGAAAACCTAGTTTTAATTATTGGTAATGTGGCAGATAAACTCATGGCCAAATAAACCATTGCATCTAAGTACCTCACAACTGTAATATTTCATTTAATAAGTATTATAAACTGTTTTAATCAAGCCTGGAAATGTGTACAGATAAACAAAATCCAATCTAGCTGACTCTCACAAAATCATTCATGTCTCATTCGAGCTGCAGAAAGTTACAATAAAAGAGCAGCAAGTCATGCAAATTATGAGAGTCTGGTATAAGGACCAGTTCCACTAGAACTGCTAGCTTCTTTCAAAAGTGGGTTCAGCTGCAACTTGAGCCAGATTCTGCAGCAGCCAAGCATTGATAGGTAGAGAACAAAGGTATGAACCACTGAATTAGACCATAATTTCCCAATGTGCAGGACAGTCTGTTTTACCAGTATTACCCTGGGCTGCAGCTTTGCTGAAGCATGTGTGTTGAGTGTGGGAGAGCAAATTTTAAATTATGTAAGGTCTTCTGTGCAAGTCTACCAGCTCTGAAGCATCTAGAGTAGGTGCCGGCTCACCTGTGGAATGTCTTTGCTATGCCCCTTTGTGTAATAGGCCCACTAGGTTTCCCATGGGCCCACCTCCTCACACTTTCTAACTCTAGCAAATTGAGTTGCCTACATTTCCCAGCATCGACCAAATCCTCCAGTGCAGTTTTCATTCACAGAGTTCCATCTCCTTTACACCATAATATGCCTTTCTGCCTAGGTAGAAGGCAGTATTTACAGTGTACTTTTAGGGGATTGAAATGCATGTATTTTGTGCCCCTTTAGTGGATGGTGAAGGTAAGTCCACTACAGCTGCCAATGACTAGAATTAGTTCTTTAGCCCAAGCTGCTGCTGATCGTGCTCTTACAATCCAAACAAAGAGTCAGTGGGAATATTTCTAGCAACTTCAATGGCACTTAGCATTAAAAGGGCTTGCTTCAAATGCCAGTTACAGTGTATAGGAATGGGGAGGAGGAAGGGTAATTTTATACATACTGTGCCTGAATTTTCTCTGCAATTTCTGTATTTTGTGAGTTGGTGACATTTTATCTGGGAAATCTCAGCTTTGCAATGATGCCTGAGAATCAGGAATAAGGCTGGGCTTCATTGTGTTTGGAAATGCCCCAACACGTAAGATTAGTATCTACATACTCTTTAAGCACCTGTAGATCTACTCAAGCACAAGGCAAATAACAATGTGATTTCAATGTATAGTTTATCTGTGTAATGCAGCCAGCTCTATTCATTCAACACCCTGTTGTTCAGTGACTTCAGTGTGAAAGCAGCCAAGCCTCCTAGGCTCTCTGCTGATCTTGACATATTGAACTGGAGAATCCAATCACTGGTTTCAGTTTGTTTGTGATCTCAGTTGCACATGAATCCTGCTGCGAGTCTTAAGTGAAGGGATGCCGCAGTACCAACCCTTCATATGTCAAGTGATGCATTAAAGTTTCAGAAGCTATTTGAGGCATTTTAATAAAAATAACATGTTTACACCTCTTTTAACAGATCTCACAGTTTCTGTTGTAGGACTTGGGACCTGGGTTTCCTGGAAAGATGAGAAATAAAATTCTAGGGAGTAGAGAAAAGTAGGGTCAGGGGGTATCAGATGAGAAATGGCAGAGCAGGTTTCTCCCACCATAGAGAACATCTGCAGTAATCTTGATTCTTAACATAATACAATTGAACTTGCTGCTCTGGTTTTTATCTCTTTACCAGGAAAAAGCAGAACCTGATTGGGGATGCAGGGAGAATAAGCAGCATCAACATTTTGCTCACTGACAGAACTGAACCTTTGCTTTACTTAAAGTTTTTTATTTTCTACTTTTTAACTGTCTGTGGAACCCAGACTGATTTTAAAAAAAAATCAATAAGGAAGTCTTATGGGCCCTAGTTACTGGGAACTACTCTGACTCTAAGTGATGGGAGGCTGCATAAGCTTTACTGATAATGTCCACTCTCTGGGGGTTTTGCCTAGTACTGACTAAATAACTTGGCTGATGTTTCGAGTGCCCATTGATCATGACAATGTCCATTTGTGGGTGCCCACCTGGAAACACCTTCAGCCTGAATTCCAGAAGTGCTAAGCACCCCCAACACCATTTACAATCACTGAGCTCTGGGTATTAGTTTCTATAAAAATTGGCCCCTAGGTGTCTTAACTATCCAATCATAGATTGGAAATAAGACATAAAATTGTAACAGTGAGAGCAATTAACTAGTGGAGCAATTTGCCAAGGGTTGTGATGGATTTTTACATCACTGACAATTTTAAACCAAGATCAGATGGATTTCTAAAAAAGAGCTGTTCTGCAAATTATTTGGGAAGTTCTGCAGCCTGTGATATACAGGAGGTCAGATGATACGATTACACTGGTCCCTTTTTGGCCTTGGAATTTGAATGAATAAATCAAGCAACTCAAAAGCTCCTAATACAAGGCTTTGTCAGAAAACACTAGAACTTCTCTCAAAGCCCACTGAGCTCGCTCCAGAAGGTGGACTCCATCACTCCACCTGTCAGAACCTCATTGTTTCTCCCTTTGTTTCCCCAGTTTCTCCTGCTTTTGTTCCAAAGTCCTGATCAGGTAAATAAAGAGGAATGTCTTAAGACATTAAAATGCTGTTCTCAAAAGATTTCTTGCCCAGCGTTGGCAATTCAAGCAGATTTAGATAGTTGGACAAGATTCAGTAGTTACCTCATTTATTTTTCTCTCTTGAATTATGTTCCTCATTCAGTTCAGTCTCATGCTTTTTAACTCCCTCATGAATTTTCTTTGTTTTTTTTCCTGCCCCAAAAGGAGAATTCCAGGAGATTGAAGCAGATCCAGCAACTATTAAATAGGAGCTAAGTGGCATAGCCTGGCCTGAGTGATACAATACTTCAACTTATGCTCACAGTGCATGACTATGGGAGATGCTTTGAAAGTGAGTGTAAGCTATACCTCTCTAAACAAGAATACAGTTTGGCTAAATTGGCTTCATTCTCTGTTTTTCTGGGCTTAGAAAGGATGGTCTGATGGCTAAGACACTGGACTGGGACTTGGAAGATTTTAGGTTATATGCTTTGCTGCAGACTTGGTGTGTCTTTGGGTATATTACTTAATCTTGCTGCTTCTATTCCCAATATGAAAAATAGGGATAATTCTTATTTTCTGACACCTTTTTCTCTGTAATGTCTGCTTAGAATATGAGTTATGGGGTAGGGATTATATCTTACTGCATGTCTGTGCAGTGGCCAGTGCAAAAGGGCCTCTGTGCACTGCTGTAGTACACTTAATAAAGATTAACGATCAGGAAAACCGTTGAGTAAGACAAGTTAATAAAAAGTTGTGTCTAGTTTTACTGTGTTTTAAACATCACGAAGGAGTGAATTGGAGCTGATATTCTTCTGGGAGGGTTCTTGCAAATTAACAATGACTCTTGCTGAGTTCCAACACCGAGGTAACTATGATTAATTTTTAATAGCCAGAGTGCTTGGACTGATCTTAAAGGGGGATGAGTTCTTTAAAGGATTTCATTTACCATACTGCCCTGCCCCTTCTACCATTTCCCCAATGAAAAAAAAAAACATCATTTATAGGTGGAAAACCTGGAAAGAAACACATTAGAATTGGGTTGGTTTTGTTTTGTTTTGTGGGGGGGGAGGGAGAGAGAGAGAGAGAAGAATTAAATTCAAACAAATCTGGGACAAAAATGTAAAGAGGGGAAATGTAAATTGTTAAACTGTCAGTACTGAAACAATGTGCTTAGGGCTCAAGTGAGATTGTGACTTCATTGAGCTAGGTGGAGCACAAATGTGCAGCAAGGAAAAGCCAGGAGTGCTGGAAGTAGGCCTGCCCTCACTTTTAGTGGTTTCTTCATCTATGAGGTGTAATATTTGCTAAATGGCTTTCAGCACCCCCACTATAAAAATTGTTCTAATACAGGTTGGAAAGGCCATACATCAAAGAGCTTATGGATCAAATGAGGGAGAAAGTTTT
Source organism: Podocnemis expansa (assembly GCA_007922195.1). NCBI lineage: Eukaryota > Metazoa > Chordata > Testudines > Podocnemididae > Podocnemis > Podocnemis expansa. Next base: position 53,084,891 of record ML681963.1, on the reverse strand, counting down.
TTAGGGATACCTTTTATTGGGGTAGGGGTTGTTTTTTTATGCTGTGATTAGCACAAAGAACTGCTGGTTAGGGTTCCTAGGTGCTATAATTCCTAGTATTTTGTTCATTGTGTGACAGTACAAACAGCATCCATGTGGCCTCCTGCCATTTTGCAACAAGGGCCTCTAGTACTGATAGAGGATGCTGCAGATTTTGTGCATTTCTTCTGAGTCTGCTGTCAGTGGGGTACCACATAGAGTAAATCATATCCTGAATATAGGTTCTAGTGTAGATTTCCTTAGAACCAAATAACTTGTCATTACTTGGCAATTCATTACAGTGGTGATGCTTTATTCCCCATCTCTGTCCCCTGCAAATGAATGAGTTTTATTTTTGATGTGTGTGACTTCAGTCTGCTTAAATGGTGATTCATTGTTTCTCAGTTAATTATCTCTCTTACTGACCTAATCTTCGACTGAGAATTTGCCATGAGATGTTAAGTGTTTTGAAATGTTTATTGTGGAAAACTCCTTTTTGAGACTGCATTAGCTAACTATAATTTCCAGATTGGTGGAACTCAGGCAGGCAGGAAAGTGTAGTAGCCAAGACTGGGATTCAGCTAGAAGAATGTGTTGCACACACCACCGTCCCTGTCCAGCTGCTGCACAAAGTGCCTGATAGAGCAGAAGTCATCCCTGGTAAGATCATCAGCAAAAAGCCTGTGCACCACTTAAGTAGCACACAAATGCTCAAAATAGGACACAAGTTTGTGTTCATTTTCTGCATGGGGTAAATTTAACCCACAATGGCAATAGGTTCATTGGTTTTAGGTCCCATCTGAAAATCAGAAGCTCAGCTAACACAGTGCCTCTTAGTGCTGTGGTGGTTATTGCAAACATTGACTTAAGAATGCTAGGTGAGCTAAGGGAGATCTTCTTTATTTTTTTATTTTTTTTTTTAGCACAAAAACAAGTCACATGCTTCTACATCGAGGTCCAGAGTTCAGCCCTCATTAAGGCAATGTAATGCACAGATGTTTTGATGTGATTCTAATGAAAATCCATTGGTGGATTTTATCAGATCTATTATCCATGTAGTTCATGAATATTTGGAGATTTTTTAAAAACTAAACATTGACATTAAATAATTAAAATAATAATAGAGTATAGTAGGACGTATGGAAGTTAAATATAATGTTTAAAACTGTGATATTGTTTAACTGATGATATAATGTTTACAACTGTGATATTTAACTGATGATCAACTATTATAAAAGACTATCATCAAACACTTGTATTGAAGAAAAGTTCCTTGAATTATGTATTTTTACTACTGTTCTTTCCCTGGAATGTGACTCTGTCCCAATTGTTGTAGTTAATTACTGCATTACTGCCAAATGTAATCCTCTTTAATGGCTGCAAGCTGCTCTTGATTTTAGTGCTTGAATTTCATATAGTGAAATGAGAGAATCAAAGATTTCTGCTTTCAGATGTAGGTGGAAAAAGAGTCTTATATTCTGCTGCAAAGTTAAAAATAAAGCTGCCTTTTCTTTGAACTTTTTCAAACAGTTTTGGAAAATAAGGAGGTCAGTAAACTCAGCTGAGAAACCCAAACTTGAAACTGCTTTGAGAAAACCATAGTTTTGGTAAATTTTATTATTTTGTTTAGAAATATATATCTATTAATAAGTAATGTAATAAATTAGGATCTTAATTTCAAACAAAATCAAATATATGATTTGTTTATTATAAATAAGTATATTTTGGTTAAAATCATATATTAATTTTGGCCTAGTTTAGAACATAGCTGTTGGTTTGAAAGAATGGTCAGGTGACTAGGACACTAGACTAGAACTCGATTAGACCTGGGTTCTCTTCCAAGCTTTGCTGCTGACCTGTTGTGTCACTTCGGGCAAGTCACTGCACCCCTTTGTACCTTTCCTTTTGCCTTCTACCCTTTGTCTGTGTAATTTGTAAGCTTTCAGGGCAGTGATTCTCTTACCATAAACTAGAGTCTTGCAGCACCTTAAAGACTAACAAATGTCTTTGGGAATAAGCTTCAGTGAGCTCCCCCCAAACCGCTTCGTCAGATCTATCTTTAAGGTGCTGTAAGACTCTCGTTTTTTGCTGCATGCAAGCTTAACATGGTTACCATTCTGGGATTTCTTAACATATGTATGCACAGTCCCAAATGCAATGGGATCCTAATCTCACCTAGAAGCTAGGAGGTACTATATACGTTCTGCAAAATCTCGTCAAAGGCCTTCATTCAGAGAGGTAGATATATAGACAATGTGTGTATAGTGCCTTTTTTTCTTGTGGATTTTGGAGTCTTGTAAAAATCTGTTGGTAAGTATCATATTTACATTTGCAATAGACTCGTAGCTGATAAAGCCAGAAACTTCATGATTACTGAGTCTGACCTCCCATGTAACCCAAGTCCTAGGAATTCTCTGAAGTAATTCCTGTTTGAACTGGTGGAGGGGTTGGGGGGGGGGGAGACAACCAACATTAATTTTAAAATTGCCAGTAATGGGGAATCCACCCAATTTGGGATAAGTTGCTCAAATGGTTAATCTTCCTCACCGATTTAAAAAAAAAAATTGTGTCGTCTTTCTTTGTGTAAATTTATGGTTGAAAGATCTTGTGGTCAAAACACTGGACTGGGGCTTGAGTTCTGAATCCAATCCCAGCTCTGCCAGGCTCGTGTAACCAGCATGTACTTCACTTTTGGGTCTGCAAAGTGAATGATATTTCTTCTGTACCAACATGAAAGTTCTGAGATGTGGTTCATTAATTCAGTAAACAAAAAGTATGTGAACTTCACTGAAGTTTCTGATAAAACGTTTTCTAATTCAAGCACTCAATTCCTGTGACACACATGAGCCATAAGGAGAGTTAGCAACTCAGATGTGGTAGTGCCGGAGGGCATATGACAAGCCTTGCTTATATTAACTTAGTGTAGGAATCACCCTGGATATCTTCTTTCTCCACAGAGCAGGATGCCGATTAAGGTCTGGTGCACTTACAGCCAAGAAACGTCAGGGCCCTCAGTGGCTTCATTGACATGATACAGTATAATAGCTTCCCAGAGAGTAGTCATTATATGTCTGCTAAACGACTGAATGTGTAAGTAATGTATTGTATACCACGACGTAACTTATGTCAGATATATAATATCTAATCTGTACCGCTCTGTTGTGAGATGCCAGCATTGAAAAGACTGTGGTGACAGCTTTTGATTCTGATGTTTGTCTCATGTGAGTCAAGGTAGCTGAAATGGCTCAGAATAAACTCTGTAAGGCAACACATCACATTTACTATCTGTGCTTCTCTCTCCTTAAAGGAGTTTGTGGTATTGAGCCTCTCAGTGCCCCACTAGGCTCACCATGCAATACGCAAACTAAGATGAAGAGAGGTTAAGTGATTTGTGCAATGGTACATGAACCAAAAGTGTATCTGGGAAGAAAATCCACTAGTTCAAAACCCTCGGCTTCGTCTCGGACAATGTAACCATCCACCCTCCTTGGAGCTGGGCACTGTGCCCATGAGACCTGACTCCCCATCCCCAGCTCAGACTCCAGGCAACATATTTTAAAAATGGGTTTGAATGTTCTTTATTCACGCCCCCACCTACTGTCAGAGATTTGTGGGAATAGATGTTCATTCTGAGTCTCATAATGGCTGCAGCAATGACCAAATCAGAATTGGATGTTGAATCCCTCTGTGTTTCATGTGCCCAGGATGAGGAAGCTGGGCATCTCAGGTACCTTGCAGCCCCTTGGTGTGTAAGAGTCTTCTGTTTCTTTTAATGTGTTTGGTTAAAATTTCTTAACAGCCTCTTTCTCCACTCCCCACTGTGAATTGTGCAGTGGGTGGAATGTACATTTTTTCCCTGCCTGACCCTCACCCCCTATCTATTACATTAATTGGCCTCTCATCTTAGCTAACTGATTCTTCAGGGTCAAATCTGCTTTCTGTTCACCTTTGATGTCAGACATTGAGAACCACTGAATGGGCTAATTCAATAACACGCCATGGTCTATGCTGCAAACTGAGGAGAGCAGAGTACTCGTTCTTCAGCAAGTGGGTGGTTACAAGTCCATAGCATCATAAAAATGACTTGGATTGTAAGCTCTTTGGGTCAGACACTGTCTTTTTCGCTGCTGCTGCTAGATGCTGGTTGCAGAAGAGAGGCTTGTCAATTTCAAAAGGGATAGCCGTGTTAGTCTGGTCCAGTAAAAAAACAACAAGGAGTTGTGGAAGAGAGGCTGCAAACCATACAGCCCTATATCTAGTAGAAATGGCTTACATCTATCTACTTGGCCTTCTTTGGGATTTGTCCTACGAGTAATTACTTTTATTTGGAAGTTGACAAGCATTATATTGTCCTGCTGCACAAAGGAGACAGAAGACTTGAGAAGATTAGTTGCTGTGCTCCCTGGAATGACCTATTTCATCATTGGCTGAAGTCTGGATAATGCAAGTGTGAAAGTTACCCTTTTCTGTGCAGTGAATTAGGTTTCCTTGTTATGAAAGTCAGTTAAATAACAGAGATGTTTATCTTCAATATTTGGGTGCTTTTCTTTCCTGTTCCTGTTTTTTCAGAGCAATGGAAATGAATAAAATGTTGATATGCAGTGGCTATTTTAGTTCACTGTTTAAATGTCAGCGGCATCTTCATCAGAATGTGGAGAGATTTCCTTATTCAGTTTGTACACTTTTTTTTTTATTTTTTCTAAAGAGCTCAGTAATGTTTAAAACTGGATACAAATCAAGTACAGGTGTTTTTTGTTTTTTTTTTAAAGAAGTGATATATGAGTTGTTTCTTGCATGCCAAGTCAGTGTCTCATTGTAAGACCCCTTCCCCCTCTTGTTATAATCTTAGAACCTGTATTTTGCAGAGATACATCATCTTTCACTTAACAATCTCAGAGCACTTTACAGATATTAGAAAACTGGTCCAAAATTGAAATGTTTGAAATTTTGATGAAAAATAGGGAGTGTTTTATAAGCTTTTTGTTTTTAATCAAAGGGATTCTTTCCCTTCCACACTCATCTTTTTACCAGCCTATTTTATTTACAGTCCTTTGTGAACTGGGTGAATATTATTATACTCAGCACATGGGTGGTTAAATTGAGTAATAGAGAGAGGCTGTGTTCACTGGGTAAAATCTTCTTATCATGGGGCATTCAAGATAAGCTATTCTCTATTGCTTTTCACCTTGCATATGGCAGTGCAAAGTATACTGTCAAATCAGAATGGTAACATTTTACATTCTCATTGCCCTGGCAAAATAAACCACAAATGGTGGTGTAAGACAATGGAGAATTAGACCCATGAAATTATTTTGGGGCTTACCTACACGTACAAGTTGTGCCACTCTTAACTCTACCACTGTAGATGGTGCAACTTCCCTAATGTGGATGCAGTTGTACTGGTATGGATTGTTCCCATAAGGGAAGGGGAGTAAGCTATCTTGGTGTATAAGGCACCCTTATAGCAGTATAGCTGTGTCTACACTGTGGGTTGTACTAGTATAACTATACTGTGTAGAAAATCACATGCCAGCTGACAGTTACACTGGTACAAAAGCCATCTGTAGATCAGGAATCCCCTGGGGGGGCCTCTAGGGTCAGGAGGTGCAGAGTTTTCCACTTTTGATATCAGGCATACAGGTAACACATCTGTAGGAATTCTCTGGTTATCCCTAGGGTGAGTTAAATGAATGTACCTCACTGGGGAATTCAAAGAAAAACAAGTGCTTTGCAATAAGCTCCACCAGCCTCAAAGTGTCTGACAGAGTGGGATTTTCTCCCACAAAAGCTCATGTCATAAATAAACGTGTTAGTCTTTAAGTGCCACATGACTTCTTTCTTGTTTTGCTGAACTAGACAAACTCGGCTGCCCCTTTAGAACCTGTGTCTTTTGTTGTAGTGCCCTTGACAACACAGCTCTTTTCAACGGCAGCAGTGCCATGTTATTTAGTCGCTTTCTTTCATGTCTGTCTGATGTATTTCCACATGTGACAGTTTCCACTCATTAACTTCCAGTGGTATGAGCGCCAAAGCAACTAGCCATACCCCATATACCAGGCTGTACTGGTTAAGGTTTATTTAGCACCTTGGAAATCTGGAGAACCATCTGGTTGAATGGTTTTGCCATCCTTGTGCTGAGGACCGTGCACACCCATGGTGGCAGAGGAGGGCACTGGGGACTGTGTTCTTACCATTAAGAAGATGAGGAAGATGCTTCAGTTTATATGGCTGTGTTTGGAGTGAAAGTCACTCTGTGAAGATCCTGTGCCTTATTGAAATACCTCTTAATTCCAAATTTGTAAGTGTTACGCTGGTTCTGTTTGGGCATGAGTGACTTTATCTAGTCAGTGCATGTTTCCGGCTGAATTGTGCCAGATGGAGGTGCTGTCTCTTGAAAGGACAAAAGAATTGAGACAGATTGAATATAGAAATGCAATTTTACTATTATAATTTTCAATTCCCATGATTTTTTCAAAAAAAAAAAGGGGGGGGTGAGATCTGTGCTCTGACATTTGGTCTGTGAATCTGTGTAACTGTAGCTACCTGGAAATGAAGGGAGAATGTTTAAAAAATTATCATAGCAGAGAGATTGTCAGGAAGGTTGCTTGCAGCGAAGACCATCTCCAGCCTCACAGCTAATTTTGAAAATACTAGTAACTTGTCTCGCAGGGCTGTGCTAATGTGTGATGTTCCTTCTTTTGCGTCTGGTAGGTGTGTGTTAGCTTTCTGGGATGCTGTGACCTCTGCAACATGCTGAGTCATACTTTGGTCCTTGTTCTTCAAATTGCAGATTCATATTAAAATTGGAATTGCAGGTCAGTGAGCTGATCACTCCCAAATGGAGGGTAGCTGGTGCAGGTCTTGGGTATGCTCATTTTACTAATGGCAGTTGGGAGCTGGAATTTGTATAAGAAGTTCCTCCAGAGGAGGTGACAGAACGTTTTTGAGTCAATACAGATGCAAAATAAGGGAGGACGGAGAGCCTAATAATTTATGCTATTTTATGGGCTGAATGTAATCTTGTATTTCTTCATGTGGGCCTACTATATAAATGATGATGATAAAAAAGCAGAACTCTGCAGAGTTTTGCCCAAGAAAGGATTGCAGGATCAAGCTTGAAAGGGAGAGTGTGTGGATGGAAGCTTCACAACAGTCCGTTTGAGGGCAGGCCCAAAGAGGGGCACTAAGGCACAGGAACTATAAAGCCCAAATTCTGTAAAGATTTAAGCAAGTGCTTTATTTTAAGCACATGAGCAGTGTCCCCTGAGACTGCTCCACATGCTTAAAATTAAGCATATGTCTTAATCTTAGCAGGATCAGAACCTAAATGGTTTGCCTAGGATTACAAGGTAAGGCAGATGCATGACTGTTCATAGAACTCGGGAGTACTGTCTCCTGGTCTGTAGCTCCCACTGCTACAGCCATTATATTCTGTCATTGTTACTGTGCTTTTTAATCTTGTAAACTGCAAGATGGGCTGTAACTAAAGAGTGAAGCAGTAAAATTAAATCCATATTCACTCATTCAGATCCACCAGTTTGGCCAAACTGCTTTGTTTCCTTGGTAAAATGGGGTCACTTCCCTTCCATGAACATTGCTTTGGGAACCCATTCTCGAGTCCGATTTGTTCTGTTTTTCTCCCCAAAGTTGCTGAGCATTTGAAGCTGCCAGTGACTTCATCTGGAGTGCCCAATGCTTCTGAAAGCCAAGCCATGACAAGTCCTGTGCCAGCAGCATGGCAGAGAAAGACACTTATTTGTAACAAATTACAAATGCAGTAAAACATGATTAGGTTTCATATACTATTTCCTGACTCATCTTATTTTTCCATGCATTAAAATGATTAATTCTATTTGCTGGATGATAGAGGGCATTTCTATGAATATTCAGGCAATTTTTACAGTCTAAAAGCATCTTCTCTCATGGTTTACAGGCCACACTAATCATGCTTTAATTGTTTCTCTTATCCTCCTTTGTCCTTTCATTTCACTGACATGGAGGACCAAGAACCCTGAGTGACTAAGGCAGCTGTTGAATGGATGATGTCTGTGTGGCAAAGAGACATGGAGAGGTACCAGCAGGGTTTCTGAAAGCAGTCAGGAATTCCTGTTAGGTAACTGGAACAGTTCTTCACCCTTAGCCCTCCCTCCAAAAGAAGATGAAGAATGCTTGTTTTCAAAATACTGTTTGCTCTCAGGATAAATAGAGACCTCAGGAAGTTTTGCTCTTGTGTGCAAACTTGGGCAAGACAAAGCTTTGGATGGAAGTGGGACTACAAAGTGAGCAATTGGCTAGAAATGAAGGGCAGACATTCTGGATATGATTCTTCACTGCCTTGTACAGGAATTTACATGTTGCAAAATGGGTCTAATATATTAAGGTAACAGTTTAGGTTGGTGCTGGCATTTTATATCCATTTTGCACAAATATAAATGACAGCACAGGTTGCAAGCTAATGAAGAACCAGGATCACTTTTTATAGACAGGGTCTGATCCTTTGCTGTTGTAGTTTGGCATTAATCCATCAAAGCCAATGGGGTTGTGTCAGTTGAGGAGCTGCTCCACCCAGGATTTGGATTTAGTGTTAATGGGGCAGGTATTATGTAATCCCTGTGTCATTTAAAGTGAGAGCACAGTTCCTGGCTCAGACTTTGGGTGACAGTTTGGGTCAGTTCTTACTTGTTCATGTCATCTGTCCATCAGGCTCACAGAAGGGACCTCTGTTTATAATTCCATCTGACTAGCTGTATACCGCAGGTTATAACATCCCCTTCCCCAAGCAATTCTTCTTTGGACTGAGCAGATTCCAGCCATTTTACAGTAGGTACTTGTAATGAATTTTGCATGTTTCCTTTTCCCCTTTTGGTTCATTGCAGCTTTGCATATTATGAAAACATAGGAGAATGCTGCTTTACATGTGTTCTGCCCCTGTAGCTTTTCTTCCTGTGCCTCAGTTGTAAGTCACAACAAATTGATTCAGTTTGGGGCTAATTCTCATCGCTATTGTTGTTGTTGTTTAAATTAATTTTGGATGTCAAATGCTAATGTATATCATGTTCCATGATTAAGTCCAAACTCCTAACTCCCTTCTAATTTCCATAGCATGTTAATTCATGAAGGGGAGAAGAATTGCATTTACCATGCCTTGCACAGGCTGAAATGATGGAGATGTGCCATTAATTTTCTGGCATAATCTCTGAAGTCTCATTTCTTATTCATATACATCTGTCCCATCTGAGTCTTACAAGTGCATGGAAGCCAAGGAAGACATAGCTGCAGAGTGTCTGCAGGAGAGCTTTATTTATTGTTGGGGGAGTAGTAATAGAACTGTAGTAAGGAGCTGTGGTTGCCCTCAGAGCCTGGGCCTAAGGATGGTCCTGAACGTCCTCCCTGGTCAGAATGGGGAACTGCAGGACCCAGGCCTCAGAAGCAGAGAGGCGGGACCTGAGCAGCAAGGGGAAGTAGAAAAGCCCAGGCTGGGAGCTGAGTTGGGGCTAAGCCGCCAAAGGGGAAGGATGTGCGTGCCCTGAGGGAGCAAGCCAGAGGAGGCTGGGTCCAGCCTCAATGGCTGACCTCAGCCTACCTGGGCGGCCAGGTCTATGGCCCACCCAGCCTACCTGGGCCTAGCGAGTGGGATGGGAATCTCGAGGCTGCAGACCGGGGAGGGCGCTCCAAAGCCCACCAAACCTGTGAGCGGCTACCCTGCACAGAGGCTGACCTAGAGCTGGGGGAATTAGAGGATCGTGCAACCTAGAGGAGCTTCCATCAGCTGAGGAAGAGCTGTCAGTGGTGTACAGACCCCAGGACCAGGAGGAGTTGCCCCTCACTGATGAGCCAGAGGAGTACCCGGACCTACTGCCCGTGGGCATAGAGGGTTTCAGCTGAATCCCACAGGCTGTGTATGCTGGGGATACTGAGATGTGCTACCCACTGTGGAACGAGGTACCCAGACCCCAGGGTGGGAGGAAGTAGCCCACGGGGAGCAGATTGCTATGCATCCGCCTACACCAGCGCATTGCGGCAGGAGCCCCACTGGTCCAGTGACTTGACTTACAGTCACTGATAGGGCCCTGGGCTGGGACACAGTGCAGTGGGTGGACCTGTGTCCCCCTCCTCATGCCCTGTCCTGACCCAACCACCCAGAGCGATTGACTGCTGTGGCAGAGCTGTTGGAAGGCATCTGCAGTGTCCTTGCTCTTCTGGGTGGCCAGGGCTAAAAGACTTTGTGGTTGGGACCTGGAGAGTCCCCAAAGAGGAAATTTGTGAAAAAGGGACAAGGGACCTGCTGTCTGGAGGGGGCCTTAGACTTGAATAATTCCCCAATGAAACCCACAGGGGGCGTCCTCCAGGCAGACCAGGTGACCCCAACCTCTACACGAGCCATGCATGAATGTATTGTTTTGAGCACTTTAAACAAAACATCTGGCATTGATGTTCAGTGGAGCCATGTGGCCGTGGAGGAATGTGCTCTTTACAGAAAGTGGGATGCTCATCAAAAGGCAATTACAAAAACTAATAAAAGGGGGCTCCCTGAGGTTCCAAGACAACACTGATTTGGGGCCAGCCACCACTGAAATCTCTTCTGTATAGGTAGTTGGTTCAGGGTCTCAGAAAACAGGAGAACAGCCTCTAGATAGGTGAGGTCTTGTGGTTGAGACATTGAACTGAGACTCATGGCTCTGCTCAGATTTATCATGTGATGGTGAGCATGTGACTTAATCTCTCAATTTCTTTTCTGCTTATTTATAGTAAATCAGCACAGAGGGCTGAACTTGATAACTTCTCAAAGTCCCTTCCAGCCCTAATCTTCTAGGATTCCGTTTTCTAGCCCTTTAGCACCCCCTTTGTCTGTCTTGTCTATTCAGGTTTAATCAAGTTGGATTTACCTGACTAGAGGGAATATCAGTAACCAATAGTGCTGGAAAGGTCAAAGTAAAGATGCACTTTTGCCCTTGTCTCTGCTATAGCTAGATGGGTATGCATATACAAGAATTGGGCAAAGCAGTCTACAATAAAATAAGAGGATGTTCTTTCTGTTCACTTCACAAGCTCCTACAACAAGCCTTGCCCACTATAATATTCAGAGAACAATTTTGCATGGTGCTCTGCTGGGAGCTGGAACTCCAAAGTATTAATTGGATTGTAAAAGAAGGACCTTGAGTTGGGAAATCATTCAACCTCTTCTTGACTCTACTTGTTTGAGCCTGTGGGTAAGTCTTTTCATCTCTGTGCCTCTGTTTCCCCTCCCACTCTTGTTTATTTTGTAATCTCTTTGGGCAAAAGGGCTATCTCTCAATCTCAGTTTGCACAGAGCCTAGTGCGATGGAGTCCTGACTTCAACTGAGCTGTCTCAGGGACTGCCATAATATAAATTGCAAGCGCAAAAAGAGTTTTATTTTCATTGTGGTTTTGCTCAATATCAGTGGACTATTTGGTTATGATATCAACTCCTCTTCCCCTGGAACTCTTCTTTCTTGAGGGTTTTCCAATGCTAGTATAGACTACATTCTCTTATTCCTGTAGGCTCACTTTCCCAACTAAAAGTCTTTCTATGGCCTCCATCGGAAATGAAAGAGACTTTTTTTTTTGTTTTGTTTTAGGAGTCAGGAGAAGACAGGATGAGAAATTACTTCTAAATTAAGTATCTTCCAAGAAGCAGGAAGGGGAATAAGATGGGAATACAAAAGAGGAATATTTTCGTGTTGAAAGAACTAGAAACATTAATTAAATGTATCAGATGCAAAGCCCTCTGCTGTAGAAGCAGTGAAACAAAGGCATGTGTTATCATAGTTATCTCTGCAACAGTACAGAGAGAGCCACTTTTGAGATTAAGGATTAGAAAGTGTATTTGGAGCCCATCCATTGTACTTATTTCAGGGTATTTTTAATAGGTTTGTGTTTTCTCTACCCAGTCTTTTGAAGTTTAACTTGACAAATATGCTGTAAATTAGGCAGGACTTTTGTCCTTGAGTAACAACCTTTCAGTTGGAGTGAAAAATTATTCATCTGCTGCTGCTGTTGATTTATTTCAGGCCTGAGCTATTATTTCTTTTAAAAGGAATAAATTCTGCTAACAATCAACCTGTTTGGAGGGTTGAGGGGATGGGGTCGTACTCCACTGTACATCTGAGTGATGACTTGTGAAGTCAATGATTCATAAAAGAAAAGTCCTGGTTATATAAAGAGGAGAAATAAAACACAGATGTTGAGGGTGAGAGAACAGTTTCCGATATGTACAGCTCTTATGGAACCATCAATTTTTTATTATTATGGTAGCACCTAGAGATGTGACATGGCAAGAGACCATGATGAGCCTGCGATCTAAGATAAGACCATCGAAGGGTGGGAGGAAGAGAGCAATGTCATGCTGGAAGTCTTTGTCATAGTCAAGAACTAAACCCTGGCTTATGGAGTCATGGCCCTGTTCCTTGACCACAGAGCATTCTTTCTCTTAGTTGAAAGATTATGGCACTGGAGTGACTTGTAATTGCAGTTCTTTGGCCACGTTTTCTTCTTCCTTTGTTGGCCCTGCTCAGTATGTGGTCTGTTCTTGCTTCCTTTCCACATGTGACCTGTTGCTGATTCAAACAAATGCCTATGCTGTTTCAGTATCTAGAATAGCTTTTTTCCCTCATCTAGAAATGAGCTGTGAAGTAAACTGTCAGATTGGAAAACCCCATACGTGTTGTGGGACCATTTGTGAGGATTCAGACTAATACCTTTTTCTACAATGAACCAATCCAAACATCTCCCAAATGAGACCACCAAGCACCAGAAGAGCAAGAGGTGGATTGGCTAAGGTGGAGGACCAGGAGTGTATGATAAAATTCAGTCTTATTTCAGCAGGTGGCAAATGGATGCTGATATGCTCCAGTGATAGGATACATTTTCCACCTCTCCCTGCTGTACAGATCCTTCTTGACCAGCACAGACATGTCTTATGAATGTTGTTATTAGTGGCTTAGCTGCCCCTTAATGTGAACCACTCCGCTCCAAATCTCTTCTGTGTCCCTCCCGTGTGCTCAGGTCTAATATAACCTCCCGACACTGCAAGTACTGAAAGGAGAAGCTATTTTGCTGATTCACCAGAGCTAATCTGTTTGCTGCTTTTTTCCTGGTGGGTTTTTATGATGGTATTTTATGTTCCCTGTAATGCTTTGTAGCTTATGGTCTTCATTCTAATAAGCAGCACTCATCTTTATAGATCTGGTTGAAGGCAGACTTCGCTGGGAAGTGGGTGTGCGTGTCTTCTTGTTTCTTGGCTTTCCACCTGAACTTTTGCTGCATAGCATGAGGATGCTATTATTAGGAGGTAAATAATTTCTTTTTCCATAGTGAATTTTGGCAGCAAACAAAAGAGCTCTATCTAACAGCATGAGAGCTCAAAGGTTGTATCCGGAAATAATAACTGGTTACTGTTAGACCAGGCATTTTGATTCAGCTTTTACATATGTCATGGCAGGTTGTATTTTTCAATGAACATTTGTGGAATGGACACTGTTCACAAAATTAGGCACAATGGCTGGGAATGTCTTTCTAGACTATGGTGAATCGAGCTTATTGTTGTCATGATAATTCCTATTGCCAGAAACAGTTCTGAACAACCATTAGAAGTTTGATGCAGAGTCAGGGAAGACATGGGAAATGAAGCTGAAATTGACAGTCAGTCCTGAACTCTGCATTTCCCAAGAAAATGGGGCTCTTTGAGTGGTGAGGGGCTGAAACGACTTGGGAGGTGGAATATGGATAGGCCTTTCACTTGCTCTTCAGAATCTCTATTTTCATTACAAAAATAAAAAAGTCAGCAAGGCTAGGCTTGATAGAAACCTTGAAAACATGAACCAAGTGTACCCAGCGCAGTGATGCATGCCTGAGTTTACAGACAGCCTGAAATAGTGGGTCTGCTGAATGAACCTCCCCATTCCTCTCAGTGGATGCTACCTTGGACACCAGTGATGATGCATTAAATGTCAACCTTCTTTGCTGTTTCACAACCCAGAGCAAACAAGAAAGGACGGGAAGTATCACATTGTGAAGTTGTGTACAGTTTGATCTCAATGACTGTTCATGGTGGAAAGACCTTTAACAAGAGGCAGAGCACTTGTGAAGGGCCGTGGGGAGGCTTCTGTTTCCTTAGCTTTCAGAAGTTCAGGAATCACTGTCTGAATTCTATTTAATGAACTTATTACTTCAACAGCTTTGTGACTGTGCCCCCCTGCCTGGGCTTGTTTCAAAGACTGTGTTCTTGCTAGAACCCCATAGCTAAGAGTATCCCGCCATCTCCAAATGGCATGGGTTAGTATTTGTCCTTCCGAGTGCCCTAGGTCTCCTTTTTCTCTCCAGAGCTGAGTACCCAGTTAACTTTTTTTTTTTGCTCATGATCTGCATTCTAAAAGTTAGTGCTGTGCAAGTAGCCTGGCCTATCATTTTACAAAGGATGTGTTTTTATTACCGTCATCAGCAGCTTACACATTTACCCAGACTTCAGATGGTTACTGGAATGTCCCTTTAAAGTTAAAATCTTCCTCCCAGAAAAGAACTCTGACTAGCCACAGACCATAGAGAGATTTATTTGCCAGGTTGAAGAACTGTTGTCCATTTCCAAAGGGGCAGTCCTATTAGGGCTCCTTGTTTGTAGTCAATTTAAATGCCTCAAAGAATAAAGGAACCCTCCACCTACGTGGTGATTCTGAACACATCACCTTCTCCTTCTTATTAATTATGTTTATTTCAGTAATGCCTAAGGACCTGCCAAGATCAAGGTCTCATTGTGCTGTGCTCTGTATGAATGCAGAGTAGCAGCTAGACCCCCATATTGAAGAGTTTACAATCAAAATAGCCTATAAGTGATGCAGGCTGGGGAGAGGGGCCTAACATACAAGTAGAGTAAGCAGTGTGTTGGTGGCAAACATGTTAGTTCTGTGATTTTTCAACTTAGTGCTGCAGTCTGTTTGACACAAATAAATAAAAGAGGACAAGTAGCCTGGAAACCACAGAGAACAAGTGGAGTCAGTTAAACCAATATGATCTACACTTTTTTTCTTAGATTTTATTTTTAACATGCTCTGGCCTTATTCTGCATTAGAGGCAAGGGTAGATTGAGTTGATGCAAAAGCCTTTAAAAGTCAGCAAGGTAAGATACTTGTGACTCTTTTTTGAAAATAAGAGACAAACTGGATGAGGTAATTGGAACATCTTCTGTTGGTGAGAGAGGCAGAAGAGAGTCCAGTAAAGGATATAACCTCAGCCACTTTCTCTCTGATATCCTGAGACCAGCACTGCTACAACACTACATCCTACCTAAAACGTGAACCAAAACATGACTGGGCTCTTTGGGTGTATTGAATAGGTTCTGCATAATAGTATTTAACCCCATGAAGTTTTGTTAATATGCAGCAGACTGGCTTCTTAGACATAAATGATTCAACATACAAACATAGTAAAATTTTCAGTGTCTTGAACAACCTGCATTCAATTAGAACATAGTCCAGACTAGCAGGGCTATTTACCCTATAAACAAGTTGTTTAGCTACATTACAAGTGAAGAGCATATGATGTTTCGTATTCCCCGCACTCCCTTCCCTATTCCCTCTTTCTTTATTCAATACATATTTTTAAATTAATTTAGATAATTGTTTTCTATGTGAGGAATAATTCAAATTATCTGTTCTAGCCAGAATTACCTCCATTAAGGCTCTTTTTTTTTAAGAAAGAACGGCATAAATGTAATTAATTGAATCAGTTATAATAATGTAGCTTAGCTTGTGTTAGTTTTCTCATTATAAAACCCAATTTTGATAAGTCAGCTCTTTTAAAAGGGAAAAAGTGTTCCAGGCTGGAAGTTGGTGTTGAAATTGTTTTGATCTAGGAACCTTAGAAGAAAAAGATTTATGTATAATATATAGAAGAGTTCACTTAGAGTTTGGTTCTTGGATGTGTATCCTATCCATTGTCAGTCACAGGAAGGCTAGTTTTGTGGTCAGCATACTGGTTAGGTATGTGAAAGGTTTGGGTTCAAGTCCTGATTCTCTTGGGGTATGTCTATACTTACAATTCAGTTCGAATTATTGAGGATTACTTCAAACTAAATTAATGCATGGCTACATTGGCTTTCATTACTTAGAACTAAGGAATTCCTTAGTTCAAAGTAATGAACGCTTACTTTGAAGTTATAAAACCTTGCTTAACTCTGAAGTAATAGTTAATTCAAACTTATTAGTTTGAATTAACCCAATGGAGCCACGTTAATTCGAACTAACCATTAGAATTAACACGGTTTCACCTTCTTTATCCCAGGGTGCCTTCTTCTTTCTATATATTGGGTGAGGGCATGGCCTTTCTCAGGGGCCATGTTCCCACACTTCCCATGGTACACCCCACCCATCGAACTAGCAAGTCCTGTCCATGGACATGCTAGTTTGATTGGGGTTTCAAGAGGGGCCATGCTAGTTTGAGTTAACTTAGTTCACATTAACCATTATTAGTTTGATTTAATTAATTCAGACTAGGTTAATTTGAACTAACGTCAGTGTAGACATAGCCTTGCAGGTTGCTGCCACAAATCACTTATGACGTGAAAGAACATTTCAGTGGCTTAGGTGGTGGTTGGGTGCAGGGCACCATTAACTTTAAAAGCCTCTTTAAAAATAATCATTAATTATTTAGATAGTATTTTAAAAAAATATAGATACAAAGTTCTAGACACCATATGCATAACTTGCCATATGACAAAATCCCAGCAGCCTGAAAACAGTTATTCAAACTGGAATATGGCTCAGTGAACCACCAACTGGGGAAGAAAAGAGGGGAAATATTGTGTGTTTGAGTAACCGTTCTGGCAGGGCAAGATGGTAGAGCAAGGGCCAGGTTCTATATCTAGGGATTTCCAAATAATGTTACAACACCAACCAGCTTAAACCCCCACTCACTTTCCTGGGAAATCATGGACTATCCCCTGGACACTCTAGAGGGGTAGTGCTTCCCCACTCACAAGCCGGAGTCTGAGTGTAGTACATAGAACTTTTAATGGCAACATAAAAGAATGTAAAGAAGCAATATTGACAGTCAATGCAGGACAAGATTCCCACAAAACCCAATAAAGCACTCACTCCACCCCAGTGTATGTAGAGACCATCCCTCATGCCCACTGTCCGCCTGTGCCACCTGCTGGTCATTCAAGCTCTCCGGCTATCCACTTGCATTCCTGCTGGCTCCACCTGCAGGGGACTTACATGCTCCACCCACTGGTCACTCATGCTCTCTGGCCCTTTGCTGGCTGCTCACACAGTCCACTGGTCACTCTTCAGTGATTTCAGCTCTTAGGGAGTATCTCAGCCCTCAGCAATTTCAGCTCCTGTCTTCTGGACACCACAGAAAGCTCCTCTAATCAAAATAACAGAAACAGCTCCACAAGGAGCGATTCAAGTCTATCTTTTAACAGTGGGACTGGGGCGAGACAGTGCCTCAGGCATAGCTCTTTATCAGAGCTGTACTACCCACGCCCCGTTCTCTCTCTTCACAAGGCTGAAACACAGAGTTGCTCACTCTTTGAAATTCTGTGTTGCTGATGGTGACTTTCCACCAAATAGGCTAAACAGAGTTTATACAATCAAAGGACAGCATATTGTGGAAAAGACAATATTTCATTTCCCTCCTCAGTTAAAATACAGGTATTGACAGATTTGTGGTCAAATCAGCCCATATACAATTTACCATCATGCCCTGCACCAACATAGTGAGATTATGCTAATACCTAACTGTATTCATGAAAATACAAAGCCTATGCAGATCAGTTGCCCCTCTTTTGGCTGTTAAGCGCAAGAAGTGCCCAGGCTCTAGACTCACCTTACATCTGGAATCACTTTGGTTTCCTTCTGTGTGTATAGGATCTCTGTCATGTCCATGAAAGTGAGCGGTCTCCCAAAGTTTGCACTCCCTGGGGGAGGTCTTAGGAGCAGTTTGCAGTCCAAGGGGAACTCCATAAACCAGCACACAATCTGTCAGCCCCTCCCTTCTCTGCAGAAAGAGCCTTTAGCAGCCTACAGCTCATTGTGGTCTCTGCTGCTCTCTGTGCAGCTAGGGCTGTGAGCAACTCTAGTCTTTGAGCTCAGATGGAGTAGGTAGGGCATTCTGCAGTGTTGGGGGGGATGCTGGGAAGTGTTGCATGAAGAGGGATCTCAGCATTGCTTCCCCAACACAAGTTGTTTTGATGTTTCATTTTGTGCATTTTAGGGTGTAACAAGCACACCCTGCCCAGCGGATTTTGAGTAGCACAGGTCACTGGTTCTCACAGTACATCTTGGCGCCTCACAGACATTAATGAATTTATCTTCCCCACTCCTGTAAGACAGGGCAGTGCTGGTCTCCCTGGTGTTGTGGTTTGGGAACAGAGACTGAACACCTGATTGGCTGTTGCCCTGCATCTTATGAAGTCACTAATACTGGTGCCATGTGGGTGTAAGCCACCACTGCCATTTTGCTATGGTAGCATTTCACAGTGGTAGGAAAGACTGCGGAGGGTGCAGTGCAACCTCCCTGGATGTCACTTGCTGTGATTAAATAGGCACGGTCTGAATAAAAGCCAGGAAGAGAACCCAGATTATCTAATGCCTGAACCACGAAAGAAACATCTGTATGGCTGTGTTCACATGTAAACTCTTATTTTGAAATAAGTTATTTCTAAATGAGTTATTTCAAAATAAAATCCTTATTTCAAAATAACTTAAATTGAAATAAGCAAATACTAAATAGAAATAAGGGAAAACCTCAAAGCAAAATAGCATGTCTGGACACAAGACTTGCTATTTTGCTTCAGGAGAGGGGCAGCATGGGAGGTGTGGCAACATGGCCCCCTTGCTGGGCCATGCCCTCACCCAATATATACAAAAAGGAAGGCACCCTGGGAAGGAGAAGGGCAAAAGTGTTATTTCAAAATAACTGTTATTTTGAAAAAACACGTCCAAACAGTGTTGTTTCGAAACAACCATTTTGAAACAACAGCTATTTCGCTTTCAGGCGAGGTTTTATTGTTCCAAAATGACGGACATTATTTCAAAATGATGGAGTCCCATCATTTTGAAATAAAGAAACGTTGTTCAGACACGACAACTTTTATTGTGAAACAGTGGTGGTTGTTTCGAAATAAAAGCCTCGTGTAGACATAGCTTATGATTTTTAGCTGACAGATCCTGTTCAGGCCATCTAGTGGTCAGTTATATGATGATTTATGCAGTACAACAATGAAAATAAAAATATTCGTGATGTTCTATAATGAGTCAAACCAATCCCCCAAAGTATCTAAACTGAGTCCCAATCTGCGTATCACATGGTGTAACACAGCAGGGTCACACAACATACGTAGTAGGTGACAGACTGGTATGCAAGTGTTGCAGTCACCCTCAGGGAGGTTCAGCAGAGGTAAATTAATACATGGGCACTTTTACATATTTCAGGTGCTGGTTTTGTATTAGATCGTATGTGGACTCTGATGTGAACATCCTCTTTAATACACTCTTGTCTGCACACATTGATAACGTGCATATTTTATTAAATGTTCTTGTCCTCTGCGTAAGTGGAATTCTCCACCATTAGTTAGCTTGGCTTGGTGAACTTGTCCCAGCTCCTGTAAAGTCAAGGGAGTAGAAGGTGGCTGTGTTCTTGCTTCCTGTGGCTCTGTTTGAATCAGCCCATCTCCACACTCCCTTAAGTCCAGGGATGGCATTTATTACCTGGGGATGCCCACAAAGCTGATCTATAGTCATCTTGCTTCACTGCTGAGGCTTTTGCAATTTGGGATCAGCTTATTTTTGTGGTCAATTTGCATTTTTGGCTTACTTAGTCGTCATGGCCCAGAATGTGGGGGTTAGACTGAGGTTTGAGACACCTGGACCCTGTCCTGAGCTGCAGGACCATGGGTCCCTAAGTCCCCTGGATGCATCCGGTTCCCAATCTGCACAAAGAACAGAACAACCTTCATAAAGTGCTTTGAAATCTTTGAATGTTGACTGTGATGTGTTGTATTAGTTTTTTATCCTGAATAACCTATTTTGTTGTTTGGCACATTGTCTCTAGTTCTCTGCATCCTTTGGCCCAGTTTTATTTAATTAATGTTAAGCATTTTTATGCAGCATCAGATACTTGGTGGGTGCTAAAGAAATTTTTTTTTTGTTTTTGTTTTTTTTTTTTAACATATTTGTGACTTTGAGCAACAGGCTCAACTTGATTTGATTTAAATCATTGGATGGGCTGTCCCTTCTCTGATCAAAGCAATTAGGGAAGCAAGGCGTTAATGGAAACACAGCTGTGCTTGTCATTGTAACTGTAACAGCAAAACAAGAGTTTATCTGTGCTGCATATTATTAGTACGTGGGCTTTAATGACATTTAGAATTTACAGAGGACTTTATGAACATTAACTAATTAATTCACACAAAACTCTAGCCTCTCTGAAGGCTGCAGGGCTTAATTTGCCTTCTGCAGATGAGGAAAGCACTAGTCCAAGGCCACAAAAGAGGAGTCACCATCTGAGCTGTACTTTGGGATTAGAATCTTAAAAACTGGAAGGAGCCATGAGAGGTCATCAAGTTCAGTCTCCTGCACTGGGGCAGGATCAAGTACCCTCTTAAGCTGTCCCTGACAGGTGTTTGTCTAACCTGTTCTTAAACACTTCTAGTGATGGAGATAGAGAGCTCTTGGCCCCAAGTGCAGTGCTTAGTCCTTACAGCCTCTCTCCTATTCTTAGATTTGCAGCATCTCATTGCCATAACAGTGTTTGACCTCTCTCTATAGCAGGCCCTTGACTCTGGAAGATGAACTAGTGAGGTGAGCAGATTCAAAATGTTTCTGCTTAAGTTTTTGCAGTAAAGAGGTGGTTTTATTCAGAATATTGGGTGAATTCTGAACACAGTCCAAAGTATAAGAGGCTATAGCAAATGGAAAGACAAGTACTAGCACCTTCTAAAGGAGACTAAAAATGCATGGAAACAGGTAGTTTTCAAAAGGCTTAGGTAGCTCAAGGAAGAGCCAGGGGCTGAGAAGGGAGGGGTACACTGAGATGGTTAAACTGCAAGGTCCAAGAGTATATTCATGTGCTCCCCTCCATCTCCAAAAAATTTATCCTTTAGAAGACTGTCAGTCTAACCCAAGTGATGCTAATAGGACTTAACATCCAGTGTAACATGGAGCTTAATGCCTGAGAGCAAATGGTAAAAAGATGCAGAGACTTTGTTTAAGTACATGGGAGGAAGGAAGGCTGCAGAAGAATCACTGAGTCAGCCAGACCACCACAATGATTGAAGAGGCTAGGAAGACTGCAAAGGAATAAAGGCATTAACACCCGGTACTTAGCACTACAGCATTTTACAACTTCAAAGCTCCGTAAAGGTGGTTATTAATCATTAAGCAGTGTAATGGGATTTTTCCATCACCCTGCACTAGCTCCATAGAGGATAATGGAAAAAGCCTTACCCTGGGTTTACTGTGTATGGCCTACGGCTAAACCACCTGGTGCTATTGTAACCAAAGCTCCTAGTACTTGGAAGCAAAGCTGGTTCAAACTGGCTCAGTACTTAAGGGGGAAACCTCCACAGGAGCGTGGTTTAATAGATAAGACATTTGATGGGCAGTTGAGACCTGAGTTCCATTCCTAGCTCAGTCACTGAGCTCTTGGGCAAGTCACTTCACCTCGCAGTTCCTTTGCCTTCCTGCCTGCCCTTTGCCTTGTCTATGTAGATTGCAATCTCTTGACTGTGTGTGTCTGCACAATGGGACACTGATCTTGGCTAGCACTTTGAAGCACTAATTCTATATAAATAATAAAGGTAATGGGGTTGGCAACTCCTGAACTAATGACCCACTATGAAACCGGACATTGCTGATACTTTAGTTTATACAAAGTAGCCTCCACATTTTTGAAGCACATTATTTAAGTGGTTCGCTGGCCTCTATCCCTACCAAATGTAGGAGTTTGAAGTTGCTTGTGTGACAGATAAGGCAGTTTCCACAATATTTTTGACAGAAATTATTAAATTAAATGTAAATATCTTTTTGGAGTCCATTGTATTAAATGCACAGGTTCTGTATTATTGTGGTCCTGGATGATTAAAGGACTATACTGTACAATGTGACAGATCTGAATGAACTTTTGGGGCAACACTTATGAAGTGGATTTCCTGGAAATATCTAGGGAGAAGTGAATGCAAATTTATTCCCTGCCCCATTCCTGTGGTTATGTAAAACCCCATCCCTTGGAAGCTATGGTCTGAAAAGTGACTGACAGATTCATGGGTGGAGTTTGAATGTCTCACTACCCGCCAGAGCCCTTGTTAGAGTTTGGGGTGATCCCTGATAAGCTTATCAGCATGCATGTAGGGTCTTTTTAATAAGCTTTATTAGGTTATTCAGCTTTGTCTTTATAGTTGCTTTGAATTAAAATTGGGTTGAAGTCAGGTGGCATTTAGATCTGGGGTTTCTGGTATGGATCCCTTTCTAGTTAAAATCGAAACATATGCATATAAATTATTTATACTAGTAGGGGGAACTGAGATATTGGCAGATATTTCGGCAGAAGATTTGGGACTCTGCTATTTAAAACTTATCACACAGTAAGCCACCAGACAAAGTGGATGAGCTGACTCAAAGGGCAGGGTTTTTTTAACCCTTTTAAATTGCAGTGGTTTTAATATGAAATTCACATATTTGAGTTTTTGTGCAAGGAATAAAAAACCCATTAAATTATACAACTCCTGAGTATATGTGAAACTGAAGCTTTGCAATTAACTTGCTTCTAAAGGAAGTTTAACAGAAGATTTGTTAATGTTTAGCATGTTTATTGGTGTCATCCTTTGTAAATTTGGACTAATTAAGTCCAAAGGGAGAAAACAATAGATTGCATATGAGGTAAAGTGCCAGGATATATATATGCCAGTGATCAGCATAACTTTGGCACTTTTTCTTTAGTGAAAATTCTTCTTATTTTTCGTAAATTACCCCTGCCCCCGTACCAGTTTAAGCTTTTATACCCAGTTAGTATAAGCCATCTCTTCCAGCTTCAAATGGACTAATTCCTTCCCATGCTCGTGTCCTGTTATAAAGCTCATTGAAACCAATGGAAAGACTGCTGTTAACTTCGATGGATTTTGGATTAAATGGTCTAAAGCAGAATAAAGGCATATTTTATCTCATGAAAACCTCAAGTTTCCAGTTGTCTGCAAGATGGAGTAGAAGGATGCTGTGGCCTCATTTCAAACTTCTGAATTTCATTTGCTGCTATGCAAACTTCACATAACTTCTGAAGAAATGTTGAATAAACCCCCACGTTCATCAGAGTTGTGCTCTTTATGCCCTAAAACCAAACTGCCTTGCTATTATGTGAACCTTTAAAAATATGGGAAATATCCTATATTAAAAAGGCTTAATCTTTCAAAGGTTATGGCTGTGCTTCAGCAGATCTGCAGAGCATTCTCTTCAAGAAGTGGGTAGGGATCCAGGAATTTTTAGTTCAACACTCACTATACAACAGACTTCCTGGAGACCTTGAGAAAGTCATTTGATCTCTCTTGGCCTCAGTCCCATCTATAAAAATGGGAGGGAAGGACATTAAAATATTCCTCTTCTTGCCTTGTATATTTATAAGTTGCTCCAGCAGGTCTCCTTTTTTCCCCCATCAAATTCAAAGGCCTATAGGGTAGTACAAATAATAAAAATAGAAATATCTTTAAATAAGTAGTAGACTTAACCCTTCAGAAACCAGAAACTTACCTCAGCAGGCTTGCTGAGCATTCATTTGGTTATCAGGCTGGAGAACACCAGAGCACAGCAGGTTAACTGGACACAAACACTACTGAATGGCAGAAAGTGTGGTATGTTTCTGTTGAATACAACTTGAGTGGGAATGCCTTTAATACGCTGCAGGCAGTAACATGACTGTGTCGGATCTCTAACAGTAAACACAAAGCAAAACTTGGAGAGGGGTTTTAATGGATTTTTATTGCTCGAATGGGGGAAAAGTTCATCTAAACTGTGGCTAATTTTGGTCATTTTCTTGCAAATTTAACTGCAGTGTAGCAGTAATCACTGCTTCAAGCTTAGAAATGATTTATAAGTAGCAATGCTAATAAAGTGATTAACATATGTTGTTTCTTTGTATTGTAAAGCTGGAATGCTTCTTTTTTACATCCACTTGACATGGTAGTCATTACCGCTAATTGGCTCAAGAATAACACTGGTTTCCTGTACGAAAAATGCTCAAAATTCCACCTGTCTTTTATGGAATTAACACACTGTTTCTAAGCATTGGGATTACCTTTGAATACTGCTCTGTTGGTTTTCACCATTTTTGGTTTTTTAACCCTTCCAGAAACAGGCTGAAATTCCCAAAAGGCATGAAAAGAGTACATCCAGCTTCCACAGATTTGAGTAGGAATTTTGGCACTAATGGATTTTAAGGTCCCTTTGAAAATTCCAGCCTATGTAAATTTAGAAGGGAAAGTGCAAAGTCCCAGCACTTGAGATCTTGAAGACTCCATTTTTGTTAATTTTTAGCCACCTCTGACAGCAGCAAAGCATCTGTTCGTATTGTAATCTAATATGAATGGATGGATGGAATTATTACTGGACTGATGCACAGAAAAGGCAACTGACAGTGAATTTCATATTCTATCACCATTGTTAGCTAGGGAGCCCATCGATCAGATGCCTCCACTGGGGAATGCAATATGTTCTTGGGATTAGCCCCTGGATATCACTGTATTCCATAAAGAGTTGGCTGGGAAAGCATTCGATAATTCCAACCCCCACTTACTTCAATGTTCTTTGAGTCATGTCCTTGTTGCCAGTCGCAGTATCATTGGGTACGTCTAGGATTTTGGTTTGTTCTTTCCCTACAGCTAGAAGTCAGATTGCAAAATTTGCTTCCAAATCTGAGATCATGGGGCCAGGGGAGGCTTAGGTCTGTTGTGTTATGAATCTATCTCTTCAAACAAGCAAGCAAGCAAACATCTATAATTATTCAAAAGAAGTTTGAAACAGTGAATAGAACCAAAGTGGTCATTTCTCTTCTGCTAACTAATGTTGGTTCTGGTTTATTTCAGGTTGCAGTAAGGCTTGTGATTAATTACTTCTTACCAGACCAAGCTATTGGAACAATAAGGCACTGAGTATTATTATGGTCCATTAACTCCTGTGATGAAATTCAGGTGGTTAAAATAAGGTCTGTTTTTCATGCCTAGCCATGGACTGCACAATCACTTTTCAGGAATTCCAACAGAATGGGAGCTGATCCATGTGGAGAATTTAGGCCAAACAGGGAAAGCTGCTGGGAAATCAAGGAGCTGCTGCTATTTTCTCCAGGACAGTGGCAGCAGACTTTGATGGGGGTAGTAATGCTTTCAGGGAGACTGTGCAAGATGCAACAATTCTGAGTGTAAAAGCCTTTGTGGAATGTCTGATAATTATCCAGATTACACAGTCCCTAGAAGTACACACCTGTAGTGTTAGTTTTGGTCATAAACAAACCTTCAGGATCTCAGCAGGCTTGTTAATATATGCCCATTCGTATGTTAGTTAAACCTCATAACCTTCCTGGAGAGGCAGACCAGTAGTTGTATTCACAGATGAGTAAAATGCAGCACAGAGTTTGAATGATTTGCCCAAGGTCGTGCAGCAAATGAGTGGCTGCTCATCCAGAAGTCGTGACTCAGTTCCCTGCCTTGACTGCTGGCAGGGCTCACGGGAATCTGTTAAAGCTCTTTTTGAATGCTGCAAGGAAGGAGGGATATGTCTGCTCTGTTTTGGGGATGCGTGATGCAGGGCTGCATTTCAGCTACATGATGTTTCATCTGACATTGGAATTAAGCCAGACAGTGAACACTATTGATTTTTCTAAAGAAACAAGGTTGTCATAAACTCTTCTTCTGCCTTTTTAAACGTGTGGTTGAAACAAGTTTTTGTGTGTGTGTCTATTGATTATATTGTTCTCTTGATGTATGTATTTAATATTAATGATTGTCATGCACGTGTGCCAAAGGGGCAGATTCATATCCCGCTCAACCCAGGATTTACCCGGTGAAGCAGTTGTAGGCAGTTGCAGGATTCTTGTGCTAGCATGTAAACAACCACAGCCTTAGTTGCTTAGAAGCAACTAGTGAATTTCTGTAGCAAGTATTTCATTTCAGATGGTTGGCTGGTTTCTCCTCTGTTCTGTCAATTTTGTGAATTAATATTAGTTCAGTTAATCTCATGTGACTGCACTTTGTGCTCTTTGCTGTTCTCAGAAGAACAAAAGAGTCTTTATATTAAAAAAAAAAAAGTTTGAGAAAAATGTATTTGATTGGGGACACTTGCTATGACTTATTAATAATGTGTGATATATCTATCTGAAATTAACCATTTAGGGGGATTTATTTTAAATGCTGAATTTATTTTTCCTTTCTTATATGAGAAGAGAGCAAAGAGAAGCTGTATATATTACATATATGTATGAAAATATTTATATTCAGCTTGGTGTGTTAGTCACAACTCCATCCCACTATAGATTAGAAACTTAGCTTCATATACCCAAGACAATAATGTCTCTAATGAGCTACCATCGCAGACATAATTTTAATTTAGGATGGAAGGAACATAATCAAATATTTATTTTAGCAATCTAATTGGTAATATCTGGAAACCTGGGCAGGAGGGGGAAGAATCAGATCAGATTACAAAAAGCAAAACTGAAAACCTCCTCTAATTGCACTTTTACTAATTAGCATCTGCCTTTTTGCTGCTGCTATTGTCAAATAAAGGCAACAGATGGTTTTATAGTTTGGGGACGTGAATGCGCTGACAGGTATCTGTGTAACATAACCACACTACAATTTACAATGATGATGCTCTTGCATTAAGTATTACAAGGTCGACAGAAGGAATAGGTGGCAAACACCTCACAATGCTGAACAGTGATGCTCAGGTTTAGTGAATAATAAATATTATTTGTATCACAGTGCAGCACCCAGTAAATGAGGGCTCCATTGCATTAAGTATTGTACAGATATACAGAGGAAGCCATCCGTGTTCCAGTGACTTTCAGTCTAAGCTGGAGAACAAGGAACCTGTTGCATTTATTTATCTGTCATATACATCTACAGAGCTAAAGAAACATTCAAGAATAGTGACAATATTTGTTGGAAGATGCACAGTTGGATCAATTTGAAATCAGCCACTTACTACTTCTGCAAAGAGTGCTGGCAGCTTTGTTGGGTATTAAACAAATAAACAAACCCAGAAACCTGGTGGTCAAATTACAATCATATTGTCAATACACTGGAATACTGTTCTTTTCCAACAAAATGGCTGGTGGCTTCTGCATAAGATATCTAAGATACCTGACCTCTTGTCTCTTCTTTTTAAGTGGGGAAAAAATGTTTCCCTGATTGCCACATGTGTCAACTATCTAGTGAGCAGTTATTTTGTAAAGGGGATGTGCGCGATAAATATGAATTTGGCAGTTCTAGGGAACTCCATCTCTGTCGTATTTTTAAGCTATGCTCCATGTCCCTAAATCTTTTTTTTTTTTTCCTTTTGAAGTAACCTGTCCAGTTTCTTAGAATCTGGAAACTGTATCATTGTCGGGCTTTTTAGATGCCTCACACTATAGCTTGTCGTTATGTGCTTTGCTGAGTTGGGACCTAAGAGAGGTAAAGTAACTTCCCTAAGATCTTGTGCTGAATCAGTAGAAGGATTGGAGTAGAGCAAGGAGCTATGTCTCCAGGGTTTTTAATGGAGCTATTTTTCTGCAAGGCCTCATCTGGGATGGAATATTTGCATATCATGTTCGAAAATTCTTAGTGTGGTAGTGTGCTGGCGCGGATGAGGTGGCAAGAGGAGAGGCTTGCAATGGAAACTGTTGAAACAGCTTTAGTGCTGAGGCTGGCAGGGGACACTGCTGGATATAACCTCCATTAGACGGGGCTTACTGGAAAGAGTGCGTAAAGCTGGCAGAAATTTGCTCATTTCTCCTACCAAAGTAATTCACCTTCTGTACGAGTGACGGGAACACAAATCTAGCCAAGAGATTACTTCAATTGCAATGTTGTTTTTTTGTTATAATCTTTTAAGTTTTTTTTCCCTCCCATTTGATACTTACTATAATTTGCTGAAATGCCAATAAAGCTAATAATACCGTTTATTTAATCAGACTGCCAGGGAGTCCTAATCTGCTTAATGTCATATCAGGTTGTTTTGACCTTCAAAAATTAAAAGTGCTTTCAAAAACATGCTCCCTCATCAGTTTTGCAACATCCACCAGGAATCAGAATGTTTGATACTGGAAGACTTTTAAAAAAAAATTATTTTAAATGCAACAATGCAGAATACATTTCAAAAGGGTTCTGTGAACTTGAATTTCCTTCTTCATGCCTCCCTGACTCAGGAAAGGCAAGGAGGCTAGTTGGGAAGTATTAAAGTTGAAAACATAACTGAATAAATCTGTTTTGGGAACATTCTACCACTAAAAGGAATTTAAATTCTCTTTGATTGTTGATGTTGTGAGAGTCAAGGGGCCACAACCAAGACTGGGGGCTCTTTGTGCCTGGTATCATACGACTGCTTAGTAAGAGAGCTCTTACCCTGAAGAGCTTGAAATTGAACAAGGAATGGGAGAAAAGTGTTCTTATTCCTATCATATAGATAGGAAAACTGGTACAGAAAGGTTATGTGGTTTTCAAGAAGCCATACAGAAGGTCAATAGAAAGGCTGGGAACCGAACTGAGGGCTCTCCGCTGTCAGTTCATGCATCTTCATTTCTGTCTAGAAGATTCCAGAAAAGTAATTGGAACTTTTTTTGTTCTTTTAAGGTTTGAAGTTCAGCCAAATTTGTAAAGCTCTGAAATTTTCAGATAAGAGAAGTAATGAATCTGACATCTGAAGTGCAGAAGTACCGCCAGAGGAGTGGCAGCAATTCTGTGCTTCTGTGTGTAAATGAACTGAAAGTGTGGGAAAGTGCCAAGAAGAGCAGGTTTCTGCAGACTTGATGTTTGGATAAGCATCTAAAACTTCTGGTTGTTTCTCCAGTCTACACCCTAAACCTTTTAATATCCCAGCATCAAGATGATAAGAAAGCTAAACACTTTTCTAGCTTTGTATTACTGCCAGAGATTTAGATTAATCCATTTAGTTGGCTCACTAAAGGAAAGTGGCATTCCAGCTAATTTTCTTCCACAAAACTTAAAAGGTATTCTTTACCCATCTTTCCCTTAGCAACGGAAACAAAGGCTGCATTAAGCTGTGTAAAAATGTTATTATGAGATCTATTATAATGTCATTATCATTAGTTTTGAGTGTGTGAAAAGCATGTGGAACAGCTTTCATGCTAGCACTTATAATGATACTCAGCTGAGCTGGATTGTTTCAATTGTGAAAGAATCCACAAACTTCAAATACAGTTTCATCACCTGTTTTTCCTTGTACATAGGCACAGGATGGAGGGAAGAAGCTGTCCTTGGCCTTCAAGGTAACTTCATTTGAGAAAGACTAACCCTATTAGAGCCCCTTCAACTTTAGATTTCATCAAGAGTGGATGAGAAGTAGTTGCTTCCTTTTGATAATGCTACATGGCAACTGAGAGAGATTTAGAGGCTTTTTTGTTAATATAGATTGCATTTAATCTATAGCCCTCAAAGCAATTAAAAAGGAAAGTATCATTCATCCTATTTTTGTAAATGTGGGAATTATGGGCCAGAGTTGTGAAAATGACACACACAAGTCACACAGAAAATGCTTGGTAGAGCCAAGATTAGAACTAGGGCTGGGCAGTTTCAGGTTGAATTCAACAAGTAGTTTTGGCCAAAAACAAGGGGGAAAATTCCAAGAAAATGTTAATGTTTTGTTTCAATATTTTCAAAACAAAACCCTTCAACAGTTCCTTTTGAAACAACATTCCTGTGGAAATCTAGCAGGAGTTAACAGTTTAAAAAGCCACCTGGAAATGACACAAAAATGTTGGATCAAATAAAATGTTGTATTCACTCAAAATTGTTTTGGGCTGTGGGTTGTGAGGTGTGGGGGGATAGATTTTACAGTTTGGCTACTGAGCAGAAAAATCATTTATTCACCCTACTCTAAGCATGGTTCCCTTCATCTAGAGACCTACCCACCAGATCCCATTTCTTCTCTTAATAACAGCTACTGTGAACCAAAGCAATTCAACAGGGTGATGAATGTTCTGTTAAAGCAAACCAGCTAGTGTGATTACTGGTGCTACGTGGAACCCTGAGCCATTCAGAATCCTGAAATTACTTACAGTCACATCTCTCTTGCCAGTCCCTCTAATTTCCTATATTGGCTCATGCTTTCAGTGCAGCAGTTTCATTGAGATGTATGGCCCAGTGCCCTGAGCAATAGAATAGGAAGCTGGGAACTCAGTGAATTCTAAACCCACAACTCTTCTATAAATCTCTTTGATTTTGGCCAGATCACTGAGGCATCTCAAGTTTGGATCTAAATAAGTAGACTGACTTTCAGAGCTTCTGAGTGCCAATAGCTCCCCAGAAAATCAGAGGAACTTTTATTTAGGTTCTTAATTACAGATTTAGTTGCTTATCTTTAGAAGGCATGTTTACAAATGTTGGCCTTCTTCTCTTTGCTGCAATTCCCTTGTTTGCAAAACAGAGCTAGTACTACCTTTTGTGTGCTTCCCCCTCCTCCCCAGGATGTCTCACTATGAAAAATGCTATATACAATAAATACCAGGCTGTTCTTATTCTTATTTGAGTGGCACTCCTAAATAAGTAAATAAATAAATAAATAACCAGCTAGAATGGCTAAAAAATAAACCACCTTGTGCTGATCACAAACTTCCCAAGCTTGCCAGTGAGTTGACAATCCAAGAAGCTGAAGGATGCATTTCAGTGGTAGAGGATTGGTGGCAACAGCCATATTGAGAGTTAATTGGTGTGTGTGTGTGTGCGCGCACGCGCGTGTGTGCGCGCGAATAGAGACAAGGCTGCAGGAATTTAGAGACATTACTCATGGCTAGACACTGTTGCGTTAAATTGACTGGAACCCATGCAGCAGCTTCACAGAGCATGATTTTGCTTTCATGCCAGTCATGCCTTGGCATTTTGTGATGTGTGTGTGTGTGACTCAAAAAACCAGAGACCCATAAATTTCTTTATTTTTATAAGTTCAGTTGCATGGATGATGTCTTGTGCATTTCTGAATGTGTGTATTAACCCCTTAATAGCTAACAAAAATAGCTAAACAGCCTGGAGTCACCCTCACCAGTGCTGCTGGAAATAGATTTTAATTGATGGGCCCTGTCAAGCTGTTAGTGACCATGCAGTGATGAGATCCATTAATGTGATATTTTCCTGTGTCTGCTCAGTTAAACACCCTGCCTCTGAGTCAGAGAAATTATAGCAGAGAATTATATTTTACTTAAGATGTCAGCAGTGTCAGTACTGAACTGACTGTTCAGTGGGCCATGCCTTTGAGTTTTTCCTCTGCATGCACTGAAACCTGCTGGCCATGGTGACTTGTTCTCTTGGGATAACAGGAAATGGTGCTCAGATCCCAAAGAAGTCTACAGTGGAAAGTGGGACTGTCAAGGTTGTTTCTCTACTCTGGCACTCTGAGTGCAGAAGGTGGGGGCCTGAAACAGGCCTTAAAACCTACTGGCCCTAAAGCTTTGTCTTAAAACTCTCCAAGGCTACCAATTTCTTGGTGTTAGAGTGGTATCGATGCCACCACCCAAATGCAAAAACCTCTTGAAAACCCAGGGAGGCATACTTGGGAATTCTTTCCTGTGAGAGAGCCTCAGTCTCTTTTATTCCTCCCTCCACAGAGTTATTGAACCCCAGCTGGGATATCAGCTGGAAATTTGACAAAAACCCCTTTAGTAGTTGGCTGTGCAGTCTGAGGCACATGCACACAAACCTCTTGCCTTTCAGGACACAGAAACAGAACTTATTTTAAAGGGGTAAAATCTTTAATTTAAAAGAACAGATAAGAAACACAAGTGAGTAGCTTCTCTGGGATTTAACTTAGGTAGTCACAGGGTACTGGGAGGGGGGTACATGTGCTCAGCACAGAGGAATCAAAAAACAAACCAAAACAAAGAAGTACCCTGACCTCATCTAGTTAAACATTCCATGTTCTACTCATGCCACGTCAGTTGACTTGAGCTTATCCTTGGCAAGGATGTTGCTGGAGCCTTTCTCTGGCCTCCTCCTGATCCTTCCGGGAGCTCTGCTGCCACCAAACAGGAACAGGCAAGGTTGCTGTTCCAGTTCAAAAACCTATACTTTGTTCCTGTTAGCTCCCCTGGGACTCACTGACCAGGGTGTTAATGCCTTCCTCCCCAAGGTTACTACAGGGACAAAGATTTCATCCCCAGTTTGGTTTGGAGTTTGGGGAACTGGAATGATTCTCTGGCTAAACTTGGCAGGAAGAGAAGGAGCACAGAATGTTATGTTGCACATGCAGCTCTTCCCCTGGGATGAGGGAGAGCAGACACGTGACGATGGTTAATCTCATCAGATACAGCAGTAGTGCAGGCATGCTCTAACATGTGAGTCTCAGTGGTGTTAATGTTACTGCATGAGCAATCACTTGAGCTAGTCAACTGAGGTCAGATCCAGGGGGATCAAATGGGTTTGGGCTTGGATGCCAACCCTGATGCTGCCCACACTGCAATGTCCACACTGCTGCTTTTGGCATGGTAGCATGAGTTTGTTTACCCTTACTGGGAATCACCCCTTTATGTATTAATAGAAGGCATTCAGATACTGTGGGGATGAGGATGGTATAAAGGCCCACATAGAATATAATAGGCTTTTTGGGTACCATACAAAATTCCACATTCCCCTATCTCTGCCAGCCTGATCTCAATCCCTGTTCTTTGGAGCCTCATCAAAAGCCCGCTGAAGTCAGTGGAGAGACTCCCACTGTCTTTAAGGTGTTGGATTGGGCGACCACATTTCTGCTCTCTAATGTGGTGTTTGTAGGCTCCCATGCTGCATTCAGGACCATCGTGTCTGAGTGCACCCCATGTAGTTCCCACACAGCTCCTCTGTAGAGTCCTGCATGGGTATAGATGTGTGGATCCACATCCGATCTGTACCCCCAATAAATGGTCCACAGATATCCATGTTGTGTCCATGGATATGGATGTAATGCAGATATCTGTGGATATCCACATAATTGCAGTGCTCTAGCTCTGCACAGATTAAAAAAAAGTGGGCCTGTATCTGATCACCAAAAGAAATGGCCCATTGATGTCCACATTGTATCTGCGGACATAATGGTATCTGCAGATTTCCAGAGCTCTACTCCTCTGGCCTTCCTCTAACATAATGGTTCTCAACCATTGTCTCAGGACATATTACTGTGTCACCATACAGTGATAAATGTGCTATGGAGAGCTTGCGGGAGCAAGATTTAGCCTGGGTAGAGATGGGCAGGTGTACCCTGTAGGGTCACATGCGCTGCCAAGTGTGTCACGACCTGCAAAAGGTTGAGAAACGCTGCTGTAACATAGTTTTGATTTGCAGACACCCATTGTTAGTTCTTTCTCTCTCCATAGCCCTTCCAAATTGTGCAGTGATGTGAGGATGTTGAAAAATGGAGTCCTGAACAAAATCAACAACTTGTTTTCATTTGGGGAGCTGAGCTGGGATTACATACTTGGTTTAAGAGGTCTCCAGAGTCTTAAAAGGTAGTTTGTTATATCAGTGCCTCACTAAACTTATGCTTACAAATGAGTTTTTCCACCTTAATCAAACCAGCAGATTGGTTCTTTTAATCATAAGGGGAGGAGCATTGCTTTGCCCTATTATTGTCATTTCCTTTAGCTCTGGGAAATGCTGAATTGATACAGTTTTGCAGTCACCCTTCTTCCACCAGACCAAGGAAATGTAAGTCCATTCGGATCTACCTGTGAAGCTGAACCCAATAATTATATAAACTTTGTAACTAGGACACCATTTAACCAGAGGGAAGGGTGCATTTTCTCTCCTAACAGGCAGTGAGGTTGGAACAGGAGGACAGAAAATCATGGAATGATGATGCAAGAGTGGTTCATACTGTGGTTTTCTATATATCCAAAAAGATGTGCTGGGAAAGGTTTTGAAATGAAAATGTGCCCTGGTGCCATTTTCTTCCTATCAGTGGGAACCAGTGAATTGTGCAAAAAGACTTTTTGTTGTTGTGATTCAGGTTTTTTTTTTTTTTTTTAAATAACAGTGAGTTGTTTGATTCAGGAATTTGGAAGGAAATCGTCCTGATGTTTCCAGAACTGTAGCCAAAGTTAGCTTTGAATTTGAACTAGGTTTTTTTGGGTTTTTTGGTTTTGTTTTTTTTTTTTTTTGTTCTGTGACAGTGGCTGACTCAATAAGTCTCAAGATCCTGTTTGGATCCTTTCTGTGCATGAGATTCACCTACTGGATCATCAAAATGAAGTTTATTTGACTTGTATCCCATATAGTTTTATCACTTTTCATTTTTATTTTCTTTGTAACTTTTTTTTACAGAATTTCTCCCACAGTGTGTCCCTAGCTAGGGATGGGTGCCTGCTATGTGCTTTCTAATACTTTGTCTAATTGAATTTCGACAAGTCAGATTTTCACAACACTGTCCCAAAAATGTGCATGTCTAATATTACAGGCCTGCATCATTATGCAGTGCTCAGTTTGTGAGTAAATGGACAAAAAATAAATTCAAATGCAGTTTGTGCAACCACTGCTGAAGTTTTGCACAGGAGGAAAATAAACCCACCACCAACAAAAAAACCTAGGAGCCAAAAATCTAGGTTTTAGAGTCTGTGTCCTTTGAAAATCCAGACCCAAACATACAATGTTATTACTGGATTATTAAAACGAGCGACTTGGCCTTGAATGATGATACAGCTGTGAAGTGCAAGCTGTTGTCAGTGTCACAGCTATGTCTAGGGATGTGATTCTCACTGCTTGCTTGTGACTTAGAGCCTGAGAGATGTGAAGATACCACATGTAAATTCTGCCACACTCACTGCACTTAACTTAGTTCTGGTGGTGAGCTGTCATTACTACTGAAGGGCTGTGGCTCCACAGTCAGACACTGAAGTATAACATGCCATTATGTCCTCATTTCATACTTTGTTTTTAACTCATACTCTGTATTAACATATTGATTGCCACATACCATGTATTAACATGGATATCACTAAAGATCTAATGATAAGACTTCTGCAGCAACTGGATCCTTGATTTAACACTGTGACTTGGCATCACCTTGGGGCCAGCTGTCAGAGGAAGTGCATAGGGTTTTATAGTTCACCAAAGGATGTCTTGAGAAGTCTCTGTGGACTGCCAGTTGCTGGTTATCAGAATCATGCTGGAATCTGTGTACAGATACTGTATGAAGAGTGAGGTATCTAAACTGAAAATTATGTTCTTAACATCTTAGGATTAAGGCAGGTCACCAAGAGATGACAGACCTTAGAGTGTTCCTTTCAGGCAGGCCGTCACTGATGCCTATCTCCCTGTCTGGCCTATGGTGTGCCTCCCACTATAGGTATATTTACAAATCGAAATTTCATAAGATACGACTGTGGAAATCTACAAGAGGAAACAAAAAACGGCATGTATTCTGTTTGAGTGGAAAAAGAAGAGTGGGTCTGATATATCTGGTACAGAGGGGCACACTGAATCCCACACCGAATAGATGAGCTGACAGCATGCACCTCTAAAAAGAGGTCACAGCCAGCCTGGCTGTAAAGTGCTGTTGGGTCTTGGGGTGAGCAATCCTCTGTAAGACGTGAGTGTCTTGTGGACTAAGTCAATGCTTTAGAATGCATGGAATGATTTTATTTTATATGTAACCATTTGTCTCCAACATTTTTTCTTGTTGCTACTTTAACCTTTCTTAAATAAACTGATACCTATTTTCACTGCAAACATATCTAAGAAGTGGTGTGTGTAAAGCAGAGCAGTGATCTAGGCATGATCTAGTGGCAGGCATGCTGTTCTTGTGGGAGCAGTGAATCTGTGAATGTGTGTTCAGCAGACCAAGGGTTTGACACTCCTACTTGGACATCCTGAGGACAGACCAATTGCTAACCTTGACTAACAGAAGGGCCTGAGAGGCTATGTCCACATGCAGGACGTTATTTCAGAATAAGTTGTTTCGAAACAAGTCGTTTTGAAATAAAGCCCTTATTTTGAAATGAGTTAATTTGGAATAACCAAAAAACAATTCGAAATAAGGGAAAAGCCCCAGTCGAAATAGCATGTCCATGCTGTTTTGATTTAGGAGAGGGGCTTGATGGGTGGTGTGGAGAGCCAGTGGCAGGGGAAAAAACGTGGGGGGGGGCAGAGGGGGAGGCCCCTCTTCTCCCTGGTTTCCCCTGCTGCCCCTCTGCCCCACTGTCCTAAGTGGTGGCATGGTTTGCCTAGCCCCCTGCTACCTTCTTTTCCTACCCTAGCCTCAAGGCAGGAGCAGGGGGCTAGGAGCCTGATGGGGCTGGGAGCTGCTTGCAGTCTGACTGGCAAGCAGCTCCCAGCCTAGCCCCCTGCTCCTGCCTTGAGGCTGGGGTGGGGAAAGGGGGTAGCAGGGGGCTAGGCAACCCATGCCCCCACGGCGGGGAGCCTGCTCTACCCCTGCTAGGGCTGGGTGTCTGCCCCCCAGCTGGGACAGGGGCAGGGGCACGGGCAGGGGCTGCTGCAGCCCTATCTACCCCCTGCCCACATGCCTCTGGGCCTGGTGCAGGGGAAGGGGCTCTGGCAGCCGGCTCTGCCCCCCCACCCGGGCTCCCTGCTTGCTGCCCAGGCGGGGGGGGGGCAGTGGCAGCTGGCTTTGCCCCCCACCTGGACAGCTTCCACAGAACCTGGGCAGCGAGGCAGAGCGGGCACCGGCAGCCCCTACCCGCTTGGGAAGACTGGGGGTGCCGGCTCCTGCAGCTGGGCCCCCAGCTCGCCCAGCCCCTGACCGCCTGGAAGCAGCCAGGGAACATGCGGGCTGG
>ML681963.1:52964063-53042901 GCA_007922195.1 Podocnemis expansa | reverse complement strand
GTTTCAAAATAACATGTCCAAACGGCATTATTTCGAAATGACCTGTTTCAAAATAACAGTCGTTTTGAAATGAAAGTGGTTTAAGTCGTTTCGAAACAATGGCTCTTATGTCGAAACGACGGGCTCCATCATTTTGAAACAGGAAAACGTCGTGTGGACATACCCAGAGAGGATTGCTTGTGTTGCCCATGGCTGGTGAAGTAAGGGACTGTGACCTATGGCAAGCATGCTATGGGCAGTTGATAGCAAGATGTCCCCCTGCCCTGGTATGTGACACAAATGCCACTGACCTCGGTGGAGCTGTTCCAAGCATAGTCTTGCCTTGCCATATGCCATCCAGCCTAGTTATGCTAAAGAGGTTGTTAGCAACTGATAGCCTTGGTGAAACAAATTGCTGGGTCTCTTCTACTGATCAAGAGTTCACATAATAAAAATCACAACCTCTGTGAGTGAGACTTGGCATCCCTTTGAGCCACTGCAAAGAATTTCCACCTGAGTCCCAGGAGCTGGAGTCTGTTTTCTCTTATGGAAGGACCTTAATCCATACAGGGTTAAGGAGGAGCTCACGCTGCTATTTTCCATACTGTATCTGAGCTGTGGATAAATGGAGGATGTCTGTCTCTGAGTAGCATGAACTCATTGCTTTTAACCAGTGAAGGTTTCACTCTGTTAGTTCTGAATTATCGCCCTGTAAAGAATCACACTTAACATGAGTCTGCTCTAATTTTTACTTAAGCTCACGAAAAGGTGCACTCAGGCTTAGCAATCAGCTGCACCAAGGTTAATGAGAAGCAGAACTTGATGAGTTCATTTGGCTTAGCAACAAACAACACAATCAAAGTCATCAGCTGCATCCCTTCTTTTGGATCTTCTATGCTGTGAGCCTCCTCTCTTTCTTGATTGCACCTGGCTCCTGCCCCGACCTGCTGACTTGCCCTTTTGTTTTTTCTGCCTCAGTTGAACTGCCTTCTGTTGGTACATCTCTTTCTCTTTGTCAGGCTGCTGGTGCCACATTGTTCCCAGCTTCTTGGCAATTTCCACCATGGTCCAGCGTGGATTTGACCTCTTTAGTGCTGGACGATGTGCAGCCATGAAGAGGAAGAAAGCAGATGGTGGCCTCTTCCTCTTGATCTGATCACCTCTCTTCCCATGTCTCTTTCTCTGTGATGTCCTCACGCCCCTCAAAGGATCCGATTTTTTCTTTATGCATTGGGCATTATGCACCCTTGCCAGTTCTTCATACTTCTTTTTCTCCTCCTGAGGGATGGTTTTCCACTTTTCTGAGCACTTCTTGGATAATTCTATGCAGTTCAAGGCAGGGTCTGTTTGGTTTGCCTTGTATTGTTCTTTGAAAGATATTAAGAAGAGCAAATAGGAAGACAACTTCCCCTTTGGTGTTTTTGCAGCACCCGTGACCATTATTTCAAATGTTTTCTCTTACATAATGCTCAGGTTTCTCCAGTGATCTGCTCTGAGTTCCTTTGATGGAAATCAAGTGGATAAACATTATTTTAAATACTAGACAGACAGTCGCCTCATCCTTGTAGCATGATGATCATAGGAGAGGGTTCTGCCTTGTCGGGTGTTACAGAACACAAACTAGATGCTGTATGTTCAGGTTTCTTAGCATTGCTTGGCAGGTAGTCTGATTGTGACATCAAGTTAAACATCACCAATGAACTGAGAGCTGATTTTGGTTATTTGTGTACTATACTCTAATTGGCTAAAAGGTTAAGATGAAGTCATAGTTGTAGTTATGTAACATAAACCTCTACGGACCTGCTAGCCATGATGGGGCTTTTTCCTAGGGTTCCCTTCTGTTTAATGTGCAGTATATTTTAAACGTATAGAATTTCCAGAGAGATTACTGTAATTCTTTGTCATAATAAAGTGTGAAGCCATTGTTAGCCTCTGAGAAGTGGTTGCTCATAATGTAAGAGTGGTTTTAGTAGCAGCCCTAAAAATAATTGTATGTGACAGCTGTTTCTTGGTTCCTGTCAGCCTAACTACCATAATTTAAATCTGTAGCACTTGGCCTACCAGTCTCATTTACTTGGGTGGACTTTTCATTAATTTGAAAGGTTGTGAGGGTATAAAAGCCTTCATTAATTACATTTTAGTAAATGAAAATGTGATAAGGTTCTGCAGGCTTGTGTGGGGTTATTCTGAGGGTTTTTTAAGGTTAACAAACTGCATATCAGTAACACAGAGGACATTTCTAATCCTATCATAACTTTTTTGTGAGTCTGCTGCAGAGCAAATTTATGAACACTAGTAATAAAGCCAACTGAAATTTTGTCCATGCAGACAAGTTACAGAGGGGTAGCCTTGTTAGTCTAGTTCAGCAAAACAAACAAGGAGTCCTGTGGCACTTTTAGGTTGTCTGCACCAAAAATCTACAAAAAATCTTAGTTTGGACTTGGTTAGTCTGAACTAAGCAGTTTGAAAGTTAGTTCGAACTAAATGTGTGGTGGTTTTTTTGTTTTTTTTAGTTTGAACTAGCTGCGCTTCTTTTAGTTTGAACTTACTTTTTAGTTCGAACTAAAACACTCTGTTTAGTTCAAACTAACCACTAGTTTGAAATTATTTAGTTCAAACTAGCATGTCTCCATTGGGCTAGTTTGAAGTAAAAATGCAATTTAGTTCGAACTAAGTAGTTAGATCGGACTAACCAGCCAAGCTAAAAATTTTGTTTAGTTTGAACTAGGCAAAACCTAGTGCAAACAAGGTTCAAATTAGTTTGGACTAAGCTTACTTAGTCTGAACTAAATTGCTAGTGTAGACATAGCCTCTAAGACTAACAAATTTATTGAGAGTTTTCATGGGAGCAAATCACACTTTGTCAGGCGATTTGAAGATGGAGAACTAGCTGAATGGGAGGAAAATAAATTCTGGGAAGTGTAAGTCATAGGATCAGGTAAGACTGTTAAGGCAAATTGGTGTGGTGGTTTAGGCTCAAACACTGAGGAACAGCATGTAGAGGAAGATGAGGTTAAATCTCTTGTTGTAATGAGAGAGAATCCATAGTCCTTGTTTAACCCTGAAGAAACAAATTTGCAGACAAATTCCAGTTCTGTAGTTTCTCTTTTGAAGCCTTGATTTGTTACTCATTTTTTTGAGCATGGCTATTAACAAATGATCATCGGAGTGTGCAGATTGAAGTGTTCCTCTGTTGGTTTTTGAATGTTGCAGTTTCTGATGTCAGACTTGTGTCCATTTATTCCTTTGCTCAGAGATTGTCCTGTTTGTCCAATATATAAGATGGGGCAGCATTTCTGGCACATGATGGCATAAATCACCTTGGTGGATGAGCAGGTGAATGAGCCCTTGATGGAGTAGCTGGCTTGATTAGGACCTGGGATAGTGTCTTTTGTGCAGAAATGTGAGCAAAATTGCCAACATGGTTTGTTGCTGGGATATGTGCCTTCTGTAAGAGTTCTCTTGTTTGGTTTGTAGTTGCTGTTGATTACATAGGGGTGCTTCTTATTTATATTCATGTAGTGTCTAGAGGTGTTAGCAACCATCAGGACACCATTTTGCTGTGCACTCTGTAAATGTAGCAAGAGACTGTCCCTGCTACCCAAGACCTTATAATCAAAGGGCTTGTCTGCATGGGAGAGTAGCCTGGAAAGAGGATTGGGCTAAATTGCAAAAAGACACCAAATGTAAATTGAGAAGATTCATGTGGGGAACTCTCCCAAGATGGTGGTTGTGCTTTCAGTACACACCCTACCTTATTTTGCACTAGACAATTCCTCATTGACAAAGAATGGGAAAAAGGAAGTTGCATTATCTCCTTTTTGCAGGTAGATAACTGAGGCAGAAGTGCCTTGACTTATTTACGCACATGCTTAATTCCTATTAAAAACAATGGGATTTAAGATTGTACTAAAATAGTCTGTCCTGAAAAGAAAGTCCTATCTTAAGTGCTGCACTGGATGAGGCTAAGAGCAATTGAGTGACTTCCCTTTGGTTGTATGGCGAATATGGAACTGGAGCCAGCTTCTCCACCCAGTGCCTGAAACACAAGAAGAGCCTTCAGTCCCCTCAAGTGTTGTGCTGCTTTGGGTGTCAGCTCTGAGCAGTTTTCTTTGTCTGTTTCTGTGGTTCATGAAGCAAAACAGAAACATGTCAGGTGCTTGCTAAGATATTCCATTGTTGTGCTTACCTTTTAGCAGTGACCTTGCAGTACGAAGTAAAAATTGAATAAACTCCCAGTCAGTCTGGCGGTAGCATAAGGCTCAGTTCTTGTATGTCATTTCAGCATACTGTATGCCCTGGGAGGGAAATTGGAATTCCATTTATCTATCCTGCTTTTCCTTCTGTTGATTCTTTCTTCTGAAAAGTGAACCCACATTTGTGATTATTCTGGGGCAATGAAATAATTTGATTACTGCACTTGGAGGTCTCTTTAGCAGGTGCTTTTATTATCTCAGTAATTCAGCCTGGGGGACTTTCCAAATTCCCCAATTCCCACAGTTTGAGCTGCAAACAAAGCTGTTCTGCTCCTTTCCTGATTTATTTTTTTTTAATTTGGCCTCATTTATCTGAGTCCTTTCCAGATCCTCCCCAGGAACGCCATTTCAATGTGGAATTGATTATAGTCAGTGTGATTATCTTAAGAATGTGTGGTGTTGAAATGTGCTTGAGATGGACACACACACGTTTGGTTTAGGTTATTTGTACAAATCACTTTGAGTTGAGGCTGGTAAGCTGATCCCAATAGAATGTCTGCCCAAATCACTGATATAATTTTAGCAC
The DNA here is from genome assembly GCA_007922195.1 of Podocnemis expansa. NCBI lineage: Eukaryota > Metazoa > Chordata > Testudines > Podocnemididae > Podocnemis > Podocnemis expansa. Next base: position 53,038,140 of record ML681963.1, on the reverse strand, counting down.
AACAGGCAATCTCTCCTCCGGAGAGACAGAGGCTTGGAATATCAGGGGATGATGCAGGGCAGAGTTTTGAGGGGTTGGCAGAGCCATGTGAGAGGATGAAGACTAGTGTGGCAGAGACTGCGGACTGGGGATGAAGGACAGTTCAGTGGTTAGGGAGCTGTTTTGGGACTTGGAAGAGTGGAGCTCAGTTCCCTGTTCTGACCTAGACTTCAAGTGTGTGTATGTGCAAGTTGGTCAGCCTCTCTGTGTCTCTAGGGAAAATAGTATTGCCTTATTTTCCTGGGGCATTGTGGGTGATAAATACCATAAAGATTGTGAGGTGCTTTGAGGTCTACTGATGAAAATTTTAAAAGGGATAGCCGTGTTAGTCTAGTCCAGTGAAAAAACAACAAGGAGTTGTGTGACACTTTAAGACTAATAGATTTATTTTTTGCATGAGCTTTCGTGGGAGAAGATCCCACTTCTTCAGATGCTTCGAAGATGGGTGAACCATTTGTAATTTGACTTCAGGTTTCCCATGGTTTGAGCCTGTAAACTGCTCTGATTTGCTGTTACTTTATGACCTGATCCTATGTTTTACACCCCCTTGCATTTAGTTTCATTCCTTTCTGTAAGTTCACCCATCTACTGATGAAAAACAGTGTATCCAAGAGAAGTGTTAATGTGTTGGGCAGAGCTGGAGGGAGAGCTTCAGGACTGGAAGAGCAGATGGCCAGAACGGTGGTATATGGAGAGAGACATTGGACCCAAAGTGGCAGCTGAGGGAGATGAACGCTGATCTTGCTCAGATGTCAGTTACTTCTTTTTATCCTTACAAACAGACTGCCCTAGAACCTGCTCTTGTGGTGAGCCTGCCAGTTGTACTATTCAAATTTCATTTGGCTCTCTGGATGTAAATATAACAGCACTTGGACACCTTGATAATGTTCATACCCTCTCTTAGAAATGTAATTTCTGAGGAGCCCTTTTTTGGCGTTGAAATTGATTTGCCTTGAAAGATGCCCTAAAACTTTCTATAAGGGTTAGTCTAGGCGGAAAAGCTGTACTGATAAAATTCAAATGCTTAAGCCTCCCCACCCACCTGTGCAGGTGCAATTATACTGGGCTAGACATGTTTATACCACTGTAACTTATTCCTGTATGGGAAGGTAAATAAGCAATCCTGGTATAAGCAACCTTTATGTTGGTGTAATTATTAGGGTTTCATAGGGCTTGCATCCGTATAAATATATTGATAAGAGAACAATACCATCTCTAACCACCAGAGTTATACCAGCACAAGAACTATGTATTGACAAGGCCTAAGTAAAGGTTGAAAGATCTTCAGTTATTTTGATCACTTTAAGATTGATTTTTCAAAACTGAGGGCATATTTCATAGGGTGTCTGGGTGATGGTTGCGTCTGCTTGCTTCATTGACATTGAGCCCTCTATTTTTGTACACATACAAGACTGGTTGACAGTCATCTGTAACTAATGACAGTTCTGAAGAATTTTCTCCTAGGTAACCAAACAATATTCCCCTTTAGAATGTAGCTTGTTAATGTGTGTTTCACCTTGTGTAAGTTGAATAATGATGATCATAATAATGATGATAATAATAAAAAAACTTGATGAATTGTTCACTCAACTGGAAACTTGATTCTGAGTTTACATGTTTTATTCACTGCTCGTGGACGTTTGTATGAGCAAATTTTTTTCTTATTCAGGTATTAATGGGCAGTAATTTGGGGGTCTGGAGCTTAACTTTATTCAAAAAAAGTGAAAGCTATCATGGTGAGTATTTATCTATATGCAGTGGGGCAAACACAATCATCATGAAATATGTAAGTCCCATTTAATTTTCATTTTGAGGTTTTTTGTGCCTGTCCTGTGTGCTAGCCATCAGCATAGGGGTAACTCTCACCTTTGTGATGAACTAAATTCAGTTAGAATGAAAATGTGAGTAGCTTATAAAAATTGGGATTATCCAGTCAAGAAAGAGAAGCAATGCCGTGTGAGTTTGATACTAGGTGATCTGTCACAAGGCTCCAGTGGTTCCAAATAAGACTGAATACTCAATGCAGACAGCTCATGAACAGTCTGTGTGCTCAAATATATTCATTGAAAACTATTTGCCAAATGATTTCAAGCAACAAACTGGTAAATAAATAAATAAATAAATAAAACAAACAAACAAAAAAACATGCTCTGTTTTCTGGTAATTCAGTGTACAGGAAAAAGTGGATGAAATTATTGCCCAAATTCTTGGCAGTGAATGACCATCTTTAAATTCCATAGGATGGCTCCTTTCTTTCACAGTAAAGCAGCTTGTCTGCTGAGTGGTGACAATGATTTTGAGATTTCCATGGTGTGTTCCTTCTTGTACATACTGTATCTTTGTGTCTGGTACTCAGTTTCTCTTTCATCTCAGCAAAGTGCTTAACATTTGTCTTAGCTCTTCTAGAGGCTGCTGTGGCTAGGAATTGTTTATGTTGTGTTTTCCCATCTGTCATATATGATAAGTCAGTAACATGACAGTGAAATAGAGCAAGAGTTATCTGATTGCTGTTTATAGGGAACTAACATTTAAAAATGGTTGTCCCTGCCTGGTAACAAAACAAGGTACATTGAGTCTGGTTTGTGTTCTGTTATAGAAAAATTGAAGGTTGTAGACAGAATTGTTGGTGTTTTTTAAATATTTTTCCATCAACTTTTTTATTTTAGCTTGTTAAACTTAAAAGCTCGTCTCTATTTCTGCCTACCCCTATTTACAGAATGCCTTTTTTTCTGGACATTGAAATGTGGTTTGTTCCCCTCTTCCTTTCCATCGTATTACTGAGAGAGGAAAAGACTTGATTTAGTCCCCTATTAATATCACACAAATGAGGCTACTGAAGTTCCTAAGGTAAGACAGAATGGAAGCAGAGGATAATGAAGGGTTGTAGTAGGGTAGGCTTGTCCAACATGCGGTCCAGGGGCCAGAATCCAGCCCATCAAGGGCTTTTATCCAGCCCGCTGAGTGCTGCCACAAGAGCCTGCGAGCTGGGACTGGCTCAGGCTCTCTGGCCTACTATGTATCACGACATCAGGTGTGTGAGCAGATATTGACAATTTATGCAAGCAAAAGAAAAGCCGAACATGACACTGATAATTATATTACTAAAGTTTATTAATGAAGATCAATTTGTATGTCTTATCTATGTCTTATCTGCCAAAAATTTTCTCATCAGCGCCCCCGACTGAGAAAAGAATTGCAATGTGGCCCCTCACCCAAAAAGGTTGGACGTCCCTGTGGTAGGGGAATAACTATGAGTTGAAAAACAAAAGCCATAGTTAGGGGATTTGAGGAAGTTTTTTGCAGATTGTAGTCATTAGAACAGGAATAGAAAAGACCTACTGCTTTCTATCCCAGGTAATTTGTCTGGGCTGCATATTCCTTCTCTTCTGTCTAGCTTGAGAACTTTCTGATCTCCATATTTTGCCTGTGCTTATGATGGGACTTCATTGGCCTGTAGTTCTGATCACAATCTCATACCACATTCTTCAAGAGAGATTTCACTGAATAACATTAGGCACCTGTATGAAAATCATGGTTTTTCCTGCAGGACAAATAGGATTTTAAACCTGTAGGATTGTTCTATATTTCCTAGCTTCAGAAGTCAAGTGACAAGTCTATATTGAACTATGGAGGTTTTATCCTTGAGGCCTCATAGAGCTGTTGAACCTAGGTCATTTCTCTTTCATGGTTGTAGTCGGATGTTATTTCTGTTAGCTGGTGGCGGAAGACTAGTCTAGTGTGTAGTGTCCCCAAACTTATTTTGTAGTGTGCACAAAATGCACATGCGCACAGCTGGCATTCAACATAAGACACCAATACTTGAAAACACCATATGATATGCTGGAAAGACATCTCCCCTGGGCTAAATGTGCAGTGGCAGTGAAAAAAGCTGAGTGTTAGAACCCATTCAGAAAGTGACAGATAATAAGATGGAAAATAGCATATTCCCTCTTTGTAAATCCATGGTACACCCTCATCTTAAATACTACCTACAGATCTGGTTGTCTCATCTCAAAAAAGATAGATTGGCATTAGAAAAGGTATAGAGGAGGGCAACCTAAGTAATTAGGGGTATGAAATGTTTTCCATATGAGGAGATGTTTAAAAAACTGAGACTTTTCAGCTTGAAAAAGAGACAATCAAGGGGTGAGGGATACAATTGAGAGAGAGAAAATCTTGATTGATGTGGAGAAAGTAAAAAAGGAAATGATGTTTATGCCTTCACATAACACAAGAACTAGGCTTCATTCAATAAAATTAATAGGCAACAGGGTTAAACAAAAGGAAATAATTCTTTATACAGTACACTGTCAACCTGTAAAATTATTTGCCAGGGGATTTTGTGAAGGCCAAAACCATTACAGGGTTCAAAAAAGAACTAGATAAGTCCCTGGAGAATAGGTACCTCAATGACTATTAGCCAGGAAGGTCAGGGTTGCAGCACTATGCTCTGAGTGTCCCTATGGATCACTTGATGATGGCTGCTTGTTCTGTTCATTTTCTCTGAAGCACCTGGCATTGTCCACTATTGGAAGACAAGATACTAGTCTAAATGGACCATTGATCAACCAATCTAGCCACTCCTATGGGTTATTAGGAAATATTGTAACAACTGGGACCTAGGAGGCCTACACCAATTGTAAATCTAAGTGTGGACACATGGATTAAGGTTTATAAAGTGTCGCCATCACCTGTTAACACAACAGAGCCATGCTAAGAGTGTCTCTGGTGGGATGATCTCAAAATCGGGGAAGAACAGTCATTCCCATTTTACATATGGGAAAATTGCTGTGCAAGAAGAGGAGGTGACCACTGTAAGCGTCACCCAGTGAATATATGAAAAATGGGAACTAGTCTGGCCTTTGACACTGACTCCCCTTGCTCCAAGTACTAGACATGTTGCTTTCTTGGGGAACAATGGCTTTGAGAAGAAGTCATTCGACTGTTGAAGGCCTTTTTATTTCTGTGGATATGCACCAAAAAGGTATGTTGAAGTGGTTCAGTAAAATCCAGAGTCACCCACCACAGCTGGGAGAATTTGCTCTCATTTTGCAGTCTGGCTTGATCTTGACATCTTCAGGTGGCTACCCTAGGCACAGACAGTTCCCACCATCATCATGGCATTTTGGTATTTGAAATCCTGCAAGGAACCTGTAAGTACACAAGTGGCTAGATACAAACATTAAGATCTAAGCTTTTATTGATCTGGTAATGTGGCTGATTCTTTAGGCTCAGAAGAGCCCTTTTGGTAAAGAGCATGGAATTTTAAGTAATTTATCTTTATATTAGACCCAGTGGGGAATCAAAAGCAGTGGCTGTAGCTGGTGGGAAGATCAATACAAGTTTGGACCTTACCAGAAATACCATTCTGCCAGCTAATCTCTTAGCAACTAAAACTAAAGGTTTATTATATATCAGGTTCTCAGTAGAATTTGGCACTTGCAGGCTCGTATAGTTCCTCTGGTGTACATCCTGGATGCGTCTGTCGTTTGCTTGACAGCTTCAGTTGTAGACGAATAGATCCAAAAGGAAGTGATGGCTAAAGGCTGTGGACTAAAACTTAACATGGAAGTAGTACAGCTACCATTGATGTCTATTGGCCTTTTGGAAATTTATAGTTATAAGACGGAGTCCAGAGTCATATGGACAAGTCCTGGTGACTCATCGGGTCTCTTCTCAGGCCCATTGTACCTGAGTTTTCTTAAAGGGCCGTTAAGATGCAGCCATTCAATCTGGGTTGTGGCCCAGATGTGTATCACAAATTGAAATAGGTACATTAAACATATTCATAACTTCCAGTACAAATATGACATTCACATAAACAATATCACTACACTCAGCAAATTATAACCTTTCTAGTGTTCCCTGACATGGCCTGTATGAGTTATTCTGATTTTGACTTATTGGTGTGGAACAGTATCATACATGCCCCCCTAATCCAGTCAGCATTACAAACAACTTTGCCAGCTGGGACCTATAGCAAGAAATTTTTGTTGTGGACACAGATTATTAGTAGATTTCCAACTAAATGTTTTAAAACTCAGAGCTCCCCACAATGTAATAAACATAAATCTTTGAGAGAGGAAGGCAAATAATTTTCCAGACTTCAGCTCTTCATCGGGTTGGCTGTGGAATCCTAACTTAGTGAGGTCCACCTATTTGAAGTGAATGCTTGAAAAGATGTGGAGTTTGAGATGACCTGCCATGGAAAAGAGATTTCTGACAAAAGGAAAAAGTGTACAAGGGCTGCATGAAGGAAATGATCAAATAAAACGTTGCCTGTTTCATTGCCCCAATAAAGATGAATCTTCAGCCTCCTTCACCTGTAGTCTGAATGTTTTAAAGGTCAGTATAACCAATGATGAATAAATTAATTCTGAGCCATCTTTGCCACATACATTACCTGCTAATTGGAGAGAACAGTTCTGGACTATTTCTTTTTTGAAAAAGGATAAGCAGCTCCTGACAGAAGCCATCAAGAAATGAAAAAGCAGGAAGATGATGAGAAAAATGTGTCTGCTGATAATGATGTTAATTATAAGGAAAATGAATGTTGACATTTGAGAGTGCAGTTGAAGAGATCAGACACCCACTTGGGCATACAGGATCCATATAAAATATGATGTAGTGAGAAGCTGTGTAATGTCTGAAAGCTACTGTGCTTATCTAAGAGTGGTAAAAAGTTAAAAGTTCTGTGCTGTGTGTTTTAGCGCTTCCAGTTCTCATGATTTAACCATGATTCAGGCAGTAATTTGTGCACTTTTTGAAACCTCCAGCTCCTTGAGTCATGTGATTTGCATGATGATCTCAGCTTTCAATTAAAAAGACAAGTCAAGTTCTAGCCCCTGCACTTGTAGAGAGAAGATTGAGAATGTGATCAGTCTCAGAAACTAGAAACAAAGAAAGAAGAAACCCATATTTATTCTCTTACTAGCTGTAACCCATCAAAAATGCTGGGAAAAGAGAATTTATGAAATATTATTTATTTTATTCTATTAATAGTTCTTTAATTACAACAGTTTTTGCAAAAGGTCTGTGGCCAGCTAAAACTTTTCCTTTGTAGTTTGTATCCTTCATGTAAACTTTCAGATTTTCATGGTCTTTGCCCCAAGCGAGCATCAGATACAATTGACCATGTGCAAAAACAGGCTCAGGAAGATAAATGTTGTTTGTTTCTTTGTTACCATGGCGCCATTGTGACACCTGAGGTGACTCAGGTGGTTAGAGGTGATGGCCTAGTCCATTGTGATGTCAGAAGTGTCTCAACCAATTGCTCCCCAGATCCTATCACATGTTACACTTCATATCACAGACACACATTTCACATCATGAATGCACAATGTGAATTAGGAGGGTTGATAATGCCTTGATATTTTGGCGCCTGTGTCTGTCATGATTTGGGATTGGTGTGGATTGGCAGTGCTCATATTTTCATCACATCCTAGAAATTGGAGGGCCAGCTAACCAGCTGTTCTAAATCAGAAGAGATCTCTTTGACTTCAGTGGAACTACACCCATTTACACCTGATGATTTGCCTGAGACTGAAAAGGCTAATAAGCTAGGCTGTCTTTTGACACGGCCCTAGTTCAGCTTTAGGTGGAATTCACCTGTGTGCTGAGAATGAGCCTGACACCTATGTGCCACTTAATTCTCACTTAACAGTGGAGATGCTGTGTCTCAGATGAGGGCATAAGTGTTATACAGATCTCTGCGTGCCCTGTTCCTATCAGTGAATTCCATTCTTTTTGGCGCAATCTTGGGAGCTGCTCTTCAAGCATGAAGTTCAGCCACTCTGAAGATGTGGTGCTGATAAGACAGGAGCTAAGGGAAGAGGCTGTCTGGAGCATTTACTGCAGAGCCTGAGATGAGGTTCAGTTCCTTCGGTCATCTCTTTCTCATTCCTGCTCCCTATGGCATTCAGTGGTAGAAACTCCAGTGTCTCCTGTGGCGTGACATTGAACCCTTTCTTTCTCAGAGCAGGTTTGTTGTTATAATTTACTGGGACATGCAGAGCCAGGCTCACTTAAGCACTTGTGGGTCATTTCATTCATGGAACCTGCTGCAGTTCACCATCTCTGACTGGCTTTGGTGATGGCCTGCAGTTTGCATTAGGTTTCCTGGTTTGCACCTTGGTTTGTTTGAAGGCACACAGCTGAACTTGGGGTTGAGAAGAGCTGGGCACCAGGAAAGTTCTTGCCTAGCTTGGTGCAGTGAGATCACTGAGCCCAGCACTGCTCCATCTCGAGAAGGCTGGAAATTTGAAGGATCTTAAATTTAGTAAGGAGATCACATGCTTTCTGGGAAATGAAGATGAATAATGATCACTCATGATCTCTCTTCAGAGGACTTGAGCAGTTCTAATGAGGCAGACCAGGAGGGGATGTGAACCCCTAGATTATTGACTCTCTTTTGGTCATTCAGAAGCCCTTCCAAAATCCCCTCTCTTCTCTTCTGCTTGTAGTTCCAGTTGAGAAATAGTCAGGAAGGTAGTTAAAATTTTCTCTAAGGTGCCACTCTCCTGTGTAGTACTCTTTAGCTAAGGAAATATGAAGACCTTTCCATATTGAGAAGTGCAGCTGATGTATCATCTGTGTAATGGTTAGATTAGGGTTCGTGACCCATGGCACTGGACTCTGTTCTTCAGCCTTTCACTGGCTATCTGTGCAACCTGAAGAAGTCACTTTGGGCCAGATATTTTAAAAACATGGTGCACTTTTTCTCTCTCACAATTTGTGAGTTCACATGCTTTCAGATAGAAGTCAGGTGTGCATTCAACTCATGCATTTCACATATCCAGCAAAGCTTGAAATCATGCATTTTGAGGCATGCAGAAATAGTCACTTTCAAATACATGGCCTTTCACGTCTGTGCCTTGGTTTAGTCACTTATCAAATAGAGAACATAATAAGGATCATTATACCACACAGTGGGATTGCAAGCCTTAATGAAGGTGTGCACAGAACCTAGAGGCCCTTGGATCGCAGGCTATTGAAATGCTAAGTGGTGGTGGTGGTGGTGATGATGATGATGATGTCATAATTTATCATGAATGGTGTTGCTTATTTAAGTGGACACATGCGGCAAAGCACCACCTGTGTGATTATTTCTCAGGAAAACTATCTGTTGGAACAATTTATCCTTGATCTATTAACTGAATCTGAAAGACTTGTTTTTCAGATCTCATTGAATTGCCATGAAGAAAGCACGTTTAATTTTTATTTATTCCTTTCTCAGTTCCCTTTTATTTTCCATGCCATGATAAACCCATGCAGCTAAGAGAGGAGCGGTCCCTGAAGTACTGAATTTGTTTTTCAAAGACTGCTAAAACGTGTCAGATCTTTCAGCCGTGTTTAATAAAGTATTTATTGTCTCTCTCTGATGTACATTGTTGCCTTTTTATTCCTGATCCTTTTTTAATATTATTAGTTAGTGTTTTCTGCTTTAATACCATATTTAGCTTTTCACTATTTCAGGCTGCTGGCTAGTTTGCTCAGCCATTATGCAATCTTAAACAAAGTAATTGCAATATAAAGTTCCATTAAAGGTGTGATACCACCTAGAGAGCTGTGCAACACATGTGCCTGTATGTCAGATGTTCAGGAGAGGCCATGTATTGCTATAGACTACTCCAGGCTTTGGGCGGCTGAGTGGGAATGTCTGTGTGGGTAATGGGGAGCTGGGCTGATCTCATGACCTCCAAGAGTCTGACCTCTGGCAAGGGACTCAACATAGACACTCTTCTATGATGTACTTATTAGTAAGGCGGAGGGTTTTATCAGTTGGGCTGTACATCCTTCACCTTCGGATGACTTCAGTGGGAGCTAAAGATGTTCAGAACCTCTGGAAATCAGCCCTATACATTTAAAACATACTTAATCAGGTGGCTGACTAAAGTCACAAGGGAGTTTTTTCTCTGGCTCCTGGAGCTAACTGAGTTGAGGATTTTATCCTACTCTGCTGGGCTGAGTGGGGTCATACATTGTGGTCAAGTGGGTATATCCTAGGTGATCAACTTGTTATAGTATCAAGGCTCTGCGTGTTTTTGGACTTTCCATACACTATTTCCAAGGTGCTAATAAACCAATTTCAGAAGGTGGCACATGAGTCTATTGTTTTCTTGCCTGTTGTCTACACCTTGAAATACCCAAGAGGAGCTGTCTGCAGCTGTAGGCTGCCTTTTTGAGCGGCAGAATTTCAGGGTGGAGGAAATACAATTACAACTGTCCTTGTTTTGTTTAAATTCTAGCAGAGAGGATTTTAATGTAAGAACATAAGTTACTTTCATCTTTTGTGGATAGCAGAACATAAGAAGCAGACAGTCACTGGTCCTTAAAGGAAAACGGACACTGTTGAAATGGGCAGCCATTTTGATTTAGAAGGATAAATGAATAAGGTAATGATATGGAGCTTAAATGCTCTGATAAACAGCAGGTGGTGTGCTGAGTGGTCCCTTTTGGGGCATGCATTCTTGTCTCCTGGTTAACACAGTCAGAGCCTTAACGTGCTGTTTCTCCGCCTGGGACACTTTCCAATCAGAACGTGCCTCTTGCCATTAGCGGCGCTTGGGGCCGGCACCGTGAAACACTCCTTTTAAATGAGCGGCTCAGCCGCTCCGGAGTGCCCGGGGCAAAGCCTCATTGGCCCCGTTGTTGTTATGGCCCTGAACACAGTCCTGGCAGCCAGAACTCCTGTTCTCCTGTCTCTGAAGAGCCTTGACTCAGCAGTACTGCTTATTTGCTCTTACAAGCAAGAACATTTCCCTGCTGTCTAACAGCTTACCCCATTGTAGCTCTTTGTCTTTCATACTGTGTTGATGATCGTGGTTCTTCTCCTTTGTATTTAGTCTTGTTAGAGGTGCTCCATTAAAAGGGTTGGAGTTCTGTTTCTCTTCCCACCAGCAGTCTGCTCTGGGAAACTGGGACACAAGGAGTGGAATGAGTGGGATGGGGTGGCAATTTAATATTGTAGCTGTGAAAATTCATTCCCAACTGGATTTGTTAATGGTTCAACAGTGACACAGCAATTATTAAATGACCCAACTCCACTTTAATGAAGTTAGCATAATGAATTAAATGTGCAACACTACCTAGAGTAAATTATTTGTTATGAATAATTACAGCTATAGTTTCTTTCCAAATATTTTGCTGTATTGATTTTTCAAATATTAAAAGGATATACTCCAGCCTGTAGTAAACTTTTGTATAGTGCTTTTCACCTGGATGTCTCAGTACTTTAGAAAGAAGAAGAGGCTTTTTCTCTCTATTATGCATATAGACGGGAGAAACAATTCTTCTAGCAGAGCAAGGGCAAGAATCCTGGGCTAGGTCCACACCTAAATGCTTATTTCAAAATAAGTTAATTTGAAGTAAAGCCCTTAATTTGATTTAACTTAAATCAAATTAAGGAAAAATGCAAAATCGAAACAGTAAGTCCAGACACAGGACTTGCTATTTTGATTCAGGAGAGGGGCACGCTGGCAGGTGTGGTGACATGGCCCCTGGCAGGGCCATGTTGCCATCCGATCTCCTGCCTGGCTCTCACCTGGAGAGCCAGGCAGGGGAAAAAGCACCCAGGGCAGGGATTTCCCTGCCCTGCCTCCCCTGCTGCTGATGGGGCAGTTGGGGAGGGACCCTGGGGCACCCCTACTCCTGCCCAGGGGGCAGGTCCTCCAGCCGGCTGGCCCTGCAAGGAGGGCTTGCTGGCAGTGGGGGGGTGGCTGGGTCCAAGCCGGCTTTCCCCCACTGCCCCGGCAAGCTGTCGGGGGGGGGCAGCGGTCCCTCAGCCAACGTGCGGGGCTCGCCTCCTGCCAGCTCGGTGGCGGGTCCCTGAGCTGGCTCCCCTAGCTTGTCAGGGGCGCTGGCAGCTAGCGGGGTAGTGGGTGCCGGAGCCTACTCGCCAGGCTGCAGCAGGGGCAGAGCTCTCCAGTGCCCTTGTCCCCCAGCCCCTGGCTGCCTGGAAGCCTGTGAAATTGACCAGATTGGGGAGCCTGTCAGGGGCTGAAGGAGCCCGCAAACCCTGGCTGCTTGCAAGGGCCAGGGATGCACCACCCCACATCACCCCTGTTCGCTTGCAGGTGGCCAGGGGTCAGGGGATCTGGCATCTCCCCTGGCTGCTTTCAGGTGGCCAGGGCCTTGGAGTCAGGGGTGCCCTGACAGCTCCCCCGACTGGCAGGGGTGCATGGTGCCCTGCAAGCCCTGCTCAGGTGGCCGGGAGCCTCCGCCACTGCCGGCCCGGGCAGCAGGTGCCCGATCAGCGCCTGCTCTGGGTCTCTGCAGCCCCGGCAAGGAGGCAGGTGCCGGACCAGGTCCCTCCACCGCCCAATCTGGGGGGCCGCAGCCTTGGTGGGGCAGCGGGTGCCTCACCGGGGCTGCAGCCCCCTAAAGCAGGTGGCAGGGGAAGCTGGTCAGGCACTGGCCGCCCCGCTGGGGCTGCAGCCCCCCCCCACCATCCCCCACCTGCTTGCACCTCCCTGCACCCCCCTCAGCACCCTGGCCAGGGTGCTGATAAACTCCTTGGAAGGAAAATCAGTTGTTACATCAATATGCCCCACATATCAGTATAACAGAGCCAGATGGGTTATTTCAAAACCACAGTTCTGAAATAACCGTCATTTCGAGGTATAACTGGGTTTTATTATATCGAAATGACTTTCCTTATTTTGAAATAAGGGAGGTCCTTATTTTGAAATAAGGAAGCATTGTGTGGACTTGACTATTTTTAAATCGGAACAGTCATTCTTTTGATTTAAAAGCAACTTGTGGACACAGCCCTAGTCTCTTGAGTCTCACCTTGGTGGCCCATGCACTGGGTAACATTGCATCCTATAGTGTTTGCCTTTCCACTTGATAATACAGATGATTAGCCATTAGGACCAATAAATAGATTAGGATGATAGTTCAGGTGAGGTTGGATAACCAGCTTTATGTCCCCTGTGGGTTGCTGGTGTCTACCCATTTGTGGTTAGGGGTGCAGTGAAATGCTCATTATGTGGTTCACAGTAATAATCCCATTGTGGTGTCTCATTCAGATAACATAATAGAATTAGCATCCAAAACGGGGAACTTGGGGGTCTTCAAGTAGGGGAGAGAGGGCACAGAGAAAACAATTCTGGTAAAGGCCTGAGGCACAGGGAGGAGTGAAGAGAAGGACGTACAAAGTGTCCGCGGTCCTAAAGGATACATTTTTCCAAGGAATCTCACAAACGAATGTGGCACTTTTGTAAATCATTTTTAAGGGCTTTCCTGTTCCAGTCACTGATCCAGTCACAGACTGGTTTGGAAAGAGCAATTAAGCCTTTAGGAATTGAAGATAGATGTGTTTTGTTTTCTTTACTTGTTTTCATGAAAGCCATGTGAGGAAGTTGAGAGGTTCTGTTTGATTTGTGACACCACCATTGTCTTAGTGATTGCTGATGGCGGGGCATAACTGGAGCATACAAGTGAGTCACCGTGAGGGTTGGCAGGGTATTCTGTATGATGAGCTCACATAAAAGAGGGGATAGTGGGGGGAAATTTAGCATGTGTGAATGCTGCCTGTTTGAAAAACCTGGTATCTCTCTGGAATGATGCAGGCCACCGAACCTCACCCCCAACTCCTGTAATAGACCCCTAACCTATGACAGAATCACTGAAGGATCCTCAAATCATGCTCAAACATCAAATAATGCCAGTGAAATCAGTGTCTTGTTGTCTTCAGTGAGACCTCTGGGTGGTCACATGACACTCCTGGAATGATTCCTCTCTCTTTTTTTTTTTTTAAGCTGCACAAATCTGGAGACCACTTGTCCTTTTCTCCTTCATCCCCCCAGTCGTTCCCTGCAGTTACCAGAGGCACTGTGCATACATCATGAGAACACTGTAGCTGTTACTGCCTGGGACTTGCATTGTATTGTCTATAAACCTACCACTGTAGGACTTTGCAGTCATCAGCAGGGACAGAATTCACTCACTACATTCCAGCCCCAAATTTGAGGGCCCTGCTGTGTGAGCTGACTGAGAATTTCAGTTCGCTGCAATGATACTAATGCTGATAGGCACTGTGGACTTGTAGCCACTCTGACATACAGACGCGGAGCAGGTATGACGTTCTAACCAGCAGGGGGGCATAGTGCTCTAAGCATTCTGTGAGATTTCCTAAACAGCCAGTGAGATGCCCCTCCAATGTATATTAATCGAAGTGATGATGTGTATGTCATTCATAGTATCTGAACTCCAGGACTGTTCAGTCTGCCTCATGATTGCATACAGCCCTTTTCCACTTGCCTATATCAGAGCTCTGTTTCCCACAAGGAGTAACGCTGACAGTTGAGTCAGTCAAGAATTAATTATCTTTAATTAGCGTTAGGGAAAATGCAATTAATTTAAATGGAAAGCAACATTTAGTCAACCTTGACACATCCCAGAAACTTCTAAGTTTCAGGAGTTTGCCTGTCTTGTATTATGCAAAACTTCCATGCCTACCTGTTAGAGTCTGATTTCATTCCAAAGGGGCAGCCGTGTTAGTCTAGTTCAGTAAACAAACAAGGAATCCTGTGGTACTTAAAGACTAACACATTTATTTATTGCATCAGCTTTCATGGGAGAAAATCCCACTTCATCTAACAAAGTGGGATTTTTCTCCCACTAAACCTCATGCAATAAATAATTGATTATGGTCAAAGAAAGGAGTGCAACACTGACACCTTGTTACTGGACAGCTTTGGACGTGTCCTATCCTTATGTGTCCCAGCTCAGATCTATGTAGTTTGTTGTCAATGCTGGTCCATCATGCATAGTCAAAACTTCCAAGAGACCGTAACTGGCTCCAGCTACATGTTTTGGACACTCAGAATAACTCTTCTATTGCAAACAGTTTGCACCCTGGCCATTTGTCTGTGCTGCTGAGATGTTACTCGTGGAAGAGCTCAGATGGGGAAAATTGTGGCTGCAATTTTAGAAGATGTGCCTACCTTCTAGTGCTCTCAGGTGTCTGTGATTTAGGTAGTTTGTGCATTAAAAGGTCTCCAGCAACAGTGAGTAGTTTATGTATAAGCACAGGGTTAAAAGCAAAATGTCAGGGCACAGGACAACCTTAGAGACACTGCACAGCCACTAAGGCAGGCATGCCACCTGGAAGGAGAGAGGCTGGAGAGGGTAGCATCTAATGTAGCACTTTTAGCAGGATGGGGATTGTGAGGTGCGCATGTCTCCACAGATATGCCGAATCTTGTATCTGCCTCTCTTAAGTAATGATGGTCAATGCATTTATCTCTACAGTATGCCTGTGAGGTATGGATGTGCTGTTTTCCTTGCACTGCAAATGGGGAGCTGAGGCTCAGACAGATTTTGAAGTTCTGGACGCTGTCATATGAGTCCCATACTGGCGTCTTTCTCTACTGAGGCTTCACCCCCTTTATACCTTGTACACTGAATAGTAGAGGAGCAGGCACGCAAGATCCTTGAGACATACAGCTGCTCAGTTTAAAGGATTCCTACTGCTTAACCTTCTTGTGCCCATATGTAGTCTTTGCATGTGTCCACAATGGACTGCAAGAGCTTTTTGCTGCTTGCCGTGTTCCAGTCCAGAACATGTATTTTAAACCGCTTCCTTTTTCTGTGTTTATTAACCCAAAGCCTTAGGCAGCCTGTTGTATAGTGACACACTGTGCCCAGCCATTGGTGTATTCTTTGTCCTGACATTACAGGACTTTTTTTGAAAGATCTTGCCTAGACAGAATGCAGGTGTTCCTGGCAAGCTCTACCTTGGGATTCAAACCAATTAAATCTGCATTGCTCTCTCTACCCAGCTCTAACACAGAGACAACTTAAATCCATTGATATTGAGCAGACAGCATGAAACAGCCATGATGTGAATAATAGCCTGAATAAAAAAAATAAAATGGAGATAAAGCAAAGCAAATTGTTTTGTAAATACCAGACTGACTGCATTGGACTGTTGTATTGCACACTCCATAGATAGAATGAATTCTAAAACTTGCTGGGTTGTTTCTGTCCCTGACTTACTGTATGACCTTGGGCAAATAATTTCCCCTTTCTGTGCCTTGATTTCTCTTCCCACCTGTTGTTGGTCTGCTCTGTTTAGACTGCAAGCTCTTTGGGGCCATGGCTGATTTCTCAAGATGTGTATGCACAGCACCAAGCACAGTGGGTCCTGATCTTGGATAGGGGCTTTGCATTCACCTATAAAATAAATACCAGTGGCATCAATTATGATTTTTTTCATGATTCATGGGATGTGGGATTTTGTTTTTTGTATTTTTATATTTCTCTTAAAGTTTCAGTATGTGACGTCAGTTGACTATGAGAAAAACTAAATTTTTTTGGAGGCTGGGGGTTGGGAGGAGTTTGTATTTCTCATGATTGCATGAAAATAAGACCCTTAAGCCTTGTGAACCGGAATGCAAATAGAAAGAACTCTGGATCTGTCATTTATTTTATTTTTTTTAATTGCATGATTGATTTTGCTGCCTGTTCCTCATTCTTTTTGAATGCTTGTGTTTGGCAATGCTGCAGTAACAATACTGGGCATTTTTACTCTCTGGAAAAAAATTCAGTGATGCCTTTGGCAGACAGCAAGAGGACAGAATTAAAAGTGTTATCTTTCTTAAAGCGAATGTATTGCTCATAAATGGTGCCAAACTCAGAGCTCTGGAGGCTGTAAGGCCCTGCTTATCCAGAGAGCCAGTACTGTGCAGACAATGCTAGAGTGAAGGTCCCTAATGCCATCCCCAGCTAGTGGACACTGAGAGTGGGGACCTCCTTTTTAGGGACAAAGGAGAAATCTGTTTCTATGGCTCATTCAGTCCTAGATTTCTCAGATGAGAATTTTTATTTAAATATAAAATACAGGGTTAGTTCACCCCAGTCTGTGCGAGTCTCCCAGCTATAATCCAGGACCCTTGGTGGTGAAGGATGTGTGATGAAGAGTTGGTGGCCAGACATAGTCACAATCCTGAGCTCCTCTGATGTTTACCAAGGGGGCAGGGAGGAAGAAACGCTGTGTTCTCACAGTGCAGCAGCACCAGTCTGTGAGATGTGACTGCTTGAGGCCAGGAAAACATACTATACCCACCCTGAGTGGGCTGGGAATCCCATCCTGACTCAGCAACATAATGCAACTTTAAATAAGTATTTGGCAGACATGGAGAAACAGGAGGAAATTGTCATGTCTCATTAAAATTTAGTTTTTCTTTCCTTTCGGAACAGTTTCAACAAGAAATGCTCCAACTTAAAATAGCCCAGGTGGTATTGGATGCACTAACATATTAAAACAGAGACCCAGAGTCCCAATCTCAATGAGTAGCACACACTGCCCATTCCTAGGAAGTTACGATTTATTTACTCATATTGAATGCTTGGGTGCTCTTTCAACAACTAACCATTTTGTTGTACCATCCTTTTGAAAAAGGACTCACTAAATAATTCACCAAAGAGGTTAGGGCCAAGCTTGTTTTGTGCTGTTCTGCTCTAATTATTCTGCTCTTGCTAAGTAAAAACATATGATCTTGTAAACACCTATCTGAAATGTCTCTCACCAAGACATTAATGTTGGGGAGAGCAGCGGCCAATAAGAAGACTGAGCCAAGGAAAAGCAGCTCATCTTTTTCCATAAGGTCTTTGTAATTTATGCTGTTAAAAAACCTTCTCTTTTCCAGCCTTGCCACCAGGAGTTAAAGTAAGTCGAAACACACTGGAATGGTGTTCCGGGGCCCACTGTTTTTAGGGGTTCAGCATTCTGGGGCCTCTAAAAATAGAAAATGGAGCTGGAACACTGTGTTCCAGGGCCCACCATTTAAAAATAGCGAATCCTGGAACACAGCATTCTGGCTCCATTTTCTATTTTTAGGGCCCCCTTGATGCTGAGACTAAAAACAGCAGGCCCCGGAACGCTGTTCCTGTGTGTTCAGGGAGGCACAGAGCTGCCCTGACCCAGGCTGAGTCTCTGGCCTGAGCATGCTCAGAACCTCTGATTATGCTCAGTCAGGGCAGGCTCAGGCCAGAGCCTCAGCCCAGGCCAGATCTGCTCCACAGTGCATGGTGGTCAGGTAAAGGAGCATGGGGGTGGGTGGGGCAGTACTCTCCCCAGGACTTGAAATTGGGAGGGGATGTAGGGGGACGTTTAGGGGGTAGTAGGGTGTGCTTACTAATTTGGTATAACACTATTACTACCTGACAACTGGGGGGGGTGCTGGGAAATTCAGGGGGTTGTGGGGGAGGAGTTAGAGAAATCCCTGGTTTGGGGACAGGCGAGCTGGCCTGGCAAGGGAGGGTATCATCCTGGGGCAGTGGGGAAGATGGTACTGTGGGGCGGAGGGTTAAGGAATGGTTGGGGAACCAGCAACGAGATGGTGGCTGGTGGCAGTAGCTTGGATGGGGGTAGGTGTGGGGGGGGGCGGTAACGGGGGGGGGGGGCGGGCGGGTGGGGGTCGGTAGCGGGGGTGGGGGTCGCCATGAGGGGCGCAGCCGCGGGGGGGGGGGGTGGCATGTTGGGGGTTAGTAGCTGGGGTGGCGGATTGGCATGTGGTGAGCAGTAGCTGGGATGGGAGGCAGGTGTTTGGGATTAGTAGCTGGGATGCAGGAGGGGGGCCCACCAATTTAGGAGGATTCTGGGGCCTGCCAAATTATACTTTAACCCCTGCTTGCCACTTCTGCTGTTGACCTAATATGATGTAAGCTTGTGCCTAAAATAAGCACATACTTATTGCTAAAATAAGCACATACTTATTGCTAAAATAAGCACATACTTATTGCTTCGCTGAAGATGGATGGAGTTAAGCACATCCTTAACAACTGTGATGACTTGGAGCTCAAGAGTCTATCATCCATTCAAAGATGGCCACTTGCTTTGGGGCTCTAACCAACACCTCTGAAAGCCAAGCTGTAGAGGTGCCAGCTTGAACATCCAAAAACTGACACATCAGTGCCCACTTCTGGAAATTGTATCATATCTCCTTTCCTTGTCCTTTGGGCTGCCCAGGCCTCTCACATTTTCCCTTTGCCTCTTTCCTCCCTCAAGCCCTCCTTTCCTCTTAGAATATGTCTCACGTTCTATTTTCATGGAGGTAAGGATCTTAGAATTCTTTGCAGTGTGGAATCCCAGTAGTTAGGTAGACAATTATTATCATTGCTATTATATGGGGGGGGGTGTTAAACCAAGGCAGCAAAACAACTTTCTAGGGTCTGCCCAGTAGCAGGGCTAAGCACAGAGCCCAATGTTCTTTGCTTTAATAACTAGACAGAACTTCCCGTGAGGATTTATTTTCCTGACAAAATAAAATAAAATAAAATATTGGGTGGGACTCGCATTAAGAATTAATTTAAAATCACCATGGCCAACTGGGTGGAGAACCTGATTCATTCTCAGAGTTGCCTGCAGTGATACTCTATAGTAAATCTCTAGTCACTATAGAAATTACATTGGTGATCACTCTGTATAAATAACTGCTTCTTCAGCAATATCACTGCTGTGTTATTATTTCCTTGTCAGCATTCCTCTTGGGCATCCTATGGATAATCTTATGGCGCCTATCTTATATTCATTATCCTGCCCAAATGATATTAGTCCTGGTGTTGAAGAGAAGGAGGAACTTTGGAAATGACTAACTTTTGTAAGAATGGGATCAATACGTTTGTCTGAAGAGAGTTGAACAGGGCTAGAGGATGTGAACCCATAGAGCAGTGGCTCCCAACCTGTGTTTCCGGGGCCAAAAGTGACCCTTGGGAGCTTTCTAAGTGGCCCTCGGCTACCCGCCTGCTGGATGCAGTGCTGCCTGAAGATCCACGTGGAGTGCGTTTCCACAGGGCTAACAGGCTGATGTAGGCTCCTTGCTGCAGCCAAAGGGATGAGAGATGAGTGCTGCTCCCATCCCCATCTGTAGCAGAGAGGATGGCAAAACACTCTGCCTAGGTCCATAGGTGCTCAGGTCTTTGCTGGAGTCAGAAAGAGGGGAGGAGAACACTGATTTTCTGTCCCCCTGGCCAAAGAAGGAAGCCACTGTTTTGGGACACAGAGTGTGCAGAGCCGCAGGATGCGTGCAGTTCCTTGCTGCAGCCAGGGAGACCGGAGATCTACAAGTAAGATGGAAAGCTGCTTTTCTGCAGTGTGGGAGATTGCTGCAGGAGGTTGGTGGCCCTTTGGGGCTGTAAAAAATATATACTTTAACTTCAGCCTGGGGAAATGGTTAGATAGGAAGAAAACTTTGTAACAGTAAGACTAATTAAGCTCTGGAGCAGTCTTCTAAGGGAGATTGTGGGATCCCCAATACTAGAAATTCTTAAGAACAAGTTAAAAACAAACACCTGTTAGGGAGGGTCAAGGTTTGTGTGGTCCTTTCTTAACACAGGGATTTGGTGCCTTTTTGAGGTCCTTGCAGCCCTACATTTCTGTGACTTTTTGATTGTCTGATAGAACACTGGACTGGGACTCAAGACTGGCTTCTGTTCCTACATCTGCTACTGGTCTGTTGGGTGACCTTGGGCAAGTCAGGTCCCCTCTCTGTGCTTCAATTCCCCCCATCAGTACAATGGGAATAAAGATACTTTCCTCCTTTGTAAAGCGCCTTGTGATTGACTGATAGAAATTGCTATGTAGGAGCTTGTTACTGTTGGTAAATATGCCTTTTTCAAACTGTGGGACAGATGCTGGATGTGGTGGTAGGGCCTCAGTCAGGCTGGTTTAAAATAAAGCTTTAATTCAGTATAGTTCATAATAAAAACTCATTATGATGGCAACAGCTAAAATTAAAATTCCCGAAGGTGGTTGATTGCTTGAATGTAGAGGGGAAGCTAAGTATTATTTTGTATGTGATTGAGATTGAATGGACACTGGAAAAAAAAATTAGCAAAGATCCAACAGGTCCCTCTGAGTTCCTGCTGTGGTGCACTAGATCTCAAATCTGAGAATCATGAGTTTTAGTCTTTTAGATTTCAATCAGTGCATCACTGCCTATTCTCTCCCGTTCTTCCTTCCTGGTCACTCATTTGATTTTGCCATTTTTCTGGGAATAGTGCCCAGCTGTTTAATTTAGTACATAATTCAAGATACATCATCTGGAGAAGATGAACCTCATACATTAATAAACTAAACAAATGTTCATAGATACAGGTAAAGATTGTTTCAGTCTATCACCGCCCCCCCCCCCGGTGAACTGCATTCAGAGACTCAGCCTGAACTCTGAATTTCCTGCCTTTTATGGCTTTCACTCTGAGGCTTAATAACATCTGATTATTCTATGAAAAGCAACAAGAGTCCTGTGGCACCTTATAGACTAATAGATTTCTCTGGGCATAAGCTTTCGTGGTTCTCTCAACTGTAGTTTCCACTTCATGCATCTGACAAAGTGGGTTGGAGCCCACTGAAGCTTGTGCCCGAAGAAATCTATTATGGGGTAGCCAAACTTAGGGAACTCAAGAGCGACACAAATTGATGATTAAACCTTCATGAGCCTCTCTGAGGCATATAGTCTTATACTTTTACCTAGTCCAAAATTACTAAGTTTAAAATTCATTGCACACTTCAATTTTATCATAAAAAGAGGGCAAATATTGATCCTAATAATGTCAGATTCCAATAATTACTTAAGGTTACCTTGAAAACTAGTCCTACAGTAAAAATGCTGCCGCTTCCCTGCCATCCCTGACCATGCTGCTTTTCTCTCTGCTGTCTCTGACCATGCTGCTCTTCTTTCCACTGTCCTTGACCATGCTGTCACTACCCCACCGTCTCTGACCACGCTACACTTCTCCCCACAATCTCCAACCATGCCGCAGCTTCCCCACTGTCTCCAACCATGCTGCTGCCTCCCCACCATTTCTGACCATGCTGCGCTTCTCCCCACCATGCTCTTCTGGGAGTCGCACTTTTTCTTCCAAGAGCTGCATGCGACTTGTGAGCTGCAGTTTGGCCACACCTGGATAAAGTGCCACAGGACTCTTGTTGCTTTTGCAGTACACAAACTAACATGGCTACCTTTGATTTTTATATATGTTTTAATGCACAGGGAATATATATTGCAGTTTTCTGAATCTACAGGGAAGCCTCATTTGCTGACAGCCTCTGAGTGACATTGGAGGCTGACGTAATGGGAATAAAATAATTGTATGTTCACAGGCATAAAGTGTTAGGATGGTTCATCCCGGAGACTAGGAAGCTGTTGTGCCTCATCCCATTAAAACTGAGGGGAATGCCTCTAAAACAAAGATACTTATCTGTGAGCTTTAATGTGACAAGGATTTTCCTGATGCTGTGTCTGCAGTTATACAAAGCTGTGGGATGATCTTCAGTTTCCTTTTCGTTAGCCTCATAGTCAGTCTGGCGATGACATTTCAGCCATACTTGGGTCCTAAAGCTGAGGTGTGTCTACACGGCAAATGGTGGCATGATTGTATACTGGATAGGCTTTCATCTTGCTAGTGCGAGTAACAGCAGTAGAGTAGATGTCATAGCACGGGCTAGCAAACTTGTGGGTTTAAACTCTGGTTGCTGGTTCCTTTGAAAGTCTGTACTGGCACATGCACACTACGGCTGCCACTCGTGCTAGATAGATTATTGCTCGCACATGTGCTAAAAACACACCTTGACTTGCAGTGTGAGGCAAGGCAGGCTGGAATGTAGAAAGTGGGAAAGGGATAACATACAGTGATGGGAAAGAGGAGGAAGCGTAGAAGACGCAGAGGTGACAGTGGAGAAGGGAAAGGTGAATGGGGAGTGTGGGTGCTTAACATCTCGGAAAATCCAGGTTATTGTTTAAGTGTCTAAATAAGGTTTTAGGTTCTGGTGGATTAATTTAAATCACTGACTTTAAGCTTGTTTTGCATTTGTACTTTTAAGTAATTTTCCTAAGGAAAGGTTGGTTCTCACTGGTAACTATTTAACATTTAAATAAAATCCATCGGATTTAAATAAAAAATAATAGATTTTAAAAAAATATTTTTTTTAAATCCACACTAATTTAAGCATCTCACTTTACATGCTTAAATTGAAAGATGTTGGTCCTGGGCTCTGAGTCTCCTTGCAGCTGAATTGTGCCATTGGCATAAACCCTTGCTGTTGTCATGTGCCCAGATTTGCATTTCAGATTGCGAGTGACCTCTCAGTGCTTCCACTATCTTAGCACAGCAGGAGACTATACATTAGGAAGCTGGTGGTTTTGTACTTAAAGGTTTTGTGGGTGCTCTGGTCATAGCTTTGTAGGGCAGTGCTTTCTGTCACTTTTTGGCATCAGGAGTCTCCCATGTGGTGGATGTCACTTCAGTGGATGTCAGCATCTCTTGTTCCTATTACATTTTAAAGCAGTGGTGTTAGCTGAGTGAGGCTGACAGGACTGGTAGGCAGAGGGACAGGTAACAAGAGAAAGGGATAAACAAAGGAATGAAAAGCAGGACAGAGTAGTGAAAAGAGGGGTGGTGAAATGGAGGTGAGTTGAAATGAAAAAATGTGCACTGTGTTGTGCAGAGATTTGTGGTGGCCTTAGAGATAAGATTTAGTTGCCATAATGGATCAGTTTGTCTAATCCAGGGTCTTGTCTCAGACAGTGGCCTGTGCCAGTTGCTTCAGGAGAAGTTGCAAAAAGCTCAGCTGTGGACCATGGTAGACACTCTACCTTCCTATCTCAAAGGCTGGCTGTTGCACTGAGGGTCTGTTTCCTTTTCAAAGTTAAGCAAACAAAACTTTAAGTATAAAGCTCTGGCTGTTTGTGTTTAAATTGCTTTAAGTATTTTTTCAGTGCTGTAAAAACAGCACGTCTCATTCCCAGCAGCTGCAGCAACCTTGCTCCTTTATCTGCTGAGAGAGCAAGCAAAATAATGGGCCCACCTTGTCACATTTCTGTCATTCATTTTCTAATGACCGCAGAAGAGACTCAGCACTAGATATTTAATGTATCGCATGCTATTAATATGCAAAATAGCATTAACCTTGCAGCAGCATCTAATCTTGGCAGAATGGTTGCCACAAAGAGTTTTTGTGAAAATCTAACATTTAGGAAAGCATCATTTCACCTCGTTTTCTACGTTAGGTTATTGCAACTGACTGACACCAAGGAAAGATTTCAAAAGTGATAGTTTGGCAGCTTCTAGAAGAGGAATGAGTATTGTGATTGAATAAACCATTACAGGAGGCTAATGTGTAAGGACAAGCTTTAAGTGCTGTTATTAGAAAAGAGCAGATTGCAATTGGTTTGCATGCACTGTGGTGTTCTTTGAGAGATGGATAGTGAGGACCTGATTTTTGAGAAATGCCTGTGAAAATCTTAAAGCTGTCCTTATTATTTAAAAAAAACAAAACAAAAAAAACCCTAAGATGCCATGTTTAAAACCAATCAACCAAACAAACTTCTGGATACAATGGGGCTGGGAGGAGGGAATCCCATATCCATACCAAAAATAAAACTGAATCTTAGCTGAAAAACTCAAATTTGAATTTAAAGTATGCCATATATCCTGGAGTGTTTAGGTCCCTCTGTGCTGGAGATCAAGACAACGCTATTGGGACAAGTGATCTGCTGGTGTAAATTGGTTGCAGTGGAGCTGTGACATTTTGTACCAGTAAGGGTGTGTTCACACAGCGGTCTTATTTCGAAACAACAGAAATTGTTTCGAAATAAGAGAGGCCATGTTCACACAACGCACTGTTGTTTTGAAACAACAGCATTGTTTTGAAACAACTTAAACCCCATGTGGGGACGAAACAATGTTGTTTCGAAATAATTGTTTCGAAACAATGCCATCTGAACATGTTGTTTCAAAACAACGGTGACTCGTTTAGAAAAAACTGTTGTCTGAACTTGCTATTTCAATTCCTGCTTTTTCGTTAATTCGAATTAACAAACTATTAATTCGAATTAACTTATTTCGAAATAAGGCATTATTTCGAAACAACTTGTATTGAAATAACCCCCTGTGTGTGAACATAGCCTAAAGGATTTGACCAATGTCCTGCAATTATCCAGCTGCATTCTGTGGTTTCAGCAGACCTCACAAGCCACGCTGTTTGGGCCTGCGCATGATCCAGGTGGCACGTGTCATACAATGAAAACCATGGCTGGGAAGGAAGTAGTAATGGCTATTTAGTGGAAGGCACTCTTCCCTCTTCTTCTTTAATAAACCAGCACCCTGGGTAACAGTAGGGACATGTGCTGCTGGGGGTGCTAAAATGCAAAATGGAGGGGCCCTTAAAAATAAAGATTGTGAATCTCCTAATGGATAAGTAGACATGTTCACCATCATAATAAGCTGGGTAAATGCCAGTTTTAGTAACTAAATTTTGCACTTACAGAATTTTCCCCTGTTGTTTGAACTGGGATACATATTCTTGACTTATGGGGGGAAGCATTGACGTTCACTCCAAAACAGCTGTTGTGTTCCACCCCAGAAGTAGCTGAATGATTCCAATGAAATATATACACGCACACATACACACAGTAAAGAAACTTTAAAAGGTTTCATCATTTTTAGAGGTTTTTGTTTTGTTTTTCTCCCAATTGGCTAATAAAGTGAAAAAAACAAGCAAAATTTTCTTGAACTGCTGCAAACTTTCATGCCGGTAGAAACATTTACAGTGAAACCATGGTCTACATCCTATGAAGTGTTTTGAGGATGAAAGGTAGATAACAGGAAGGGATGTTTCCAGCAAAGAAGAAGCTGGGATATAGTTTTTTTCGCTCTTGCTAGTTGCTGTGATGCACAGTGCAGTGGAAATGTGATAATTAATGAATAATTATGATCATACCTACTTCAGAAAACAGTCTGTTTTTGTAAATTGGTAGATATCTGACTATCAAAGAGCATCATTATGCTTAAAAATGTTGGGGTGTTTTCCAGCTCCCTGTTTAATAGGATTTCTTATTGCAGTGTATGTAGTACTGTAAATTACAAGGAACACGCTCTGTATCTTTCACACAGTGTTAGCAAAACAATCTCTAAATGAGGTAAGAGTTTCCATCCATCTTTCTTTAGGGTTTGTGACTCTTTCCCAGTTTTCTGACTCTTGTTCAAGGATATGTTTTTTTATTAGAGGTTTATTACCTTCTCAAGAAGAGCTCATAATTGCAGGCATCTCAGGCAGACCACTGTCTATTACTCAAATCACTAAGGGTATGTCTACACATAAAATTGAATTTGAATTGATGACAGTCAATTCAAATTCAATTAAGTGCATGGCCACACTTGCTTTCCTCAATTTGGACTGAGGAGCTCCTCAGTTCAGACTGATGAAAGCTGACTTCTAATTGGTGAAACCTAGTTTGACTTCAAAGTCTGGGTCAATTCGAACTCAGTTGTTCAAATTGACCCAGTGTGGCCATGTCAATTCGAACTCACTGTGAGTTCGAATTGACATAGGTTGAGTGTCCTCCCAGGGTGCATGGCGCCCTGGAAGGAAGATCAGCCCTTCGGCACCTGGGGCCAGCAGCCCAAAGGTGCCTCTGCCCCCTCAGCCAGATTGGGCTGGGGGCCAATGGAGTTCCTGTCCCCAGCCCACGCTCCAGCCCTACTTGCCCACTGCAGATGGGACCCCCTCCCTGGTTTGGAGCTGCACTCCCTGGGCTGGGGAATGGACCCCCGTGTACGGCAGGAGACCCACTGGCCACATGCAGGGAAGGGACCCCCGCATGCGGCAGGAGCCTTGCTGGCTGCGCATGGAGGTCCGTCCCCCCTTGTGTGGCCAGGAGGGCTCCTGTCGTGTGTGTGGGTCCCTCCCCTGCACACGGCCAGCGGGGCTCCTACTGTGCACAGGAGGTCCCATCCCCGCATGCGGCCAGCAGGACAGCAGCTGCGCACAAGGGTTTCCTTCCTCCCTGCCCTGCTAAACTGTCAGCACTGCCAGGGGAAATTCCCCCAGCCAGGCGCTGACAGTGCAGTGGGGTCGGGGGAGAGAGGATTCCCCCAGCCCTGATGACGGCACAGAGCTGGGGGAATCCTTTCTCCCCAGCCCCCACTGCGCTGTGTGTAGGGGAGGTGCCTAGGGAAAACATCCCCTGCCAGGCTCCTGCCTTCTGAGCCTGGCATGGGGGAAAGCATCCCCTGCCCATCTCTAGCCCTACCGGTGCTAGAGCTAGGCAGGGGATGCTTTCCCCTGTGCTTGGCTTAGAGTGCTGGACACTGGCAGGGGATTAGGTGGTGGCATGGCCCATTTTGGGGGCAATGTTGCCACATCTCCCATGGTGCCTCTCCTCCAATTCAAAGTAGCAAGTCCAGTTCATGGACATGCTAGTTTGAATTGGAGTTTCTAGTATGGCCATGTCAATTTGAATTGACTGAATTTGATCTAATAATTAGTTTGAATTGACTAGTTTGAATTCAGTCAATTTGAATTAACACACTAAGTGTAGACATAGCCAGGGCAGGCATCTCAAACTCAAAGCTAGAGGGCCACACCACTGAAACCTTTCATACAACGATATTGCAAATACTGGTAACGAGCGTGTCATTGCGGGCTGCAGGAAATAGCTTTAGGGGCCGCATGTGGTCCATGGGCTGTGTGTTTGAGACCCCTTGCCCTAAGGGATCATCACTGAAGAAATAAGGATGGCAAAATAGGCTGTATTTGAATTTGCTTCTGTGTATATCAACTGGAGATGCTGCAGCTCCAAGGTTGGGATTTCTCTTCTTTTTATCCGTATGTGCTCAAAGCACAAGAATGGGTAGTTCTTTTTCCACTGAGATTGAGAATCAGAATCAAATTCAGATAATGTTCTAACCTTACAGCTCATCCTAACAAGAGCTAAAGTTAATACACAACTTCCAACTTTCCAAGGCATTCACAGTTCCATTTACCTGAGTTATTGAATGCTAATTCCCTCAAACTAACAATTAGGTAAAACATTAGCCCTATTAATTTTCTTGCTCTATTGAGTTTTTGGTCAACCATGTTTGCACACATTGATTATATTCTCAATGTTGTTGCATTTCCAGTGCCCTGGCAGATCTATCTGTCCCTGGTGAAGTTCCCCAGTAGAAGTAAACATTGTTGGCATTAACACTGATAGACTATTCACAGTGGTAAATGGGCAAAGATGAGGACAGGGTTCACTATGCGCCATGGACCCTGTGTTGGCCATTCTTGCTCCCCCTGCTGAGAGTAAGTAGCAAAATCCAGAAGGAGAGTGCTCCAAAGTGGAAGGATCAGAAAACCGAGTACTACATACAATGTATTGCACAGCTTTCCCTGCACCACAGATCTCCTGTGTTGCATCTGCCACAGCGGCAAATCCTAGTGTGCAAGCAGATTCCTATGCCTTGCATGTCAAAATTCACATGCTGCTAGTGGGATTAGTATGTGGGACCTTAAAGCATCTTTGCTGCTGACCTCCTGCTTTGTTTGCCGTTCCCCTGACCCAGTGTGAGCCTGGATAGATGAATGCCTCATTAAGGTTGATGAGAGAGCACAGGCTTTAAAAAAAGAGTTTGGAAAATCAAATAAGTATTCCCATCGAAGCTGGGCTGTGCACAGTGGCTGATTACAATTAGAGGCATTTTTGTACCTGGAGCTGTGTCATTTAACTATTTCTTGGGCTTTTTGAACAGCAAGGAATTGTGCACCAAGGCAAATCAGACAAATCTGTAAACTGCATGTGGCTGAGCAGCTAGTCCTACCTGGCTCAGGGTCATGATTTCAGGAGTGGCTGGTAATTTTGAGGTACTCCAATTTTTGGGTGCCTAACTTGAAGCCCTCTAGAAAGGACCCTGATTATAATCTGAAAATCTCACACTCTCTCTTTCTCTCACTCACCCCCCCCCCAAAGGACTGCTGATAAAGCCTATGGAAGTCAATGGTAAGAATCCCCTGGGATTTGGATCAGGTCCTAAACGCTAAATAGGACCCCAGTAATGATGCCTGGTAGTTGGCAATCTAAAAGAGCTGATAAGTGCGGCCACTTAATGCACAGGGCTAATGGGCAATCTTGTTTAGTTCAAAGTGGTAGAGAGCTCTGTTGGTTTTAACCTGAAGGTCCTGGGTTCTCTTTGCCATGCTGTGTGTGTACTTAAGCAAATGACCAGAATATCTGAATGTATTTATTTACTTAGTGTGTTTTTATTCAGCCTCTGAGTCATTACAGGTGATTGCTTCAATCTGTCAGCCCTTTGCAATCAGTGCATTAAAAGGCAAAACATTTCCACCCTTTATTTCCTTGTGTCAGTTAAACTGAAATGCTTTGTTCTGAGATGGTGATTAAGCTAAAATTCACTATTTGCTTTTCCTGTTTGCCTGTTGGAAACAGAATTTGCTACAGTGACATCAGCAATAAACACAAATGGTGCCTGTTGAGTAGGAAGGGACCAGCAAAACGATTGTGTTGTAATTGTCACCGAGAGAACAAACAGCTTCATTCCAGTGCTAGTTCTGATTTGTGCTGCAATGTCCTTTTGGACAAAGAGTGCCATTTGCAACATGCAAATACTATGGACATTGGGGTTCCTGATCTAAGTGAGGCCTGCTATACAATAATGGAAATGTTTAAACTCTGTGACAGCGACAACTGCAAGATGCTGACCCCTGGTGGTGAAAAGTTGCAGCAATAGTGCTCAGTATGTGTGATTAATATGGAAGATGGAGTGTGAAAGGCATAGGGAATGAGGGATGGATGAGTGGAATGTTGAACAGTATCTTCCCTTATCACTTAGAGATTCAGTCTTAAGAAGAGCCTTTCCCCAGACTCTATCCTGGTCTACGCTGACAGAGAAGTTCGATATAATGCGTCTTGACTTGACCTTCTACAGTGTCAGTCTCCACTGTCAGACCAGTAAGTTTGAATTAAATGGTCCCATAATTTGACATGGTAACACAACCCCTGAAAGTGGCATAGTACTCAGGTCAAAATCTAGAATTCAAATTTAGATCCACGTAGCCAGAGAATCATCTTAATCTTTCTTTTCCTGTTTTTCCAGTGTGCTGCACCGCAGCCACACAGCTCTTCCCTTGTCTACATCCCTAGAAAGTTTTCAATTAATTCCTCTCTCTGCATGCAGTACTGTGCCTCTCTGTTGTGCCTGCAGCAGGGAATCAGCAAGAAAGCTTTTCCTGCTTTTTTTTCCTTTAGAGAAGAGGGGAGAGAGAGTGAGCAGAGGATGACTGCCTCCTCAGAAGCCCCTACACCAGCTACTCACAGTGCAATGCATTTCAGGAAGTAATTGAGCAGTGAGGACTGGAGACCCCAGCAAAGAATTTGCAGTGTGATCACTTGCCTCCACCTTCTGTAATTCAACAGCCTAAGAGCTAATTACAATCCCACCCCCCATTGTCGACAAGCCAGCAGTCTCTCTCTTTATTCAGTTTTCTGGAGAGTTGAATGTCCAACAAATCTGAAATCCCAATTTACAGCAAGGCTTTTCAAGCTTTTACATACATATTTTTGGTTTGTCTTGTTGCCCAGTAGAGGGATGCATTTAGTTCCCGAGGCGACTGTCACACGTGGTGGTTCCTGTTCTGGATAAATAAGCAATAGTTTGGAAAGGAATTCCCAGAAAGGCAACCAAAAATGGTTTGGAAAATGAGATTGCCACAGAGATGTGTGTAAAAGCTGATGGAGGCAGACACAATAACTATAAAACTATGTGTGAATATACCAAAGAGGAAAGCGGAAGACTTATTCTCAGTAGTAGTTGAAGGTAGAACAAGAAACAATTTTACAGCTGTCAGGAAAATTATTAGGCACTGGAACAAGCTGCCAGAGGGCCATGTTGAATCAGCATCAGCTGGAGACATTAAAGGCAAAAAGACTGCACAGCAGCTTTGAAGTAGGGTGACCAGAAGACCCATTTTTATAGAGACAGTCATGATATTCAGAGAGTTTTCTTATGTAAGTGCCTATCCCCCTCTACACCCCCCCCAGGCTCCCTGTACTGCTATCACACTTGCTATTGGTCATCCTGTGAAGTGAAAGAAGCTATGACATCTTTTCATCTCTAGTCTTCAGTGTAGTTGTCCAAATGTTACTGAGGATCAGAATTTGGCCCTGGAGTGAGTTGGGATTGTGAACTTAGCTGCTGTACAGGGCAGGTGAGAATTCAGTTAGCTCTCAGATAGCTGTGTTGGCTCCACAGAGTTAATAGAAGTGCAAAGGAACAAACATTTATTTTCTGTCACTAAAGCAGGCATGTAAAAGATGGAATTTCTGTGGAGGGCAGAACTGAGGTATAACCAGAACTTCACTGAAGTCAATTTAAAGACTTCCATTGACATTCATATTACGGGAGCTCTTAGAAACCCTAGTCAAGCTAGAGTTCAACAAAGCCCCGTTGTTCTCAATGCTATGAAGGCAAGTAGCAAAGAATACTGCTCTGCTCCAGTAAATTTATAATGTAGGTGTTAGGACAAAGCCAAAAAATGTGAATGGAGTGAGAGCTTTGCGAGAGGTGACGACACACAATAAAACAATTTAGAAAAAAGATTTGCTGCCCAGCCAATGTCAGATAATGGTGATGGTATTTTACTTATTTGCATGGTTGCAGGTCCTAGAAGCTCCACTCACAGACCAGATTAAGAATCACCTTGCCCTTTAGTGGACTTTAGACCAGGCTGCTAATGAATCAGAGGATGCCATTTTTGCCATTCTCCTTCAGTATTGGACCTCACTTGCCAGATGTAACCAGACAGACAATTCTGCATAGCCCTCTTGGAAGAGCTAGACAAGATTTTGGCTTCTGCTCAAGAGGTTCAAGTGATTGCATATAAATTACCCATAGGTGCAGATATGGTGTTTGTTTTGTATGCATGTGTATTGTCCCTTTAGAGTGCAGAATAGCACTTGATGGTCTGATTATCTGTCATAATGCATTACTCTTCAAGAGCAGCATAAGCATTGTTTAAGCAATGTGGACAGGCTATAGTTTTAGTCCAAGGAAGGATGTTGTAACAGTCTCGATTCCTCAGACCATTTATTAAAAAAATTAAAGAAGTCTTCCTAGTCTGTGTGTGCTGATGTGATGGGAAAGGTGAGCAGCTTGTAGTATATCTGGCTTTACTTCATTCTTTCCATCAGTCAGCCTCTCTGAAGAAGCAGGTGACTATAATCTGAAGTCTGGGCTGCTGCAGGCTTCCAGCACCCGAGGGGCCATTTGTCAGTTGATCAGTTAAGACTTCTGCTTTGAAGCAGAAACTATTAGGTGAGGTTTGTGCCTTTGTGAGAAGGCTTCAGCATCTTTCTTTCTTGAATAGCCCATCAGTCTCTTTCATCCTCAAGGTGTTGATAGAAGCACCATGCCTGCAGAGATACATTCCTGCTTCCTGTCCACTTGGGATCAGCTCTACCATGCAGTCTCTGCAACCAGTTAGCATTTGCTCTGATTGTAATGTCTGATTTTTTTTTTCCTTTTTACTGTGTGTGTACAATATTTGCATGTGGCTACCTATGTGCAGGGTTTAATGGGTGAAAGCTTTGGGGTTTAATTTACCTCTGTAGCATAGTTGAGAGGTTGCGTAAGAGTCTTAAGCTGCTTCAAAACCTGTACCCAGGTGCTGCATGAAAGCAGCTTGCAGCCAGTCCTAAATAGTGCATGAGTTGGTTTGGTGTCAACCACTGATATTCTGGTTACTACCAGTGTCTTATTTCCCTGTAGCTAGTATCTCTGCACATGCCCCATATGCCTTGGGAAGCATCCTTCAAAGCTCTAAGGAAGCTACTGGAAATGTTGATGGGAAAGTCTCCTTTATGTTTTCTCAATGAAATCATTTCCTTCCAGGGTTTGTCAGCTCAAGATTGGGCCTGATTGTCCACGTTTTCTTTATGCGCATAGATAAAGCATAGTCAATAAACAACTGATGGTAAAATGTTCTCATGTCAGTCATTAACAGCCTGACCCAAAGCCCATAGAATGAGTTGAAAGACTCCCAGGGACATCAGTTGGATTTGGCTCAGGTCCCAAACAGGAACCTGATAACCTATTGATGCTGGCTTGGAATATTCCAGTTGTGGATCTAAAACTTAGAAGTTGGGTGAAGGTTACTAACCTTACTGCTGCTGCAGCAAATGTTCAGAAGGACCTATGCAAGTAAATTTTTGTGTTTCTAAAATCAGCAGTGTCTTGAATTGCAGTTTCCAGAGAAACCACCATCATAAAAACCCAGGTGGACAATCCCACCAGAGGGGTCAACCAAGGACAGCATGGATCAAGGAGACCGTTTCTTCTGTCTCCCTGGAGGTGGTTTTTGGCATTCAGGGTTGAATGTTGTGTAAACATATGCCATGCTGTCATGCATGCTCTGTAGAATCCACGGACAAAGAGATGGCTTCTTATTCAGGTGTTATCAGTCCAGCACCACAGCCTCCCACCCAGCAAAGCACTTAACTTGCACTGAAATTTAAACACATGAAAAATGCAGCAGCTCTTTGCTATCATACCAGCTGTGTGTGTCCTGAGAAAAGCACTCTCTGCAGCATTTTTAATAAGGTAGAAAGAGGTTACAGGAAAGAGTAATAAAACCATAGCAAATTTCTTTGGGGGATTTGCATATGGCATTAGCAACTTTCAAATGTATTAGCTATTTTATCCTAGGTTGAATTAGTGTTCTGTTTCTCCTGAATAGAATAAACATAATCATATTATCTTTCTTACTGTATGACTTGAACCAAATGTTCTTGAAGCATCAGAAATACCATGTCAAGCAACTTTATATATACTGTGTAATGTGATGCATCCATTCTGTTAGAGTACAGCTCATTGGGTAATCATTCTGATTGCAGCTCATTGGGTTCTATGCATTACACCGGCTCCCCATTCCTCTTCCATGAAAAGACCATGTCCTGTTTACATGTATTGTCTCGTATTGACTCACTATAAAAGTCTTTGCATTAGGATTAGTTCACTTAATTGGTAAAGAGGTTGTGAAACT
This sequence comes from Podocnemis expansa, assembly GCA_007922195.1. Classification (NCBI taxonomy): domain Eukaryota; kingdom Metazoa; phylum Chordata; order Testudines; family Podocnemididae; genus Podocnemis; species Podocnemis expansa. Next base: position 53,004,275 of record ML681963.1, on the reverse strand, counting down.
TTCAGTTCTAGTTCTCAGGTCACAGTCCAGGCCAGATCAATAGTGACAAAAGCCATTCCAGTCCAGTGTCTCCAGTATCTGTAGGCAACAGAAGTAGATGTGACCCCACAACAACCCACTCCCCTAAATGGACAGTATTTGGCCCCATGTGGAATGCCTCACTAGGAAGGCAATTGACTGCTCACTGAACATTACTTCTCAAGCCTGAATGTTTGTCTACCCAGCATAATCAGAGGTATGACTGCACATTTGTGCATATATCCCCACACTAGCTTTGATCCTTTTAGCTCAAATAACACTACCAGGGAAACAAACAAGGAGTCCTGTGTCACTTTTAAAGACATACAAGTTTATTTCTGACATTAGCTTTTGTGGGCATAATCCCATTCGTCAGATGGATGAAATGGGGGGTAAAATAGCGTGTTAGCTGTAAATATATGGATGCAGGGAAGTGTGGGTCACAATGTTAATTCAAACAGATCCAGAATGATAGATGGCTAGCCATCTATTAAAACAAAACTTCTCCAGTAAAAGTTTCTTTCTTTTCCTCCTGAATGGCTTTGGGTGGGTTTGCTGGATCCATTTCGGAAGTGTTAGCCCAGAAAGGCTTTTCTCCCTTAGCAATAGATGCAATTTTTCCATCTGTTGATACGTGGGCTGGCAGAAGAAAGCACTAGCAGTAGGTTGCATGTTTTCACCTTTGTCACTGGTATCCTTTTGTCTTGCACCAGAATGTGGTAATGCTTTTTAGAGATCATGTCACTGGATGTGTAGAATATTTGTGTACCGAGAGATTTTAGAATTATCCAGATTTTAGGAACCTCTAAGTTTAAGGCTCAGGGTAAGTATTGAGCAAAGTTTCTTCATTGATTATAATGGGGCTTTAGTACCACTACAGTTAAGGTTGTGGCTTGCTGATTGTTTGACAGCAGATATCTGTAAATACCCATCATAGCAGAAAATTCTCATTAGGGAATAGTTGCAGCTTTTGACTTCTTGTCTGTGAATGGAGTTGAGACTTGCATTTATGGGAGTGAAATCTACCTTGAGAATGAAGTATTTAGAAGTAAACTGGACCATTTGCTTTGAAACAAGAAGGGAAGGAGTGTGTATGCAAACTGTTCAATTAAGCAAGAAATTTTTAGCATCCAGACTCCCCTTGTTACAGTGAAGCAGATTTATACTTTAAAAAATGCAAATGAGCATGTAAATAACCTAATTTGATTGATTTCAGGGAATTAGTTTGATATAAGGAGTCCAACAATGAAGAGGCTGAAGGGGAGTAAACTAATTTTGAAATGCTTTATAGGTCAGGGGAACAAATTGCAGAGAAAATAGTAAGGCCAGATCCCTACCCAGTGTAAACTAGTAGCCTGAGCTACTAGTGTTCCACCGGCACCCTGAGCAACTCCTGCACCAGAGTTTCAGCACCAATCGGCGGCTCAGAGTTCAAAGCCACTAGTGGCTTCCTCTTTGGTACCACCATGGCACGATTTGCCTCAGTCACTGAGTTCCCTCTCCGGTGAACCAGCATCAGGGCTGTCTTCGGTACCATCGACACCGCAAGCCCCAACAAAGACATGGGCTCTGGTACGTCCATATGTGGGAGACAGACAGATAATGTAGGGGGACAGACAGATAATGAGTTACATTTACCTTTAAAGTACATGATAGTTAATGTTGTGTATCTGTTCTTCAGTGTCATAAGTAAAACAATTCTGTAACCCTGTGTAATAGACATTATCCAATGTCCAACAAGACTCCATATTGTCAGTTTGGAACTCCTGCTTAAACAATGTACTTCATTTTGGATACTTGTTGAAATCTGGTTTAGGCGTATGCTGTATATGTTCTTTTAAATGTGTGAACAAGGTGTGTGAATGAAGGGCGTATGTGTGAAAAGGCCAGTCTCAACTGCTGGCCTGTCCTAATGAACCATAAGAACCATCTAACTGGCTGAACAATGCGGACATCTCATTAAAGCAAACAGAAGGAGCCACCCCAGAAAGAAAAGAACAAAATACAATCAAGTCTGCAAGTGACTGGTGACCAATGATCTCACAGGAACCCTGAGACAACATGACACAGCAAATCCCATAGGTTTACCTGAGGGCCAGCAAGTATAAAAGATGGATGAGAACATGAAAACTTTGGGGTCTCATTCTGCAACTGTCATCTTGGAGCATCGGATCATGACCGACAGAGGCCTGGCTCCCTCCTTGTGCCCAGCCTAGTTGGCCACTAGGTTGGCTCAAGCAGCACATGAAAGGACTGGTAATTATATCATACCAGGTTGCAGAACTGTGTGTGTGTGTGTGTGTGTGTGTGTGTGTGTGTGTGTGTGTGTGTGTGTGAGAGAGAGAGAGAGAGAGAGAGTCTGCCTTTTGCTATCCTTACTTATTTACAATAAATGTGGTATATTGCCTTGTCACCCTGAATAAGATCCTGCTAGTCTTTTCTTTTTATTAGGGGGTGCTCTCCTGGGTGCCCTTTTTGGTATAACACTAAGAAGGCCAGGTTGAAGGCTACACCATCTCCGGTATGCAGAGAACAGTTGATACAAGGATCAGCACCGCCCTCAAGCCTGGTACCATTGAACCCTTCACTGGCAATGTTCCCTCTAAGCTGTACGGCTGCACTACAGCATGGCTGCGCAGCCCCTGGGGCTGCCTGGTGCAGGGAAGGCTGCTGGCCGTGCAAGGCCCGCAGCTGTAGTCCCTGCCTAGGCAGCAACTCTGAGCTGAGAGTTTTTGAAAGTCCTGCTCACAGTCACAGGCTCAGTGAGAGCTTGCCCAGCTGGAGGAGCGGCCAGGGACCCGACAGCACCACTCCAGTGGCCAGGGAAGGGGGCCCTAAGTCCCCCCTTCCAACTCCCAGGGAGGAGTTGCAATGGGGGCTGGAGGCTGCTCTGCCCACCCGGCCTCAGTGCAGCGGGATGGAGCAGCCAGCTCAGCCTACCCCCAGCCGGCTGTGCCTCCCCAGGGGCAGAGGGGGCCAGTGCTGAGCTGTGGTGCGCGGGATCATGCCGTTGGAGTGGCTCGCCCCGCTCCCAAAGTGTTTCTGCCATTTCGCCGACCCCCCCCCCAGCCTGAATGGGCCTGCTCCGTGGCCTTGGGGGGGGGCAGGGGGCAAAGCAGCCAAAACTCTTTGGGAGCGGGGTGGGCTGCTCCAGCACCCTGACCCCACACATTGCAACTCAGTATCAGCCCCCTCTTTCAAGGAGGGCAGGATTGGGCTTGGGGGGGGGGATGCTGCTCAGCTGCGTCGGCCCCTTAGAGAGAGCATTGTCCACCAGCATTGCAAAACTGGGCCAATGACTGCTCTGAGGTGCTCTCCTCTTGGCATTTGTCTCGTGAACCCTCAGTACCATGCTCTTAAGGCTCCAGAAGACAGAGGTCCAGCTCGTCTTCCTCATCGTCTCCAGCCTCTGCCCGTTCCTCTGATTCTCTCAAAACTGCTTTGGGAGCTGGAGAACGGGAGAGTAAGTGTCGTTGGAAGCGTTCCCCGATGCCTGTGCCACGGAGGAAGATGACCCCGCCAGCACTGGTATGGAAACCACGGCCCAGTCCTCCGCTACCGCTAACATCTCAGGCAGGGGCTGTTCTTCCCTGCGCCTTGCCATCACCAGAAATTCTTTTAATGACTGGTCTCATGAATGGATGGACATGATGGCCAATGATGGCTCAACTGCGTAGCACCATTCAGTACCATCTCCACATCAGACTCTGGACTCCTTGGACATTTCTGATGATGAGCCCGATCCCAACTGCACACGGTGCAATAGGTCCCAGCCCCCTTCGTCGTCCTTTCCAGATGAGTACACTTTCCAATGGCCTGTTGCCTATAAGGACGATTCCTGCACCCAGCAGGACTTTCTCCACCGCACGGCAGTGAATCTGAATATAGAACTTAGGGTGGTCCAAGAGGAAACCAATCCCCTCTTTGACTTGGGGGAGAATGTCCTACCAGCCAAGGTATCTGTTCCTCTACATGAAGGGGTGTACAGAATTGCCAGGGCACAATGGCAGACCCCATCTTCGATTCCGCCAATGTTGAAAGCAGCAGATTGCAAATATCATGTACCCCAGGACAAGTTTGCGTTCCTCTTCCAGCACCCTACATTGGGATCATTGGCAGTTGATGCAGTAAATTAGAAAGAGAGACAGGGCCAGCCGAGCTCCGCTCCTAAGAATAAGGAAACTAAAAAGCTCAACTTCAGCTTGTTGGGCAGGAAGATTTATGCCACGGCAGCTCTACAGCTGCGTATCTCCAACCATCTGGTCCTTATGATGAGATATGCCTTCAACCTCTGGCGAGCCATGGAAGGGTTCAGTGACCTTATTCCCAAAGATCGCCTCAAAGATTATGAGATGATGATTGAAGAAGGGGCATTGGTCTCTAAAGACGCCCTCATGGCTACTTGGGATGTGTTAGACACAGCTTCATGTACTATGGCCTCCACCGTGGTGATGTGTCACTCTGCCTGGCTTCAGGGCTCTGGCCTGTCTCCACAGATGCAGCTTATCATCCAAGACCTGCCATTTGAGGGCCCTGACTTCTTTGCCAGTCCACAGATGCCAAGCTACATGGCATGAAGGACTCAAGATCTACCCTCAGATCGTTGGGAAGGTACAGCCTGCAATTTACCCAGCACTCACCTAAACCCCATCAGCTCTTGCAACAGCAGCTGCAGCAGTTAAAGTAGCAAATCCAGATGCAGAGTTCTCTTCCTCGGTCCTACCAATATCCCCAACGACATCTCGGGGCCTTGGATAGACAAGCCCCACCCAAGCAAGGATGGGAAGTGCCACGCCTCACAGTCTAGCAGGCACAGGCAGGGTACCAACTGCTCATCGGGAAGGAAGCAGTGCTTTTGAGAGTTACCCCAAGGGCAGTGAACCCACAACCTCGATCCCAGCCTTCACCAACTGCCTGCACTGCTTCATGCATCACTGGGCCAACATCACAACCAACCAGTGGGTCCTTGAGACAGTAACAGAAGAGTATTGCATACAGTTTCATTCAACTTCTCAGGTCAGAAAACCACCCCCTCACCCTAGTCTCATGAACTGGGAACTAGATTGCCTGTTCAAGATGGAATGTGAGAAGCTTCTCTCCCTCGGGGCCATAGAAAGGGTCCCAAAGTGTGAGTGGGGAAAAGGGTTCTATTCCCAATACTTTCTGGTCCCCAAACCCAATGGGGACCTCAGACTCATTCTAGATCTTAAAGCCTTAAACACATAAGGAAAATAAAGTTCTGCATGGTTTCCCTGTCACAGATTGTTCCATCTCTGTCTCCCGGGGGTTGGTTCGCAGCCCTTGACCTCAAGGACGCTTACTGTCACATAGCAATACGTCCCTACCACAGAAAGTACCTAAGGGAATTGGGAGCTCAGGTAAAACTCCATGCCAGAGCGGTAACCCAACTGTGCAGGTACCTGGGTCTCTGCATATATTGAGAAAAGTTAAAACTCTGCCTGTCCCAAAGTATAGAGTTCATAAGAGCTCTCTTAGATGCTTGCAAAGGGACAGCCTCTCTACCCTCTTCAAGATTTCAGTCCATTTGCATCATCATTATGGAGCTGCAGGAATCCCAAGTGACCACAGTCCGTCACTGCCTACAGCTGCTGGAGCACATGACAGCCTCCACCTCTGTAATTTGGACAGCATGCCTGAGAACGAGGCCCTTCCAGATCTGGTTCTCTGCAGTGTTCCACCCACAGAGTGACTCCCTATCCAAGGTGCTGGTAGTTCCCTGAGATATCCTGGGGACATTACAGATTTGGAAGGACCCCCAGTTTCCCATGGGGGAATTCCCTTCAAAATGCTAACGCCCACTGTAACACTGATAACTGATGCCTCGGACTCGGGGGCCCACATCTCGGGGGGCTTTCCACCTAGGGGCTTTGGTCCCACAAAGACAGTCTTCTTCAGATAAATGTGAAGGAATTGTGGGCCATCAGACTGGCTTGCATGACCTTCCTGGACAGCATACAGGGCAGGTCTGTTCAGATCCTAATGGACAATACTGTAGCCATGTTCTACACGAACCGGCAAGGAGGGGTCCGCTCCCCAACTCTATTGCAAGGAAGTGTGCAAACTTTGGAAGTTAGCCCTGAGATACAATTTCACTACGGTGGCTGTGCACCTACCGGGAGTGGATAACAGGCTGGCAGACTTGCTCAGCAGAAAGCCCCTAGCGAATCATGAGTGGTCGCTCCACAACACCGTGTTCTCTCACCTGATACGCAAATAGAGCACACCCCACATAGACTTGTTTGCAACATGGCAGAGCTGCAAGTGTCAGCAATTTTGCTCTCTCAAGGGTCGGGAGGAGGGGTCTCTCAGCGATGACTTCCTCATCAGCTGGTCAGGCCCTCTGATGTATGCCTTCCCACCAGTCCCGTTAATACACAGAGTTCTCCTGAAGATCAGAATGGACAGAGCAAACATGATATTAATAGCTCTGGGCTGGCCCAGACAACTCTGGTTCTCACTCCTACAGGCCCTGTCCATAGAGACCCCACTCCACCTCCCCCTGTGGGCAGACCTCCTGACACAGGACTTGGGGCACCTGCGGCACCCAAACCCAGGTCACCTGCATCTGACAACCTGGAGACTCTTTGGCTCAACAAGCAAGAAAGTCTCTGCTCGGACAGGGTTAGGAAGGTCCTAGTTGGTAGTAGAAGACCGTCTACCAGGTCCACCTGTACAGCCAAATGGAAACAATTTTCCATCTGGGCTAGTGGTAAAGGAGTAGACCCTGCGGTGGTCCCTTTACACCTAATCCTTGACTATCTGCTAGACCTTAAAGACAAAGGCCTCTCTCTTTCCTTGCTGAGAGTCCACCTAGCAGCGATCTGAGCCCTCTATGAAAAAGTAGATGGGGCCCCGGTTTTCTCCCATCCTACTTCCATTAGGTTCCTGCAAGGATTTTAAAGACTTTTCCCACAACCTGTTGAACCCATCCCTCCCTGGGACCTTAACCTGGTGCTTCAGGCGCTAACGGAGCTTCCCGTGGACCCTTAGACTTGTGCACCCTAACGGTCCTGTCTTGGAAGGTGGCCTTCTTAGTAGCAATCACCTCCACTAGAAGGGTTTCAGAGTTGAAGGTCCTTTCCTCAGAACCCCCGTATACGAGGTTCTTTCCCAACAAAGTGGTCCTGCAACATCACCCCTCCTTCCTCCCTAAGGTGGCTACTCCCTTCCACCTCAACCAGGAGATTTGCTTGCTAGTATTTTATCCAGACCCTCAGATTATGGAGAACCAGAGGAGGTGGCATACCCTGGACGTTAAGAGGGTGCTCCTAACATACATCGAGCGCGCACATCCATTCTGCAAGACCTCCCAACTCTTTGTGGCGGTTGCTGAACGCAAAAGAGGTCTTCCAGTATCCCCTCACAGTGCATTGCTAAATGGATAGTAAATTGTATCAGACTACTACGGAAGGTCGCATACGCCCCTTCCTGGGACTGTTAGAGCCCATTCTACCAGGGCTCAAGCGTCATCCACAGCCTTCCTTGCCAAGATCCCAGTCCAAGAGATTTGCAGGGCAGCTACGTGGTCGTCGGTACATACTTTCATGATGCGCTACGCAATTGTCCAACAGGCTAGAGAGAGCCATGTTGGGCAGAGCCGTACTCAGCGTTGGCAAATTGTAACTCCTCCCACCATCCTTGGGTATGGCTAGCAGTCCCCTGTAACTGAATGGTGTGAGCAGCGCTCAAAGAAGAATGGTGGGTTACTTACCAGTAACTGTCCTCCTCTGAGATGGGCTGGTCACATACATTCAGGCCCCTCCCACTGTCCCTGCTAATGGAATTGGCGAAGGTATAAGGGACTGGGAGGGTTGGGATCACGGTCACGGTCACTTATATAGTTGCAGTCGCAGTGCAGAGGGGGCGTTGGTCATGTGCCCTGACCTGACAGGCTAAGGCTAAAGACTCTTCGAGCTACCGTGTGCTGCGGCACATAGACACCCGTAACTGATTTGATTGATTGATTGATTGATTGATATGTGAGCAGCCCGTCTTGAAGGAGGACAGTTATTGTTAGGTTACCCACAGTTTTTTAATTAGTGCTCCAGTAGGCAGCAGTGTCGTGCTTTGTGGCTGTTTAAGTGTTAATATCCAGGTGCTGTCACATACTTAAACTCAGTCTAAGCCCACAGCATTACATCAAACTCGATAGGAGACCTTTAGGTTTATTCATTTCTCTTCAGAATTATGTAGCTGAAATTAGGGGTGCTTGTTTTGTCTTTCTTCCCCTCTCTCATGATAGGATTGTTTTGAGATCACAGGTGAATGAGGTCTAGTGGCTCTCGCTGCGTGCTTTATGCCAGAGGGTGAACGTGCTGAAATAAAGTGTTCAAACTTCACAATGATTTACTGTTCAGGATAATCGGAGTAGAAATGTGGTGGAAATGGTAAAAATACAGACAAAGTGAATAAAAATAAATAATTCACTGAGATGTGTCTCCTTAGAGAGAGGCTGCGTTAATGTGCATCCATCTGATTGCCACACTACCTTACATCATGACTGGCATGTTTCATAAGATGAGCATGGTCCATCTGAGCCAAAATGTTAGCTGGTGGGCTGTTTGAGTAGCCCAGCTCCCAGCAGTGCTCACATCTGTTTTGCTTCTGCGAGTCTGGGCATGAGTTACTCTTAAACAGAAAAGTTTTAAGACCAAAACAAAGCAGTTCCCTTGTTAAGTGCACCTTGCATTCCCCAGAGTCTTTTCTCTTGCCTCTTTATATCCCAGCCACGGGCTATCTTTAAAGACCTCTCTGTGTAGTCTGACAGACAGGTATCCTTAACCTTTTACTGGCTGTTTCACTGTGTCACAGGGACTTTTAGGAAAGACCTTCTGGTGCTTCAGAAAATAGCGTTGATTATTTAAATAGCGGGTGCTCTTTTTTCTGAGTCAGTGATTAACCCATTGTAGCACAACACAGTGCTGTGCTGTTGGGGCATTAAAAAAACATGTACTGAGTCTTGACTATTCACATTATTCGAGATCTGGTAGTACTCTTTCCAAGAGGAAGCAGTGTTCATTACATCCCAGCTGCAGCAATTAAAGTTAGTCAGCCGGTACCTCATCTGTACTTTCAACTGGCTGTAAAGCCTGGGTAGGTAAAAGCCTGACTGAAACTCTGGGATGAAGACATTGGCTGACAGCTTTGCTCCTTTGGAATAAAGGAATTCTGCATGAGGAATGCTCACCTGCGCAGGATGAACTAGCCAAGAACCAGAGACTATGACATATCTCACTACTTTCTGCTCCAAGTGCATGGCACATTTCTTTGACCTTGTCAACAACAAACTCTGTACACATGCATGTGTGCACCCCACTACACACTCTATGTCATAGCAGGAAGGATGAGAGAAGAACAAACAGGTTTTAATCACGTTGTTTAATGCACAAGGTGCATCAATGAAGGTGCTTCAGGGATATAGTGATGTGCTATGTAAGAACCTCCATAGAATGGCATAAACCTATTCTACTGGCTGTTGAGTTCAGTAGCTTTTTGTTGCTTTTGTCAAATGTCTGCCATGATCAACACCAGGTTCACAAAGGGCTAAATGGTATCTTCCATAGGCATTGAGACAATGGATGGCAGGAGTGGAAATCTGTTGCAAAGAATCCTGAATTGAACATTCAGATCCAGCCATCTCTGGTAATTGGACTACCCAGTGGACATAACAGGAACATAGCCTGGAAACTTTCCAAACAAGAGCACATAAGCCTCTTTTGTCAATGTCCTTTTTCCCAGGGTGCAAGAGAAATGTTGATTGTAAATTATGTACCAGAGCAACACAGTGCTTTCTTTAGGAGCTTGCATGCTTGGGACACGTCCCTTTAAATGAGGAATTCACAATCCGCTGATGGACCCTAACTGAGAATGATGGCTATATGTGGGAGTCCATTAAAGGTCTCATCTTGTGGTTATGAGCTTGTTAGGAAATGAGGGACTTGGTTAAGAGGTTCATTATGGCCCTTGTGCAAGGGAAAGTTTTGCACAATTCCTATCGAATTTGTAGTTAACCAAATGAAATGGCAAATTTTGTACGTATTTAATTTATTCAACAGAAAAGGTGGCAGCTCAGTCCATCTCTGCTTTGATTGCTAGCATTTAATTACATATGATGCAGCCCTCTTTTAAGAGGATGCTAAGTATTATATAAAATATTAAATATGCATCAATAGTGTAATACTGTTGCAAAAAAAACCAAACACCATTCTGGGATGTATTAACAGGAATTTGTAAGTAAGACACAAGAAGTAATTTTTCCGCTGTACTTGGCCCTGATTAGGCCTCAACTGGAGTATTATATCCGGTTCTGGGTGCCTCATTTCAGGAAAGATGTGGACAAATTAGAGAAGGTCCAGAGAAGAGTAAAACAAATGATTAGAGGTCTGGAACACTTGACTTATGAAGGAAAATTGAAACAGCTGGGTTTGTTTAATCTGGAGAAGAGGAGACTGAGAGGCAACCTGGTAAGTGTTCAGGTACCTAAGATATTGACATGAGGAGGAGGGAGAAAAATTGTTCTTCTTAACTGCTAATGATAGGAGAAAAAGCAGTGGGCTTAAATTACAGCAAGGGAGTTTTAGGTTGGGCATTAAGAAAAAACTCCTAATTATCAGGGTGATTAACCGCTGGAATAAGTTGCTTGACAGATTGTGGAATCTCCATCAATGGAAGTTATTAAGAACAGGTTAGACAAGTACTTGTCAGGAATGGTTTAACGGGAAACTTGGTCCTGCCATGAGTGCAGGGGACTGGACTCAGTGACCTGTCATGGTCCCTTCCAGTTTGTCTGATTCTATGATTAGGAGACGGTAGTTCTTGGTGTACCTCTGGGAAATGCAGGGAGCTGGATTGCAGAGGATCTTGCATGTGGGAACACAGGGACTACCAGGTAGACTGCCTATCTGATCCTATCACATATGGTATTTTACCTTTGATGATGGCCAACATTAATGAGTTCAGAGGAAGGTGCAAGAAACCCCAGAGGAGTCAATTAGAAAATGATCTGCCTAAAGGGATGGTGTCTTTAGCATCGCTGTTAGTTCTTGGAAGATCAGGGTTCAATCCCAGTTTCTGTCAGACATATTTTGTGGCCTCAGGCAAGTCACTTCAGTACTTAGTACCTTAGTTTCCAGTCTGTAATCCAGGGACTGGTGTATGCCTTCTTCTAGTCCTTTATGTGTCTTTTCTATTTGGACCCTGATTCTGGAAAGCATTTAAACTTGTTTTTGTCTTCCCATTCAGCACATTCTGAGCACGTGCTTAAGTCCCATTGATTTACAATGAAACACTTTCTTAGCACTGTCCTAAGTACGGTCTTGATTTGGGGTTTTAAGGTCTAAGCTCTTTGGGGCAGGGCTTCTCTTTCCATCCGTTTTGTACAGCATCTACACAATGGGTTCACAATCTCCTCCAAGTCTTTAGGAGCTGCCATAATACAAATTTATAACAATGTCAGCAATGTGCAGGATGGGGTGGGGTGGGGGTTAGATAGGCAGTTCTGTCTGGGAGTGTTCTCCTCCTACTATTCCAGCTCTTCCGATTCACATTTGTCTCTTATTGACTTAGGGGAAAAAAATGGAAACAAAGTAAAGCAGGAATCGGGGCTTGTAAATGGATAATGGTGCCTGAGTGCCGGCGATTAATCAATGCAGCAAGCATTTGGTAATACTGATCATGCTGAGGTAGGAATGGCTGAGTGAACGGTATAAATATTTAATGACTCAATCCAATGTAAAATACAAGAATGGAAGAAAAAAATCAAATATAATTTAGAGCAGGGAACTACACTTCATTGAGTTTGCTCAAAAGGCAAATGTTTGGTGGCATTAACCTTTCTGTATTAGGTAATAAAGGATGCTGATGAGCTGTGTTTAACTTGGAGGCTTCCATTCCTGTTAAGGGAAATTGCTTTAATGCTGTAGTTAAAAACAATGTTGGAAGTTGTCTCGGATGAAACCTGTGAAAGTTTTTGTCCCTATTCTGTCTTTTACAAATAGATTTTTCACAGGCTGGATATGCAAGCTGCTGAGTAGTTCCTGGAAAACACTGAGGTCCAAATTCTCTTCTTACGCCAATGTAAATGTGGAGTAAACACATTCAAGTTAAGAGTCTTACATTGGTGTTGACTCCATTAACTTCAATAGAATAGCCTGTTGTTTATTAATAACATTACAGTAGCCATTAGGTACTCCAACTGAGTTCAGGAGCTCATTTTGCTAGATGCTATATTCATGCATGTAATACATTAAGCCTTTAGAATTTACCTTACCCTTTATTAATAGACCATAATGCTTTATTTATAGACCATAACCCCACATTGTGTGTAAGAGAGCGTTGCTCTGTAGATAATATACCAAGCATAATCCTGAAAAGTAAGGAATGGAAATCTAAGGCTAATCACAGCACAGCCCCTCAAATCACCTTCTTGTACAGTGACTGTACACAGCAGAAAGTACTCCACAGTCTTAATTGTGCCTCATACCAGGCTAGGCACCTAACATAAGACCATAGACCTGAGTTAAAGTCAAGCTCTGCTAAGGTAAAGTGAAGTTAATACGAGTCAGGCTATAAGCAAAAGTCAGATCATATTACAAAACATGCATGCTTGCAGGTTCACAGTCCAGAACATAAACTTGGCAAGAACAGGTCAAGTATTGCAAAAACAGGCACTTCCCAAAACTTAGTGGGCACAAGGTATTCATGTATGGACCTTCCAAAAGATGTGGATATCCCCTACGTGTCATAAACACAATGCTGGGAGATGGAATAGAAACAAACCAGCTGCAAGTGAAGCAAGGACAGGAGGAGAGGATAGAATGTGAATGAAAAGGTTTTGTTCGAAGTTGAACCACAAGTACAAAATGTAGGACTGATAACCAAGTAAAAAGGATAATACATAACTTGCTTGTGTCAGAGCATAAAGGAGGAGTCATAGAATGGGTGTCTTTGTCCTGTTGGGGGGGGTGTGAATGGAAAGTCCCACCATTCAGTGAGCTGAGCCCGTTTTAATGGGCATACATGCACTAGTGTAACTGTTGATATTGATCTGGTGAGCTAGGGCTGTATTTTGCTGATAGTAAACTTAGCCAAGTGCAATGGCATTGGTTTTCAAACATTTTTCGTCAGGACGCAGTTGAAAAAAAGTCATTGGCTATGTCCACACGTACATCATTATTTCAAAATAACCTATTTCAAAATGAGTTATTTCTAAATAAAGCCCTTATTTCAAAATAAGTTAATTCAAATTAAGAAAATGTTAATTCGAATTAAGGGAAAAGCTCAAAGTAAAATAGCATGTCCAAACACAGGACTTGTTTTGCTTTAGAAGAGGGACACCATAGGAGGTGTGGCAATATGGCCCCCTTCCTGGGCCATGCCCCCACCCAATATAGGCTAAAAGGAAGGCACTCTGGGAAGGAGAAGGGCAAAAGTGTTATTTCGAAATAACACGTCAGAACGGCATTATTTCGAAATAACCATTTTGAAATAACAGCCGTTTCAATTTAAAGGAGGTTTAAGCTATTTCGAAACGAGGGCTTTTATTTCGAAATGATGGAGCCTATCATTTCAAAATAAGAATACGTCCTATGGACCTATCTCTTTTATTTCGAAATAGCCAGTGTTATTTTTGAAATAAAAGAGATGTGTGGACATACCCATTGTCTGTGGCCCAACAACTACATCTTTGAGGAATATATATCAGTCTTTTGGATGCTGCAGCAGGGGTGCTGTGACCCAGTATTGGGTCCCAACCTGTGGTTTGAAAACCCCTGTGCTACGGAATTGAGTCTGTGATCTTTTTGGGTAGTTTGATTGAGGTTTGCTGGGCCATCTATCTATGCAGAACCAACATGGCACACAACAATAATACAGGCACAGTAAACAACTTATTGAAAGATGTTTGGCATGTGGATCCTCCCTTGGTATAAATGAGCATAGCTGTAGTGAAATATGTGGAGTTATGTTGATTCACACCAGCTGAGCATTCAGCCCTTTACTTCTGAGATTCTGCTAAATCTGCAGTCAATGTCATTTGCTTTCAGGGCCTGTGCAGCCACTTCTGTTCAATATGTGTTTAATTGTAATTAAATATTGAATTATCAATTAACCATTAATGCTTCCTGGTGATAATTAGAAACCTTTGGGATCCCGTCCTTATGGTAAAAAAAATGAGTTATTAACTTGGCAAAGAACATGTTGTCCATTAAATTCATGGTTACAGTCAGTCATTTATTTTTTATAGGATTCTCTCTCCTCCTTTCTTGTTAATGCTATTTACCCCATCAACTGCTGCAGTTCTAAGCGTTTACTTGTACTTTGATGCACATACCCTCCGCCTCTGGTATTGACAACCACTGTCATTAGTGACTAGTGTATTGGGGAGGGGGTGTTGTAGCCAAGTTGGACCAGGATATTAGAGAGACAAGGTGGATGAGGTAATATCCTTTATTGAACTAGCTCCTGTTGGTGAAAGAGACAACATTCTTGTATCCTAAATGAAAACCTTGGCTCTGTGTGTCTCCCAAGTGTAGGGGGAGTTTGACTCTAGACCCGGTTTACTGCTAGCATCAAGCATCCTTATAATGAATTGAAGCAGAAACATGGACCAGGATCTCCCAGAACTTAACACTGTGGACATGTCGCTGATACAAACAAAAATTGTTTGGTGACAGAGGCATAAAAGGATTGATCCAGAACCCAGGGAAGGCAGTGGAAAGATTCCCATTAACTTAGGTTTTAGCTCAGTCCCCAAGTTAGTACACAATCACTTCATGCCAAGCTTTAACACCCAGGAAGGTTATAATTAACACCAGCACCCACAGACAAAATGTTTCCTGTGTATCCAGTAGAGATTTCCCATTTTTGTGTTGTTAGTAGTGCTCAGGGGATAATGCATATGTATAACCTCAAGTTGTATTTTTTGTATTCAGTTAAACTAATTAAAAGACAAGGCCTTCATTTTCCTGAGCCAGGTTCCATTAATGAAGCCCCATTTAACTGGAATCAATTCAAAAAAATCCTTTTCATTTCTTAAATATTCTGTATAGGATGTTGAAAAAGCAACCCAGTGGTGGCATTTGAAATGCTCTTCACCTGCTGGGAAGTTAGTATGGTCAGAAGTCCTAGTGAGTGTGAGGATATTTTTTTTTTCTCCAAAGGAGACTCAAAATAGGAAAACAAGAAAGGAGTCCTGTGACACTTTTCAAGACTAACATTTATTTATCATATTGATAACATGTCTTTTATGTATACAACATACATGCCTGTGTATACATGCATGTACCAACCCACACACAAGCAATACTTGTAGCCCGGTTGCACCACCTGTACTCATATTGAATGGTTTCTTGGTTACACGCGCAGCCTTGGTGATCTCAGTGGGGCTACACATGTAGCAAAGGACTGCTCATCTCTAGTGAGAGTGATCCAATGATTGGATCACTAGCCTGAGCTGTGGTGCGCCTGGGTTAAAAGTGCTGGTTCTGTCAGTAACATCTTATGTCACCCTGAGCGAGTCACTTTGCGTCTCTGGGTCTCATTTGCCCATCTGTAAAATGGGGACAATAACCCTCATCTACCATGCAGGCTGTTGCGAAGATAAATACAGTAAAGATTGTGAGATGCTCAAATGCTATAGTGATGTGGACTGTAGATAGACAGACACTTCTGATTGTCCTTAAATTCTAGATTTAGATGCGTGAACTTTCATAGATAAGAGTGTCTTTTCAGTGTGTGTGGATCCCTAACTCCTGAGTGGTGCTCCAGCAAGACACATACAAGCTCAATGCCTATGGTGAACAGTAGCTGTGATTTGGGGTGACCAAAGAGCAAGCATGAAAAATTAGAACAAGGTGGGGTGGGGAAATAGGTGCCTATATAAGACAAAGCCCTGGATGTTGGGACTGTCCCTATAAAATTGGGACATCTGGTCACCCTACTGTGATCTGACAGGAGACTGCAGGAGGCCATCCTCAGGTGATATAACCTTTAAATTAATATTCTAAATGAATCTAGAAAATAAAAATAAAGTTGGAAGGAGATGGAGAAGGAAGCTTGAAAAGTGGCAGATCGTTGCTCCTGAGCCTTAGAGCATGCAAACGATTTAAGCAGGAGCTTCACCTCAAGCACATCTATAGAGCCATTGAAGACAGGATTTGATGCTCAGATTCTGCAGTGAATAATGCCTTCAAAATCCATAGCTGGATTAGGCAGATTGCTGCGAGGTGTTGATGAGTTCCATGCAGGAAATATGTAGTGCTCAGTTCTTTCAACCCACCTCTGTTGTAATCATTTATACTAAAACCATTCTGATTTAGTAGCATTTTGCACTCATGTAAATAACTACACAGGATGCAAGGCAAAAGGGAATCTAGCCTGTTTTTAAAGCAGATTTGCAGAATGATAATTAACTAGGATGCATTCAGTGGTAGATTTCCGGCATTTAACTTTACATTCGCAGGGTCAACTGGAAGTCAGTGGAGAACTATTTATATGCCCAAAGTAAAGCACATGTATGTACTTGGTGGACCTGGGGGCTCCTGGGTTCACTGATCCAGATAGTGGATATGCAAAAATTAATGGGCCAGATTCTGCTGTCTGTTATGGAGGTGCCTTCTATTCCTTTCTGCACTTTCTGAAGGCAGTGGGATTATTTGTTATCTACAATATTGTGAAAGCAAAATCTGGCTCTGCTTGCATAAAAATGGTTTATGAAAACTTTGACTAATGATTCAGAATATACAATAACATTATAGCCTCTGGTTTAAGACAAGGATTATGTTTAATTGTGCTTTCATTGTAATCATCCATAGTAATTTTCTGAAAATTGGTAATAAACCCATGTTTGATCTCAGTGTGAAGATTATTACCATTATGTACATATTTAGAAAAGTTTTAGATTAAATTGGTTCAGCTGTCTTTGGGTTATCCAGGGGTGGAAAAATGACATATGATTCATTTATATAACGACCCATTTCTCAAAGGGCTCTGCATAAACAAAATAAATAAGCAATAGATAAATGACCAGGAAGAAACATAACAATTAGTGTAAGAGAAACATTTTAAATGGTGTTTCACGATTGCCTGGTCTTCTGCCCCCTGTGTGGATCTAGGTTGAAGGTTAAACATGGTTTAAAGGTTCTTCAGTAGGTGGCAGAGAAGTGTTAGCTATTCAGTAGACTCGGCTGCTTCATTATTACACAGAACAAGGATGTATTTATTGAAGTTCACCCATCATCAGTAAATGCTATGCAGTGTCATCTCAGTGGTCTGCTGTCTGCCAGAAGGAAAGATAATTTGTTTTGTTGGGGTGTTACGTTGGTGTAGGGTTTCTTGTGTTACTTTGGCTATCTATTTTGTTGTTGGACAGGTTGGCTATAAGATTTGAAGCACCTCTGTAAATGGAATTGACTTACTTGGTTTCTTTTCCTCTCACTCAGAGTGGAATTGGAGTTAGAGTATTGATATTTTTAAAATAAGCCACAGTTCTATAATAAAATATTTTAAATAGGCTTTGGTTAAAAGTAATTAGTTTCATAACAGTTATCATGGAATGTCGTTTGCACTTTTGTAGCAAAGGCTGTTAATTCTACTGTTGTAAGCCCAAGTTTTCAAGGGTGTATAGGACTTTTATGTAAACATCTTGTTCTAGGTTCAGACATGCCATGTGACAACTTAGCTGAGAGGTTTACCTTTCTTTTCATGCAATGAATTGAAGCAATCAATTTACCATTAAACAAAGAGTGTGTGTGGGGGGATTAGATGGCTCAATAGATTGTCAATGAGATATGGAGCTTTCCATCTGTAGTGTGAGGGCTCCTGTCTTCTTCAGGTCACTGTGATTGCATATTTCACTGCCTGACAACTGTTTGGTGGACTCATGAAGTCAATTGATGGACCTGGCTCATTTCTTTATAGGAAGCATTCCCTTTGCATCTGCCTTCCCCTCCACAGCATTAAAATCTGCTCTTGGTAGCAGTCAAAGCCAAGTGGCCAGAAAGCAAATGATATGACAGTCAAGCTAAACAGCTCTGCTGTAGAAGTAACTCAAGTTGAGGTATGTTTGCTGTGTACCTTTCTCTGCCACGCCCACCTTGCCATTAGTGCACAGAGAGAACTAAGGAGCCTTGCCTATATTATGCTGAGGACATAAAGTATCCCCAGGTGTTAAAGTATAATTTGGTGGGCCCTGGAACCCACCTAAATTAGTGGGCCCCCCTCATCCTGGTGTGAGCCCCCCTCATGCCACTGTGGGCCCCCCTCACACATTCCAGCTCATGCTCCCCACCCCAGCTCCTGTCCCACTGTACCTACCTCAACCCAAGCTCCTGCCCCCTACACCTACCTACTGCCCCCTTTCCTGGCTGCCATGGGGAGGGGCAGTGGCCCAGGCTGAGGCTTTGCACTAGAGCTTTGTCTCATTGAGCATGCTCAGAGGTTCTGAGCATGCTCAGTGAGACCAGGCTGGGGGGTGGAGTTTTTAGGACTCCCTGCCCTGCCCAACGTGGCAGAATGCCATTCTGGGGCTTGATATTTTAGGGGTTCAGCATTCTGGCCCCTAAAAATAGAAAATGGAGCCAGAATGCTGCATTCTAGGGCCTACTATTTGCAAATGATGGGCTCCAGAATGCAGCATTCTGACTGCATTCTCTATTTTTAGTGGCCCCAGAATGCTGAGCCCCTGAAAATAGTGGGCCCTGGAACAGCATTCCCCCACGTTCCAGCTTTCTTTAACCCCTGAGTATGCCTAGTTAAGGATCCTTGAAGTTTTGCTGGTTCTTTGGCCTGCAACTGTAGGAGGATGTGAGCCCACCCCTCAGGATGACAGCTTGACCTTTTCTAACATAGTCAATTCTTGGTCATCTCCATTCCTTCTACTGAAAATAAGAGAGAGATGGATACATATCCAGTAATCCTTCAAATTGAGGGAGGGGGGAAAAATGTCTAGAACCTTTAACAGGAAACACAGATTATTTTTAAACTTACATTTTACAATGGAATTCAAAAGCAGTCCTGAAATATTAATGATCTTCCTCTTTTCTTTCACATGGCATCATACTGAGTTCAGCATAAATTGGAAAACCAACAAAGGCAAGAAGTGGTAGCTCACACTTCTGCTGTGGCTGATGGACAGCAACTTGAAATGCGGATGCTTTTCCTTTGACTCCCTCTTTTGGAAATAGTTTGGGGGTGTTGCTGCTGCTGCAGAAATCCTTGAGTTGGAAGATGGTAACACTATGCAGGAAAATAGAGTCTAGGTATTTTCATTCCATTGTCTTCAGTGCAGGGTAGGATGCCCTCATGAGCGTAGAACAGTCCTTGGGGACCACCTGCATGGGTGATGCCTGAAGTGCACGTGCTCAGTTAAAGTCACAGAAAGCTCTTTCCATCCACACGCACTTGACTATCACTGGTTGGTGTCTTCACAGGTTTAGTGGAATGAATCTGCCTGCTCCAGTAATCAGCAGTAAAAACTGGCTGCGACTTCACTTCACCTCGGATGGTAACCACAGGCAGAAGGGGTTCAGTGCCCAGTATCAAGGTAACTGTTTACTGATGATTTTGAATCATTAACCAATGGTTTTTAACATCCTTTCTTTCAGCTCTAGGGGCGATGCTTTAGCTCATAACTACACAGATCAGGGTAGCTCTGGTACTCCCTTCCTGCTACAAGTTTTTTGACATAGAGGGCCACTCTAGTAGTTTGTTGGGAGCATGAAGGCTACACCTCATTAGAAAATAAACCTGCATATGTTTCAAATATAAAATAATCTGTTTTTTCTGTTTGCATTTGCATCTGGCCTTGATGGATTCTCAGAAGCTGCTTTTTGTCTGAGCTGAATGCTAATAAAACCCAGCAAGTTAGTCAGTTGTTTCCTCACCATGAAGATGTAAGGAGATGGTGTCTACAGGGTGTGTTTTCTCTTCATGATGCATTTTTAGGTACCTAACTTGCCTTGATAAGTATCCATTTGAGTGAGCCATTCTGTAACAGTCCTAGCTCTTGCTCTCTGCTTGACTCGGTCAAAAAGTTGAAGCTCAAATTTATTTTGACTGATCCTGATTTAGACCTCATGCTGGTTAAGTCAGGAGGCAGTGGAGATACACCAGTATCAAAGTGGCATGAATAAGATGAGAATCCAAACCATTGTGTTAAAGGCTTGATTTGTGTTTTGGTGATCATAAGTCTCTCTGCCTGTTACAGAGCTACTAAGCTCAAAAGTTTCTGACAGTGCTCTTATCCAGCTAAAGTAACATGAGACTTTTTGGAGACTTTTGTCATGATATGCAGCTGTCATTGACTGGCTCACTGAGTGGGTTGGACTATCTCTAGCAGCAGGAGGAAACTGGAGATCTTTACAAAATGCAGAGAATGTCACATATGTCTCATGTCTCTCTCTATATCAGCCTGCTATTGCTGCTGATTCAGTTGATGTGGCAGAGGCTGAAGATCCTGGGCTCAAATCCTATGAGTCTAAATTGGGGACTCTTACAGGAGACCAGTATGGACCGTGGTTTAGCAGTGGGATGTAAAGGAAACTGTCCACTTGTGCTGTGGAAGGAGATGATGCACAGACACTTTGTATTGTTTACAAAGAAATGAGCAATGAGTTGAGCTCTTCTGTTTTGTTTAAATCATAGCCCAAAGCAGGGGTCTGTATGAAAAATAATCACTGGGGGGGTCCAATATTCAGTCCTGTTCAAAGGAATGGCTCAAGGCCAATATGCCACTTATGTTCCACTTAAACTTTATTTTGAAGGCTTACGTGGGATTTAAGTGATATGCAGAGTTTCTGCAGTGGGCTGAATTTCACCATGGGTTCGTTGGTATGTTATTGAGTGGGAAAAGGTTGGGTCCAATGGCTATGATTGCAGCCTGAGACATCAGACCCAGCTGCAAGTCCTGTCTTTGTCCTGAACTTCCGGTGTCCTTGGACAAGTCACTTATTACTTTGTGCCTCATTTCCCTGATCAGTAAAATGGGACTAATAGCACTGTGCTAGGTCACAAAAGGGTTGCGAGTATAAACTGAAGATTGGGATGTGCTCAGATATTATGGAGATGGAAGCCAGATAAGCACCCAAGCTAAATGAAACTGAGCGCCACAGCAGCAGCAAACAGGATCACCTAAGATGCTGCAGTGAACGGGCAGAATTAATAGTTAAGAGCATACTATTATTACTTGCATTGCAGGGTGTTTTATAGTTATGACCTATTACTATGCAGAAATATGCACAATAAAA
Organism: Podocnemis expansa; assembly: GCA_007922195.1. Taxonomy (NCBI): domain Eukaryota; kingdom Metazoa; phylum Chordata; order Testudines; family Podocnemididae; genus Podocnemis; species Podocnemis expansa. Next base: position 52,982,994 of record ML681963.1, on the reverse strand, counting down.
ATCAATGAGATAAATAAATGGGAAGAGAGGTGCCTCCTATTCTCAAACATCTCTGAGGTGTAGAGACACAGTAAAGCCAGAAGCTTTCTGAGATATTTCCAAACTGTGCTCCCCCAGATCTTTTGAGGTTTTGCTGATGATGATAAGCAAGTGACTTACTCCCTCAGCTCCTATGACTATTTAGTCTTGTTAGATCCCAATTCAGGAAAATATCTGATTTCAGGAAACACTGGCTTAGTTCTGGGATTCTGATAAGCAACTGGGATTGTATACATGTTTAAATTGTTTAAGGATTTTCCTGAATAGGAACAGATTTAAACACATACCTTCCAGAATCAGAATCTTTGTCAATAACAGCCACATCCTTCAGTCTGAAGATTTCAAAGCCTTGTATGACATGTATGAGTTAAACCCCACAACTCCCCTTTGTTATTGTCTCCCTTTGCACAGATGGGAAACTGAGGCACAGAGCAGTTATTATTCTTATTTGAGACTCTGGAGGGGCAACAGGACATGGATACCCTGATTCCCAGTCCTGTTGATGCAGCTGGAAATAGAATCCTTCCCTTCACATTTAGCTCCAGAAATCACAATAGTGGCCTTAATTTGGGTCTTGTCTTATGAACCATTTTTCAGTTCCCTCCCCCCACTACATAGTCATCGATTTAAATAAAAAAAGTTCTCAGTAGCTTTTTGTTTCTGACATAGACTACTGCACACTATTGATGATTCTTGATATGACATTTTCCTTCTGCAATCATGATTGCTTCTTTCTATGAAAACACCTGTCTGAATCATGCCTTTTTTCTTAAATAGAAAAGTAACGATTAATGTTATAATTTCCGCTGATTAGATAAATGTCAGGGGGTTCTAATCTAGCAAGCTCCTCAGAAACCATTTTGTTGGCTATAATGAGCTCTGCTTTTGTGTATCAGGCGCTTAAAAGATTAATTTAAAAAAAACCTCACAAAATGGCATTGAGGCAGAATCTCAGTTGAGGTGGTGGTGCGTATCCCATCTGCTGCAGGTGTCATGCTCTAAAGGTGAAGTTATGTTATGACTTTAGTGGAGGAGCCATTAGTATTAATGGGCCTGGTAAGTGAGCATTTTTATACTCCATGTGGACCCTGCAGATTTTATGATGGTGCTTCTGTGAATTAAAAAAATCAATTCATGGAATATGTGACTAAAATTACAGCTGTATAAATGTGCTCTGGGAACTCAGAAAAAGTATCAAGACCACTTAGATTAGGTTTTTGCTACAAACTGTACACTTGCTTTAATGACACATTTGGGTGCCTTTGGAAGGTTTGTGTTGCAGGTGGAACTGCTCTATAGCGCCCCCTCCAAGGTCAGGTGTGGTACTACAGGCACTCCCAAGCATAGTACAAAAGTTCTGGTTAGCTACTTGGAGGAGGGTGGCCCATGTCATCAGCTTGGCTTCAGTCTCTATACATTTACCTAAAAATAGCATACTCAGAATTTTTTCCTTTGCACTTTTTAATAAACAAAACATTTCAGAGGCAAGTGTTTAGTTTCCAGCACTTGAAGATCAGGCCTGATCTGGCCCTAGGCTTTTGGGCAAGCCCTTTTTGGTTTCTTTACCAAAGCTCATCTAGAGTGTCCTAAGAAGGAAGCAAACCTTTGTAACTGGCATGCTGACTCCCAATTGATCAGTATGGGGTCTGTGTCTCCTCCTGGGCCCTTTTAGGCAGCTGGAAGACTAAGCTATGGTAACCCAATCTGAGTAGATGGTTGCCAGGCATGGTGATTCCATCAGATGGCAGAGAAGATCTGAGTTTCTGTTACAGTTTGTGATCTAATTTTCTCTTTCTATAGTCAGATAAGCTCTCTCAAGATAATATTTCACTGTGTTTATGGGTTGGTTTACACATTTTTGTACCAATATAACATGGGATGCATAAGACATGGGCAAAGCAGACTCAAATCCATATTCTAGAGCAGGGCCTTGGACCAAGGTCTCCCTTACCCTATCAGAGCCCACTAACTGCTCCGCAAATGGCGGTTCTGAGATGGCTATCTGTCTCTCCCCCTCTCTTGCTGCGTTTGAGCAGAAATTCCACCCTTGACCTGAGAAACCTTCCCATTGAAACTTACCATTTTGAAGGAAAAGGTTCAGTTTCATGAATTAGGGCATTTTTGATGAAAAATTATGTCTAAAAAAATTCCAGCCAGCTGTATTTATGATGCTCTCTCTAGCTAAAATCTTTCTCTAAAGACCTAGCTAATACATCCAGGTTTTTGTTCCATGCGCCTCATCTTAGCACTGTACAAAAAACCCCTGAACCCATTACACAAAACCCCCCAAAAAGATGATCTCAGACACTTTCTCTGCATTCCATGTACTCAATCCCTGTTGGTATATTTCCATTAATACCACATCGTATTCACAGATCCAGCATCAAACTGCATTACCTTGGGCTGTTTCACCTGAACATCACTTGGAGTATTGAGTTTATTGCTGCATGAACCCCACACAGGGTCAGAACCAGTGCTAGCCCAACCATATAGGTGAACTAGGTGATTGCATGGGGTACCAAATTAGGCAGAAGTGAATTTTTCTCTATTTAAAAAAAATTATATTAATATATTCTCCCTTATAAGGGAGGAGGGGGTCTGCCAAAGTCATAGTTCACCTAGGCTGCCAAATACCCTTGCCAAAGTCATAGTTCACCTAGGCTGCCAAATACCCTTGGGCCAGCCCTGGTCAGAACTGAAGAAATCATTGATGTATGAACCTCTGCAAAGGAAATTTGAGGATTTTCACACCTCTCCTGTCTTCTGGAACTTCCCTATTTTCGTACTTTGGATCATACAGAGTTTAGTTTGAAAATGTCCAATCCTATCATATCATATATCCTCCTCTAGAAATTCCAGCTGTCCTCTTTCATTCTTCTGCAGTCTTGTCCATGCTAAACATTCAGAATCTCTAATCAGCCCTCTTCACCCACCTCTTCCCCCAGTTCATGAGAACTGAAGGGGAAAAAACCAATAAATTTAGTGTTTCTTTTGCTTTCAGTTTGCAGTATTGTTATAGTTGTGTTGCTCCCAGAACAATAGACAGGGAAGTAAAGTGAGGTCATATATTTTATTGGACCAATTCTGTTGCTGAAAGAAGCAAGCTTTTGAGCTTACAAAAAGCTCTTCTTCAGGTCCAGAAAGCTTGGCTTTTTCTCCAACAAAAGTATACCCAATAAAATATATTACATCCCCCATCCTGTCCCTCTTATTTAGTCTCTGATTTATGTGCCTTTAAGGGAACCATTTTCAATCATTTTTCTGCCACTGGGTGGACTAGAAACTTGCTTTATTTTTTCATACAGAAGTGGTGATTCTCACATATTTACATGACTCCAGAAGCTGAGGCTTTTAGAGAAAATGTAGACTAGCATAAAACTGGTGCCAAGGTCATAGGAGTTGGTCCCATTGCTTCCAGCCTGGTTTTAATACTGTAGAGTTAACTCCATCCTAATAATAAAGACCTGAAACTTTGGGAAGTTCTTATCATTGTCCTTTCTTTTGACGAGTTAGTGAAACCATCTGTCACCCTACTGATATCAGTGGTGCCTCAGAAGATTCATAGATACTAAGGTCAGAAGGCACCAGTATGATCATCTAGTCTGACCTCCTGCACAATGCAAGCAACAGAACCTCACCCACCCTCTCCAGCAATAAACCTCTAACCTATGACTGAGTTATTAAAGTCCTTAAGTCATGATTTAAAGACTTTAAGATACAGAGATTCCACCAGCAACTGAGTTATGGTCTGTGCTATAGGAGAAAGCAAACCCCCCCCCGCCAGTTTCAAAGCTGCCGGGGGGGGGGGGTGGGATTTCTTTCTGATCCCAATATGGTGATCAGTTAACACTGAGCATGTGGGCAAAAATCATCAGCCTGACACCCAAGAACAAATTTTCTGTAATAACTCAGAACCCACCCCATCAGTCATCCTACCGGTATATCTACAACCAGGAGCCAAAGATCAGTCAACTAATAAACTAGCCTGTTCCATTATACCATCCCCTCCATGAATTTATCAAGCTCAGTTTTTAAACCAACTAGAATTTTTTCTTCCACTGCTGTCTTTGGCTATGTCGACACTAGAGGGCTCAGGTAAAGAGACTTAATAAGGTCAACTTAAAGTCAACTTTATTAAGTGAAATTAGTGAAGCCCTATTTGTTTAAGTCAGCTTTATAAAGTTGACTTAAGCCAAGAGACCCATTTAGAGTCGATTTAATAGAGTCATCTTTAAATGGGTCCCCTAGCTTAAGTTAACATTATAAAGTTGACTTAAAAGGCTCTACTGAACAAAGTCGACTTTAATGGGCACATTGTGTTAAGTCGACTTCATAAAGTTGACTTAACTCTTAAAGTCGACTTCAGGGGTAGGAGTTATTAATTCGACTTAGCCAAGTGCTTAAGTCAACTTAATGAACTCCAAATGTGGCCAGGGGGTTGCTTAAGTCGACTTAAGCCTCCAGTGTAGACATAATCTTTGGAAGACTGTTCCAGAACTTCACTCTTCTGAGGGCTAGAAACCTGTGTCTAATTTCAAGTCTAAACTGCTGATGACCAGTTTATATCTGTTTGTTCTTGTGTCCAGACTGGTGCTGGACTTAAATAATTCCTCTCCCTCACTGGTATTTATCCCTCTGATATATTTATACAGAGCAATCATACCTCCCACCAGCCTATTTTTTTCATCAGATCATTCAGTCTGTATTCCAGATAACTGGTTTCGACTGCAAAGAGGTACCTCGTGCATTGCATTGATTTAGTAGATCCACTTTGGAGGGACAGCCCTAAGAATTTAAAATACAAGATCCAAATAACAATAATTCAAGCCATTAAATCGTAAAGGAGAATCAGGTCTTCCAGAACATACAGGGCTGCACAAGCACCTTATGAGAGTCACCATGATTTGAAGAGTTTCCAGGCGAAACACACAAAAATAGAAAGTGCGGGAGAAAGGAAGGATTATTATTCCTCTTTTAAGGAGAGAAACTGAGGAAGAAAGAGATTGTCACTTGGCTGAGATCCCAAATGGGGTTTGTTGCAGAGCTGCAAATTGAACCCTTCTCCTGGGTTCCATTCTGTGCCATAATCCTAAAAAATTCTTCCTCTCACTTTGATAGATACCGTACAAGCACACGACCTGACACTGAAATGCCAGAACCCTCACTGATTATAATGGGATTTTGGGTGCTCAGTGGGTTTGAAAAACAGAAGCGCACACACCCAGCCTAACCATAAATGCCAGCTGCAATCTTTGGATTCAGCTTTTGAATCTTCAACTCTACAGAAAAGATACCAGTTTTAATTTGGCTGTTTGTTGTAATAAGCATGAAATTTGCTTCTGGATTTCAGTCTGGATTTGAAGGTGGTGCTTCTTCAGATTCATCTCTCCTGCAGATTGGTTAATTCCAGGCAGAAATACATACATACATACAGAAGGCATGTTTGCATACTCATATCATTTCCAAGTTAGAAAATGCGCACCCAAACCAGCAAATAATCTGCTCCAACCATCTCAATGATGCAGGTTGTAGTCCCAATATGCCAATTCTGCTCCTTGTGACAGTGTGTGGGGGGGGGAGGTGCTGATGAGGTGCAACAGGTTCCTGCCATGACTCACTCTTGCAAGCCACCCCTCTCTGTGTGCAGCTCACGGTCTGACTGTGCATACAGAGCATTAATTTGCAACAGTAAAGCTCTAAGGGAGGGCATTGGATGGTTCTATCCCTAAAGCAAAGTAAACTTCCTTACAGCTGGAAAAGCTATTGGGTGTGTGAGTTTATGCAGGAGTGTGTGTGTGTGTGTATATATATAATCAAGATGTGTTTGGGGAACGAGTTTAAATTACAGGGAAAATGACAGTCCTGAAACAGAAGTTAGTTTGTGGCAAGCCAACAAAATGGTTCACAGAGTTATAAAATAAAATCCCCAACACTCACAGGAATCTTTCTGCCTTTTTAAGCAACACATTGCAGCAGAACAAATTCAATATTTGGGCTTGTCATCTGGAAGAATCAACAGAAGGGAAAGAATGAAACAATTTGCGGTGCAGTCACAGAGCTCTTCAATAGCTACCAGAGGAGGGGGAATAGAGGATAGTTGGACATAAGGAAGTTAGTTCTGCTAAACGCTCTCTTTTTTTAATTAAAAGTTATCCCCATGAGAAATTCCTGTTAAAAAACAACATGAAACAGTTTTTAATACACCGGATTGTCTTCTCACCTCAAATGCTTTGTAAAGTTTCTCTTCAATTTGACAAGAAATTGAATATTCTGTCAAATCTATCAGTTGTATATGTACAGCAAAACCATCCAGAAAAGAGTACAAGTTTTGTTTGGCCAATTATCCTGGCAGGATCCTTTGAGGCACTGTCCCGTATCTGAACTGAAAGAACCCGGGGCCTCCAAAAATCTGATTTGGTATTTTTGGAGCAGGAGGGATTTCTTCTTACTTGCATGTTAGCCTGGTCATTAAAATGAAGGGGGAGAAAGAGAGAGAGAGAACATAATTTGAATTCTCATCTTAAACCAGGGGCGTCGCTGGCGCTGGGCACCCCGGGGAACGTGCCCCGAGTCCCGGTGCCAGTGCCCCAGATCTCCGGCCCGATCAGGCTGGGGATCCAGGGCCCGGCTGGCCGCCCGTGGCCACAGCGGCCCCGTCCCCAGCCGGGGATCTGGGGCCCATCTGGCCGCCCAGCCAGCCCCACCCGCTGGCCAGGGATAGGGCCAGGCGGGGCCGCACCACTGCGGGCGGCTAGGCCACGGCCAGGCCAGGCCAGAAGTGGCCTCAGAAGGCTGGGCCCTGCGCCGCTGTGGCTGTGGGCGGCCAGGCCCCTGAATCCCCATCCCCTGCCAGGGATCTGGGGCACAGCCGCCTTCAGCTGCGGCAGCCTCATCCCCGGCCGGGCATTGGGGGCCTGGCTGGGCGCGGGCCCGGCCTCCTGCAGCCACTTCTGGCCCGACCCTGCCTGGCCCTATCCCTGGCCAGGGGGCAGGACCTGCTGGCTGGGGGCGGGGTCTGGGCCCGTGCCCCAGGTCCCTCCCACCCCAGCGACGCCCATGTCTTTTAACTGAGGCCTTTATTACCAGTAACCCCTTAAGATGTTGCCAAAGTCTCCTGTGAAGCTTGACTTTCATAATTCAGTCTCCAAGTAATGAACAAAATAAAGCAGTAACTAGAAAGCACACAGTAATCTCTCTCCAGTTATTACTTCTAGGGGCAGATTGCAATTAATGTAATATAGGACACTGAAATCATGGGAGAGGGACTGTGTCTTACCACTTAGAACATGGAATCGGGCTTCAAAATAATGAAAAGGTTGTTCTGCTCACTTTGTGATGCCCTTTGTGATCTTGGATTAGTCATTTAGGCCTACATTTTCCACAGTGTGCACAGATTTGGGGAGGCTCAGTTGTTAAGGCCCCAATTCAGGAGAGCAAGCATGCTTTTAAAAATTAAGCTTGTAGCTGAAGATGTATCAGCTTTAGCAGGACTTAAGCAGGTATTTAACTTCTTTCCTAAATCAGAGTCTAACTAAATCCTCAACTTGGGACACCTAAGAACCTGATTTTCAGAGGTCATGATTACCTGTGGCTCCTCTGACTTCATTTGTTGTCATGTGTGTTCAGTACTGCTCTGAAATCAGTCAGAGCTGCAGTTGTTTCATACTTCATCCATGTGCTGCAATGAGAAACATTGACAATCCAAGTTCCAAAGGGGTAGTTGTGTTAGTCTAGTTCAGCAAAACATGCAAGGAGTCCTGTGGCACTTAAAGACTAACAAATATGTTTGTCGCATGAGCTTTTATGGGAGAAAATCCAGCTTCGTCAGACGATTTGAAGGTGGGGGAACTTACTGTAAGTTTTCTCCCACGAAATCTCATGCAATAAATAAATTTGTTAGTTTTTAAGTGCCACAGGACTCCTTGTTTGTTTTGTTGACAATCCGTTGTCTAAACTGTTGAGACCTCCATCCCTCATTTACAATAACTGTGACAAACAACTAAATATGACACAAGGAGTATGTGAACTTGCCCAGTCATTTGGCCTTTGTGCCCAGGAAGCATCACAGGCCTTGTTTTCTGTTTGTCTTACTGTGTTTGGTGGGATGGAGACAGCACTAGCAGAGAGATGCACAGGACCAAAAAGAGACAGAAGCAAGGTAGAGGCAGAGAGAGGAAGCAAGCCAGGCAGACAGTGTGGAAGCACAGTAATGTGGCCCCGAAATGAAGCTAAGAGAAAAGTCTATTTGTGTAAAAGTGTTGGCTGGAGACACAGGGACTGTGGACAAAGAGACTGTTTGATTCCTACTGTGTTCAGAGAAACAGAACTTTCTATATTTCTTGTGAATAAACAAGCCTGCATCAAAAGACTCCATTACACTGGACAACAAATTTTTTCGAAAGTGTTGCTTCCTCAGAATTTTTTTTTTTTGATTATGCTAGACCGCTTGAAGCTGAACACAAATATAATTTCAGACTACTTGTATCATGTAGGAATTTGGAGAAACAAGAAATTGACTTTTATTGAATGTAATGCATTTAATCGCATAACGCTTTGCAATAGTTCAACTGAGCTAAAAATGTTTTGCTGATGATTTTCATTTGTACTCAGTGTCTGAGGCTTCTCATTTAAGTGTCCAACAATAATCAGCCAGCATTGGTGGATTCCTGTTGCCCTGATACCGTTTTTCCATGGTTGCAATGTCCTGGTGAAACCTTTCACTGTGCTCATCACTGATTGCACCAATATTTGCAGGGAAGAAGTCTAAATGTGAATGCAGAAAATGAATCTTTAGTGACATGTTGCACTTCATGGTTTTGTATGCTTGAAGCATGTTGTCAACCAGCTGCATGTAGTTTGGTACTCTGTAGTTGCCAAGAAAATTTTCAACAACATCCTTGAATGCCTTCCGTGTGATTTTCTCCAGCCCTACTAGAAGTTCTTTGAACTGGCTGTCATTGATGATCTGTTTGATTTGTAGACCAACAAAAATGCCTGCCTTAATCTTGGCATCAGTTCTTCTGGGAAGCATCCGTCTCAAATATTGAAATCCTTCACCTTCCTTGTTCATTGCTTTCACAAAATTTTTCATCAGTCCAAGTTTTATGTGAAGAGGAAGCAAAAATATCTTTGTCAGGTCTACAAGTGGTTTATGTGCCACACTTTTCTGCCCTGGAACCAACTGCTTACAGAGTGGCTGGTCTTTTTTAATGTAATGAGACTCTTTAGCATGGCTGTCCCATTTGCAAATGAAACAACAGTACTTGGTGTATCCAAGCTGCATTCCTAGTAGCAGCACAACTACTTTCAGGTCACCACAGATGTTCCAGTTGTAGTTGCTGTACTGTATGTGTTTCAGTAAAACTTCCTTATTTTCGTAGGTTTTTTTCATGTGAACTGCCTCGCTGATTGGTATTAAAGGGTGGACAACGCAACTTTCAGGCTTAACATTGATGGATCAATAAAAAGATGCCATTGTTGTGGCTTTGGCTGGCAATCCAAAGCAGTGAACAGCTCATCATTGTCAGTGCAGAAACACAGATTATCAACCCAACCAAAGAATTGTGTCAAATCTTCTTGGCAGCTGTGAAAGAGAAATTTTCGTGCCTGCTGACAGCACACCCCATCCTTGCAGTCTTGAACCCAGTAATTCTGCTTTTGCCTTTGACAAAACCAAGTCCCTGACCAGGTCATTTATCTCAAATTGAGTTATCAGATGAGGGTCACTCAATGTAAATTGTTCAAAATCTGGATCAGTGTCATTTTCCATCCTGGCTCGTGCATCATGGCATCTTTGTCTGCCTCCTCTAGGCTCCCTGTCTCTGGTGGCTTCAGTACTGGAAGACTGTTATGAGGCACAGGTCTTGTGGCTGAAGGGAGATTGGGGTATTCAATGGATTTCTTGCTTTTAGCAGAGAACCCAGACACATTGGTCAGACAGAAATAAGTCTGTCACATAATCCTTTTACTCTCACCATATCATTGGGACAGTGAATGGCATTGACTTCCAAGTACCTCTGAGCCAAGCTCTAAGATCAACAGCGCATGTTGCACAACAAATGTGAGGAGCCCAGGCTTTGTCCTGATCACCAATTTTACAGCCAAAGTAGAGCTCCTACATTTTCTTAATAGTGCAGTCATGCTCCATCTTTGAGGTTTAAGCGTATATTCGCCACAAATGTAACAATGTATTGCAGCTGTTGTGACATTGGCAAGACATTTTGCTATCACAAATCCTCCTGAAAATACAATTGCTTTATTATTGTGAGTACACACAATATGCTATATACATAGAGCATGTGCATCAACATGAATGCAAACTGATATAAACACAATGCATAGAACAGTGTGTGTGAAATGCTTTTATAGCCTTTCTGAAACCTGTCCTGCCATCATCCATCCCGCCTAAACCTTAGCATTCCCACTGCATGTTGTGTGGCCTGCACTAGGTGCAGTGTCACTGCATGCCCAGGCATGCTTGGACACAAGATAGAAAACTTTTCAGCTTACATTGTGGGCAACATTTTAATAGACTTAAATTATGAACTGAAATAACTATAGGCGATTTCAAAAAAAATGGTATGTGATAGGGAAATTTCATGGTGATTATCCAAAATCCATAAGATACACCCAAAAGTATTCAGGAAGCAAAATCTTTGTTGTCCGGTGTTATCCATTCCTGTTGCTGAACTTTGGTAAGCCGTTTAGGTCAAAACGAAGAAGCAACAGTGTGTCCCAGCCACTTCCACAAAGTCGGCAGTAAAGGCTGTTTGCTCCACTGATGCCAGGCAGCTGTGCACTTGTGAATGGGAATGCATTAAATGCAAAACCAGAAAAAAATGTTTTCAATCTGTTGATTATTTCCCTCTGAACATACAACAGGCAAGACATTCATTTTTATTTGTGCATATTTCAGAGCTACTGAAAAAAAGTAGCTTCAGGTGTCACTCACACAGTAAGATGCGCGTGAAGTGATGCAGGGAGTAGAGTAGAATTTGGTTTTATATAGCCCCTTTTATATTTCAGGTGCCCCCAAAGCATTTTACAAAACTGTCGGTTACTTACCAGTAACCATCCTTCCTCGAGATGGGCTGCTCACATACATTCAGTGTTAGGTGTCTATGTGCCACAGAGCACAATTGGTTGGAAGCTTTTGCCCTAGCCTGTCAGAGCAGGGTCGGAGGCTGATGTCCCCTCCGGCCACTCCCATAGCTATATATGTGGCCCCCGTCCCTGATCCTCCCCAGTCCCTTTCAAGTCGCTAACTCTGGATAGCAGGGACGGTGGGGGGTCCTGAATGTATGCGAGCAGCCCCTCTTGAAGAAGGGTGGTTACTGGTAAGTAATTTGCCATTCTTCGAGCGCTGCTCACATACATTCAGTATTAAGGGACTACTAGCTGTACCATGGACAGTGGGTGGAGTTGGAGTTTTCTGCCATCAGTGTGGCTGTCCCCTTAGGCGAGCTCAAACCTTTGGAAGAGTGCCTGAAGAAAGGCAGGCTGTTAGCCTACCTGGAGGCGATATCCTTTAACTCTCAGGAGTCCTGACAGAAGCAGCAAGCGAGGGGACCCGAGAGAAAACGTGTGTCACCATTTCACAGGGGTGAGAGGAACATCATGGGAATTCAGGGTTTGAGGGGTGGGGAGCATCTTCGCCCCTATAGCGATAAGAAAACACTTCTCAGTTGTTCTACAATAACCTCCCAGGTGAATCATTGGAGGGAAGAGGGCCAACTCTTTAAAGGCAGACTTAGATACTGTAGAGGTTACTCCTGTACTCTGGAGGTAGTAGGCAGGTTGCCCTGTAGATACTAAGCCCTCCTAAGCACTTTAGGAAAGCCTATCAATAGGGAGTAAGGCATGAAACGTCAGGAGACGGGGATGTTTCTGCTCGGGTAGACTTGTGAGGGGAGTGTGCCACCTGTATAAAAGGATGGGATTTGATTTCTTAGCCCCTTTGCAGTTCCTCAAGTGTTTCAATCCCGAATGAGGTAACTAATACCGTGGATAAGGGGAAGCTCCAAAGATGGGCTACCCACTCTGAGATGAAAACTCCCAGCCTCGTACCTTCACTGAGAGAGCTGGGCCAAGGTCCATCATAGCCACCAGGGGAGGGAGACAGTACTGTGGCTATTGAGCATCACTTGCCGGGGTGGGAGAATGAAGAGGGAATAAGACTAGTGAGGTGATCCTCATAAAAGAAAGGGATCACCACAGGGACACTGGAGGGGTAACCCTAGGAATCCAGTGGTTTAAAGGCGTCACTCTTGACAAACCAAGTCAAGGAATGCCCCCCTAGACCTCTCTCCTGGCTTGAGTAGCTGTGATCTGAACTGCCCATGTGCTTTGGGGCAGGGGCAACTGCTAAGGGTAATGCTGTGGGACCCCTCTACATGAAACTCGGACTGGGTCCCTCCCTTAGGGTAGAGGTGAGCCCAGAGTGGCAAGGGGGGATTCTCGAGAAGAGAAAACCCCAAGGGACCAGAAAATAGGAAGAGGGAAGTGTATCCGTCCCTAATCCTTTCTTGCAAAGGGGAGGCGAAAGTGGATCCCAGGACACTGAGATCACAATCTTAGTCAGTGAGGACAAAGAAACCCAAGGATAGGGAGATAGTATGGCCAGCAACCCGAAGTTGGCCTTCACCTATACACAGGTTCCAGACACCTTACCTGGGGGAAGCTAGTACCTGGGCAGCAAGAAACATCATCCTCAGATCTCTGGGATGAGTGTACAGGGGCTCAAGACTCCCAGCACCCCTAATAAGTAGAAGGGCCAAGGCCAAGGCCCAGGTCCAAAGGGGATGAAACCTGAGAATATGTCTAACTTTACCCACACCAGGGGCAGGGTCTGGTTACAAGGTTGCTTCGGGGGTACCCCAATATCTTCCAGGCATAAGATGGGCTACGTTTCCCATAGATCCCTCACCTGTACTGGAGGATGTAAGTTGGATGAATTGTCACCCTTAACCCATCCATGTAAAGTAAGAGCATCATTTCTTCTTTATCCTGAGTAGGGGAGTCTTGATGTTGCCCCCAGTAGAGCTTAAGGAGACAGGATGAAGGAGAGGAACCATAGAGGTCCCCCACGGTGGCTGGAAGGGGGTTATGCCAAAGAAGAGAAAGGATGACTATATAGGAGTTGTATGGTCAAAACTATGTGGGTCAAAGGCATCAGACACACCCCTCTTCCAAACGTTCTTACTCGCAAAGCAATGAGGAGGCACATATATGGGGAGATACCTGTTACAGTGACCCCAAGGGCAGGAATGCCCCTACACATTTAAGTAGGTGAAAGACTCCTCTCCCGTGGACTCCCATGGGACTCCTGCCGGAAGAGCAATGGAGAACCCAGAGGGACAGTGTAAATGGAAAACTCAGTGATTTTTACCCCACTAACAGAAAAGGGGAGGGGGATGAATAACTGCCACTGGAGGGCAAAGGTAGAAAGACGCATAGGCGGGAATGATTACGCTATAAGAAGAGCAGATAGTAGGGAGTGACACACAGGTGTCCCTACCTTGTGAACACGGAAGGAAGAAAACCTCTGGGGTTTTGGGGAGGCCTCATTAGAGGGGAAGGAGGAAAGATCCTTAAGTGGCCAAGGCTAGGAAAGCTGATTGATTGATTGATTGATGGGGCCACTTGAACCTTGTTTCTTGTGAACGGAGAAAGGCCCACGGGGCAAAGAAGAGAGAAAAGGGGGTGTGGTAGGATGCACATCATGCTCCTAAAGAGGCATCTCGCCCCCCCCCCCCCAACCCCAGCGAATGATTGCTGTTCACCTAAACAGCATTCTGGACGCCCCTGTTGATCGATGACAGTGGCCAGGGCTATCTGGATTATTATTGCAGCTGTATTCCCTGTGACAAAAAGGAGAAATGTAGTAAGAAAAAATCCCAGAGTGTCCCATCCTGGGGCCACAAGCTGTTATGAGGACCCCAATATTCACATATAGGGCCATAGAATGTTGGCCCAGAGGACTGGAAGGGCCAGATTGTTACTCTCTATACGGGTATGTGATCAATTCTGAATGTATACAAGACATGGTCCGGTTCACACTCTGTCAAGAATAGGGGTCTAGGCAAAAATGATGGCTCTGGAGTCTTTAGTCATGGGAACTTATGAAGCCGTGAGGAGATGGGGGAGAGGTAAGGAACATAGGAGCATATTGTGGTCCTCACTAGGCGCTACGGAAAGTTGTATAACCAGAGCAAGACCCTGGGCAGTAGAGAAAGGGCGATCTTTCATGAGTGGAGGGGACTGGTCCGTAGGACTATGGCTGTCTGCTGTGAGGCACGGGGTGCCATGGGAAGGAGCCCAGATGTGCGTGACTAGGGAAGTCTGTGACCATTAGGTATCTTCTTCATTTAAGGAATGGCTAAATAACAAAGCAAGGATGGTGTCCCGTCCCCCCCCCGGTGTAGATGGGCCCTACCTGGGAACACCATTACCGATGTCCAGGGGCTTTAGGCAGGATAAAAGGGCAGTGACGGAAAAGTGAGGTTGGTGCACCCGGGGCGGTCTTTCGCATGCTAAACCCAGCATATTAGGAGAGGGTCCTTTGTGGAGGCAAGGCTTCTGGGTCCTAAAGGGGCTGATCTTGGTCCCCATCCAGTTGTGAGGGGCTAGGAGGGTGCCCCCAGCGTTCTACAAGATGGTGCAGGCTGCAGGAGCGACTAGGCATTCATGAGGGGAGCATGCCCAAAGATCGAAGGTCCGATCTTGGGTCCCTAGTACCACGTAACAAGGGTCTACAAAAAAGGACCATCCCTCAAAGGGGAGGTCCTAGATGGGCTGTTGGGTATGTTCAAGTAGACCTGCCTCCTGTAACCATGCCACACATTTCATGACAATAGCCGAGGCTACGCCTTGACTTGCCGTATCTGAAGCATCCCATGCAGCCAAGAGAGAATCTCGGGATGCCAGCGAGCCCTCCTCTGTGAGGGATTCATAATCTTTCCTACGCTCTTGGGCTACGTCCACACCTAAATGCTTATTTTGAAATAAGCATTTTCAAAATAAAACCCTTAATTTGATTTAACTTAAATCGAATTAAGGAAAAATACCAAATCGAAATAGCAAGTCCGAACACAGGACTTGCTATTTTAATTTGGGAGAGAGGCATCCTGGGTGGTGTGGAGAGCCAGGCAGGCGAAAACAGCCCCCAGGGCAGGGATCCCCCTGCCCTGCGTCCCCCGCTGCTGATGGGGCAGTGGGAGATGGATTCTGCAGTACTCCCAGCAGCTGGCTCTCCATGCCCCTGGACTGGGTGGTTGCAGCCCTGGGAGCGTGGGTGGGAGCCGGCTCCCCGATCCCCCTCGCCCCACTGCCTGGACTCCTCAGGGAGCGACGGGCGTGGAGCCGGCTTTCCCCCCGTCCCCCCTTGTCAGCAGCAGGGGGAGGCGGTGGGTCCCCAGCCAGCTTTCCCCACTGCGCCAGTAAGCCGGCAGCAGTGGGGGGACAGTCCCTGAGCCGGCTTTCAGGGCTTGCCTGAAGCCAGCCTGGCAAGGAGTCCCGGAGCCGTCTCCCTTGGCTTGCCAAGGGAGCCGGCAGCTAGCAGGGGTGTAGCTGCCGGAGCCAGCGCATTCCACTGCCTGGTGTTGGGGGCTGCTGGCGGGGTGGCAGGGGCAGAGCTCTCCGGTGCTCCCGTTCCCCAGCCCTTGGCTACCTGCAAGCAGCCAGGGGTGATCCCCAGCCCCTGCCAGGCTCCACAGCCTGGTCGATCTCACTGTGAATGCATCCTGGGAGGAAGGTCAAAGCCCTTATTCCAAACAGCCATTGTTTCGAAACAACCCTTTCGAAACAAGGGTTGTTTCAATTATAACCCAGGTTTTGTTGTTCTGAAACAACGGGTGTTATTTCGAAATGATGGGGTCCCATCATTTCAAAATAAAGAAATGTCGTGCAGATATGACAGCTTTTATTTTGAAACAACGGTGGTTGTTTCAAAATAAAAGCCTCATGTGGATATAGCTCGGGGGAAGGAGGTCTCTAAACCTTCCTAAGGAGTCCCATATGTTTAGGGTGTATCTGTCCACTAACACCTGGTGATTAGCTACGTGAAACTGGAAGGCAAAAGTTGAGTGCACCTTTCTGCCAAGGATCTCCACCTGTCTCACCTCTCTGGATCTCGGCATGGAATCTGAGAAAGGTTGTATCCCATGCCCTAGAGTGGTTTCAATCACCCCAGGGACTTGGAGTCAGATGATGGACCAGGAAAGGGAAGTCCTCTGGTGGGACCTGATACTTATGGCTTGCTGTGTCTGACACTGAAGGAATGGAAGCTGGGCTTTGCCAGTGAGATCTGGCAATGTTGTATACACTGGAGTGCAGCGGCACCACTATAACATCTGGGGGGATGTTAACCCAGGGTCACATAAGGGGTCCTGGTCGCCCTTAATGGTCTCAATCTCTATCCCTGTGTGGGCAGTTACCCAGCACAGAAGGTCAAAATGTGCCGTGATGTCCTCCCTATATGACCCTGGTGTAGGGTTCAAAACTGTATCAGGGTTTACTATTAAGGTCTGTGGCCTTGCAGTACCGCAAGAGACCTGCTGACAGAGAACTTCCTTCAGTACTGACCATTCATGGGGTTGGTACCACTAGGCAGTCAGTGCTGGTGACCATCCCTGAGCTTGCCTGTCTCTTCTGGAGGGAACGATCTCCTCCAGACTCGGGGACCGAGAGCTTTCTGCATGTGCTGGTGAAAGCAACTCGGTGCTGGGCTGAGTAGGTGGCACCGGTGATGCAGGGGCACTGTGGTGCCGGGGGTAAGTTGAGTGCGATCTAGGACACTTTAGAGTAGGGCCCAGGGCAGTCTTGCCTTGCGGCATCACAGAGCTCAGCATCCTACTACATGCCGGGGAACGGTGTCATCCTAATGGAGACCACTTTCCTGAAAGGAAAGCAGGTTTTCCTCTTTGCTTTCGGGGTTTTGGAGGGATAGGCGTAGGCAAGAGCAGAAGAGCCTTTGCTGCCTCAGAAGCCTCCAGGGTGGTGGGACTCTGCACCATCTCCTGCTCCCCAGTTGCCGAGAAGGGCCCGGGTGGGGAGAACTGGAGTGGCAAGTGCACTTCGGCACTGACGCTGATGCCAACTGTGTCCTCTTCTGCTCCTGAGGGGAGTGGCGCTGAGAGGGCTTTGGTGTCAAACTTGCATGTTGTGCCAGCACCAAGGGCAACCTCAATTCTCTGGGAAAAGGCTGCTGTGCTTGCTCCAGGGCCAATGTAGGGCGCCTTTGCTCCCTGTCCTTTAGCATCATCAGCTTGAAGGACTGAGAGATGGAGCAAAGGGTGGCCTGGTGAGACTCACCCAGGCACCAAAGGCACTTCTTGTGGGGGTCATCCTATGGGAAGGCCTTGCCACAAGAAGCGCAGGGTTTGGCATCTTAGGCGGCTGTCAGAAGCAATCTTCCAGCTCTGATCTTGCACATTCCAAGGACGCACTAGTTCTTGATGGAATGATGTCCACAAACAGGTCTTCTAATCTAAACGAGCAGCTCATGCAGTCAACATGACAGGCACTTGCATTCGCAAGGAGTGGGCTGTTCTGAGACTGTCCCTGAGGGCGGAAAAAGGAACTGGGGAGGATCAGGGTCGGGGCCATATATATAGCCATGGGAGTGGCCAGAGAGGGTGTCGGCCTCCGACCCTGCTCTGACAGGCTAGGGCAAAAGCTTCTGACCAATGTGCGCTGCGGCATGTAGACACCTAACGCTGAACATATCTGAGCAGCACTCAAAGAAGAAGAATGAGTTAGATCTTCCAGATCAGGAGCCATTATGCATCCTGTAGTAGTTCAAATGGACATTGGGACTTACTATATTTTATCAATTGAGAGGGGATGTTGGGCAGCACTATGGGGTTACCTTGTACTTACTTGCAAGGTGCCAGAGAATCATTAACTCCTGCCTGCAGAATCAGCAAGGGCAGGTGGAATGGGATGTTGATTGAACATTTTGGCCAAAATACAGCACAGCTAGCCATGCTTCAGCCCTTCAGGACTGCACTGCGGTGTCAGCCTCAGAAATGAAAAGAGCTCCGGTTCTGTTGTGGTGCTGCAGACTTATGCAGTGCAATTGTAATGTGTGCGAAAGTGATTCTTAGCCAAAGCTGCATATCACAGCCAGATCCTGCTTTTTTCGCTGGTCTGTGAGCTCCAGACTCACTAAATACAGCATGGTATATACCCCAAAAGATTTATGTAAATCTTGACCTTGTATAAATCATTATGGAAAGGATTGCTGATGTGCATGTATTGGGGGTGCAGGTGATCTTTGTAACTCAAAGCCTTTTAGTATATAGGGGTATATTCCACCCATGAGATAATTTTCATGATTGGATTTAAGGTACCAATTTCCAGATTCTCCTTGACCAGGCAAGGTCCTGACATGGGATGCAATATGGGGGAGAAGCCCATCATACAGGACACATGAAAATAACTTGTTCAGGAGTCTTGAGATGATACAGGATTAATTCCTCCATTATAAATAACACCCAGCTTTTGTGGACTGATGATAAATCTGGAAACATAATGAGGGACCTTGTGAGTGAGTTACTGCCTTCTGTCAGTAACAAATGCTTTTGTATTGCTGAACTTGCTTTTTGGCTATTTATGAAGGTGTTGAACTGATGTTTGTAGTTTTCACACATTTTGTTGCTCCAGGTATCATTTCCAAAGGGATTCATCCCTCTCTTGCGATCATGGTCCTCTGAGCCTAGTGTTAGGATCCTCTTGACAGGCTTCTAGAGGAAAAGGATTTATGGAAAAAATCCAGAGTGCATCCAACAGGACTTCAATCACTTTCTGACATCAGAACTAAATTTGCCCTGTGGTTTTAACAGTGTATTTATGTGTCAGTGCCCTCTGGTGTCTGGAATGTGTTAAAAAAAAA
>ML681963.1:52947386-52963963 GCA_007922195.1 Podocnemis expansa | reverse complement strand
GGAAGTGGGATCTTCTCCCACGAAAGCTCATGCAAAAAATAAGTCTGTTAGTCTAGTCCAGTAAAAAAACAACAAGCAGTTGTGTGGCACTTTAAGACTAACACGGCTATCCCTTTGGAATGTGTTAGACCACCTCATGTTTTTATGTTCCCATTACCAGCTGTACATTTTTATTTCATTTGTTTTTCAAACCAAAACAATTCAACACTTCTTTCTTTCTTTCTTTCTTTCTTTTCTGATACTGATTGCAATCAAATGAGTAATGTCTATTTTTTCCTGTCACTTTTTTCTCTCTCCTGCCACTCCTGTCCCCCCCCGCCACCCACCTACCCCTCCGCACATGCGCGCGCGCGCACACACACACACACACTCTTTTTCCTCTGTTTTCCATGCTTCTCCAACATTGTAAAATTTACCATGTGGTCAAAGAACAAATGAAATTTTAATGGTAACATTGTGATTTTTCCAAAGTTGAGGAAATTTTGGAAAGTTACTGGTTTGACCGAGCGAAAAATAGCCCCATGGCTTCGCAAAAGAATCTGAGCTTTTGCAGCAAGAGACATTTCAGCATGCAGCAGGTTTGCTGTTAACTACTGATTCAGGAGACACCAGGTTATATATATCCAGGAGTCATTGTACCTTGACTCTGGACAAGGACTCCCAGTTAAGGCATTTTAAGACTAGCATATTCCTAAGCATATCTGCAACTGGTTTATGTTTAGACAAGGCTTGTATGTCTCAGGCTTTCCTTTCAAATCAACAAACTGTTCATTATTTCCTCACCAAAAAAGATTAAACTTGTTAATGCATGTATGAAAGACAAGAGCTGCCTAAGTTGATCTGTATATATAGATGACCTGACCTCAGCTTGAAATTTTAACTGCTTCATTTAAAGATACTGAAAAATATCTCAAAATGCTATAGCTACATGGTAAAGTGGAATGGCACCACCAAACATACCTCAAAGACTGTGTTACTTGGGGTAAGCTTCAAGGAAAGATATTTGATGTTTCTCAGTTGGAAGGTCTTGCACACAGATGCTGTTAACAGGTTTCTTTTAACACGTGCACAAACAAAAGTTGGTTCAAATCTCTGTTCATTTTATTGATAATTTTTCTGGACAATGTTGTTTTAGAAATGTGCTAATTCATAGATGAAAGCATGACACAATAAAGTACACAGAGGGAACTATTTGAATGAAATGTGGACTGGCTGGATAGATGAAAATAAAACTGAAATGGAGAGAACCCATGTGAAATAATTATGGGCAATTTGCTTTCAGAGGCAAGAATACTCTCTTGCCATACTAAAAACAAAATCCACTCAAGTCTACTCTCCTAGCCCATCAGAATAGTAGTGTCTCTCGTATTAGTCATTAGCAGCCCAAATTCAGTGGTTATGTGTAAGGTGGTGGTAAATTAGATTGCGTTTCACTTGCTCCCTTGGGTCCACCCACACACATTTACTGGCACATTGAATACTCATTGTTGATTGTTCATGTTGTGTCTGTTGGTCATCTCAGTCACAAGTTATTGATTTTAGCTCCTGATTGGATGGCTGAAGCCTGGTAAACAGGAATAATAGATAGGTCATACAATTTTTTGCTATGCAAATTGATGTAAATAATCATGCTAAGGTTATTGTGAATCCTGGGATCGGTGGACATTTTATTATTTTGTTTTGTTTTACTCAGAGGCAGGTGCCTCATTGTCCGAAAACATAAATGAGACACTGAGTAGTGTAAGTCATGAATAATGGAGACCTCATCAATAGTAGGAAGCTGAACTTTGCATGCAAATCAGGTTGTGTTGATTAAACATTCTTATAGTATTTACGTCCTGTTGCTGGTGCAGTGAAATGTGCTTTAGGGTGGTGATGCACTTTGGCCCAGATTTTTAAAGCTATTTAAGCATTGCTGCACTGATGTTGCAGTGGCTAAGTCTCATTTTCGAATAGGGTCTAGGCACTCAGGAATCTAAATAGCGTCAATGGTTTTTAGACTCCAAAGTGCCTCAGACCCTTTAGAAAGGAGACTTTGGTTCCTAAAGCAGTTAAGCGTTTCATGCTACAAGCAGCAATACCTAAATATCTCTTTTTTAAAAATCTGGGTCTTTGTAACGTTCCTGCTCCATTATAATGTAATAATGCTCCTGAACAGGTGAGCTGGGAGTACTGAGCCCTGGGGCCTCTAGATCTGAGACTTTACTCTTTCGACTAAATGACCACATCTGGTAGCTCTTAGTAGTAAACTCAGGAAGCTTTTATATGTTATCTGGCAATTGGAAGGAGCTGAAGAGCCCAACTGTGTTAGGGAATGTGTACAAAAATTGGTTCTTCAACATCTCTGAATCAAGTCAATAACCCTTAAAATCTAGCTAAACCTCTTCCTTTGTTAAAAATCTCTCTCCAGTCAAGAAGCAAATTGAACTGAAGTCCAGAGGAGTGAAACTGATGCCCAGCAAGGACAATAACCAGAAGACATCAGTGTGTAAGTTTCAGAGCTCTCAACTATGCACTCTTTGCAAGATTATCTTCTGGAACATTTCATATAATGATCATCTCTACAATTTCGTCACCTTAAAACGTTTAATGCTTATTCCTCCTCCTTTCCCCTTGCATTATCACATCATCTTCTTCCAGTGCTCTATTCACAAACATGTACTAACTCCTTAAACGGGGACTACAGGGGAGCAGGTGCATGTGGGTATATGCTGTATACATAGATCTATTGTTAAACACCAGGCTTGGGGGTTCATTACTTTTGTCTTTATTTTTTTTTAAAGTCTTAAGAGTATCAAAATCCAAACGAATTTGAAAACAAATTTGTCTAGTGTAAAAGTAAGAGGTACTGGACCTGCAGTGAGGAAACTACTGATAGAAAGTTGAACAAAAAAGTAACAATAACAGTAGAAATAATAGCATCTTTGCGCTCTCTTTACAAGTTGTTTGACTTAATTATACCCCCTCCTCCCACAAAAGGTACCACTGTGCTATAAAAGGACTAGCCACTGAAAATGCAAACTTGAACTGCATCCCATGTCTCTGTCAGTTATGTAAAATGCATATAGAGGATGAAATCTATTACTTTGTTAGTTTGCTCCTGGTACCTCTTCTGCTGCAGTAAATGAATCCATTTGAACCTTCCAACTTTGTAAATCAGAAGGAAAATTCATAGCTTCTTTAGGTATATGATTTTAGGCAAATAACTGTGTTCCCAAAGGGCCCCTTGAGGACCTTTTGTGAGATTAAGTAGGAAGGAAAGGTTTGAGTCAGAGTTGAGCTAAATGTGGAATAAATTTGGATATTGACTAAATGTAATATGTTTTGGACTGAAATAATTATTTGTGAGAAAAGGAATTGCTCATGCTGTTTGTAATACAGGGATGCCTCTCCACAATGTACCATGGGGATATACTGTATCTGAAATTCAGACAGGTCAAATGGGCAAAATGAAAAATGATTAAATGTCACCAAGTGTCTATCGAAATAAAGTTCTACCCCTTGGGTGTGTTAATACCCTTTGATTACTGTGGAGGGCTGAAAAGCAAACCAGTAAGACATGATTAGAGGGAACAAGTAGATTAAAGTCAGGGAAAAATCCATGTTCCTGAGATATTTCTGGCCCTGTGAAAGATTCTAGACCAGAGGAATTAGGCAGATCCAATAAGGTATCATCAATATTCCAATCAAGGTATTGATGATCAACTTACATTGGACAGTGCCATTCATTTTGATGGTGGTGTGGACACTGCAGCTCTTAGAGACTGGCCATTCATAGTGTGTGTGGAAAAGGGACAGTGTGTGGAGGAGTTATGCAGTCACAGCTCAGACTGTCCCCATCCTGTGGGTACATGACTTGTCTGTCACTAGGTCTTCGGTCCAGCACCTTACATAGCGCCAGTTTTGCAGGAAACAGCTTAGCTCACAAGCAGTTGGACTGAAAATACATGTCAGGAGCTGCGGCCTGAATTCCTTTCCCCTACCAGCATGGAGTCTACTACAAGCAGTGGGTATACCAGTCCCTTCAGACTAAACCACTCCCAACTGTGCCTACTTCATAGCCGTAGATGTACTTAGTCTTGTACAGCCTGCTGCTGTCACACATTTGGCTATAGCAAATTTTCAATTTCAGAAATGCTGACTCACTAGTCTGTGACCACAGAAAATGTTGTTTAGCTTCAAGAAATGGATTCCAAACCTTTACAATCTCCTTACAGTGCAGTTTTCCTTGTGCACCTAACTATGTCTCCCACCCTTTCCTCTTATATCTAATAAAAAATATTAGGGACAACAGTACAGTTGAGAGAGATTATTAAAGAGCCACAAAGTTTGTATTGGGTGCCACTATCATTTCAAGTGGCTTGCATATCAGATATTTCTAGTAATGTGTCCCTATAAAATTAATACTGAACTGTTTCCTACTGTAATATTTTCTGCTGTATGTTGCACCTCTACAGAAATTCCATCCAACGTCCCTACAAAGGAATAACACAGGCTATAAATATGCTCTTAATGTCATGCAGTTCTTTCAGAGATTGGTCGCTTTGCTGAATTGTAGCCATAGATGGCTGCCAGATTCCAACTGGCTAGATTAAAGCCTGCAAGTTCCACATGACTAACTGGAGGCAAAATGTATTTTACATCCTTAAACATGTCTCTTGTGTGCCTGAAATAAAAATGGAAAATAATTTTTCTGTGCAATTCAAAAAATGGTACAAATTGCATTGAATGATGATTGAAGATTTTAATGTGAAATTTTATATCTACTACATCATGCCCACCTTCCCTAAAAGAAAATGAACATCTTACTTTTAAACTTTTTTTTTTAAACTGCTTTGGAGAATAAGCAGAAGAAATGCAGGTTAAAGCCAAGATTTCACTTAGGGGATTCTGTTACTTTTAGGAGTAGCTTTTCTGTTATTGATACTAATTGAGAGATGCATGTTTTTCAACATCTGCTGCACTCGTGAAGCTGTTATAGTAGCTTGGATATTATGTACAATGCATATTTTCCCCTTATTTACTGAGCATGAAAAACAGCTCTTCTATAGCAACTTTCTTTCCTTTCCTGCCTAAATACACAAATAATGGAAGTAAATTTCTCTGAACAGGATATTTCTAAATGTTTGCAGCTGAATCTTACTAAAAAGAGCAGCGCATTTCCAAACTTGCTGGGAACCCAATTTAAAGAATTTCAGAGGTGCTAAGTTGAACCTAGTTGCAGCCACGTCAATGAGAGCTGCTGGCTGTTCATCACTTCTGAAAATGAGCTTACTACATTAGGTGCTTAAATATCAGTGTTAGGATGTGGTCCTTTATACCAATGTGAAGTGGTTGCAAAACAAGTATAAATCACTGTCTTTCTGATTTGGCATGTTTTTACTGTGACATTCCATTGGGATAAATGACTACAGAAGCAAAAGAGCATCAGGCTTTGGATATCTAGCATCAGGCATCTAGTTTTGAAACTATAGGTTGAAGGAAGGAATGCTTTAAGTATTTCTCTTGTAAACTGTGAGTAAATTCAGTTTCATGTAAAGTCTGAGATGGTTAGATGCTAGAAACATTTGTGATGATAGATTTCTAGATCCTTCATTTTGAGAAGAGTCATCTTTGGATTTGCTTTCATCTCTTTAAAGATAGAGTGGATAGATGTGACAAGTGGGTTTGGAAGACCTTGGTGTTCTGGGGTAACCAGATACGGGATGTAGCACTCATGTACCTTTTTGACATAAACAGACTAAAAGTGGCTAACACCTCCCAATGGGTATGTCCACCTCAAAGTTTTCTCAAGATAAGGAGCCTTATCCTAAAAACCTCTTCCGTGTCTGGGGAGCTTTTTGCTTTTTTCAGAAAAAAGCGCTCTGGTGTTTTGAAACACAAGGACACTTTTTCAAAAAAGCAAAACCCAGCTTTTTAAAAAAACTGGCTTTTTTTCAAAAAAGCCTTTTTTAGAAAAAGTGCCCCGGTATTTTGATACACCAGAGCACTTTTTTTCAAGCGCTAAACCTGGTTACCCCTTTTAAAAAAGGCTTTTCTGAAATAGCTTTTTTGAAAAAAGCCTTCATGTGACACGTCGGTGACTTTTTTCAAAAAAGCCTGGCTATCTTTTACACTGGAAAAACTGAAAAACACTGCCTTATTTCAAGCCAGAGAGTCCTCCTGGACTCCTCTCTCGAAATGACATTTTTTGAAGAAGTTTTTTCAAAATAATTATTTTGAATTTATTTCAAAATATTTTTTCTGAAAAATACTTTTTCAAAAAAACTCTGCAGTGTAGACTTAGCCAAGATCTGATTGCTGTGCTCTGATCCTTCAAACCTACTAACACTCGAAGCATGTATATAGTTCCAGGAATGATTCTGAACCACTGATTTCAGTGGGATTCATCCACATGCTTAAAATTACCTTGGTGTTGAAGTGCTTTCCTGGATCTGGGCCACAATACACATTTGCTTTTCTTTGCTAGAATGTGCTATCAGGGACTCACCTCTCTATGTTTTAGAAGTAAATTCTGTCCTCTGTTGTGAAGTTTGCATGGGAGTAGCTGGAAGCAGAGTTGGTTTCTTAGGTTATTTCCGTTTAGCTGCAACAACAACAAAAAAATGTGTTCTTCACCTGGGTTAGCTAACTCAGGTTAAAATAGTAATGAAGACACTGCAGTGTACCTTTTAATGCAGGTCAGCAGCTCCGATCAAAGCCTTTAAGAGTATGTGTCTGCAGTGCTTCTGGGAGTAAGCCTTTCAGCCTAGATAGACAAACTTGTGTGATTATTTCACTGAAAATAGCTGTGTAGGTACTAAAGCTGTGCCCCAGCTTGGGCACTCAAGCCCATCCAGTCCCCTAGGCTTGAAAGTCCAAGCTCCAGCCTGAATCACTCCCATTCTGTAAATTCCCCCTCTTCAAAGCACCTTACGAAGTGGGATTTTTCTCCCACAAAAGCTCATGTGATAAATACATGTGTTAGTCTTTAAGTTCCACAGGACTCCTTTTTGTTTTACTGAACTAGACTAATATGGCTACCCTTTTGGAACATGTCTGCACAACTATTTTTAGCATACTAGCATGAGCCCTGTTGACACAAGTCTCTCTTGTCTAGGCTTGGCTACTCACTCCCAGATGCAATGTAGACATTGTCCAGATGAGTCTGGGTTTGAATTCAGGCTGAGTAAAAAGCTGAGCTGCTTTGTCTTCACTGGCATTTTAACACGGGTTAACTACCCGAGTTAAGAATACCTTTTTAACCTCTTCATAACCAGTGATGGCTGCTGCAATTCTATTTTGACATTGAGGAGACTGCTTGTATTTCTGCTTTCTTTACACTGAGAATCTTTGGTGGAAGGTGGGAGGTTGTACTTCTCTGTTGGATACTTCTCTTTTATCTTGTAGCTCATATTAAACAATACTAAATTGAAAAGAAGGCTACCCCCAGGAGATCTATCAATGAAATTCCCTAATTAACGCAAGAAAAAAATTGAGGATCATCCTCTTTAGCTCTTCTTTCAGCAGGAGTAAATTACTTTGGCAGACAATGCAGTCGCAATTGGCTGCTTCTGAATAGGGAATGGAAGAAACTGGAGTTGACAAAGGGGGCAGACAAAAAAACCCAACCCTTTGGGGAAGAAAATTCTCAAATTTATAATTTATAAAGTCAACAGTTCATTAAGACTGAAGCTTATATTTTTTTTGCTTAATAACCTTGAAGAATTCATTGACAACACTAGAGCCCAAAGCACAGATCAGTCAAACCTCTTGTAAGATTTAAGCAGACCTGCCAACAAATTCTCAGCATGGCAGATATGGTTTATAGCCTCATCCAGTGTTAAATCAAGGTATTTCTCTCAATTTAAAAATAAATAACAAAAGAGGGAAGGTTTGTGCTTTATAGATGGAAGCAGGAGTTGTAGATGAGACATCTAATGCATCCTCTCCATTCCTTCTCTCTCACACTCATGTCCCCATTTATATCCCAACTTCCACGACATCTGGGTGATCTTTCTCTCTCGCCTGCGTCCTATTTTATCTGTCTTCCTTGCCTTATCTGTCCTTTACTAGCTGGACAGAAATACATGCCATCGTACAGGGAAATAACCGTTTCGTAGTCACAAATGTGATTGATATTTGCCTGTTGCTCCTCTGGTGACTTTGGGTTATACCTGACTCCATTTGGTGCCTCATTTCCTCATGACACTTCCAATGAGCCACTGGGTACCAGGTGCACCACCATCTGATATGTGGAATTAATTTGAACTCAGCGTGGAATAAGAAACATTGGGGGATACATGGATAATGGTGATGGCTTTTCAAAGGTGGAAGGAAGACAATGGGGAAGGGCAATACATTTTGTTGTGCTGTTGCAGTTTGCTCTGTGGAATGCTTTTGAGAAAAATGCTTAAATGCTGGCCCAACCCTTGTAAGTGCTGGAAAGCACTTGCCATCTAAGGCGCATGCCTATCTGGAAAACAATGCAGTTTTTGTCTGGAAAAAGGTGAAGGAATGAAAAAAGAAATCTCAGAATTTATGGCATTGAACCCTTGTGATTTGTACAGTGCAAAAATGGTCAACACCCACTGTCCTCCATGCCTTAAACTATTTCTTTTCCATTGTCTTATGATGTCTATACATATGTGAAAGTTAGGCCCAGCAGATTTGGTCTGAGGTTGGTAATTCACATCACATGGGTGCAGGGAGGAGCAGCATGGTTAAGAAACACAAAGGAAGATCAGATGACTTGATTGACCCCAACCTGTTGATCTCTCTTCTTAGAAGTAATGCATTATTTCTAGCACATGCATTACGCCACTGGCTAATGCTAATGAATAGCGTTATTTCTGTTCTTCCATCTTTAAAGATCTGATGACTAAGGACCCCCTCTGAGATGCAAATATTTCTTGCTGTTCTTGTGAAATGTTTCCAGTGAAACTAATTTGTTTTGTAAAGCATGCCCCCCTTGTGCCTGGATTCTGGAGGACATTTTATCCTGACCTTTCTGTTTGTTTGCTTTGGCAGAGGCCATCCAACCCCTTCATTGCTGAATCTTCATGTCCATTTTCCTTGCTGCTGAGTGCAGTTTATTTTCCAAGGACATACAAGGCACTTTCAAAGTGTGTTGCACCGTAGCAGCTCAGCAGCCCAGGAATGCATCTCGTTTAGTGGCACATGGTACATTTAGCAGCCTGGTTAACAATATAACATGAGTAGCAGTTGCATGATATTAAGATAGAGCATGTCTGGCGGTATTGCCTCTGTCTGAGCCACTCTGCTAGGTTGCATTTAGTGCATCCCTCAGGTGGCTTTAGGTCTTAAAGAACATTATCTTTGCTGTTCAGCTGGTTTTCCAGGTTATGTGTATTTTCTTTTCCAAAGCTTCTGCTCTCTGTTTCAGAATATCAGAGCTGTGCAGAGTGTTTGCACCAAAATGCAAAGCACTCTCCTAGTTCAGGGTTTGCCTAAGGCTGTGAAATTCAGACTGGTAGACTTGAAATCTTTCTTGAAGCTGGTAAACCTATCCAGTGACTCCGCTGCCCTCTTTATGATTTAAAATCCAACCTATGTCAAATTTGTTTCTATTGTAACCCAGATAAAACATGGGGATTCATCTGTGTTTTGGTTTTGAGGATCTCAGTGTGTCTGAGCATGTAATTCAGAGGGGAGTGGGGGCGGGGCAGGTGGTACAAATTCTCACATCTCAGAACCAAAGGTAATATTTTCAGAAATCTCTGCGAAGTAAAAACCACTGGGTCTCTGGCAGCTCTGTCAGTTAGTGGAAGTTCACATTCAAGAAACAGTTTTTTGGGTTTTTTTTTAATGTTTGCTTAAAAGTTATCAGACCAGTGCTGGTTGCAAATATATATGGCGTGAGCTTCTTCCCTAAGAAAGGGTTCCTGCCTAACTTCTCCATACATTCAGAGTCCGCAGGATATAAAGGTGGCAGCAAATTTTGTTATAAAGTGCAGCCAACAACAGGAAATAGTGTGTACAATTTATTGCTGCTATTTCTTTTCCAAGTCTCCCCTGACTGCTCTACACCTCTGAGCCTGTATGTACAAATTTATCTGGGGGTTCTGAGGACGCTACAGGGTCCACAAAATTGCTTCTAAGAGGGTTTACTCCTAAGGCTACATCTTCTTCTTGAGACATGGCAGTGGGAGATGGCAGGATACACAATCTCTGCTTGTGGATATGTAGCACCATATAGTTCCTGCACTGTTTGAGGGGCTAGTGTGGCAGCCTTACCAAGTGTCTGGGTCCTGAAGACAGGCAGGTAAATGTCAATTTTAAGAGAAGGTGGCAGTGGCTTCTAGCTTTTGTTGGGGGCAGCTCCTTGTAGGCATTGGGTGGAAGCTCTGAACTCATGGGAGTAGATGGATCCTTCTATCCGTCTGAGTGCAGCGGTGTCTCAAACAGTTGGCATGCGCAGTATGTAACGGAGAAGCAGGATTTAATGTATAGTGAAAAATTGTTGGATTGAGCTCTCTTGCCTTTACTATGCTCAGTGGTGCGCGAGCCATGATTCTAAACACCAAGCACATACACCTATTTTTCAATATAAATTTTCACACCCCCACACACCTTTTGCCATGTTGTTAGTGTCATTCTGTGTACTTAGGATGCTGGTACACACCTGGTGTGCAAAGGCCATGCTTTCCATCATTGTCTCGCCATCCAGTCTCGAACATTTTTACAGCTACTGGTCTAATGTAATGAATACCGGAGTGTAATGGAGAGGATTGTTTGGCTTACTTTAATTTAGTGAGCTAGGCTGTGGAAGGATGGAAGCCTGATCATTTATGTTTCATGCTCCATTGCTTCAGCATCATTGCCAAGAAATGCCACATTTTCCCTGCATCTTTTCCTCTGTGACATGAGAAAATGGAGTTGTATAGATTTTAGCCACTTCATGACAAAATTATCTCTTTTTTGATATTATGCATGAAAACAATTTTTTTGGTGGCTATCAGAATGCAAAATTGAAATCAACATACCGTCAGGTCTCATTTCATCTGTGTTAGGAGCCATCCATATTTTATCCATTCTCTGAATCTACGTTTGTTTGCGCCATTTGACAGATTTGTGGAGTTCGGGGAGAAGGGGTCAAATGTAGAGATGTGTTTAGTCAGTGCTCATTACGGCTTTATAAATCTGTTGTTTATAAGCAGCGATGTCAAAGTTGCTCCATAAAAGTTTTCATAGTCAAACTTAAATTATCTTGCTTTGAAACTTAAGATTGGCTTTATTTATTGGGGGAGGGGGGAGTTGCATCACACATCCGCCTTTTATTGAGTTGTTTTCTTTCACCAGCGCCAGTCAGATGGGAATTTGATGGGCAGTAGGCACACACCTTGTCATGCTGCAAGGGACATTTTTTTAAATAGGAGTGGTCTTTTTAATAGTGGTCTTTGGAAATGTGCTTTTTAATTGGTGTAATTTTGCAAAATGCAAGAATTCTTTAACAATGGTGCTTCTGTAGTGTAACAAAGGGAAAGCCATGTTGCTCACTGGCATGGAGCAGAAACCACATCAGTGCATAAACTGAGCTGAAATTACTTCAGTTACACTTGTTTCCAAATTAAAAAATGAAAACAAAACAAAAACCTAATGCATTCCAACTAGCAGTTACCCATTTTTCCTTCACATCCACCAACACCAATGCAGTTGACGTATGATGTTTTCCTGTGCTATTCTATCTCTGTATGTGCTGTTTTTGCTTTGTAGTAACTCAGGTTGGTGTGTCCCAGGGACATAATGTGTGTCCAGACCCTGGGATTCCAGAGAGAGGCAAAAGAATAGGCAACGATTTTAGGTAAGAATCTTGTATATTTTTCTCCTGCATGCAACAAAACTACTGTTCATAACCACCATAAAGGTTCCATGTGTCACCTAGTCTTTCTTTAGTGACCACAGTACACCTGTAAGTGACTTGTGTCTGAAAATCTTGCAATGATTAGTGAGATAGAAGGAGCGTGTGTGTGAGAGCGAGAGAGCATATGTATGTGTGATAATATGACAAGCAGGGATTATAATGAATCTCTCTCTTTGAGAATGTTTTCTTATCAAAATCAGCCTTGTAACCAAGATTGTGCAATCAGAATTCTTTGTAATTCATTTCCCCCCTGTGGTTAAATGCAATAAGGAATGTTTTCAACAAACAAACAAAATGCCCTATTTTACATTACCATGAGTCATCAGAGGTCTCTGTCCATACAGGCTTCAGAGGCAGCTTCCCAGAACACTGTGTCAACCCTTTGTCAATAAGCATATGTACTACTGGATAATTGCCCTGCAAATAGTGTAGTGGCTAGCACCTCTGCTTAATATGCAGATAGCCCTAGGGGGTTGGACTTGATGATCTCATGAGGTCCCCTTGAACCCTGTGATTTGATTCTATTCTATTCTAATTGTTACTTGTCTAAAGTTTAAAACTATGCCATTGTCCCTACTCTGGTAGCTGGCTTTGGTGCAAAGTGTGCAGGAATAAATTGGCCAGCTGTTAGCAACAACAGATCAATAGTTAATCTTATTTCTCTGTCGATTGCTGATTTGTTCACAAAAAATGACTAACCTGAAACCATCAAATTCCCCTGAAATCTCCCAAACAGATTTGGCTGGGGAGGGGTAGTGCAGAGGGAAGAAAAGGACTGTGAAAAGAGTCCTTAAAAATTATAGGCCAGATTCTCAGCTAGTGGAAATCCACATCACTACATTTTTGTAAATGCGACTATGCGGTTTTGTATCAGCTGAGTCTCTGGCTCTAATACTGTGAAACTAAGAAATGTTTCCAGTGCTAGGTGATTTCTCTTCTTATTTCTTTTATTATTTATAAAAATACTGAGCATATAATACATCAGGACACAAATCTGTGCTCCTGCATTGATGAGTCATTTCTGAAAGTCATACTGAAAGACTGACCTAGTAGATCACAACCACCTTAGGCAGAGCTCTGAACACAAGCGAATGCATGAGAAAAGAGACTGGCATTTGTTCATCCTATGCTATCCACATGGAAGTTGGCAGACTAGTGTTATGCACATTATGGAGAATCAATGAATAGTCAAAAAAAGGGGGGGGGCAAAGAATAAAACTGTTGCTTTGGTGGTTTCTCCAAGGCTAATATCACCCTTTGGTTCTGCCTACTAGGTTAGGATCCAGTGTCCAGTTCACCTGTAATGAAGGCTATGATTTACAGGGGTCCAAAAGCATCACCTGTAAGAAACTGAGTGATATGATTGCTGCTTGGAGTGACCAGAGACCAGCATGTAGAGGTGAGAGAGCATTTGGAGTTAACCTAGTTATGATGATGGATGAAAAACCCAGCCTCTTAACCCTCCACTCTATATCTGCGTTATGATTATCACCTGATAAGGCAATGGTCTTTCAGCTTTCCTCTTTCCTTACATGTGAATTCTTTTTCCACCCTCAAAACTGCAGCTGGAAATGGCCTTTAAATGAATGCTTTCATGTAGCTATGTCCCAAACCATCCTACAAGAACTTATGTTCTTCACTGTGCATCTTTTAGCAAAGACAATGCAGTTCTTGTCTACAGGTTCTTTCAGCCTTTTCACTGGCTCCCTGTTTGCCTCACTGCTCGTTCACTTTGCAAAAATAAACTGTTGTCCAACAAACAGAGCACAAGAATGGGTGCAAGGACCCCTGGTTCCCCTTTCTAATTCTAGGGTGAGTTGGAAGCTTCTCCCCCTGCCAGTAGTGCCAGCCTGACTCATAGAGTGGCTGTTAGGCCTAATTATTTCAGACTTGTCAAGTGCATTGAGATCTTTGATTCAGAGGCATTAGGATAGTGCAAAGTGTTGGTGTTAAGGAGAGAAACCTGCTCCATAAGCTCGGTTCTCGTGAGCAAGCATGTGCAGATGCTCAATGGGGAAAACACACTTTGAGTCACAGAAGCTGTTCCCTGTTCCCACTTTCCTGTGGATTCACTATTAGCAAGTTAAAACAAATGGAAGCAGCACATGGTCCCTATCTGGGTGTTGTTTTTGTGACAGCATCCCTGATACTTGGGGAGCCTCCTGCTGCTGTGACTGGCTATTAACAGAGTAGTGTGTGCTGCCTCCATGGTAGTGAGGTCACTCTTAATTGTTTTTCTCCAGTGTGTGTGGTCTTTCAATAAGAGGGTTTTGCCCTGGAAATGTTCCCACTGAAGTTATCATGTTCACAGATGATGATCAGGATCTCTTGTTAAATCTCCAGCAGAAGATCACTGTTAGGTGTTAAGTGTAGACGGTGGTTTCTGCTCTTGCCTCCTCTCCCAGCCTATTTCCGCAAGATCTCAACTAAGACACAGATTTACCCCTACTTCCTCTTTCAAGGGAGTGAAGAGATGACTAGGAAATGGCATTGACTAAATGTGTCCTCTTGCACTGTTCCTTCCTTGGTCTATTATGTCCAGTAAAGAGCCCTTTTTATCACTGCAAGAAATAAAAGCCCAAGGATTGATTTACCATTGCACTGATTCTGGTGCTTTCATTCTAATTAATACACAGTGGAGATACAATGCTGCCAAATCACAGCAGTTGTGTTTTGCACTCTCTTTGCAGTGCTGTGAATGGCAGCAGTGAAAAACTGAAACCAGAAAAGAATTCTGCTTGGTTTTGGATTTTGAAGATTGAGATGTTCATATTGAGACACCAGAAAACTGACAGAAGCAAATGTTCATTTTGAGAAATAGCTATTTTTGTCAACAATTTTTGACCAACTGTAATTTTAATTTCCAAAGGGGCAGCCATGTTAGTCTAGTACAACAACAACAACAAAAGCAAGGAGTTCTGTGCCACTTAGACTAACAGATTTATTTATCACATGAGCTTTCATGAGAGAAAATCCCTCTTCGTCAGACGATTTGAAGTTGGGGAAACTTATAGAATGGGAGGAAGTGAATGTGGGGAAGTGTAAGTCATGGGATCAGGTCCTACTGTAACAGCAAATCAAAGCAGTTGTTAAGATTCAAATGCTGGGGAACAGCATAACTTACACCTGATCCTATGACTTACAGTTCCGTGCTTTTATTTCCTCCCATTTTGTAAGTTCCCCCATCTTCAAAGTAGTTGACAAAGTGGGATTTTCTCCCATGAAAGCTCATGCAATAAATAAATTTGTTGGTCTTTAAGTGCCACAGGACTCCTTGTTAGTAATTTTAATGAACTTGCTAAGGTGTATGTATACCACTGCTATCTACTGGTGAGAATGGTATTTGCTCAACAGTGTTTCATGGATCATCTACTGCTGTATGTGCTGAGACAACACAGTGTTAGCTGTGTTATAAACACTTGGAGGAATCAAAGGCTGCCCTCCCTTTTAGCTCAAGAAGGAGGGCAGGAGGATCCAAGTTATATCCCTACTGTTATTGTATATGTTCTGAGTCTCCAGCGTGTCAACAGCTGTGATGTTGTAGGTGGACACAGATTTGTTGCAATATGATTAACACTGCTCTAGATGTTGCATGTTTGTAAACTAATGTGATTTCTTAGAGAGTAATCCCAATTAAAGTCACCCTAATATTTTAGATCTTAAGCATGATTGCTGTGTCATTAAGGATAAGAGAATGGCTTGTCTTTTTCCCATCCTTAGTAGTTTCAGAGCAGTTAATAACCAGTGACCTTTGGATAAGTTCTATGTCAAGTTTCATCCCCACAAGAATATCCAATATTTTGTCTAAACTGTTGGCTTCTGTACATGACACTTTTTCCTTCCATACTAGTTAGCTCTCTGCATACTGCCCTTTCCACTTGTCATTTCAAAGATAATGAACTGTGCTGTTGTGTATTTGAAAGCTATTCAGTGGCCATAGAAATGCCCTCCTTCCCTCCCAGTAACATCAGCTCACTCACAGAATGTGGTTGGGTGAATTTATCCAATGTTATCTTAGTGGGTATTACATGCTTTTTCTCTTCACACTTGGGACAATTAATTTATGGAATTCACTATTGGAGCATGACATTAGAGCCAAAAGTTTAGTGGCATTTTAAAAACAATTGGTCATTTGTATTGACAATGAAAACAGCCATGATTACAGTAGATGAAATATTTATATAAGGGATTTATAAACCCTTATGTTTCAAGACATACATTAGCCACTAAGGGTGTGTTCACACAGCAGTCTTATTTCGAAACAACAGAGGTTGTTTCAAAATAAGAAATGCCCTGTTCACACGACGCATGGTTGTTTCGAAATGTGTTCCGTTGTTTCGAAACAAGGGCGTTGTTGCAAAACAACTTAAACCCCATTTGGGGTAGCAACAACGTTGTTTCGAAACAGTCCCCTGTGAACATGTTGTTTTGGAACAAAGTGTTCTGAAACAACATTTGACCCTCAGGACTCTGGCCAGGGAACCATCAGCACCCTAGCCAGGGTGCTAAGGGCTGTCCTTCAGCCCCAGAAAGGGGGCTGAGCCGCTGCAGGGCTGCTCGAGCCCGCCACCGGACCAGCCCCCAAACCCCGCTGCGGGGTCGGGGGCGCTGGGCTCGAGCCCACCACTGCAGGGGCTGGGATGAGCGCGGCCCCGGGATTCCCCGGCGCCCCGCTCCTGCCGGGGGCGGGGCCGGGAATAAGCGCAGCCCCTGG
>ML681963.1:52932261-52946986 GCA_007922195.1 Podocnemis expansa | reverse complement strand
AAGCGCAGCCCCTGGATTATATCCTCAGGTCCGCCTCCGGCAGGAGCGGGGCGCCGGGGAATCCCGGGACCGCGCTCATCCCAGCCCCTGCAGTGGCGGGCTCGAGCCTGGCGCCCCCGACCCCGCAGTGGGGTTTGGGGGCAGGTCCAGAGGCGGGCTCAAGCAGCCCTGCAGCGGCTCACCCCCCCTCCCCGCCGGGGGCTGCAGCCCCTTTTTGGGGCTGCAGGGTGAGCCGCAGCCCCCTGAAGCGGGTAAGGAAATAGCATGTTCACAGTGTGAACATGCTATTTCGGTTCCCACTTTTCTCCTTATTTCGAACGAACTTTTTGCTAATTCGAAATAAGTTATTTCAAAATAAGGTGTTATTTCGTTAGAAGTTGTTTTGGAACAACTTTATTGAAATAACCCTCCATGTGTGAACGTAGCCAAACTGCCTGATGTTGGGGAGATAAATCTTCCTCATGGGCAAGTTATTCTACAATTGTTCATTACTTGGGGCTTGCTTACACATACAAGTTATATTGCTTTAGTTATACCCATATCATTGAAGCAGAATAACCAAAAGCAGCCAGTTTGAGCACAGTTATATCAGATTCTTATATCTGTATAGTTAAATTCTGTGTCAGAGGGGAAGAAACTATATTGATATGAACACATTTAAACTGGTAGAACTGGGTCCTCATTAAGGCTTTTATTGACATAAAATCACAGTGTTAACTGAAAGTTATATTGATAAGACTTCTAGATACAGGCAAGGCCTACATCTCAAAGGTAGCAGCTGGTACTAAATGCTATTAGAAACTGAATTTTGAGGTAGAAAAACCATCGTTCAGATCCAGCTTGGCCATTCTTATGTGACTTGAGCCTTTGTCTCTAAGTGTTTGTCTACCCTGGAGCTATAACAATTTTCAACAATACAATAATGATCCTGGGGAAAATGGAACCCAGCAGTAAACACTATCCTGCAGTTAGCAACGCTATACATCTGGATAAACTAGTGCATTGTCCTTCTGTGATTCTGTTACAGCGTGACCTGTTCCCATGACTTACACTTACCTGCATTTATTTTGCTCCCATTCTTTAAGTTCCCCCATATTCAAAGTGTCTGATGAAGTGGGATTTTCTCCTGTGAAACCCATGTGATAGATAAATTTATTAATCTTTAAGTGCCACAGGACTCCTTACTTATTTAACTCCAGAAAGTATCCTTTCCAATGAGATGCAAAGGAAGGTGGGGCTGTTTGTATACTAAGTAGTAGTCTCCGTTGTGCCTTCTTTTGCATGGAAGTGAATACTTCTAATGTGTGTGTTACTGTTTCAGGTATTTGATTGAATGGCAGGTCTCCGTTGAGCAATGTATTTCTGTTTTCCTAACAGTGCTCATAAGTACTCTATTGTTGAACCATCAGCAAAAAACTGACCACTGTGGTGTTCCTTGGGATGCTTCAGCAAGAAGCATAACTCCTTCTCAGTTATTGTCCCCTGTATGTATGCAAAATACTTTATATGTATCCACTCTCTAGATTCAAACCATGAGGGTACAGGCTGAGCCTATGCATCGCATAAGTCCACCTGAATCCTACCTGAAGGATTAAATGAGATATGTTAGATGGATGATAAACCTTGCATTGATCTCCTAGTGCAATGGACTTAGGAGATGTTTTTTGCCACAGTGCTGATTTTTCACCTTTCTCATGTTGGTCTCTTCCATGCTCCATCTAGTCCTCCCACAATCACTAGGCTTCACACAAGCCCTGCTTAATGTGGTTCACGTTATGAGGTCATATATATTACAGCTTCACAAAGACAGTCTGGTTTGGCCAATGTGCATGACAGAGGGACATTGCTGGCACATGATGGTGTATACCACACTAGTGGATGTGCAGGTGAATGAACCCTTGATGGTGTGATGGACTGTCCATGCGCAAAAGGGTAAATGGACACAAATCAGACATCAAAAATGGCAACATCCATTAACCAGTAGGTGAACACTTCAGTCTCCCTGGACACTCAGTAGAGACTTGAAAGTTGGCATAATTCAACAAATAACTTCAAAGATAGACTTCAGTGTGAAACTGCGGAGCTGGAGCTCATTTGCAGGCTTGACACAATCAGACTGGATCTAAATAGGGACTTGGAATGGTTAGCACATTACAAAAATGAATTTTTCCTGTTCATACATTCTGTCCCTCTAATCAACTGATATGAATGAGCTTCATCTACCCTAACTGAATTGACTTTGCTAACACTTGTCCTCCTCCATCCAGTCATATGTGTATTTACCTCTCACCTTGAGAGGGTAGAGTTCAGGATTCTGGTCAAAGGAAGAAAGGAAAGACGCAGAACGCAGACACTGGACTTCAGAAAAGCAGATTTTGGCTCTCTTAGGGAACTGATGGGCAGGATCTCTTGGGAGGCTAATTTGAAGGGGAAAGGCATCCAAGACAGCTGGCTATATTTTAAAGAAACCCTACTAAGGGCACAGGAAGATACCATTCCAATGTGCAGAAATAACAGCAAATATGCAAGGTGCCCAGCGTGGCTTAGCAGAGAACTCTGGTGAGCTGAAACACAAAAAGGAAGCTTACAAGAAGTGGAAGTTTGGAGAGTTGACTAGGGACTCATATAAAGATATTGCTTAGGCCTCCAGGGATAAAATCAGAAAGGCCAAAGAGCATTTGGGGTTGTAGCTAGCAAGGGATGTGAAGGATAACAGGAAGCGGTTCCACACAGGAGTTAAAGTATGACAGAATGCACCAGAACAGCATTCCGGGGCCCACTATCTTAGGGGTTCAGCATTCGGGGGCCCCTAAAAATAGAAAATGGAGTCAGAACATTGCGTTCCGGGGCCCACCTTTTAAAAACAGTGGGCCTTGGAACGCAGTGTTCCAGCTCCATTTTCTATTTTTAGGGGCCCTGGATGCTAAGCCCTTAAAAATAGCAGCCCTGGAATGCCATTCTGGTGCATTCCAGGGGGCAGGGTGCTGCCTGGACCGGGGCTGAGGCTCCAGCCTGAGCCTGCTCTGACTGAGCATGCGCAGAGGCTCTGAGCATGCTCAGTCAGAGCAGGCTCTGGGTGGAAGCCTCAGGCTGGGGCACTCCAAAGTGACATGGTGGACAGGTAAAGGGCCCCTGCTGGGGCAGGGTTTGGGAACAGGTGAGCCAGCCCAGCAGGGAAAGGGCAGGTGGAGGGGGTCAGCCTGGGGCAGCAGGGAAGATCGTGCAGCATGGCAGAGGGTTGGGAGAGAGTTGGTGGACTACCAGCGAGATGGGAGCTGAGGGTGGTAGCTGGGGTGGGGGGTAGGCATGTGGGGGGCAGTAGTTGGGGTGAGTGAATGGGGCCAAGACCTGGACCAGTGCAAGTGGGGCCCGGGCTTGTGCAAGGGGGACCTGGACCAGCACGAGGGTGGCCTGCCAATTTAGGAGGGCTCCGGAGCCCACCAAATTTTACTTTCACCCCTGGTTCTACAAGTATGTCAATAAGAAGAAGAGGATCACAGATGGTGTAGGTCCCTTACTAAATGGGGCAGGTATCCTTGTGGTGAATGATGCAGAAAAGGCTGAAGTATTCAATGCTTTTTTTTTATTTCAGTCTTCAGAGGCAGGGTCAGCTCCCAAACCACTACACTGAGCAACACAAAATGAAGAGAAGGAGAGTGGCCCTCAGTGATGAAAGGTCAGGTTAAGGATTACTTAGAGAAGTTAGATGTGCATAAGTCTGTGGGGATGGATGAACTGCATTCAAGGGTGCTGGGGGAGTTGGCTGATGTGAATACAGAGCCCTGTCAGCTCCAGAGTGATATGGCAGCCAGGTAAAGGGACCTGGGGGGGTGGGATTTGGGGACAGGTGACCCAGTCCAGCAGGGAAAGGGCACGGGGTTGAAGCCCATGAAAGCTTACACCCAAAGAAATCTGTTAGTCTTTAAGGTGCTACAGAACTCTCATTGTTTTTGCTATACACAGACTAACACGGCTACCCCTCTGGAAAGTAAATGTTAAGTAGAGCTCAGTAGCTTTACACCCCAGCTTGCTGCTGAGCACTAAAAGGCTGTGTGAACAAGCTTGTTGTTATAGATGTAGTGTAAAAAATGGTCATATTGTGTCAGACCAGTAGTCTATCTAACCTGGCGTTCCATCTCTGGCATTGTCCAGTACCAGAACTTCAGGAAGAGTTTACTGAATGGAAGAGTTGAATGATCCATTCCTTTTTCTCCCTCCCAGCTTCCAGTAGTCAAAGAGGCATTAAACAAAGGCTTGTGATCCTACTTCTTGTGGCTTATGGCTTTCATTAGGAGATGAGGAAATAGCCAGAAACTGGGAAAATATTAATATTAATGGTTCTGTTAGCCAGCCCTGGCAACTGTGTGAATGGCATTTCACATCAGAAGCCAACATATGTGGATGCCCATCTAGCTTTTGGGTATTTTGGTTGCTTTTTCTTTTTATCCAACATGTATAACCATGTTGTTTGTAATGCAAATAGTGAACAACTTGTAATATTTTAATTAAATCTCTCTGAAACTCTTAACGTCATAAATTGTTATTTCTTTAGTTCTTCTTTTTCCCACCTTTAATTTCCTCTGCAGAGTTTTGCAAGGCTTTAGAATACTGTCTGATTCTTTGAAACAAGTACAGAATAAATTAAATCAACATAAGAGGATATTTGGCGTAAATATTTGACACTATGAAGAAAATTTATAGTGTCCTCTCATTTGAGATAAGAATGGATTTGCCTGTGTAATTACAACTCAGTGAATCAACTTGATTTTTTCATTCTTACCTCTAAGCTTTTTATATGGTTTTGCTTTGGTTTCTTGCTTTTTATTCTAGTTCTAAACCATTTTTAGTGTTATTGTTGTTGCTTCATTTTTTGTTTTTTGGGTTTGTTTGTTTTTTTGTTTAAATGAAAAATTTCTTTGAAATACAAAGGTTGAGTTGTCATTATGAGCCAAGCCTATTTCACTGCTGTGTGATGGGACTCTCTTTTGTACCTAACTCCTGAAGGGGGTATGGCACTAGTGTATGACTTGGAAGACCCAAGTTTATGTCACTGTTTTGCCATACACCTCAGGTGTAGCCTTTAGCAATTCACATAGCATTTCTGATCCTCATTCGCCCATCTGCACAGTGGGGACAACAGCAAGTCCTTACTTTAGAGGGGTGCTATGAGGATAAATATATTAAAGATTTTAAGCACTCAGGTAAGATGGTAATGAGGGAGTCAGATAAGCATTGTAGGTAGATTGTCTCCTCTATAAATGATTATTCTGTTCTGCTGCAATTCATCCACTACTGCCCATGATGTCCAAAAATGTGAAAATTCCTATAGATTGCCCATGTGTATGAACAAACAGAACCTACCTTTTGCATAGTGAAAACCTTGTAGTTACTCGAGGCCTGATCTGAACCCTACTGAAGTCAGTGAAAAGATTCCCACTGATTTCAGTGGGTTTTGGGTTAGACCCAGTGTGCTCCCACTTTGGACCTCATGAGCCCATATACCTCCACTAAGTATTTACTGGCTTCTCCATTATCTTAATCATGTTACCTATTGGTCACACCTTCCAGCTGACAGTAACTAGCTCAGTCCCTTCCAAAGTCTTTTGCTGCAGTTGTTCAGCCTGTTAACTGGGGCCAACCTACCAACACTCCCCACCCCCCAGCAAAGGTGGTGGCTCTACCTATTGCCACTTAGCAGTAACAAGGGAGCAGCCTCCATTAAAGAGGGTATGATGTCCATCAATCTCATATTAACAAGGTGCAGCCTTCACATCAGGAAGCTGACCATGATGGGGCTCATTTGCAATAGGAGAGGGTCCCAGTCATGAATATGTCCGAGTAATAGAAATTCCATTTATCTTGCTTAGTGGCAAGATGCATCACTGCAGTATTGTATCACTGGCTGGGGAAACAATGTGGGGGTGAGTTGGACTGGGAAGCAGAATGCCCCCCAAATATACGTCACTGTGAAGTGAAACAGATCAGATAAAGTAGGAGGGACCTACTTTATTTTACATCACCTGACGGTTATTTCACTTGGTGTATCCCACAGTTTTCTGCCCCATAGCTTCTAAGTTACACCTCTACCAGCACTGTTTACAGTAAATTAGACCCAGAGTTAGTTGCTGTGTTCTTACACTCTAGGTAGCTGTATTGAAAGGGAAACTCAGTGGAGGGGAGAGCAGAAGGGGTCTTTGTTTCATAGCATGGACCTTAATCAACAGCTCTAAGTAGCTGTATTTGTTCTGTCTTGTTTTGGACCCAAAGCAAAACCTTGGGTCTGAACACAGGCAAAGGCGCACACACACGCACATGCACACAAACAGCCCTTTTAAGCATCAGGATGTTTCAAGTTTCAAGTTTGTGTGCCAGGTCCACCCATCATTCATTTCAAGAGTAAATGCCAATACAAAGCCATGACTCCACACTTCACTGATGCCAATGGAGAGGGAACTGAGTGGTGGTTCTGACAAAAGGACTCCACAGGCCTTTTCTATCTTTTACCGTGATGCACTTTACCATCTGTTCTTCACTTAAGGTGTTGTTCAGATGTTAAACAGAGCTGCCACCTCCTTTCTTCCCCAACCCCCGGGAGAAACTGGACTTAGTTCAGCCTTTCCTCCTTAACCCTTTTGCTGTACTGGTTTTTGATTAGACTATCCAAAGTAGTATGGAGAAAGGAAAACAGGGCCTGCCTTGCATGTTGGAAAGAAACAATGGTTCTTAGCTGGATTCTGCAGCATGGTCAGCCATGGCCTTTGTGAACCAGGGCTTAGAGAAGCCTCTGTGCCTTGGCCTCAGGTGTGGCACAGGTGCTGTTAAATCTGTTTGAGCCACGGATCTTGCTTTCCTCTTGATTGTATAGAAGCACACTCCCTCCTCCCTAAGTAAGGGACCAAATGTATATCCCAGGGCAAATGAACTCCCTCAGACACTTTCTCATTTTCTTCTTCACAGCCAGGATGTGTGATACATACCTCCGGGGCCCCAATGGAGTGATAACTTCTCCCAACTATCCCGTACAGTATGATAACAATGCCTACTGCGTGTGGGTGATCACTGCCCTCAATCCAGCCAAGGTAAGTCTCCAAGAGCTATCTCTACATTAGTATCTTTCTCAGCTTCCTTGATGAAGTAGCCATTCATCTTTTTCTTTCTTTCTTTCAAAACTACTCAGGTTTTTGGTGCTGTTGTTTCCCTCCTACCACATGTCTCAGCTATTATGGAGGCTGTGACATGTCATGTACCTCCTGTTTTTAAAATATGTTTCTTTAAAGGGTGTAATTAAAAGTCAATGTAATTATTTTTAATCAAAACCTTTTGATATCTTGATGTGAACAGTGCTGAAATGCCAAACAGCTTAGCGAAGCATTTCATTAAAACTGGCTTTCAGTTAGGGCATAGGACCGCCGTGCCAGGAATGCTGATGTTCACTGTTCTTGACTTATACCTGGTCCTCAGCC
This sequence comes from Podocnemis expansa, assembly GCA_007922195.1. Classification (NCBI taxonomy): domain Eukaryota; kingdom Metazoa; phylum Chordata; order Testudines; family Podocnemididae; genus Podocnemis; species Podocnemis expansa. Next base: position 52,939,523 of record ML681963.1, on the reverse strand, counting down.
AACGTATTTACATTCCAAAGGATGGAGGGTGAGCCAGAGAGGAGGAGGAAGTAACTCTTCCCTGCTGACAACAGTCTGTCCTTCCTGTGCTCAGTAGTAGTGGGGTTTGGAGCAGGGAAGGAAAATACTGTGAGCTCTGCCTTCTTCCTCTTGCCTTGTGGTAGGGGAGACTTTTAGGTTGCTGTGTTGGAAGCCCAAACCAGTGACAGATCCTTGAACACAGAGAGTTCCAGGCCAAACTGCTTCAGCCTTGTTTTGGGTCCACAAAGAACTGGACAATTCTGGAGAGTTCCCAGCTGTTAAACATAGACCATATTGCAAAAGCCCTGAATTCCCAAGGAAGAAAATCCAGTTTTCTTTCTTTCTTTCTTTCTTTCTTTCCAAGTTCTCTGATCACCTTCTCTGGTTGATTTTCCTCCACATTTTCCCCTTGTCATGCCCACTTGTGGCAGCATTTGCTTGTTGGTCTGTCTGGTCTCTTTACACGTGTAAACAACTTGCAAGAAGGCTTCTGACATAGTCTTAGAAGTAGTATTAATCCACACATTCATATCTGTTTTGAGCAAACTGTGGTGTATGCTGTGTTTTTTTGTTGTTTTGTTTAATTTATTTTAGATGTTATGTTGTGTGGATTAACTTTCTAACAACTGAAGATTTAAAAACAGATTTCAGGAAAACAAAAATGCTGTGTCCTGAATTCCTGAGTTTTGTGCTTTATTGATACTATAACAAAAGGGACTTAGAAGGAACTATGTCTAATCATGTGCTTGCAACTGAAATTTCCAAATGCTTCTGAGCAATTATGCATACACCAATGCTGCTAAATAAACCAAGCATGTCCAAATGGAATACACCTTTTGTGCTGGTGAATGTACAAGAGATGTCCAGGTGCTGTATAATGGCTGTGCTGCTGAATGTACCAAGCATATTATCCTACTGAATGATACCCTATGGGCGAGACTGATCAAGTCATCTAAGTTAGACTAAGTTCCAAAGGGGCAGCCCTGTTGTCTAGTTCAGCAAAACAAAGCAAGGCGTCCTGTGGCACTTTAAAACTAACAGATTTATTTATAGCATGAGCTTTCGTGGGAGAAAATCACACTTCGTCAGATGCTTTGAAGATGTGGGAACTTACACTCCCACGTGTTTCTCATCATCCCATTCTGTAAGAGATGGGATCAGGCCATATATTAACAGCAAATCAGATCTGCTGTTACTGTATTGCCTGATCCCATGTCTTACACTCCCTTGTGTTTATTTTCATCCCATTCTGTAAGTTTCCACCATCTTCAAAGCATCTGACGAAGTGAGATGTTCTCCCACAAAAGCTCATGCAGTAAATTGTTTTTTAAGTTAGGCTAGTTTATCATAATGCTCTGTTTTGGTCTGAGAATCCATGCAAGTATGTATGTGATGTACACAGTGTATCAGCAGATGGTATTGGTATTGCAGATATGGTGAAAAAACCAGTGTCAGGAATGGTAAGGATTAAACTACAAAAAGGACACCTGCCCAGAGAAATATAACCATGACCAAGAATACCAAAGGTCAGACATTTCCTTCCATAATGCCAAGCCAAGATGTTGCCAACTACTAGCTGCTGAAGTGCATCTCCGAGCAGCATCCCAGAATCCCACAGTCAGCAGACAAAGATCCATAATGAAAGGTAGCTTTAAAGAGGATTGTTCCTATGGTCTTTAACTGCATAGTTCTATTCAGGAATCAGGATGTTCTCATTAGCTGAACATTTCACATGGTAAGTATTTTGATTTGGTATCACAGAAGGGTATCTCTGCCCCAAATTCAAGGAGATGCATTGCTTTGTTCTTCTGCACTGCTTTATAAATTCCATAGAGTCTAAACGCAAAAAGGACTGTTATATCATCTTATTTGATCTCTTGTATAACACAGGTCAGAGAGGATCACCCAGTTACTCCTGTTATTAAGTCCAGTGACTTCAGTTAAACCAAAGAAGACTGAATTGTTTTGTCCCGAGTAGAGAACAGGAAAGACTGGGTGTTAGTCCACATCTAAAATGCTGCAGTGGTTCAATGAAGATGCCACAACACTGACAAGACAGTTTCTCCAATCAACTAGATTAATGCACCTCCATGAGAGGTAGTAGCTATGGCAAAGCTGTCCTGTTGACACAGCACTGTCTTCACGGTGGCTTAGGGCAATATAACTGTATCCCTCAGTGGGTGAATCTTTCACACTCCTTAGCAACGTAGTTAAACCTCTGTGAGTTTATAGTGTAGACCTGACTTGAGGTGTACTAATGCCCTGTATCTAGTAGAAACAAAATTTAGTAATATTTTGATATAGAAAGACTTCATTCAGGTCCTGGCTGCAGAACTGAATCAAAGCTGTCCCCACGCTGTACCCTACACAGATGGAAGATGTGGGGATGGATCCTTGGTGTAAATCAGCAGAGATCCCACTGTTATTAGTAAATTTACAACAGCTGGTGGCCTGGCATGTTGTTGCATGTCTTCTTAATGTGGCTGGCCCTTTTAATGTTGTGAGAATGGACACAGGGAACCTGTGAGGGGGGAGACACTCCCCGCAGCATCAGTGCAAGTGAGTCTGTGAACCCCTGGCTAAGCTGTTCAGTTGGCCCCAGAGGTTAAAGTATAATTTGGGGGACCCCAGAACCCTCTTAAATTGCTGGGCCTCCCTCAGCAGATCCAGGGGCCCCCCTCACATGGGTCTGGCCCCCCCAGCTACTACCCGCAATAACCATTCCCCTGTCCCCAAATATACCTCCAGCACCCAATACCAACCCCCAAAATCCACCCTCTGACCCCAATACCCAGTATCCATTCCCCTGTCCCCAATATTCCCCAGACCCCAATCCCCACTCCCAAAATGCACCCCCCCCCAGCCAGCTGGAATGCAGCAGAAGGGTGTTCCAGGGCCTGCTATTTTTAGGGGCTCAGCATTCAGGCCCCTAAAAATAGAAATAGAAATGGAACTGGAACGCTACATTCAGGGGCCCACTATTTTTAAATGGTGGGGCCTGGAACGCAGTGTTCTGGCTCCATTTTCTATTTTTAGGGGGCCTGGCATGCTGAGCCCCTAAAATAGTGGGTCCCAGCAAAGTGTTCCACCATGTTCTGGTGTACTTTGACTCCTGACTGGGCCCGACCCTCGCTCGCAGCCTGCTGCCTCCCATTTGCTCCATCACATTACCAGGGCTCAGAGCAAAAGAAGAATAAATAGTGAGTATGTGTACAGGATTGCTTTGGATATTGAAGGCAAATGGAATAAAGGATGAAATAGGTGGAGGGAAAGAAGTTGGAGAGGGCTTCAGGTGGGGCTGGTAAAGGAGAGGTCCTGATTCCACAAGAGGGCTGAAATTATCCTCAACAGGGATCAATCTGTTGACAGGAAAAGATGTTGCCTACCTCATGGCCCCGTATGCAGCACAGTAAGGGCAGAAGCTTGGGCAAGAGCTGAAGGGGGAGGTCTGCACTCTTGTTGATTACAGCACAGGTTTGGTCTGAGACCTGGGAGCCACACTAGCCACAGAAGCTTCACTGTAAACTTTTGCTGCTGCTTCAGGAAACTTTTGCAGCAGTTGAATCTACATTTAGTAGGCAAACCTTCCTGCCCAAGGTCTGAGTCTGGCTCCTGATCTCAGCAGTTAGTGCAGCCTCAGCATCTCTGCCAATCAGCCCGTGCACATGAGTTAAAGTTCTGCCTGCTCTTCTCCCAGCCCTCTGAATCATGGCTGGGCTGGCCGTACCAGTGCCATCTTCTGAGCATCAGCTTGTGGATCACAGTCTTGTAGCTGGGGAGATGGGAGGGCCAGAGGAGGTGATATGAATAAAAAGATCTTTTCCCTCTCAATGACCATAATGCAGTCCTTCCACACAGCTGCATCCTGTGCAGGACATGTCAGGTGAAACATGTGAGGTGGTGTCCAGGGAGTCTGGATCTGAAGAGAGGATGTTAGTGGAATGTTAGTGCTTTAAGAGAGATTCCACTGCCACATGAAAGCTGCCCCCAGGTGTCCCAGAGGGATTAGACATAGCACATATGTTTTAGCTCTGTAATGTGCATTCAGGAGATTTTTGGCACAAGATCTTTGGGGCAATAATAATAATTGGAAGGGAACAGAAGTGACTTATCTTTTTCATTTCTCTCTCTCTCTCTCTCTCTCTCTCTCTCTCTTTTTTTTTTTTTTTTTCTTTCTGCATCTTTATTTCTTTTAAAAAGAATACGGATAGAAAATTTTGGTAAATAAAATTCCAGGCTTGGTTAGGAAGTTGCAGTGGGTCAAGCACAGTCTGCATTGGTCTTGAATAGACAAATGGTTTTGATAATGGGTGTGTGATATTGGGCACCAAACTCAGTCAGACTTGTTGATCGTGTTGGCCCCTTCTGACCCAAAGAGTCTGAGTCTACATGTTTAGGGCTCTAAAAGACACCAGCATTCTTTCAGAAATGCTGAGCACCCCACAGCTTGCTTGGGCTTAGATCTTCCAGCACCATCTATAAAAGAGCGAAATAAGAATTGTATATCATGAGGTGCTCGCTTCTACACAAGCCACGTCAGTTGCTTCAGCAAGTTCTCTCTTGTGAACTGCCTCATGCCATGGTCGCATAGTGCTTGAACGTGCAGACTGACAGTCATTCCCATTTGCTTTTTTACCAGTAGTGCATTTAGCCTAGCAGCTGGTAAATAAAATCTGCTCCTCCTTCAGCAATCTCTTTTAGTGGATTTTCATTTGCTATATGTGATTACTAGGTGGAGTGGTCCACCATATGCTTCCAGACTCCTGCCCCCCTCTGCTTCAACTTCCTCCAACCCCACTGTTTCTTCTCCCATGGGCATCTTCCTTAGTTTTTAGATTCAGGAGGGGTAGCTGCGTTAGTCTGTAATATAACAAAAACAACAAAAGCTTGTGACATCTGACCAAGTAAGTTGCAGCCCACAAAAGCTTATGCCTGAAGAAATTTGTTAGTCTTTAAGATGCCACAAGACTTTTGTTGTTTTAGTTTTTTATTAATACTTTATTAATAATGATGCTAACAATAATATTTTTTTAAAAAATCAGGTAGGGAACAGATCAATAGGATCAGTTCCTCAGCTGACATAGTTTCCTTGACTTCAATACCTAGTAACTTCCTGTAGAGAACACACTACAGAAGAAATTGTAAAACATTCTCTATGAGCCACATCCTCTCCTGGTGTAACTCCACTGAGGCCATATTGTTTTACACCAGCTGAGGATTTGTTCCATAATCTTTTTTTTTTAAATAACTAGTTAATTACAATTATATAAAGGATCTCTGGGGGGAAGCCAGACTGTAGAGTGCTTTATCCCAGAGCCATGATTTCTGGGTGGGGAAAAATCTCTCCATCTCTTTGCAGCAGAAGGGGTTGGGTGAAATGTACTGATGTGTTGGAAAATCCATTGCTGTGCCTGCTCTCACTTGCAAACTCTTTAGCTTGTTCACTTTAATTTGAGGTGTCATTTGTGACCAAAGAGTGATTTTTTTTTTGGTCTGTTCAAGTGGCAGAGCATGCCGTGTGGGGTCCCAAGGGATGATGCAGGGAGAGGATTGCCTTTTGGCACTCCTCAGGAAGATGGCAAACAGTGAAAACAAATCAATGGCATTAAGCGTTTGCTGCTACTTATGGAATATTTTGAGGATACAGAAACCATAAGCTGTTCAAGAGGGACCTCATCCACATGGAGAAAACATATGTATATCGCCTAAACCCTTGCATGTGATACAAGGAACTATCATCACCGAATAACATACATGAATACTGATGTTGAAGGCCCCAGTTCAGCAAGCATGACCAGTTCCATGTGCCCATTCAGAATTCCATTGTAGCTAACTCTCTGGATTAGTTTTTCCTCTTATAGCACATATATGTCATGCTGGGAACACAAGAGCTCTAATCCTAGCTCCGGCTCCAAGGTACTTTGGGGTCCTGGGAAAGTCATTTAGGCCCAGATTCAATGAGAATCTGAAGTTCATGAGAGCTCATTGAGACTACTTGCATGCTTAAAGTTGGGCACATTGTTAAGTGCCTTACTGAATGGAGACTTTAACCTCACTGCTTCATGTTACTCAGCTGTAAAACTGGGATCAGAACACTTCTGTGCATTCCTCATGGAGGGCTGAGGGGGGAGTTGGAGATGTCTGTAAAGCCCTTTGAGGATAAAAGCATTATGGGCCTGATCCTAGTCACTGAGAGAGTTCCCATGCACTTGAACGGGCTTTAGATCAGCTCCTATATGAGCTCTTAACATCAGGGATGGGAAAACCACTTGAAAATCATCTGGTCTGTATCTAGAAAAGAATTTGGGGGGGCACATCCTCAGCTAGTGTAAACAAACACAGATCCACTGACTTCAACAGAGCTATCCCAGTTTATAATATCTGACCTGCTATTTTTAAGGGTTAACTGTGCTTTGACTTGGGGAAAAAAGAGAATTAGGCTTCTTCATCTTTTTTTAATGTTTCTCCTCAAGAAGCAAGCTGATGAATATTTTTACAGCCAGAAGCATCCAGGTGGTTGAAATGCACTGCTGGGCAGAGGACAAGTGCTAGTTCTCTGGGTAGTAATGCCTCAGCCCTCAGAATTGTTTCTCCTCTTGGTCAAATAGGGCAATAGCATTTTGCAAGGCTGATGTTCTGTATGTGATGTCGATAGGTTTGAAAAGATGATTTTTTTTTGGTTAATGTTGTTGAATGTTAATTTCACTGTAAAGCAATGGAAAACAAAGCTGAAGTTATGTTTAGCTGAAGTAAGAAAAAAGCTGCTTGAGAATGAGTTGGATTTAAAATAATTACTTTGTATATTTTGACATATGATGTTGATAGTTCATGTTTCTATAGTTATAATTCCTTTACATTTTTCAGTCTCAGCATACAACTGTCATTAAATAATTGACACCCCCAGTTTCCCACAACCGAGGAACTTTAAATCAATAAAAACATAAAATCCCATGAATATCATTGTTGTACACTGGAGGGTATCCTGGTGGTGCTAGCAGTAGATAACTGGAGCTGGGGATCACAGCTGGAGTCAGAGCCAAGGGTGGTGCACAGAAGCAGGAATCAGAAACTGGACAGGAAGGCAGAAATCCAGAACAAGGCATGGCTCAGGAGTCAGCAGAGAACACAAGGTCCAATATAACAACAAGGAGTTGTGTGGCACTTTAAGACTAACAGATTTATTTTTTGCATGAACTTTCGTGGGAGAAGATCCCACTTCCTCAGATGTTTTGAAGATGGGT
>ML681963.1:52903870-52932161 GCA_007922195.1 Podocnemis expansa | reverse complement strand
AAGGCACCCTGGGAAGGAGAAAGGCAAAAATGTTATTTCAAAATAACCGTTATTTCAAAATAAAATGTCCGAATGGCATTGTTTCAAAACAACCATTTCAAAACAAAGGCTATTTTGACTGCATGCAAGATTTTACTGTTTTGAAACGACAGCTGTTATTTTGAAACAAAGGGATCCCGTCATTCTGAAATAACAAAACATCATTCAGACATGCCTGGCTTTATTTTGAAACAATGGCTGTTTTGAAGCATCTGAGGAAGTGGGATCTTCTCCCACGAAAGCTCATGCAAAAAATAAATGTTAATCTTAAAGTGCCACACAACTCCTTGTGGTTTTTTGTTTTTTTTTACTGGACTGGACTAACATGGCTATCCCTTTTGAAATTTCCAATATAGCAGCTGGCCAGGAAATCACCTAGTTACTCAGACAACTGTCCAGGCCTCCTCCTGGCTTACACAATGAGTCTAACCAATTTGACAGGCTTGTTGTCTCCATTTGGGAGCCTTATGGTGGTGCTGGCAAGTTGGGACCACCAGCCTTTGTTCCTTGCTGGTACCACTGGCTGTGGCTATGTCTACACTACAGAAAGTTAGTTCGAATTTGCTAATTCAAAGTAATAAGTTCGAGTTTAGTTTGAACTAACCTCAAACTTATTAGTTCAAATTAACAAAGTGGACTAATTGGAACTAACATTAATTTGAATTAGTCCACTTTATTAATTTGAACTAACTGCCCTTAGTCAAATTTATTAAGTTCGAACTAAGGGTTAGTCTTTGTCTACATCGTCCTTAGTTTGAACTAATGATCAAACTAAGGGCTTAGTTTGAACTAAGTGGCAGGTCTTTAGTTCGAATTAAGGAATTCCTTAGTTTGAACTAATGAAAGTCCAGTGTAGACAGTGGCTAAGTTAGTTCAAATTAAGCCTCCTTAATTCGAGATAATGTGCTAGTGTAAACATAGCCAGTGAGTGGCTAGGTGGCGGCTGTGGTGTGAGGACTGCTCATGGAGCCAGGTTCTAGACCTACCACCTTTACAATTATCTGCTAACATTTTATAAAGATTTAATTCCACCAAGCCTGGGGATAAGGTGCATGCATTCCTCTAGCTAACTCACTAAAAACAGAGTCACAGCGCCAGCTGGCAAACACCCTGCTCCTCCCTGCCCAGAATATACTTGCCTGTGCAGCTTACTCTGAATCCTGTATTGCTAAATTCCCAGTTCCATATTTAGGGAACTAGCCAGAGAAAGCTAGAGTAGACATATCCCTCTGAGCAGGAAAATCACATCCCCAACAATGTACACATACCTACAATGAGCCCAGTCCAGAATCCATAATTCCATAATCTGCTTGGAGGGTGCTTAGAGTGCCCATCAGCTGAAAACACAATTCTTTTGTGTACAGTGGGCCTATGCAACATGTAAGACTCCAATCTGTAAACACTGTTTTGAAGATTTAAGTCTTTGTGCTGGCCCCTGGGCTGTGAGAGTCAGTTTCCTGAGTGTTGAGTAGCCCGTTTAACCAGAAGCAAACTAAGAAACGTATGTGGAAAAACAGGATTTGAATTAAAATGGACATTTCTGAGCCTGCTGTTGGTGACGCCTCCCCATTTTCTTAAAATAAAATGTGATCATTTGCCAGTGTTTCTTCTGAGAAGGATTCCTGGAGTTCAGCCCTGCAAGGTGTTGGGCAAGAATTACTCATGTTTAAAATGAAAGCATGTGTATAAGTGGCTTGCTAAAATTAAGCCAAGTTGCTCAGCACTTTATAGGTTTGGGACACTAAAATGGCTTAAATTAATGGGATACAGAAAACCAGCCACAATATTTGTAGTCAAAGAAAGCCATGTATCTAACACTCTGGTCCCAAAATGCCTGAATTTCTGTGCTCAGCTCTGCCACCTTCTCACTCTTCGGCCTTCCGCAAGTCCCTTGAGCTCAGTGAGTCTCTTTCTCCACCTGTACAAACATCCCCTGCTTTGTCAGTGTATCTACTGGATAGTACTGTTTACTTGTTGACCTCAGAGAGATGTTGTTCTTAATTAATATTTCTAAAGCACTTTGAAAGGAGCACATTAAATGTGCTATTCTATGTGAACAAGATTATTATTGTAATTTTGTTCTCCAAATGTGACCTTAATTCACGTCAGAAGTTGTAGTGAATCAGTTCTTAAAGCTACAAGGAATATCTGAGCCTATTTCTTTGGCTGTGCCAATTTTTCCTATCATGTCAATGAGTTAAAAATGAAGTTTTTTACCTTAATATTCCTTCATGTTCTATGAGGTCTCTTGTTGGTTAATGTTTCCTTAAATAATAACTTCAACAAAAGCAAAACAATATAAACTGTGGGAGAAAGATATATAAATGTTACACTCAGTATCCTGGTCCCGTGCAACAAGGTTATGGTCTACAGTATGTTAGAATGTAATTAGCTCTTTAATTAGGGTCAGACTCTTTAAAATGCGGTTTATTTGCATGACTGGTTTAACTAATGATGTGTGCCATTTTACAGCACTGTGTTCTTTGTATTAATTATGTTATTTCATTGTTACATGGTTCAATAATATTCTGCATAGGTTAATATTTCAGTGTTCCTGCTAATATTAGTAGATCTTTATTTAAAATAAAACAATAAAACCTGGGGGGTTTTAAGAATATTTACCACAGGCTGAAGTCAGGAATTGGAGTTGATCAGTACTAAAATATACATATGTTCCTAAAATTATATGGAATACCATGTAAATTATTTCACAGATACACATTATTGGCTAGATTTGTAAATTTTAAAGAGATTTGTTGTTATAAGAAAGGAGCAAAGGGCATTCAGCCTGAATTATGGTATGATGTGGGTTCAGTCTGTCCAGTGGGAGTCACCCCCATTTGACCAGTGTGGGGTTGATATACCCCACCAATCCCTGCTGAATCAACCTCTCACAATATGGAGCTCCAGGTTCCTGGAGGCAGAGCAAACATGCAGTTTATATCCAGAGTCCTTGGCTGCCACTCTTGGTGTCAAGTGCAGGAGGCAGGAGAACCTTGGCCCACTCTACTCCACTGGATCCAACCCAGGGTCCTGTGACACTGGGAAACTCCAAAGTGAGAATTTAAGCCTTAGCTCCTAATACAGTCACAGAATCACTTCCTACTGTAAAGCCCATCATGGGCATTTTTGGGCTGGCCACAGCTTGGCTTCCCCATCAGTCTCCACAGCTGGCTGGGTCTCCACAATATTGTTCTGGTCCAAGGCCTTGGCAATTTGGAGAGTCAGCACATGTCCTTTCCTCTCCTCCACCAGTCCCTCCTGAGCTGGGCTGTCTTATTTTATCCATCCCCTTCACCTGGAGCAAGGGATGAGGAAGGGCAGGCACCTTGGCGCATAGTGCAGCGGTAGGCAACCCCCGGCACGTGTGCCAACAGTGACACCCGAGCCCATTCCAAGCGGCACCCTCTGTGGTACCACAGAAATTGCCACTCCTGCCACCAAAGCCACTCTGGGCAGCTTCCTTTCACTTCAGCTGGGATGCAGGGGGGTCTCACCATTCCTGTGCCTCCATGTGACACAGAAAACAGCTGCCTGGAGTGGTTCCTCTCTGTAGTGTGATGCTCCCCAAAGGAGCCACTCCCAGCAGCTTCTTTCTGCAGTATGCCTGGGAACCCCTGAAAGGAGCCACTTCTTTTTGCCAAGATGAGCCACTCTGGGCAACTTCTTTCTGTGGCATGCCTGGGAAGCACTCCCACACCAGCCATGACCACTGCTAAATTTTCAGGCAGCTGCCGCATTTTTTTCAGCAGAGGGAGCTACAAGCACCAGTTCAGGGTTGGGGAGGAAGGGCCGACACACGGGTTGGCAAAGGTTGCTGACCCCTGGCATTGTAATTGGTCCGCATGTGCTGCCCTAGGGAGGGACTGGCACAACCCATCGCACATGTACATACCCATTGATCTTAAAAAGATGCTGTTCATTGGATACCTGGTCAATTAAAACAAATAGATAGATATATGAAATTAGAAGTGGCTTCAGATACTACATCTTCCCTTGAGCTAATAGTTATGATTTTGCAATCCCATTTTTCCTGTATGTTTAAATGTTTTCCTCTCCCCATTGCTGTATGAAAGACACACCAGAACATGAAAGAAAAGAGGAAATGCAGTGAAATGAGTTTTAACAATGTGCTGACAGGTGGAAAAATAAAGAGAAACATGGTTTTCCTTCATCTCCTGTAATTACAGTAACCTAAGGACCTGGTCTGGCAAACACTGGGGCACTTACATAACTTTAAGCATGAGATTAGTACCACTGAACTCAATTGCCATTGAAATCTGTGTTCATTTTGAATTCAGTGGGCTTACTCATGTGCGTGAATTTATGCATGTACTTAAGTCCTAGCATGCTCAGAGCTTTAGATGCTGCTGTTAACAGTAATAGATAAAAAAAATATTTAGGCAGATATTTCTTTTGCTTTTTATGCTAGTGGTGACCTCTGGGAGAAATGCTTCCAAAAATAATTGATCTTCACATATTTCTTAAACGTTGCCCCACAATCTAATATGAAGAGACACATCTGATAGAATTTTATTTTCAATTTTAATGACAACAGAGTTTAAACATTCCTCCCATATCTTTGAAAACCCAAACATAACAGACTGGTGCATAACAGTAAAATTAACAGGAGCCAGAATGTGAAATTAATCTACATGGAGTTAGAACTTCAGCTGATGCAACTTTGTGGAATTACACTGACTTCAAGCCTAATAACTTCCAGCAGATAATAGACTATGGACAACATTCCTCAACTGGTGTAAATTATTGTAACTCCAGCGCTGTTCATGGAGCTATGTCGGTTTTCACCAGCTGATGTTCTCATGCCAAACTCCCAAGCTGGATGAAATTATTTATTTAGTGGCATAGCACTTGTGTGGTATTGCACATACCATCAGAGTGACAAGATCCCTGTTTTTATTGCTTCAAATAATTTCTGGTCTGAAATGCAAAATGAAAGAAATAGCATAAATAGTAGACAGATTAGATTTTAAAATAAATAATTTTATATTTCATAATCCAAGATATTATGAGTATAACAGTAAGTTGCTTTTCATATAGACACAAATACAGGTGCTTTTCTGAATAAGGCTATATTTAAATGCATGCTTACATATCTTTGCCTATACTGGAAGCCTTTGAGAACTACTGAAAAAAAAAACAGCTCCCATTGACTCCAGTTAGAATTGTGGAAACTTAACCCCTTTGAAAATAAGGCCCTTACTAGTGGTAGGTTACAGAGCTTTTTCCTGGTAGAACTGAGGTCTAGGCATGCTAGACTAGTGCCTACAGCTTTTGTCCCCAGTATCATTTAATGATATCAGAATGAAGCTTTCATTTAAAAAAAAAAAAAAAGGTGAAACTTTCAAATCCTCCAAAACCCTCTAAGTGATTTTGGAGTACAAGTTGCTTTAACTTTCAGTAGGACTTGTGCTCCAACATCACATAGGTGCATTGGAAAATCCCATCCAATGTGTATATGAAAAACATCTGAAAACTTGAACCAACTGTAAACTGATGCAGTGATGTCAGAGTCTGCAGAAAAACCGACGCCATTAGTCTGTGATGGGGGAGCTGCCCACCAATGCAGTGATGTCAGCTGGTGTCTGCAGGAAATCTTAAACAGAGGGAGAAACAGCAGCCACTAAAGCCAGAGAGCAAACACTTTGAGTACACACCAACATAGCTGTCTAGTCTAGCATCCAGAATGCTTTAAATCTGCTGCAGTGTGCTGGATTGATAAATGCCACTTACATGTGCATTAAAATCCATCACGCAAACCACAGATTTGCAGAGAAAATAGCGTGGTGACAGTGACCAACCAGCAGAGTGGATATAGCTCTAGTGCTGCCAGCTCAACGGACATATCTCTGTATCAGTAAATAGATCTGGAAAAATGAGAGAGAGACTGCAGAGAAATCTGAAAGATGATTTCAATAATAGCTCTATGTCTGGGGAAAAATGCCATAATGCAATAAAAAGTGAGACTGGACACCATTTCCAGTGTCCAGGAGATTTAATGCACCTATAAATTGCTCCTTGATAGACACACACACAATAAACAAGACAAGAGGAGCTGCAGGTTGCCTTAGTGGTTGATTCATATTAACATGCTGTATCTTTGCTAGGTTATCAAACTCACCTTTGAAGAATTTGACTTGGAAAGAGGATACGACACGTTGACAGTGGGTGATGGAGGGCAGGTTGGAGACCAGAAAACTGTGCTTTATGTGTAAGTAATTTCTTTTGGCATCATGCAAATCAGTGTATGGGTTTTGCATCAGGATATTTACCATACGCATTTGGATTCTGGAGGGCGAAGGGCCCACTTGCTAGAAGCCAATGAATGTTTTAGATCATGGTCTGCAATAAGGAACGAATTCAGAATCTCTGTTCCCTCATCCACTGTTTCTGTTCTTCTGTTGCCTTGGACCTTGCGTCATTATTTACGTCAGTGCAAAAGTTGCATAAAATGATAGGGACTAGGGATTTACCTAAATTTTGCACAGCTTAAAACTGTTATGTAAGATGCAGAGCGATGCCGAATCAAGTGTAATTCATTGTCAAGCAGAAAAGAAAAAGAGGCTAGTAATAACAAAGAAGTTGAATTAATGCATTTGGTCAAAAATCAAATACAAAAGCAAATATTAAAAAAGTAGGAAATGAAAGTGGATCGCACCTTATTTGTCATTGCCCTGCATCTTGTGCCATTGTTTTATCTGTATAAACTGCATGCAAACACGGGAGTTTGCAGAATGAGAGAGCAAGAAACATGCCCCAAAGAGGTTACAACCTACACATCATTTATGGGGCCCTTATTCAGGCAGCACTCTGAGGTCACTGAGTGTATGCTTAGGTGGACTAAAACTGAAGCGAGACCCCAGAATTTAGACCTAGGGGAATAAATGTGTACAGTACTTAGAAGCCCCAGTTGTCCATTCATGCCTTTCTGTACTCCATACATTGTGGATTGCCTAGTTAGAACTCCCCAGGCATCTTTGAATAAATAAACCCTCATCAGGCTTTGGTGGCCCTTCTGCAAAACAAAGAAAAGTCAACTACTCTTTAATCAGGATAGGAAAAACCTGAAGGAGAAAATGAGACCTGGAAGCCCCATTCTCCAGTATTTAGTCTACTAATTTCTGATGGTCCCTCTGTGACCTTATTCCAAGTAGGTCCCATCTTCCCTCCCTAGCCTGAAGCAGAGGCAGTGGGGAGAACAATTACTGAAGATGACATTGATTCAAACCCAAGTCCAGTTTCTAGGAGAAGTAGTAGCTTTAATCATATGACACACTGAAGCAGAACACAAATTTAGTAGAGAAGCAGCCTTTTGTAAGGGCTAGAGCAGGGGACAGGAAGTAAAGGCATCTGCTTCTAGCACTGACTTACTGTGGTATTTTGAGCACATTCCTGAGATCTGAATTTTCAAAAGTGTCCAATATCCAGTGCTGGAAACAGTGGAAGTTGCTGGGTGATGAACACATTGAAAATCTGGCTACTCACATACAATATGTCTGTACCACCATCAGCAGCTGTACCCACCCTGGCTTTAATCTAGCTTGCAGGCTAAAACTAGTGGTGAAGACAGATCAGCATGGACCCTGACATGAGTTCAGAAAAGAAATATTACTTTGGGCTCTGGACAGGCTTGTACAGCCCATGCTGAAGCCTGCTTCACCCTGTGCTCATTGGTATTTTTAGCTGGCTAGCTTAAATAAAGCTGGCATACATGGGTACGCCTACTCCTTTGCAATTATACCTCTAACTGCAGCATACTTACACTGTGAGGTGCCAGAATGGGAGCTATTGGGTGCTGATCTCTTCTGAAAGTCTGGCCTTTAACATTTCTGTGCACCCCTTTCCTGTCTGTGAAATGGATCAGCTAATACCTGCCCATTTGGGACTGAAGACCTCACTGAGTGTAGGGTTACCAGACACCAAAGCATGGAAAAGAGGACAGGGAAGTCCGAAAACTAGGACATTGGAGGACACGTGGAGAAAATGTAGTATAAATATAATATTCTTCTGTTTTTAGGGGCCCTGGAAAGCTTCCCCCTAAAAATAGGGTGTTCCAGCATACTTTAAGCTCTGTAAATGAGAAGCCAGACAAAATCATGTATTTGTAAAATGCCTGCTGGATGGAGGATGTGAAGGTAAAAAGGAGGACATGTCCTCCTTTAGCTGGACATCTGGTAACCCTAACTGAATGAGAGTTTTTGTGAACTCTGTATCTATTGTTTGTTTGTTTTGTTTGTTTATATGGCAGGGGACTGAGAAACTAGCTCCCTTATAGGGGCAGGGAGAAATGATCATATCCCATCATGAATGGGGAATTAAGGCACTGAGATTAAGTAACTTGCCGAAGGTTGCTTGTGGCAGAGGGAGTGGCTGGATTAAGTTCTCCAGTTCTCTGGAGTTCTAGTGCAGTGAATTAACCACTACTAGGCTATCCTTTCACTTTAGCTAGATACCTTCCAGTTAAAGAAAACATATGCCACATACTGAGAGTAGAGTTAAATGTCCAAAAGCTAGGCTGGTGTAAGTGGCACAGTCAGTCTCTCTCTCTCTCTCTCTCTCTCTCTCTCTCTCTCTCTCCATTTTTGCTTAATTTTTCATTCTCTTCTGGAATTTCTCCCTGCTATCACTCCCTTTACTCTGTCTCTGTTCAATAGAATGTGAACTCCAGTGGCATTTGAGTCAACATTTCTCACCCGCGGTGTATACAGCTCTGAAGTCTGACTATTGTGAAAGTACTTGTAATTAAAGTGCCTTGGAACATTTTACAGCTGATTGGTCTGCCCATGAAAATCAGAGCAGCGGGAATAGTCTGTAATAAATAATTTAGCCAATGTATATTCCCTCATTGTCACTTTGCAACATGTCCATGAACACATGGAAGCAGTGTGAATTAGTGGCTAGTGTATTACACTGAAACTCAGGGGACCGAGTTTCTGTTCCTGGCTCTTTGGGAAAGTCTCATCCCCTCTTTATGCCTTAGTTTTAAAATGAGACTGATGATATTGACCCTCCTTCATGAAGTGCTTTCAGGTCATCTGATTAAAAAAAAACATCGTTTAAGGGCCAGGGTTTGGTGGTGGTATCAAAATCATCCCAGATTTAGTCTTATTGCTTAACTACTCCACATATGTTGTAACTGTTAGCTCCACAGCACTTTGCACAACTACTGCAAATTTGGAATCTCTGTTGCTTAACAGTGATTTGTTGCTGTAGTCTCATGGTATGGCTTTTGTTCCCTGTCTGGATGAGTGCCCCTCTTACCCTCAGGTCAGTGGTTTAAAGACGCCCGTGCACGCTGAAAACTCTCCTGTAAGAGCAAGTGCAAAAGGGGCATGAAGGCAGGAGAAATGAATCTATTTATAAACATGAATGAATGTTTGTGGGGAATGTGCTGCCTTGTTCACCAAGCTCTAGTGTTGATTCAGCTGAATTTGTGTGGCATGCATACCCCCTGAATACAGCTATTGGCCGTGAGAGCTAGAGTCCAGAGTCCGATCTGAAGCCAGCACCAGCCTCCACCAGTTCTTGCCTAATCATTAGGAACTGAGTCCTGCATCCACTGAAGTCAGGGACAGAATTCCAGATGACTTTACTGGTGCTGACTGAGGACCCATAGTAGCATTCTGAGGACTGAAGTCTAAACTGTGCTGTGGGAACTAGTTTGTCATTCTCCTTAAAGACACCACAGAATGACAAGCCTGTCCTTCAGGTGAGATGGAGACAGACTCTTAGACTGGTATTTCTGGGGCTTCAGATGCCCAGTTTCCGATAACAGTAATAGACACTGGGTGTTCAAGTCCTTCCTTTAACTTTGAAAATCTCAGCCTATCCTTATCATGTTGATTAAAGTGGAGTTTGAAACTCCATGTGTGAAACTACCTTTTCCTCTTGGTCAGTCCTCCATCTCCCTCCCTCTGTCTGCCTCTTTCAGAAACCCCAACAAGGTGTCCAGGCCCACAATGCTCTTGGTGCACAACCATTGTGTTTGCTCATATGCAGTACTGCTTAATTTTGCCTCAAGAGGCTCTGAGTCAAATTCCATCAGGAGCATTTTCAGGCACTACTACTGCTGTGTCTGTGGGTGATGCAGGCCATGGAAGAACAGTGTGTGTCTGTGTCTTTGTGCATGTAAAGCGATTGCTACAAAAAGATACCTACCCACTCACTGCAAACCCTGTTAACGTGATTTAAAAATATACCACGAATAGTACTTTAGGTGGAGCAGTGCTGTTTAATATAGCCCACCACTAAAAAGTCATATCCTGCCCTAACCAAAATTAATTACCCATCCTTGAAATTTCCCCTCACCCCTCCTACTCCATTTTCAAATGCTTGTGTGTGTGTTACTGAATACAGAGGAGGTGAATAATCCCAATGGTTGGATAAGAGGCCATATATAGCTCCTGAATGTGGATGTGTTTTGGTATTTCTCTTATGGGCTGCAGGTTCATTTCACTTGAGAGCATCTATTCTGGTTTAAATTATGCCCCAGTGTTTCCATAGGATATGGCATCATGGTGTCATCCAGGATTCACATAGTTCAACAGACTCACTAGAAAGCGTGCTGGTCTGCAGTTTCTTTGATGTTCCTGTGAAAACTTCCCTGTCAGCAGCCAAGTGCTGCAGAGAATGCAATTATATTAAATTTGTAATATTTTACTTTTTTTTTTTTTTTTGCTTTATAAGTAACTGTGGGGAGGAGGCAATTAAGGTGACACAGTCACCAGCTTCCCTTGCCTGCAGGTTTTGCATCCTGGTTTGATAACAAAGAAGGTTACTGTTATTTGTGTAACAATAGTGCCTGAATGGTACAGCTGAGATCAGAACACCTGAGAGATCATGGGATTGTGTCCCACAAAAGCTCATGTGATGAATCAATTTCTTAGTCCTTAAGTGCCACAGGACACCTTGCTTGTTTTGCTGAGCTAGAGTAACACGGCTGACCCTTTGTAACTTAGTATGAGACAAATTCTCAGTAGTGGAAAAACCCCTTTGGCTATAGATGCATTGACATTGTGGGGTTATTCCATCATAAGTACAGCACCGTAGCTATGCCTCTTGAAGGATGGACATAGCCTAAGTGATTTGCTGAGGTCACAGCAACAACAAAACCCATGTGTCCAGATTAACAGACCTGCGCCCTCTACACTTGAATTTACTTAGTTGGTTTTTGCTGCCCTTTATATGAAAATAACAAACCATTGCACATCTTGGCCCCATTCTCATCTCTGTTGCTATTCAGTCTAGAATGGGCCCAGGGAAAGTGAGGTAGGTTGCAGGCTGGGTTTCAGAGAGAGAAGGTGGCTGAGGTGAAGTTGTTTAGCCTCTGCCTACTCTGGGCCTGCAGCTCAGAGGGTGTATCAATATTTTCCCTTCAGGAGCACTAAAATGTGTTCTATTTGTTTATTAAAACTGAGATTTGATAGTATTGCTGCAAGTTATTCTCCACTCCACAGAAACGGTGCATGTGGTCTTTGAAATGGAAAGCAAGCAAAGTACTCCTATGGGGGAAATACACACATTAATTTTTTTTTTTTGGGACAGTTTGACAGGCACAACGGTTCCCGATCTGATTGTCAGCACAAGTCACCAGATGTGGCTCCTCTTCCAGACAGATAGCGTCAGGAACTTACTAGGATTCAAAGCAACCTATGAAGGTAATTGAAGTTCAGCTCTTGGGAGTTTTCTTGCTTCAGAAGAAGCAGGGATGTGGTCTTGCATAGCTCTTGTCATCTCAGGACACGCAATCCCACTGCAGTTGGCAATTCTGTGGTGGGCACTGAACTTAAAGGATTCGGACTGAGAGCTTTGGAATTTTTATTTTTAAAGCACCTTAGAGTATGTGACATTTGTGACAGTAAGTGCTGGTGGGTTGTGATCTGGCCTTTGAATGATTGACTATTCAGGGAGCGCTGTGTATTTGACTATGTTAATGTGCTTCATATTACAAGGAAGGCACACTGAGAAAAATGGAAAATTTATGGCAGACCAAGTTCCCAATAAGCAGGAGATTATCCTGTGAGTCATAGCTGTCAGATATCTTATCTTGCAAGCTGTAAAAGTTTTGAGGGCTCTTTTCTCCAATGATTTTCTGCAGCATAATTCAACACTGGAAAAATATTGGCTTCCTTCTTGTAATTTTGGGTCTTGTTTTCTTTGACAGTTCAGTTTCTTTTGCCTTATTTTTGTTTTATTTCACATCAGTAAAATGTGGATATCAGACAGTAACATTTTTACAAGGGAGTTGAAAAGCTTATGGTTTTTAAAGACAGTGCCAAAGAATTCCAGCTATAAACAACAACAACAAAAAAATGGAGGAAGGGTATTGTTAAATTCCAAGATGCTAAGCACCTACATCCCTCTTTGAAATTGAGAATTTGCCCAGAGGTGAATAGAAAAGATTTCAGAATATTTTGTTTCAATGAAAACAGTTAAATAGTCTGGGAAGGTTTTCCTGAGCATTTCTCTTGCTTTGATGGGAGTACAAATGCAATAGTATTGATCTTGTGAATTTCTGAAAACAAGAGGAAAGTGAAACTAACCAGTCTTATTTCCTTTTGTGAAGTGTAAATAATCAATCTCATCAATAGGGCATAGTAATTTAATGGAATAAACATCTTTAAATTCTAATGATCTATGCAAGATGTGAGGAAGAAAAATAAGAATTAAGCCTGGGATTTTCAAAGAACACCGCTGAAATTCATTGGGATTTGGATGCTGAACTTCCCTAGATTTCTTTATAAATCCCCGCGTTAACTAAATGAAAATCCAGGATTTTGTATTTTTCAGTGGTCACAAGTGTTTGCCAAATCAAGTCCATAGATCGCAGATCATTAGAAAAAGTGTTTTTTAAAAAATCATCCTACTGCCAACTTATTTGATGTCAGTTCTTACCATCTCTTACCTTAAAAATACCTGGGAGATTTGCAGAAGTGACTGTTTGCTTTGGCTGCTTCCATTTCTCAGTGATAGCTTTTCAAAGAGCCTGAACTTCAGAGAGAGGATATGAAATAATTTTTGAAAATAGTGTTTTAACATGTTTCAAGTTGAGCACCTAACATCACTAGTCAAAATTGCAAGCTTTGGCCCTGAGGTCTCTCTCCAGTAGTTTGATTTCTCCAAGCAGTGAAAGGAACGTTCCTCTGTGCTCTGGGCATGAGTGGCATAGAATTGCAGGGGCTCCAAGACTGAAATCTAGGTGTTAGTAGCTCAGCAATTTCATTTGAACTTTTTCAAAAGCTCTCTTCACTGTAGACCATACACGCTGTTTAATTCCTTTCTAAATCTCATTAGTTAAAACAGTTTGTTTCCTATTAAAATGAGGCTAACACTTTAAAATGTGCCTTCCATGGTAGACATTTCCAGAGGGGTAGCCGTGTTAGTCTGTGTGTAGCAAAAGCAGCAAGAGTCCTGTGGCACCTTAGAGACTAACAGATTTCTTTGAGCATAAGCTTTCATGGGCTTCAACACACTTTGTCAGATGCATCTTGCATCTGATGAAGTGGGTTGAAGCCCACAAAAGCTTATGCTCGAAGAAATCTGTTAGTCTATAAGGTGCCACGAGACTCTCATTGTTTTTACTTCAAAATGTGATGCCTACAACCAGAAACCAGCATTCATCTCTAGGACCCTAAATATGTGATTTTAAGAAGTGCTGAGTATTTGCATCAGCCATTTACTTCAGTGGCAGTTTTTAAGTGCCTGGTACTTTTGAAAATTAGGCAATGTTTATCATTGATTCATCCACCTATGAAAATGTTAACCAAGGAATATTAAAGATGTGGAGAAATTGTTTCTTTCAGGCTGAGAGCTACTTATGGTGAGACTGCTGATTGGGTGCAGACCAGCAATGATATGTAGGAGCCCAAAAGGGCTTGACATGTAGGAAATTATAATAAAGCTAAATATCAGTATGGCCAAATTGGGTGAGCAGCACCTTGTCAGGGTGGGGCCTAGTGGTTTACAAATATTTACAGAGCTTCAACATCACATTTGTGAAAGAATTATTTAAAGAGGTGGAAGGAAAAATGTTGTTAAACTAGGCACAGAAAAATACGAGGTAAAATCATAGAATCATAGGGTTTAAAGGGACCCCATGAGGTCATCTAGTCAAACCCCCTGCCAAAAAAGCAGGACCACTCTCACTAAATCATCCCAGCCAGGGTTTTGTCTAACTGAGCCTTAAATATCTCCAAAGATGGAGATTACACCACTTCTGTAGGTAGCCTATTCCAATGCTTCACCACCCTCCTAGTAAGAAAGTTTTTCCTAATATTCAACCTCAACCTTCTCAGCCACAAATACGAGTTTTGACTTCAGAATAGTTTCCCAAGACAAGTGGTAATAACCCCATTAGCTGGGACATAAAGAACATGTTGTAGAGCTCATCCTGAACTGGTAGAGGTGACACTATCTCATAGAGTCATAAAATCATAGGTTTGGAAGGGACCTCATGAGGACCACTCTCACTAAATCATCCCAGCCAGGGTTTTGTCTAACTGGACCTTAAATATCTCCAAAGGTGGAGATTCTACCACCTCCCTCGACAACCCCTTCCAATGCTTCACCACTCTCCCAGTGAGAAAGTTTTTCCTAATATCCAGTCTCGACCTCCCCAGCTGTAACTTGAAACCATTGCTCCTTGTTCTGTCCTCTGTTACTACTGAGAACAGCCGAGCTCCCTCTTATCTGGAGCACTCCTTCAAGCAGTTGAAGGTTGCTATCAAATCTCCCCTCAGTCTTCTCTTCTGCAGGCTAAATAAGCCTAGTTCCTTCAGTCTCTCCTCATAAGTCATGTGCCCCACTGCCCTAATCATTTTTGTTGCCCTCCTCTGGACTCTTTCTAATTTATCCATATCCTTTTTGTAGTGGGGAGCCCAAAACTGGACACAATATTCCAGATGCTGCCTGACCAGTGCCAAATAGAGGGGAATAATCACATCCCCTGATCTCCTGGCAACGCTCTTTGTGATGCGGCTCAATATGCCATTAGCCTTTTTGGCTACAAGAGCATACTGTTGACTCATCCAGCTTCCTGTCTACTACTGCTGCTTAGCTGGTCAGTCCCCAGCCTGTAGCAATGCATAGGGTTTTTCCATCCGAAGTGCAAGACTTTGCACTTGTCCTTGTTGAACCTCATGAAATTTCTTTTGGCCACTGCTCCAATTTGTCTGAGTCTCCCTGAATCCTGTCCTTGCCCTCCAGCATGTCCACAATTCCTCCCAGCTTGGTGTCATCCATGAACTTACTGACCATGCAATCTATCCCATCATCAAAATCATTAATGAAGATGTTGAATAGAACGGGCCCCTGGGGCACTCCATTCATTACTAGTTGCCAGCTAGACACTGAGCCTTTGATTCATACCCACTGAGCCCATTCATCTAGCCAGTTTTCTATCCACCTTACGGTTTACTCATCCAATCCATACTTCCTAACATGCCAATGAGAATGCTATGGGAAACCAAGTCAAAAGCCATGCTAAAGTCCGGGTATATCATGTCAACAGCTATTCCTACATCCACAAATCTAGTCATCTCACCACAGAAGACAATCAGGTTGGTCAGGCATGATTTACCCTTGGTGAATCCATGCCTGACTGTTCCTGATCACTCTGTTTTCCTCCAAGTGTTTCAGGATGGATTCTTTGAGGACCTGCTCCATGATTTTTCCAGGGATTGAGGTGGGGCTGACTGGTCTGTAGTTCCCCAGATCCTCCTTTTCCCCTTTCTTGAGGATAGATACTATATTTGCCTTCTTCCAATCCTCCAGGACCTCCCCCATTCGCCATGAGTTTTCAAAGATAATGGCCAGCAGCTCTGCAATCACATTGGCCAACTCTCTCAGCACGCTCAGATGCAGTTCACCTGGCCCCATAGACTTGCGCACATCTGTCTTCTTTAAGTAGTCCCTAACCTGACCTTCCACCACCGCGGGCCACCCTCCTTCTCTCCATTCTGTATTACCCAGTGTAGTATCTTGGGAGCTGACTCTGCCTGTGAAGACTGATGTAAAAAAAGCATTGAGTACTTTAACCTTTTTCACATCATCCACCATAAGGATATCTGCCCTGTTCAGTAGGAGACCTACACAATCCCTGATTCTCTTCTTGTTGCTGACATACTTGTAGAACCCCTTCCTGTTATCCTTCACATCCATTTCTTCTTTCAACTCAAACTGCACTTTGGCCTTTCTGATTTTATTTCTGCAGGCCCAAACAGTATCTTTATATGCCTCCCCAGTCATCTGCCCAAGCTTCCACTTCTTGTAAGCTTCCTTTTTATGTTTCAGCTCACCACAGAGTTCTCTGCTAAGCCATGCTGGACACCTTCCACACTTGCTGTTCTTTCTGCACATTGGTATGGTGTTTTCCTGTGCTCATTTAGTAGGTCCTTTCCCTCTGTAATTTGTAGAATTTTAGAATGAATCCATCGTTATTCCTAGATTCAGTTACTTCCGTTGACTTGCTTTAACATTACAGCTTGATTGATCTGTTTCTGACCACCTGCTGCTTGACCTCAGACTGGGATTGGATAACTATTGCCTTTCAGGACTGGGGTCACACAGTGCCTGTCACACAGTTCTAATGTATTCTGTGATGAGCACTCTTGTGTTTGTCATCTTCCTCCCCCTGCAATTTTTAGCTTGGTGCTTGCCATGCTTTAGATTGTTTTCCACACTCTACTTCTTCATTTACTTCCTGGAACCTTGCAGTGAGATAAGAAAGGGGAGCCCTTTGACTTTGCAAGAGGAGGTGCCAAAGTCCTATCATCAGTCTCAATGCTCCTTGTTTTTTGACATGGAGGAGGCTGTTTGACCAAGAAAACCTGGGCTCTGGAGTCAGGGGGTCCCAGTCTAATGTGCCCCTACAAAGTAGCCAAGTGTAAGCCTTCTGCCCTCTCCCACCTAAGTGAAAGATGCACATAGTTTATAAGTACACCTCAGTTAGAAGAGACTCCTCCAAGCTGTTTTTTGCAGCAAGGCTATCTGCTAACTGTTCTGTCACGTAATAACCCAAACAACTTATTCAGGGTCATTAGCATGGAGATGTCATCTCTGCCCAAGTGTTAGATACAGGAGTGGAGTTCAAATTAGGAGTTTCATTCCATATAGCCAGACTCACCATGTGTGTATCATAGCCTAAACTTACTAGGTACCAGCTCCTCTACATGAGCTGGAGGGGAGAGAGCCTTCCTATGAGAGGTATTTATCAAGAACTGTTTCTGAGCTGCAATTCACCCTTACTTAAATGACAAGTAGAAGCCACTTGCTGACTAGTGTGCTGTGTTCTTTTTCTGAGCGCTTTTCCTTGTCTTAGGGCAGCAATTTAGTTTTGGTCTTGCTGAAAAGCACTGGGTATGAGATACAGCACACCTGTCTGTGTGCCCTGTGTTGGAGCCATGCCTGAGTCTGGCTTTCACTTAATCAGACAATTGTGTGAAATTCATTTTGGAAATGGTCTGAGGCAGAATACAAACAAAAACATTGAAGTAAGAGGCAATTAATGCTTGCTAAATACAAATGAAATTAATCACAACTTATTAAAAAGTTTCAACATCAGCTTTGCAGCAATCTTCTATTCTCATTGCAAGAAAGAAATCACATGGGACCATATAAAGTCAAGACCAAGAATTTGCCCAATAGGAAGTCAGGGTAATGCTTATGTAGTGTATTTAACTGGTGACACATACTAGCACACTTTTTGGGTTTGGTGTACCTTTGAAGTGTAATACAACCATAGAGCACATTGCCAGTGTTCAAATTACTGAGATAATCATGCACCCAAGGATGTATTGAAACATGCGTTTCAGGAAAGGAGCATGTTGAGTGTAGCGGCTGCTGGTACTATTTTCAGAAGGAGCTCCCTGAAAAATCAATCACCTTTCTTAGGCATGTCCTAAGGATACAGGTACTCGCAGTAAAGAAGGATGGGGAATCCAGCCTGAATCTTTCAAAGCTGTCTAAAGGTCTGGGACATGTTGGGCCAGAGCTTCAGCTGGTGTAAAGTACTGTAGTGCCATTGATTGCAATGGAATTGTGCCAGTTTATACGGGTTAAGGATTTAGGCTTTTAATGGTAATGGAGACTGTGTATCTGAATCCCCAAGATGGCTTTGCCCAGCTAAACCCCAGGCTTTTCTTTTCTCTTTGAAACAAAGACACTCTCGTGGAACCATAACAAAGGATGTCGGTCCTGCTGTTAGTCAGAAATGTATATTAAGCTCCACTTTGCTGGAAAAATCCTGTGTTTCTGAAAATGATACTGATGCTAGAGTGCTGTGTTCTTCTTGTGAGAGGGAGTATTGCCTTGGGGGTGGGTCTTGGATGTCTTCTCCCTCACATCTTTCCATCCGTTGTAAGGTCTTTTGTCAATACCAGATATTTGGTGCATGCTGATGCATCCCAAAGGCAAAGTAATTGCTCATCAGAAGCACCAGAGAGAAATCATCTCTGATGTGGACGACTTGATAGTATCTGTAAGGGAAGAAAACTCAGTGAATAGCAGGGAATCATGTCCCTTTATGACTCCTCCTTTAATTCACACCTCCTAGGAGCCCACTCCATTATAGCCATATGTGATGAGAACTTGGGGGATAAAAAGGCTGCATGTCTGGTCCAATAGCCTTTGAAGGCAGTGAAGGCCTAGACTTCAAGCCTCATCTTTAGTGCGTCTGTTAATGCAACTCAGGATTTCAACACAGCTGACCATAACAGAACATCGGACACCGAAACAGATTGGCATGAACTGATACTGCAGAACACAGGCTAAAAGTATGATGCTTCCTTTAGAAAGGGAGGAGCCTTTAAATTCAGCGCAAACTGTGTGTTATTGTGCCAGATCCTACTCCACTGATGTCAGTGGGAACTTGTCCATTGACTACAATGAGAAGTCGAACAGGCCTGAGCTATTGGCTCACATACCGTCATTTGTAAATACAAACACAATAAGCAAACAGAAGCTGCGCTCTCTCTCTCTCTCTGTTAAATGTAATTGAAAAAGGTTTAGCTTCTGATTTAGGTCTATTCCTGTGAAACTGGGAATAGAAAGATATGCCAATGTGCTACCAGAAAGTGCATGAGAACTAGAAAGTGAAAGTGACTAAAAAGACAGTGAAAGTAGGAAAAAGTGAACTAGGGGAAAATAAACCCCTAATACTCAGGGTGAGATCACAGAGCATCTTGCGATTAAATCACTCAGCTGTGAGACCACAGCTCAGGAATCAACTCGAACTTCTACCAGCCCATAAGTAGAACCTTGCATATTTCTGGACATCCTCATTATCTCCACATCCATGAATGCAGGGACAGTTTCTTGTGGGTGCAGATCCACATATTTGTATCCACTCAGGGCTCTACTCATAATTGTTTGGGGTATATTTGTTGAAGACAAGTAAGGAATTTAGGATCGGAAGTTATGTGTCAGCAGGAATTTTGCTCCAGAATCCCACAGAGAATCTCTTTTGCCCCATTTGTAAAAATAGAGATAATCATTCCCTACCTGGCAGATGAGATACGTGGATGAAAAGCTCTCATGGTTTGTGAAGCAATAGTTGCTATGGTGATGAAGTACATCAAAGGACCATCACAGACATCACCATCATCTTGTCCAAGTCCAAGGCGCTTTTTGTTGACCTTGTCCTTCACTAGCTTAAAAATGTATAAATAGAAAAACAAAACAAACAACCAAAAAAAACCACCTAAAACCCCACAAAAACAAGACAATCCACTGCAAGTGCTTCTCTATGTGCGCAGACGATGACAGAACAAGCATGTGATAAATGTCAGTCACATTTCCTAATGCGTTACTGGAGGGCAATCAGATACGCAGTAGTGATGAGTGCAGGGTAAGAACCTATACAGAATAGAATAGGTGCCTTGACAAAGAGAGGAATGAGATTTTAGAAATTAATTCAGTTTTCATAATTTAAAATGGTGCTACAAGTAATGCTAAGAATATTGTTAAGTTTTTATTGATAGTTCTCCAGTAATCCTGAAACTGAAAATCAAAACTAGTCATTTTTTTCTCTTTCCAAAATAATGCCATGTAGAGAGCATTAGCCCTTTAATTAGTGTTTTCTTTCAAATATAATTTCACTGTCATTTTGCAGTATTTTCTTTTCTGAACTCAAGTTCACGGGGGTTTTGGCTGTCTAATCTCATCCAGCAGATTCCCCCAAACCATCAGAAATCCAGATATTCAAGTTTTTGAAGTCTGGCATGTGTCGAAACTTTCTGTGAAGCAATGAGCGGACTCATTTTGCACAATCCCTTCCCAACAACTCAAGTCCCTGTGTGGATGTCATTTTCATTTATTTCTGTCTGCCAGTTTAAAGCCTCTTGAGTAATGTTCATCATTTTCTTCCTGTGGTTTAAAATCTGAAGAAATCCAGCTGCAGATGGAAAAAGTGGAAAATTCCTAGTGAAGGAGGGTCTGCCAGCAAAATACCCGCTTTGTAATTCTTTATGATCAGCCTTCTTTGCCGGACCTCAGTATGCTGGGCGAGTCCCTTGTTTAATCTGCCCAATTTAAGTCCTCAGTGGAGAGAATTTCTGTATCGGAATCGAGCTGGATAAATGATTGACTTAAATAACTAAGCCAAGAAGGATGCAAGGTATTTTTTCAATGAATGAAGAAGGCAGGGGTGATCCTTTACTGTATTTCTAGATGTGATTTCTAGGCACTGTTGTAATATGGGCAGTAAAGAATGATAATACATATTATAACAATAACTAAACAGAGTCCTAGAGTAATTAACCTTCACCATGGCATCCTCCTAAGACTAATTTAAAACAAAAGCTTATAGCCTTGTTGGAAGGACCTATTGTAACAATGCTGAACTGTCACCATATATATAGTAAACCAACTAGTTGCCATCAAATTCCAATGAATCATAGACTCTAAGATCAGAAGGGTCTAGTATAATCATCTAGTCTGATCTAAACCATGCAGGCCTCAAAACCTCACCAGTCCACTCCAGCAATAAGCTTCTAAGCTATGACTGAGTTATTTAAGTCCTCAAATCATGATTTCAGGACTTTAAAATACAGCAAATTCAGCAGTTGAGCCATGCCCCATGCTACAGAGGAAGGCAAAAAAACAAACAAACCCCAGAGCCCTAGCCAATCAGACCTGAGGAAGAATTCCTTCCCAGCCCCAAGTATGGTGATCATTTAAACCCTGAGCATGTGGGAAAGTCTCACCAGCCAGTCACCCAAGAAAGAATTCTCTGCAATAACTCAGGAAAAAAAACAAGGAGTCGTGTGGCACTTTAAGACTAATAGATTTATTTTTCGTATCAGCTTTCATGGGAGAAAATCCCACTTTGTCAGATGCTTCGAAGATGGGTGAACTTACAGAATGGAATGAAAATAAATGCAAAGGGGTGTAAAACATGGGATCAGGTCATACAGTAACAGCAAATCAGAGCAGTTGCTAGGTTCAAACCATTTCATTACATTCTGTAAGTTCACCCATCTTCGAAACATCTTACGAAGTGGGATTTTCTCCCACGAAAGCTCATGCGAAAAATAAATCTGTTAGTTTTAAAGTGCCACACGACTCCTTGGTTTTTTTTTTTTTTTTTGCTGGACTAGAATAAACATGGCTATCCCTTTGGAAAATAACTCAGAACCCTCCCTTCTTCAGCCACTGGCATATCCACCACTAGTAGTTGAAGATGAAAGATCAGTCAATTTCCAAAGTAGGCCATCCCATCATACCATCCCTTCCATAAACTTATCAAGCTCAGTTTTGAAGGCAGTTATGATTTTTGCCCCCACAGCTCTCCTTAAAAGGCTGTTCCAGAATTTTACTCCTTTGATGGTTAGAAACCTGTGTCTAAATTTCCTGACAGTTTGTATCCATTTGTCCAAACTGGGGCTGTACTTAGAAATTCTTCTCCCTCCCGGATATTTATCCCTCTGATGTATTTATAGAGAGCAGTCATCTCACCCCTCACCCTTCTTTTGGTTAGGCTAAACAATCCAAGCTCCTTGGCTATGTCTACACTAGAGGGCTCAGTTAAATTGACTTAACAGGGTCAACTTAGTCAACTTTATTAAGTTGACTTAGAGAGTCCCCATTTGTTTAAGTCAACTTTATAAAGTGAACTTTAGCCAGGGAGTCCATTTAAAGTCAACTTAATAAAGTCGACTTTAAATCAGTCTCCGGGCTTATGTTCACTTTATAAAGTAGACCTTAATGGCCATTTTTGTTATGTCGACTTAATAAAGTCGACTTAACCCTTAAAGTGGACTTTAAGGGTAAGAGTTGTTAAGCTGACTTAAGCAAGTGTTTAAGTCGATTTAATGAACTCCAAATGTCGCTATGGAGTTGCTTGAGTTTACTTAATAACTCATACCCTTAAATGTTGCTTTAGTCAACTCCAGTGTAGACATAGCCCTCGAGTCTCTTCTCATAAGGCAGGTTTTCCATTCTGGGGACAATCCTTGTAGCCCTTCTCTGCACCTGTTCTCATTTGAATTTAATCTCTTTTAAAGATGGTGGACCAGGACCACATGTAATATTCAAGATGGGGTCTCACCAGCTCCTTGTATGGTGGCTCTAACACCTCCCTGTCTCTACTTGAAATACCTCTGCTGCTGCATCCTATATCCGCATTAGCTTTTTTCACAGCCACATCACATTGGCAGCTCATAGTCATCCTGTGATCAACCAGGACACCCAGGTCCTTCTCCTCCGCAGTCCCTCCCAACTGATGTGGCCCCAGCCTACAGGAAATTTTCTTTTGTCCCTAAATCCATAACCTTGCATTTCCCATTAGTAAATTTCATGCTATTCCTGATACTGCAGTTTAGAAGGTCATCCATATCTTTCTGTGTGGTATTCTAATCCTTCTCTGTATTGACAATACTTCCCAACTTGGTGTCATCTGCAACCTTAATTAGCACATTCCCTCTTTGTGTGCCAAAGTCAGTAACAAAAAATTTAGATAAGATTGGTCCCAAGACCAATCCCTGAGGGACTCCATTAGTAACCTCCCTCCACCTTGATAGTTCATCCTTCAGTCTAACCCACTGTAGCCTCCCCTTAACTAGTTTCTTATCCACCTTACTATATTCATATTAATGCCCATCTTTTGTAATTTAACTAATTCCCTGTGTGCAACTTTATCAAATGTCTTACTGAAATCTAAGAAAATTAGGCCCATTGTATTCCCTTTATCTAAAACATCTGTTATCCTCTCTAAAGAGGAAGTCAGGTGGATCTTGTCTACCTTTTGTAAAGCCATGTTATATTTTATCCCAGTTACTGTTATCCTCAATATCCTTAAGAACTTTCTTCTTCAGAATTTTGTCCAAGACCTTGCATACTACTGAGGACAAACTAACAGGCCTGTAGTTACCCAGATCACTTTTATTCCCTTCTTGAAAATAGGAACTATATTAGTGATTCTCCGATCATGCGGTACAACCCTCAAGTTCACTGAGTCATTAAAAATCCTTGCTAATGGGCTGGCAGTTTCATGTGCCAGTTCCTTTAATATCCTCAGATGGAGATTGTCTGGGCCCCCTGATTTAGTCCCATCCAGCAGCTCAAGTTTGGCTTCTGCCTCAGGTGTAGTAATTTCCACTTTCATGTCCTCATTCCTATTAGCTTCCCTAACTCTATTCCCAATCTTATCACCACTCTCATTAAAAACATGGGCAAAGTACTTATTTAGGCATTCAGTGATACCTAACTTACCCTTGACCTCCATCCCATCCTCAGTGTTTAACACTCCCAGTTCTTCTTTCTTTTTCTCCCTATTTATTTGGCTAAAGAACCTTTTTTACTATTGGTTTTAATTCCCTTCATAAGGTCCAGCTTTGCTTGACTTTTTGCCTTTCTCCCTTTATCTCTACATATTCTGACCTCCAAGAGGTAGCTTTCATTGCTGATCTCTCCCATCTTCCACTCCTTGTAGGCTCTGTGCTTCCTTCTAATCACCTGCCCAAGATTCTTATTCATCCAGCTTGGTCTACAGTTCTTCCCTAATAATATTTCCCTTTCCTTGGAATGTCGGCTTCAGATACTTCCTACAACTTTGACTTGAAACAGTTCCAGGCCTCTTCTACCTTCACCTTCAGTCCAGTCCACTTCCCCAATTAATTCCCTTAATGTTCTAAAGTTGCCACTTTTAAAGTCAAAGACCCTAGTCACAGATTTATTTTTGTTTAGCCTGCCATTTAGTTTGAACTGAATTAGCTCAGGATCACTAGAATCAAAGCTGTCTCCTACAACCAGTTCCTCTATGAGGTCCTCATTCCTCATCAGTATGAAATCTAAGGGTATGTCCACACAGGGCTTTTATTTCGAAACAACACTGGTTGTTTTGAAATAAAAGTCCCCATGTCCACACAACGTTTTCTTGTTTCGAAAGGAGGGAGCTCCTCATTTTGAAACAAGAGCCCTCCTTTTGAAACAGCTTAAACCACTTTGCTTTCAAAAGGAGGGTTATTTCAAAACCAGTTGTTTCAAAATAATGCCGTTTGGACATGTTATTTCAAAGCAAGGATTGTTTTGAAATAACAAGGACCTTCCACCCAGGGTGCATAGCACCCTGGGAGGAAGGTCCCACCCCCCCAGCACCCTGGCCAGGGTGCTAAGTGGAGTGCAGGGGGTCCGAGGGTGCCCCAGCCGGTTTCCCTCCTGCCTCTCCTTGCTGGGAGCAGCGGGGGATGGGTGCCTCAGCCCCCTTGCCCCCCCTACCCCTGGCATTATTTTATATTATATATAAGGCATTATTTTGAAACAGCTTGGTTTGAAACAATGGCTTGTGTGTGGACGTAGCCTAAGATGGCATCCCTTCTCATTGGTTTGGTACCAGTCTGGAGATGGAATTCATCAGCTATCACTTCCAGGAAAATCTGGTCCCTTTTATTAGTACTAGCACGTCCCTCAGTCTATATCTGGAAAGTTAAAGCCTCCTGTACTCAAACAGTTCCCAGCAGTATTTACTTCATTAAAGGCCTTAGAGAAGTCCTTATCCATGTCTAAATCAGATCCCAGTGGTGTGATTTTTATTCAGTGATATCAGATACGTGATATCAGTCAGCATTGGCATGCAGTGTGATCACGCATGAGTGTACAGGAATGAGGCAGGTCTAGGGGCCTTAAGGGACATGGGCACAGGCAACAGCTCAGTGCTCTTATATGTGGCCTTCACTGTAGAGGACCTCAAGCTGTCGCAAGTCCTCCTGATAGAGCAAGAGTAGATCTCCCAGCTCTGCAATGGCTCCCAGTCTTTCCTGTCCAGCAGAAATCATGAGGCATAGTTCAGTTGCTGGTGGATTCTCTGTTCCTCAAAGTCTTTAAGTTATTACTTGAGGACTTGAATAACTCAGTCTTAGGTTAGAGACCTGTTACAGATTTGGGTGGGTGAGGTTCTGCATCCCACCTTCCGTAGGAGGTCAGATTAGAGGATCATAATGGTCCCATCTGACCTTATAGCCTATGAATCTATGAACTCAGATGGTGGCTGTGGGAAATTCCTCCTCTCTGAAGGTCTTCACCTTCAGCATCCCTCAGCAACCCATGCTATCTCCTCATTTATTTAATTCTACACAAAACCACTGGAAGAGGTTGTAAGATACCACTGGCTTTGCTGTCAGCGGTATGCCAACGACGCTCAACAATATCTCTTTATCTCTTGTTCACTGCTGTTGTAACCACCAGCATTATTAAAATGTCAGAAAGGCTGCAGAAAATTAGCTCTTCCATGAACAGCCACTGGCCCAAGCTTAAACCAGGCAAGAGCAAAGTGATGCTGGTTAAAAAGAGAAAATATGTCAAAACTAGCCAAGAAGTTGTCTCCACCTTTCATTGAAGACATACAGCCCACATTTATTATCATGTTTCCAAGCTTTGTGGTTCTGGTTGACTCCTTGGATGACCACATATGATCAGTTTCCAAAAATGTCTTTTCACCTCCACCTAGGTAGGAAAATTCTTTTTGCACA
Organism: Podocnemis expansa; assembly: GCA_007922195.1. Taxonomy (NCBI): domain Eukaryota; kingdom Metazoa; phylum Chordata; order Testudines; family Podocnemididae; genus Podocnemis; species Podocnemis expansa. Next base: position 52,906,140 of record ML681963.1, on the reverse strand, counting down.
GCAGAAGGAACTGTACAGAATGATCTATGAACAATATCCAGGCTGGATTGTTGTAATTTTTTGTAACTGAAGCTGAATGGGAAGAGGATATGGTAATTAGAATAAAATATAGTTCCCACCTTGTCCATGGCTTAGGCCCCTCCACTGGGTCCTTGTCAGCTTCTGATTCAAGTTTAAGTTCTGGGCCCTAATTTTCAAAGCAATTAAAGGATTGAGCCCCAGCTATATTAAAGACCAAGGTTCAGACTGTGAACCATTGCTCTTTTGAGAAAGTTCAAGCCACACAGCCCAAGATTCAATGTGCGAGAGCTCAGGATAAGAGATTCTTGGTCAATGAGATCCAGGTATGGAATAAACTTCTGGAGGTAATGAAGCAAATCCAGTCTGAGCATCTTTAGAAAATGCTTCCAAGCCCTCCTTTTGAAAATTGCCTTTCCACTGTAAGAATGGCATTCATAACACTGAATTTGACCCTTTTAACATTTTTGAGTGGGAGTGGAGTGCTCTTGAAAATCTGATACAACATGAGGAGAAAGGCTGGCCCAGTGGTTAGGACATGGATGATCTAGGTTCAATACCCTACTTTCTTGCAGACTTCTTGTGTGATCTTGGACAAGCCTTGCAGTGTTTCTGTGCATCTGTGTCTCATCAGCAACATGGGATAATGACAGTGCTTTGCCTCACAGCTGTATAATGAATATGTAAGACTGTGAGCTGTTCATGTAAGACTGTTATGGGGGATAGATATCTAGCTGAGTTAGATATCTCTATGTCCACTGCACTAATGGCGACCTATGCCAATAGATAATAAGCTTTTCTCTACCCTCTGATGGTTCCCTCATACAATCAGACATATGCATTAAGCTTTATTTCCATAGTCAGTGGCAGGATTATAACAATCACTTTGGTGGCTGCTATTAACAGGTTTTCACATAACAGAGACAGGTGCCCACTGATTTGTTTTGCTTCTGTGTCTTTGTTGTGTGAGGAGCTATTCCAACACACTGCTGCTGTCACAGAAATACTGTACAGAGGTCAGCAGTTCCCGACCTGTGGTCCATGGACCCCGGAGGTCTGTGAGGCTACTATAGGGGATCTACGGAAAAGAAAAATAATATCCTCACCAAGGAAATGTGAAATTTCAAATAAAATATTTCATATAAGGTTGCACATTATAAATTGTTACTGAGCATGTATTATTTCTTTGTTATTCAGTAAGATTTCCATTAAAAGGAGTGTAAATAAACCTAGTAGCATGTGGTGGTTTGTGGTCTGTTTGGAGGTTGAAAAGGAGTCTGCAGGCTCTAATATAGATTGTGAACCGCTGATCTTAGGGCATCTCCTTGACTACTTGTCTCTTTGAATTCCACACCAAGGCTGCTAGCACATGCCAGCTCTTGCGGGAGGCCATGCATCATACTGTTTGTTTCTTTTCCTGAACGAGGTCCATCGATTATATGTCCATATTTGGTTTTTATTTGGTCCTGCATTATGTAAAACCTCCAGTATCACTGGCATTGAAGTCTATCAAAACAGCTTCTGTTTACTGCTTTCCTCCTGCCCATTTCCATTAAACATATTGACTCTTATCATAAACAGGCACATTGGAGACTGCTGAACCAACACACGTTCAGGCTTTTTGCTTACAGTGCACTGACCTGAGCTGCATTCAGAGTCACCTTTCCTCTATTTACCTTAAAGATGAGCATAATACTTAGTCAGAGTGATTTGACATCTTGCCATGAGGGATTTTTAAAGAGTGATAGCCTGCTAGATGCAGGTTTTATTTTTGCCATGGAATTCTGGCCTGCAGTATAAGGCAAGATGGCAAGGGAGGCTTTTTTTTTCGTTTTGTTTTGTTTCCTCCATGGACACCTTTTTGTTCCCACTTCTGGGACCAACAAAAGAAAATAGGCTCCTAGCAGTTTGTAAATCTTGGATCATCCTGCACTTCTCTCTGGAGAGTAGCTTCTTCGGCTGTGTTCTCACACAGCCAGTTATTTCGATATGGTTGTTTCGCAACAATCGTATATCGAAATAACCGTTATTTCGAAACAACTTATTTCGAACTAACAAAATGTTAATTCAAAATAAGGAAAAAACCGGGAATCGAAATAGCAAGTTCACACTGTGAACTTGCTATTTCGGTACCGGGTCCACGGGGCTGCAGCCCCCTGGGGGTGAGCGGCTGCTGCAGCTCACCCTGCAACCCCAGAAAGGGGGCTGCAGCCCCGGAAAGGGGGGTGCATCCCCCGGCGGGGGGGGGGGGG
>ML681963.1:52844319-52903470 GCA_007922195.1 Podocnemis expansa | reverse complement strand
CTGCAGCCCCCTTTCTGGGGCTGCAACCCCCTTCTGGGGCTGAGGGACAGCCCTCAGCACCCTGGCCAAGGACCTGAGGGTTCCCTGGCCAGGGTGCTGAGGATCCAGCGTTGTTCCGAAACAACATGTTCACACGCCTTGTTTCGACCCCAAATGGGGTTTAACTTGTTTCGAAACAACACAGTTGTGTGAACAGCTGAAACCTTATTTCGAAACAACCTCTGTTGTTTCGAAATAAGGAGGCTGTGTGAACACAGCCTTCCAGTCTAAACTACTTGTAGAATGGCATCACTGCAAAATGTTTCGATAGCTGAGGCAATGTTAACTATTTTGCACAATGCTTAAGCACTCTTTTAAACATCTGATTCCCACTACCCACTGAAGTTAATGGAAAGGCTTCAAAGAGGGCCTGAGATTGGGCCGTATGCAAACAATGACCTAAATTTTGGGTGCATCCATTTTTGAGAGCAAAACTGGAGATCTGTTAGATAGAAAGTATAGCTGATAACCCATGCCCTGAAAATTAGGTCCCTTTTTGTCGTTTAGGGTTGGATCCCTTGAAACTAAAACAGACAGTCACTAGTAGCTTGAAAATCTAGGCTTACTTCTGCTACGTTATGTGCCAATATGCAAATACTCTATCAGAACCATATTACATGTATCCTAAGTAGAGCTAGCTGGAAAATTTTCAGGAGAGCAGGTTTCTTTTTAGAAAATGCAGTGTCATCCAAAATTGAAATGTTTCACAAAAATGTATCAATGCCTGTGAAGTTTTCAGAAGTTTTGAAAAGTTTCATTTCAACTTCAGCATTTTGGTTAGAGGATGTTGTAATGACTCTTTTAGATTTTTCTCATTTCATTTTGTTCAGACTTTCATGTTATAGTGGTAATGGTAATTTGTTAATATTTAAGTTTCTCAGAAGTATGAAAATGAAAAGCATGAGCCACTTTTCGTAGTAGTTACTAATTCTAAGTGTGTTAGTGTAGCCCAAAGGGGGCGCTATAACAGGATCTGGATTGAGCAGTGACAACATGACATCAAGTGATAGGATAAATGATGATTTTATTAAAAGAGGTAGAATGCTTAACGTCCCTTTTAGCTACCAGGAACTCCTGGAAATGGTAGCAGGCAGGCTCCTAGGCATTATCTCCAAGGGCGCCTCCTGCAGCTTCCCAGTTTGTCGGTGGAGTCCAACATGCATTAGACCTTCCTACTGTTATATAGCATCATGGGGGAAAAAAAAACCCCGTTAACTATAAAATATACACGTCAGCATACAGGCTCTGCTGACAGGCATGCCTTGTAAGGATTACAGGATGGTCACTCAGATAAACAGGTAGATATACATATGTCTTCTGGTTATCAATGACTACATAAATGGCAGCAAATTGTGTGGGTGTCTGATTCAGGGAGGTGCCTGGGTCAAGGAAAGGTCATTCCCTGGCCTGAGTGAGGCCATTAGCAAGGCAATAAATTGTGCATGTGTACAGACACATGGTGCCTTGGTCTGAGTGGAACCATAGGCAAGTGATAAATCGTTCATATTCTGAGCCTGTGGTTTGGTCTGAGTGGGGGTGCCACTATCTTTCGTGTACAATTTTCTTCCACTTATTTTTCCCTACAGTTAGGTACTGCACTACCACAAGGAGTAATTAAGCAAGGAGTCTTGTGGTGGGTACGGCACCACCACAAGTAGTAATTAAACAAGGAGTCCTGTGGCACTTTTAAAGACTAACACATTTATTTATCTCATGAGCTTTTGTGGGAGATAATCCTACTTCTTCAGAGCATCTGACGAAATGGGACTTTCTCCCAAGAAAGCTCATGCAATAAATAAATCTGTTAGTCTTTAAAAGTGCCACCAGATGCCTTGTTTGTTTTGCTATACTAGACTAACATGGCTACCTCTTTGGAAAGTAGCAATTAGTTACTGTACTACTTCAAGTTAGAATTACCTTTGGGACAGAAGGTTCATTTTTCCATTTCCTGACCAGCTCTAGACATAAAAAAGGGTGTTGGTTTTGTTTGCATGATGCTTACAGTGATGAGCTCACTCTGTAGCATGGAAAGCACATGCAAGCAAAAATCTTTCATTTCACTCCAGTTCTTAGCTCTGCACTCTCCCTGCCTTAAATCTCTCTCTCCCCTTTGTGTAGGCATTTGTGCGTGTGACATCCATACAGTAATACAAAAACCACATCTTTCTGCCCCAGTAAATTGAAATGAGAGAGAAGCTTTCAGAGTCCTTTTACTCAGCTGTTTGGGAAGTGTCTTCCTGAACTTCATTCTTGTCCTTCAGTTGGTTAGAAAGAAGATATTCCTTTCTTCCTTTGCATAGCTGTGCTTCTGTCCTTTCTTCCCCTCAGCCTGAGAGTCCTGCAAAGTTTAGTCATGGCCCAATTTGACAAAAGTAATGATCACCTGTACTCCCTTTGACTTCTGTGGGAAGTGAGTTTGTACAACACCTCTTACAGCAGCTCCCTGGCTGTGTTACAGTTCCCAGGGCTCTGTGCCTCTCATGCCACAGCTGAAAATTTGGGAGATGGGAAGGGGGAGTAAACCTGGGCTGAAATCATGACTTTATTAAAGTCATTGGCAAAACTCAGTGGGATTTAAATTTCACCCTGGGGTTAGTACGTTACCACCTCTGTAAAAATGGGCTGTTCTAAAGGGAAGCCATGTAATTCAACAGCATGTCCCCCGAACTGAGTGTAAATATCACTGTAAAGTCCTCTGGGTGTTCAGAACATGTCCTCTACATCATCAAGTGATTTCAGGAACATTCTTCATCCAGAGAAGAAAACAGAAAGAATTAACACAGCTGAGATTTACAGGGGGCACTTTAGTATGACTTCAAAGGCCCATGTCTCCTACCCCAGGATATGCTGGTAAGAGATAAAGGTGTCCTGCAGAGGGAGAGAATTAGACCTGTGTGTTGCGCTGCCTCATTGTATAGGAGCCAGTTTAGTGGAGCACTTGACTTCAAGAATATGCTTGAGTGCTTTGCTGAATAAGCCTATGCCTTATGGGATCCACGTTCTTACGTGCTTTGCTGGATCTGGGCCTTAATCTTTGCAAATTGCTTTGAGAGATGTCTGGATGAAAGGTGTTTATAGCCGTGCTGCAGTCAATAGGATTTAATAAATACTAATACCATGTTCCTATTATGCTGGGATGGATGAGGTGTGCATGGGAGAGGGTCTTTTTGTTTTGTTTTGTTTTTTTCTTTTGCAAGGTCTGAGTTGGGAAGAGGATCAGTAAATGAAGGCATTTGCAGAGGGTGTCTGTCTTCTGGGTTTGGAGATATAACCTTGTACAACAAAAGGAAGGAAGGGGTGGTCTTCTGTTTGAAAGCTCTGTGCTGTTAGTAAAGGAGTGCTGTGTTTCCACCACTGAGCCAACCATATTCATGCCTCTGAGACCCTTTGCTGATTCACCATCTCATTTGTGTCTCTCTCTTTCTGTGCATGTCTTTATGGGCTTCTGAGAGCAGGTGTCCAGTTTTTATCTAGCAAATGGAATGTATATTTAGAATCATACACTGTGCAGGTACATGTAGTTATTTGCTATTTATATAGTGGGTCTCATATTTGTGTTTATAATATGTAAATTCAGATCCTCCAAACAGCTGAACCATTCAATTCTGATGACTGATAAGAAGCAATCATAGATTTGTATTTGAAATAGCAGCTCCAGAAAACTCAATAAAATCCAGGTATCCCAGCATCGTATAAATAGCACATCCACCTTTTGTACCCATTAGTTTTGTTCCCAGCTGTTATGTGGGTTATTTATTTATTTTACATTATTTCCTGTTAAGCTATGAATAGGTTCATCCTCTGTAGCAGACACTTCACATTACTAGTTTTTAAAAAGAAGTAGGTCAGCCCAGATTGCTTTCTGGGTGCTGCACATTTTCTATCAGCTATTTGTAGACATAGTTTTATGAGCTCACTGACCTTCTTAATGGATGTTTGCAGAACATTTGAGGGGTGTTTGTTGCTAATACAATTCCTCCACCCCATCTTTGTTTCTATCCTTTCTAACTACCCACTATTGATCTCTATTAACAACTAGAGCACTTAGCGCTCTAGTTGTCTACAAAGGGAAATACATTTCTGATTATGTGTGTGCATGAGGAAATGTCAGCAAGAGTAAATTCCACTGGCAGCCTTGGATGGGTGGTTGGTTTTCAGAGCTGTGTGTGGCCCCATGTGGGAAAGTCCTACAGAACTGAAGGAATGGTGGAAACCAATAGTACTTTTATAGAAATACAAGTGTGGTTTTTAGTAGTTATTCTAACTAGCTATAAGATTTGAGAGAATTTGCTCCTTTTCAGGGTTTATGGACATTTCCAAAAGCAGGAAAAGAATTCTTAATTTAGGTTGCCGCATAAAACCAATGGGAAAAGTAAATGTTTTCATTGCATTCCACTGGGCTTTTCCATAAGGCTCAGGCTTGGTGCTAACCCAACTGGGGCCATTATGACAGGAATGCCCAGAGGAGACAGTTATAAAATGATCGCATTAGGATGCATTGCAGTGATAGAATCTAGAAACTATACAGATGGATCTCTGAGAGTTTAAACAAAGAGAAGGCTCAACAGTGCTTTATTACAATCTAGAAGTATTTATATGGGGAACAGCTATTGAATAAAGGGATCTTCAGCCTAACGGAGAAGGGTGTAGCATAGTTGAAGCTAGACAAGTTCAGAGTGGAAACAGAGTGGTAAATTTTATCAGTGAGGGTAACTAACCATTGAAACAACTTACTAAAGGTCGTTGTGGATTTTCCATTTCAGATGAATTTTAAATCAAGATCAGATTTTTCTCTAAAAGCTCTGTTCTAGGAATGGTTTTGGGAAGCTCTCTGGCCTGTCTCCTACAGGGGGTCAGACTTAGGTGATCCCAATGATCCTTTCTGACCTTGGAACGTTGCCTGTATGCGTGCAGTACAGGAATGTGTGCAGTCACCTGTCAAATCCATCCATTTCTATTTGCCCAGGGATGTTGGGGAGCAGGAGAGGGAATTTCCTTCTTCTGATGGAATTTACCACTTCCTGGATGCAGTTAAACTATCCCTGCCTGGGGATGCCTTTTATATGTGGCTCATAGAGATGCTTCAGAAATGTACTCTTCTGCTGCTAGAACACACCAGAGTGAACCTAAGACCTTAGTGCTTACAACAGCAAACAGTCCTGTGGGGATGAATGATTCTTCACCCTTTCACCTACTTGTATCGCCTCTCTCACTGACTAGATCTCCATGCATATCACTCTGATCAAATAATCTCATCCAGCCATCCTTAATCCTGCATTGACAAAAGGATTTATTGGCCCTGCTCATCTCCATTCAGCATAAGCACTTGGTCAGCAGCTCAACAGGACTGGCTAATTTGTGGTGCCCTATGTAGTTACAAAATTTGTATCCATGGCTATCCTCATGGCTATTAAGTGGTTATCTGCAGATTTACAGAGCTCTTCTGATTTTGGGAGGCCACGCATGGGTCTGAGACTATTAGCTAAGCCTGTATCTTGTCACAGTATCCTGGGCTCACATTCTCAGGGTCTGCTGCTCCTTCAAGTCCAAGTCTGTGAGGACTTTGATGTTGGATGTCTTTTGCAAGAAGGCTAGACAAGGCCCAGGATGTTGTTTTCAAAGTTACACTAAGGTTCAAAGTTAATAAAAGAGCACAGAAAAGTCAATCTAATCTAGGTATTTGAAATGCAGGCCTCTTTGTGCATTATGTCAGGGCTTTCTGAATAAGTTTTGTACCTTGTGACATTTCTGGACCAATATCTTCATCTTACTAATGTAGTAGCAGGGGGGAAAAGGAGGTAAGCTGTAACAGATATAGCCCTGGCACTGTTCAGTTTTCCCCTGAGATCAACTCTCTTGAGTCACTATCTGGTTCCTATTCTGTTTCTTGGGCTACGTTATTCTGTGCTGCCCCTTTCTCAGGACATAGCCCTACCGTTCCATAAACTCATGTGAACCTGAGCTAGTGATAGTTTGACTCAATATTAGCAGCCAGATTGACAGCAGGGTCTTTAAATTAAATGACCATCCAAAAAATATACATGAGGTGAAAAACCTATTATGCAAAAATTTTGTAATCAATACAGACATCAGTTACTGGAGAATATTGAATGAAAGGCATCTTACAAATGACTGCTATAGTGGGTAATATTTAATGTTAGAAATCAACTTTTTAAGAGAAGAGAGGAAAAAGCTGAACAAAAATGCAATGTTCTGTATTTTTTTAAAAGGGGTGTAAATGGCAAAATATAAATAGAAGCAGAAAGTTAAAACAGTTGCTCACATGTCTCATTAGTGCCATATATACTTTAAATAAATGCCCTTCCCAGGGTATGTCTACACTGGAGGCTTAAGTCAACTTAACCAGGCTTAAGTTGGCTTAGGCAACACCCTGACTCGTTTGGATTTCATTAAGTCGACTTAAGCAGTTGCTTAAGTCTATTTAATAACTTCTGCCATTAAAGTTGATTTTAAGGGTTAAGTTGACTTTATTAAGTCAACTTAACACAATGTGCCCATTAGAGTTGACTTAATAAAGTCAGCTTAGGCCATTAGAGCCATTTAAGTCGACTTTATAAAGTCGACTTAAGCCAGAGGACCCACTGAAAGTTGACTTTATTAAGTTGACTTTCAATGGGCCCCTGGCTTAAGTTGACTTTATAAAGTGGACTTAAACAAATGGGGCCTCACTAAGTCAACTTAATAAAGTTGACTTTAAGTTGGCCTTATTAAGTTGACTTAAAAAAGCCCTGTAGTATAGACATAGCCCTGTAGATTATTAAAAGTGTAAAAATCTTAAAAGTTGGATTTTTTTTTCATAATTTACACTAGCACTCTCTCACTTCACTCTTTTTGAAGAATAGCAGTAAACTGTTCAATTTCACTATTGTATCTAGTCTATTTCATTCTCTGTTTCTCAGTGTTTGCAAAGCCTCAAGGGCAATATTTATATCCAGACAAACTGTTTTCACTGAAATACAGACAAGAAATATACTTCATGAAAACTTTTCTGTTCATCTTAAATTGTTAAATCATATTTTTGGAGCCCATTACCTGACTATGACTTTTTAGTGCAAGACCTAAAATGCAATAACGGTAACATAATGCCATGTCGTGACTTCTATTGAAAATATCCTTATATCTAAAGTTTCTTAGAGTCAATACAACGGTAAGAGAAGCTTGTTGATATTCAAAACACACTGGAAAATTGGATGGATTAATACAAATCTTGGATTATGTGATTTCCTCTGTAAGGAAAATGTCATAAAAGGAATTTTCAATTTGGTGTTAGAAATTGAAAACTAGAAGAAAAGACAGTGAAGCTGATCACAGATGATGGGGATAAGAACCAGAGAAAGTGGAAGATGAGATGAATGCAACACAGATTAATAGTGTTGAAGGACTGAAGAAAGCTTTAAAGGAGTGAAGTCACATCACTAATAGTGATAGTGAGGGAAAGGACTCTTTAGAAATGAAATTGTATGAAAGCAGATAACAGAAAATCGCATGCACGATTTTCCCAGAGTCAAAATACACTTAATCTCCTGCTGCCTTTACATCTCCATGTAAGAAAATGTCATCTCTCTCCTTTAGACCTGCACAGGGGAATTGATGCTGAAATGGAATTTAGTAATGCAGAGATACAATGTTGACAGAAACTTAGGAGCCTGACTTGCATTTTGTAGGTCTCTGCCTCCACTGTGAGAGAAACATACTTTGTCTTGCAATGAGCTTGCTGGGGGGATCCTTGCAGTGAAGCTGTTCTCATGCAGCACAACTTCCAGGCCTCAATACTATGATGAGGATTAAATGTTCATATCATGGTAGTGCCAGCTGGGATTAAGGCCCCCTTGTGCTGGTGTGCTAGGCAAGCAACAGTCCCTGCTCTTCAGGGCCTACTCAACTAGGATTAGCAAAACAAGAGTTTTAAGACTATAGCATTATACTCATCTTTCTGACGGTGGTCAGTATCAGAAGGCTGGATGAACCAGTGAAATTGAAATTGTGGCTTGGCCAGTTGAATTGTGGATAGAGAACTTGTTGAAACAGAGCACACTCAAGTTTTCATGATTAAAGACTTGGTGACATGTTGGGAAGAGTCCGGAGATCAAAGGATCCAAAATTGTGTTGTGAAAAACAGAAAGAGGGTCCCATCTCATTGAACAGTTCACTAAAGTAGACTTGCTGGGCTTCTCTTGTGTGTTCATTACAGGATGCCTTTCCTGAAGAATTAAAGGTTGTGCTATGAATTAGCATCTTCATGAAGGAGTATCGCTAATTGCTTCAGGAGAGAGGATTTATTCTCAAATTTCTAGAAATCCTTTTGGCTTGCAACCTGAGATGTTGCTTCTGTCTTTAACACAAGTCAGAAAAACTGAGACAAAACTATATAGTTAGGAGCAGTAGATGGTATACAGAACTTCACAACTCTCAGATCATTGTTTTGAAACAAACAAGATTGATCAGTCATTGCCACCTCTTTGTTGGGCTCTGTGAAATGAATCAGTGGCCTGAGTCTCATCTGTTGATTGAACTAATGGCATTCCGTATAGTGAAGCCACCCACGCAGTTGGTGCTCATGTTAGTTTCAGCGTAGAAGCAGAGGATTGAATCTACTTAATGTATGGTTCCCAAGGGGCAGCCGTGTTAGTGTAGTTCAGCAACAAAAGGAAGAAGTTCTGTGGCACTTAAAGCCTAATATTTATTTATCACATGAGCTTTCACGGGAGAAAAATCCCACTTTGTCAGCAAGATTTTCTCCTGTGAAAGCTCATGTGATAAATAAATGTTAATCTTTAAGTGCCACAGGACTCCTTGTTTTCTTTCTTTTTTTTTCCTCCCATGACAGCTCACGCGATAGATAAACCTGTTAGTCTTTAGCAGATTTATTTATCACACGATCTGTCATGGGAGAAAATCCCACTTTGTCAGTGGGATTTTCTCCCACGAAAGCTCATGTGATAAATAAATGTTAGTCTTTAAGTGCCACAGGACTCCTTGCTTTCTTCCCCTCGCCCCCCCTTACTGGGTGTACGGCTTGTCACAGAATGAGCTAGCCCCATCAAAGAAGTTTGGGTTCAGCCTCTTCTGTGACCATTTTATCCTCCTGACCAAAGGATTGAGAGCAAGAAACCAGGAGGCTGGGAGGTACGCTGCTCGCAACTGAGGCGAAGTTCAGACTCCCTTAAAGATGCCCTGTGACACACTGCTATAGTGTTTTCTGCAGGACGTGAGTGAAGCACAAAGTCCAGCTGCATCCTGAGGGAAACTTGTCCTGTTTCAACCAGTGATATATCTGATCTGTGGGTCTAGGTTTTCAGTAACCAGGGCTGTGAACCTGAGGCAAGAAAGACACTCAATGTAGGGCCACATTATGCCTTATTCATCATAGCACGTCACCTCATGCCCAGGCAGCTATTTGATAAAGCAAAGACCCCCAAAGGTATTTAGGCAACTAAGTCCCATTTCCTGGGTTTTAGTTACTACTCAGTGTAAGGGAGGCAGAATCTAACCATTGAGAAGTAAATGAATTTCTTCAGCATTATGGTGGGTTTTAAATTCTGATGAACAGAGTAGGTGTGTTCCTGTTTAATGCCAAGATAGAATGTGAATTGATGGAGACAAGTTGCTTTATCTGAGATCGTTTTAGAGAACTTTCTCCTTTATTAAAATGGATTTTAAAATCATTGGTTTTATTTCAGCTGCCAGGTTCACAAATCAGATATTTTTCTTGCCTGTAAAGTTTTTTCACTATAGCTGTGGGTCCACTTCTCATGCTCCTCAGATTAAATATTCAACTGAATGGGAAATCAGTAGAGCAGTCAATCTCTTTTTCCCAGTAGTGCCTTGGTATTTAGCAAGGCAATTGGAAATAGATCAGTTACATGAGTGGATGGAATGGGATTAGCAATTCAGATCAATCTCACAATTAACCAGGAAAACCATCACCATGCCTGTAAACACAGCTGTTTAAAATCATTACTTGCTTTAGTTGTTTTCCCAACAGCGGTATGTGTATGGCACGCCCAGTCAGTGTAGCACTCTGCCTCCCCCTCGCTGTAGGGGTGGCTGGGACGTAGCTAGAAGATGATGCATCTGCTGATGCCTTGGCTCGTAGAAGTGGGTCTTTTAGTTCAGTGACAGCAGCTTATGCAGTGAGATACAGAGGCTCCAAATTCAATTGCAGGTCCCAGTGACCCACCCAGGCTGTGGCATTATCTCACAGCAATGCACACTTTATCTGCTGAAAGCCTAACAGGTTTATCAGTGAGCACCATAGATACCATATAAGCAAGAGCATAATATAAACATAACAGCAAAAAATCCAGTAGCCAGAACCCTTTTTTGCCCGCACTTTTGTTTTACTTTCTTTCAGAAATCGACCAAGGAAGTTGCGGTGATCCTGGAATACCCGCCTACGGCAAGAGAGAAGGCTCAACATTTCGCCATGGGGACACTTTGAAGTTTGAATGCCAGCCTGCCTTTGAGTTGAAGGGACAGAAAACAATTACCTGCCAAAAGAGTAGCCAGTGGTCCGCTCAGAAACCAATCTGTGTTTGTAAGTCAGTGAGGAAACTGCTTTAAAGTGTTTGCAATGTCCAGTGAAGTAGCTGCCTAGGTGATGCGTTTGTGCACTGAATTTAATACCTAAAATATGGAAAATACTGGAGATGGAGAGATGGAAGCCAGCCTTCAGAATTTTGAATCAAGTTTAACTACCCGCAATGTTTGAGAGTATTTGAATCTGACAGTTCTGTTCCATCTGTTACAGGGGAAGCGAGGCAGCCTAAAAATTTGGATCTGGCATCAGATTCCAATCTTTGCTCCCCAGATGTCTTTCTTGCTGATGTTTGGTTCTGGGATTAGGGTTCAGTTCATCTCTGAGAGGACATGAAATCCTCCATGATGATGAAGCCCATTAAATTAGATTAAATTTTGGCTGATTAATTCTCCTTTAAAATCTGACATTTTCAAGCCTGCTGCCCTAAAATCTCAATTTATAATTTGTTGCCTTAAATCTCAGCAGAAATAGGGTTTGTTGCTCTCAGTAGTAATGGAAGGGCAGACTTTCAGGGGCATAGCCAGAGGGTATATCTATACTGACAGCGGCAAATTCACCGCCATCAGATTGGGCTTCCAGGAACAGATCATGGTGAGTATGACCTCGCCACACTGCTCCTAGATGCTGACCCTGGAAGTCCTGGGGGTCAGGGGGCATACGGGAAAGTTGGCCGTAAGAAATTTGTGGTTTGGCTTTCCCCTAATGTGTAACAGCAGCTTAAAAAGTCACTGTCATTCATGCAATGCATTTTACATTCCTTGAGTAAGCAGCGGTTGACTGCCACTGAAGAAACCATAAGTATTGACTAGGACAGAGTTAGGCACACAGTTCCGACTGGGGTAGCCATGTTAGTCTATGTACAACAAAAACAATGAGAGTTTTGTGGTACTTTAAAGACAAATGGATTTCTTTTGGCATAAGCTTTCGTTGGCTCCAACCTACTTCGTCAGATGCCTAAAATGGAAACTACAGTTAAGAAGTATATATACGCATGCCAGGATGCAGGAGGGCAAGTGTTAGCAAAATCAATTCAGTTAGGGTAAATAGGGCCCATTCATACTGTTGATTAGGAGGAGAGAATGTATGAACAGGGACAATTACTTTTTGTAATGTGCTAACCATTCCGAGTCCCAGACTCAGTCTGATTGTGTCGAGTTTGTAAATCAGCTCCAGCTCTGCAGTTTCATGCTGAAGTCTGTTTTTGAAGTATTTGTTGAGGTAGGGCAACTTTCAAGTCTGCTACTGAGTGTCCAGGGAGATAGAAGTGTTCTCCTGCTGTTTTTTGGATACATAACCTATCTTAGAAGATGACCCCATGCTCTCTCAAGCCCTGGGAGGTAGGCCAGTCCTTGCTTACAGACAGCCCCCCACCTGAAGCAAATAACAGCAACTGAACACCGTACAACAAGAACACTAATTCAGGAACCTATCCCTGCAACAAACCCCATTGCCAATTCTGCCCACACATTGACTCCAGTGGTACAATCACAGGTCCCAACCAGATCAGCCACACCATCAGGAGCTCATTCACCTGCACATCCAATAAAGGCAGTATATGCCATCATGTGCCAGCAATGCCCCTCTGCCACGTACATTGGCCAAACAAGACTGTCCTTGCACAAAAGGATAAATGGACACAAATCTGACATCAAAAATGGCAACATCCATAAACCAGAGGGAGAACACTTCAGTCTCCCTGGATAAGCAGTAGCAGACTCAAAAGTTGCCATACTTCAACAAAAAACTTCAAAGACAGACGTCAGTGTGAAACTACAGAGCTGAAGCCGATTTGCAAGCTTAACACAATCAGACTAAGTCAGGGATTTGGAATGGTTAGCACAGAGGTTGGCAACCCCTGGCACCCATGCCAAAAATGGCATGGGGGTCAAGCCTGAGTGGCACGTGGCGCCACTAAGGATCCCTGCTGGCCCCACTCCCCCAGTGCTGTGCAGTTGGCAAGTGCCACCTGCCACAGTTTGAGGTCCCTGCTGGCACGCTCCTGGCCCCTGCTAGGCGGGGCTGGAGGGAAGCGGGGCAGGTCAGCCTGTGCACTTCTGGCTCCGACCCTCTGGTGGGGGGAGGAGCAGGAGCCGGCCCCGGCTGGCCCCTGGAGGCCACCCTTCAGCACTGGTGAGTGCCAACCATGGCCACAACCCTGAACTGGAGGCCTGGCCCCACCCCCTTTTGGCCCCACCTCGGCATCTGCTGAGGGTGTGGTGGACAGGGCTGACAAGGTTTGTCAACCCCTGGGTTGGCACATTACGAAAAGTGAATGTTCCTGTTCACACATGCTCTCCCTTTAATAAACTGGTGTGAGTGGGCCCCATCTGCCCTAACTGAACTGACTTTGCTAACACTCGCCCTCCTCCATCCTGGCGTGTGTGTATATACCTCTCAACTGTTGTTTCTACTTTAGACATCTGACGAAGTGGAATAGAGCCCACAAACACTTATGCCCAAATAAATCTGTTAGTCTTTAAGGCGCCACAGGACTCTCTTTTTTTGTTTTTTACAGTTACTACTGGCTTTCAATAGTCCTGACCAGCCTGAGAAAATCTCCACTTTCTTTTATAGTGTTAAGCAGAAAACAATTATAAATTATTTGAACCTTCCCTCAGAAGAAAAACTTTGCTTGCTTCTTCACGAGACTCTCAAAAGTTTTTTTTTTTTGTTTGTTTGTTTTTCTCTCCCCAAGCCTGAGGGTGAGTGAGCTCATTTTGCCTAATACTTCACCCTCTTAAGCACTCTGGGGTCTAAATGTTCAGCTTTGAGAAGAAGAGAAGGGAGACTCAGTAAAACAACAGGATGGTAAAATGGAATTGGGAATGAATAATATACACTCTTCCCCACCCTCTTCTTTTCACTGTATCAAGCAGAAGCAATAGAAATGTTCCCAATGTTAAGAAAAAAAACTGCAGTGTGTATATTTATTATAGTACAATTAAGGTACACATTCATCCTGTACAAGGTGTCACTTGGAGTTTACACAAATTTCTGCAGTACCAGAACAAAAACAGAGTCCTCTGGCACTTCTAAGGACTAACAAATTTATTTATTGCATGAACTTTTGTAGACGGGGAACTTACAGACTCCTTTTTTTTTTTTCTGAACTAGACTAACATGTCTACTCACTTGGATTCTGTACCAGAGATATTGCAAAGTCTAGAAAATAAAATACTGTTTCAAAATTGAATTGTCTTTGCAAAAAATAGCACAAGTGGCAAGGCAGAGAGGCAACACTTATGAATAAATGACCTTACTGTTAAATTATAGTGGAAATATTTCACATACTTTGAAGTTTTGCAACATCTCTAAGCACCTTGCAAAATTTGTGAAAGCCCTTGGAGTCCACAAGGTTTGCCCATTTCTAAATGTCATGCATTTTTGCACTGCTTGGCTTTATCTAAAAGCAAACACACCTAACACATTAGTGAGGAAAGTATGTTCCTCATTATCAAAATGGGAAGCACTAGGATCTGTTGAGGCCTTTTTTGTCAGACTCTCCAATCCAGTTATTTTTCTACACAAAACTATGCAATATTTGGCATTCTGGGGACAGTTAATGAAACCTTTGGCTGTTTCTGAGATTGCCCCAACTGACAGTGACTAATGGGATGCCTGTTACTCATGTTGTGAGTACTCAGAATGACACCACACCATTAAAATGTTCTCATAGATGAAATTTCCCCATCTTCAGTACAAACAAAAAAAATGTGGATTTTTCACCTACTGTATCCATAGATACAGAACAGATGGGGGGCAGAGCGGTGGGAATTCTGAGCTGCATGGAGAAGGATGGCAATTTAAAGAACCGTAAATCCAGCAGTTAAAATCAGACATCACTTTCCACCCCCTGTGGTCCAGCTAAGCAAAAAGTGTTGCTAGTGCAAAAAGCCTATGCACCTCTTCTGCCCCTCCACCCCTTGCCACTCTTGCGTTTGATTCCTTTAAACATACCACATTAGTGTGTGTCAGCAGAGGTGACACAACAGAACAGCATAAGGCATGTAACTTGGCATAAAATCTGTATCTGTACCTCTGGAAAAACAAGCTAACCTCATTTATATGCTGCTAGTTGGAATATGCAAACAATTTGGTGCCTCCAATTCTATTCTGCAAATGCGTGACAAATGCAGGCAGAGATTAAAACAGCATCTGCTGTCCTGAGCAAATGATTTATGTGTATGCTGTATTTGTCTTGGGCAACTCGTGGTCTGAGCTTGCAGTGATGAGGCCACGTGAAATCATGTACCTGCCTTATTTGCAAGGGGTTCCTGAATTCACAGCTGTCTACAGACTTCATGATAAAAGACCTTCCATCTTTATCTTCCTTGTGATTGTTGTCACACCCCTGAACCTTTCATGCTGTGTAAGTAGGGCCTTGGGAGCCTTCACTAGACTGTCCCATGCATGCACTGTACTGCCTACTAAGGGACAGAGTATGTATGACCTTGAGTGTATATAGGTTCCCTCTGACTGACTGAGCTAGTGAAAGTGGTTCCTTTAGTTCACTGAGTTTCCCTGTGTTTCTATAAATGACCAGGTGAAGGCTGTTATCCATCCACATGTTTGCCATTAGCTGATGATGAAAGTCTTTGTTGCACTGTAGCCATGATCATTACCAACGTGGAAGACCTCTCTCCCCACTTTGCAGCATCTCATAGAACTCAAATCAGCTTCGTGTTACAGTTATTCACTCTGACGTGCATTCTGAAAGCTGCAAGTTTGTAAAATAAGTTTAGGGTCAGTATTCTTTTCAATAGTGTGGTAATCCAGATTTCATAGCACACTAAAGTCAAGATCCTCATTCCTGTATAAAGTTGCAGTTGCCCTTCTGGAATGTGCAGATATTGAAAATAGGGTTCAGAGAAGTCTAAGGTAGAAAATTAATATCTCAGGCATACTGTTGTGTTAATTAATCTTGTTAGGTACCGCATCCAGGTGCATTGGTGGGACATGATACCTTTACATGGCAATAAACTGTAGTTCATGCTTACCTGTGAATGAGTTGATGAGCAGATTTAAGATGTGAAAATAGCCCCAGGGTAACAGAACTTTCACAAGGAACAGATTTTTTTTTTCCATATACCACAGTGATGAGCCTGGTATAAGTGTATGGCTAAACACAGCAATGGAAGGAGGCATTACAGTCATAATGTAACTTCCAAGTGTGTCTGCACTGCGATTTAAACATACATATATATTATGACAAAATAAGACATTCCATAATTGTTACATGAATTGTAGGTGGATTATTGCAGTCCCAGGCTCTGATTCAAGACAGTTTTCGTGACCAGGCTTTTCGTTTAAAGTAGAGATTTTATAAATTGTAAATTTCAGTACTAAAGAAAAGGTAGCATCTCTGGGCCAGCTAGTGTCACTCCAAGAAGCTCTGACAGTTTCCACAGCATGTTTCAGGTCTGTCCTCCAAAATTCTTTGCTCTTTCTCATCTTGGGTCCCCCACACTGGCCTTTTGAAGCACTTCAGTTCTGACTTGCAGTGCTTGATCTTCCAATCCTGTGCTATGAGTGAGCCAACTGCACCAAATTGTGTGGTTGTTTTGCATCATGGATGATTACAGAATGAGCTGTAGCTGGCAGGTGATACCTTTTGACACCAAAACCTGATGAAATGGGCAATGGCTTCATCTTCACTCCCTCTCCTCCGTTACTTGCACTAATGAGGGACACAGGAGAACTGTGTCTGAAATCAAACAGTTTTCTGGCACATATTAGTTTGTTGTCCTTATGCTCATGGAGCTGTAGTTTGCTGGACCCGTCAAGCCTTGTAAAGGTAAAGAGTATCTGTGTGCATTCATGCATATATATGCACATAGTTGTAGGCAAGTATTATCGTGGCTGCCATGAAATAAACCTGGGAGTCAAGTTTATGGTTTTAGATTGAAATTCTACTAAAGATGCTATAGGCTATGTGTGGAATATAATGAACAGGGTGTGTTTGTTGGAGGATCCATACGGGGGGGGAGGGGTGGGGAAATAACTGTTAGGCATGTTATAGAGGTAAACTTATTAAGCTTGGGTCTGTGTGCTGATACCAACTTCTCTGAAGTTCCTGTAGTTCTGATCTGGGGTTTTAGTTCAGGCTCATCTCTAATGTCCAATAATTTTTGCTTTATTACTATGTGTGTTATTTTTTCAGATTATTTTTACTGTAGTAACACTTAGGAGCCTCAGCCATCGACCATGGTCACACTGTACTAGGCATTGTATAAATCCAAAACACAAGGGTAGCACCTTGCTCCAAACAGTTTAACAAGTAACACAATATTTGCTTACATCTTTTTTTCCCCCTAATTTAAGTCTGTGTGATGTACGGCCAAGTCCCTTGAGTTTCAGATTGAAAAGATCCAAAACACTCCAGTGGAAAGTTACCTCCTTTTATACTTGTGAAAGATTCAGCCATCGCTACCTATGTTGTCCTGGCTTACAGCTCATCGTCACATGCTCATGTTACAGGTTTGGGTGGTTGTGACTTAGCATGGTGTTTGGCACTGTGACATTGTGTATTTCAAGTTGTAACCTTGACGCTGTATGTTGCCAGCAGCAATTTTGAATTTGTCCCACAAAGACACCAGCTGTTCTCTAAGCAGTTAGTAGCTGGGTTCTCCACTCCTACTCTGAACTCTTGTTCAGTTATACAGCAGGAATGTTTTTATTTTGCTCTTTGTGAGTTCTTCCCGCTTGGCTATGCGCCTGATGTTTTATGCCTCACATGTGATTTCCTTCCCTCCACCCCAAGTGGTAATTACTCTTCCTTGTTAATCCCATTTTGGCCACTTATACCTGCTGAATAATCCGAACTCCCTATTGCAAATGGCATGTTTTTTAATTTAAAGCTGAATGGCTAACCTTTGCATACACCTCCTAATAGATCCATATAGGATTACGAGTCAGTAATACAAACTGTGATAAATGTTTTCCCAGCAACGTACTGAGCAGTGCCATGTCATTTTGTATAACTCAACAGATTTTCAATTTTAGCTCTAAATTAACCCACAATTAGCAATTCTTTCTCTCTCTCTTTCTGTCTCTCACTGCGCAGGATTCGCAGCAGCAAATGGCGCCACCTCACAAAAATCAGTGCGAATTTGCAGAAGGTGGCAAAAAGAGAAAAAATTATTCTTTACATTTATTTATTTTATCTAATGGAAATGTTTGTTGAGAACAGGGAACTCAGTTAGCCGGATTCCAGAAGGCAATAATAATCTGTTGAATTTGATCGTGCTAAGTTTTGTCAAAAGCAGAGAAGGGCTGGCATGGTAGGATATGCAGTTCATTTCTAATTGCAGCTAGGCAGGTTTTTTCTGCACATTTTAAGCATTCAACAAAGCTCTGTTCACCCAAAATTTAACATTTCTTTTACAGTAAACATTTACTGTTTGTCCTTCTAGGTTATAGAGTGGCTCATTTTATACGTACTGTATATGTATAAATAAAATGCTACCTTTTTTGTAAAGTTACCCATTTCTAACCTACTCTCATTCTAATAAAGAAAAGATAAATAGCTGCCTATATAATAATTTGAGAAGAACAGTGGTTTCCTTAACTTGTGCACATACAAATTCAGCTAATGCCTGGCATGGAAAGAAATAGTTGGATTAAAAAAATAACCTGAACTTTCTTCTGAAAAATATTGACCTGAATCATTGCAAAGACAGGAAATGTTCAGATGAGAGATGAGACCAAACCACAAAATTGACTCTGGATTCAATTGTTCTTAAAATTTATGGGCATTTGGATCAGGGGTTTTGAGTTGGGTCCAGCCGTAGGACAGTGTTAGCAGATGATTTTTTTGTGCCTCTGAGGATTTTCAGATTCCGACTTGAACTCTAACTCTAATCTACACACAGATTTTGTATTAGTATGACTGTTTTGGGGATGGGTGTGATGATGAAATAATTACATGAGTACAACCCCAAGTATGGATGCATTTATACTAATAGAGAAGAGCTCATATTGGAATAGCTTATTCCCTTTTGTGTTGCATAAACACTTTAATGCCCATATGCCTCCATATTAGGGTAATTGTAGTTCTGTTACTATTCCAGTACAATTAAAGCAGTACATCTGAAAATAGACTAAGCTCTAAGAGTGGAATTCATGGGTACTGCATATATTAGACTCCCTATACTACATGAAATTCCCTAGATCTACTTCCACTTACTGACATGACAGTCTCTGAGCATGGTCAGTGCCAGCTTCTTTAGAAAATGGTGCAGAGAACCCTGCAAAAAACAGTTACAGAACGGGACTGGTTTCTTCCTGTCACTGCCACTTCTTGGTAGCTGGCTTATGCAGTGAAGCAGAGGGAATTACATCTCTTCCAAAACTCCTTGTAAGTTTCAGCTCATTATTCAAGTTGTATGTGGTTGTTCAAACCTCCAGAAGCTGGATCATTAGGAGCATTGGATTTTTCTCATTTTAAGTGGTTTTTTCCCCTGCTTTTGACAGCCATAGAATAGATTCTCTCTTTCCTTTCTCTAATGGAAATTGTTCCAATGTGCTCCTTGTTTTGTTCCTCTTTATCACCTTTTTTGGCCTCACTTGCGATGATGATTGAATATTGTACGTACAGTGTATGTTGCATCTGCAGGTTGTTCAACCCCTCTGCTACATGAAGTGAGATTATTCCTCTAGGTTACATGTGTTGTGGAAGTTAGTTGCTCACCTGCTTGTGAACTGTTTGTTTAGTGGCTTTCACACACAAAATTCCATTAACAGCTTTTGGTTACTGTTGATCAGAACGAGGTTCAAAGGAGTAAATTATTGGGAAATGCTCTAAATCCTCTGACAGATCCCTTGAGCTAGTTGGATGCACTGTGTCATAGATTACTGAGATCTCTCTGTCCATATGGGGTGTGTAGCTCTTATTAACAGCCATGTTTCACAGTTGCAGCTGTGTAAGAGCATTTCGTTCTTAAAATAAAGGTTCCGTTCGGCATCCAAAGATTAGTTTCTCATTGAAGCAGTCAATAATAGGATTTATGCACATGCTTAAATTAAGTGCTTTCTTAAGTTCTGTGATGACTAGGGATGGACTTAAGCATATGCTTAGGTATTTCGCTGAATTGGGGCTTATTGTCCTATGGTTAATTCCCTGTCCATTTCTTACTGCAGTCAATGGGGATGTTTTCCATTTCCCCATCTGACTCAATGGGGTTTGTCTACTGTGTTGCTGACTGGTGAGCCAGACCCTTCTTCACCATCTGGATAGGGCTTCAACTAGAGCTTTAGCTTCTTTTGAGCTTGAATATGGGTGCCTGGGATTCATCCAACAGGGAAGCATCAGGGCACCCAATGCCACATCACTTCCTGCAGTAGTTGTGTCTCCCTTAGCATCATTATGAAGTTGGCTTTGGTATGCATAAGTCAGGCTGAAAATATGCTGCTTATTTTTGTAGCATAAATCTTTAGTTTGGGTAGACCATAAAGTGGCCTTCAAAGACTGCCTACGTCTATCTTTGCCCTGTGGTGGAATTTTGTAGACCTAGAACAAATTTGTAGGGGCATAGGCAGTTTTTTCAAATATTTCTCTGTCTCCACACTGACAACAGACCTGCCTTGCAAGCTCTTAAAGCCAACAGATCCTGCACTGGCTTGCTCTTAAATCTAATGAGAACTTGAGTTCCTGGATTCTTGACTCTCAACTTAACCAGAAGACCAGCAAGGACTGTGTTAGAGGAGTGTAGTCTGCCTGTTAGGATAACTTGATTCAGAGCCTCCATAACTATATTATCTTATTGTCAGCCTTATTGCTACATGCCTTGATTGTCGGAAGTGCTGGCCATCTATCACCCTTTGGAAATCAGGTCTGCACGTTCTTAGGATGCATTTCCTGGCCTGCTCTGGTTTTGTTTACACTAGTCTGGAGTAAGTACTGTGGCCTTACTGGATTTATGTGGGTGTAGCTGAGCCTCCCTGACCTCATGGGGGGGGGGGGTGGTTTATCTGGTTTTTAACTTTGTATCTTTTTCACCGTTTTCCTAGATAAAAGGAAATGCCCAGTGTGTTACACGTCTGTCTTCAATCTGGACAATGGAATGGTTTTCTCATTTCTTTTGAATTTGTTTGCCTGTCCTAATCTCTTATGGTTCATTTAACCTCATATTTTATCTTTGCTATTGTAGCTTGAGGAGCCATTTTTCTTTGCATTGGTTGCTCTACTATGCATAGTGCCAAAGGCAGGGAACTGCAATCTCTCAAGATTCTTCCTGTTCTCATTATTTAGCATTTATATTGTGGTACCTAAATGTTTTACTAAGCAAAGGGGCACTCTGTTTGCATGTCTATTAATATACATGATCATATTCTCACTTGGAGCTAACCTGTATATGAGATAGTGCATAGCTGCATTGTCCCAAGAGAAGAGCAGGAAGAGGATTTACTCTGTCACAGTCTGAATCCCATTTTTTACTACTCTGGAGTTCATGTACCGTGTCAGATCCATACCTGGCATAGCACAGGTCTCTCACCATGCCCAGTGCAGCTTCATCCACTCCAACCCAGCTTTGCATGGGCTGTTTCCCCTACTGCCACTGGCTATGATGCAGGTAACAGGGCAGCAGGGCAAGTGGGGAGACATTGGCCATAATCTTTCCCCTTGTCTAACTCAGCTTTAGTCCATTTACATCGATTTACAGCAGCTGAAGATCTGGTCCATGGGTTAACTTTGTTTTTCCCTTTGCATTTTTTTCTTCCTTTTTTATTGAATGTGAAGTCAGCAAAGCTGCTCTCTTTTTTCTTTGTCTTGCCTTCTCATATGCTTTACAAGTTTTATACGTGAAATCTATGGAACACAGTTTGCAAACAACACTTACTGCTGGGTGCATGGATCAACAAACCACAAATATTAGGGGTCCTACATTATTGTTGTTCATTATTTGTATTATTGTAGCACCACAGAGCCCAAGGCATGGACCAGGACCCCACTGTGCTAGATGCTGTGCAAACCCAGAGCAAAAAGATGGTCTTATTTGAATTTATAAGGCCATATGGAAGCCATCTGTCTCATACACTAATAGTATTAATTTTCCATATTTCTCAGTGAGTGGGAGTGTTTATTTTTAATAGATAGCTGTTCCCAGACACGTTATACCAATGTTTAGTTGTCAAAATTACTTGACAGAATCTCTCTTAATAAAGATTCCTACCCGCACCAATTCCTTGGTATATTCTGCAGCTTCTTTCTCTTCTATTTAATTTAGTTGCCTGTCCTCTTTGTTATCAGCAGCAGGAAATGACTTGTAGCTCATAGACTCAGTAATGCCCAGTAATATCTATTTTATTTGATTTAAGACCATTAGGAATTGAAGATAAAGGAAGAAGGAGGGCATAATAGGAGGAGGGCAAACATTGGACTGAATAATTGTATAAATGCCAAATTAGAGCCAAATTCATCCTCTGGGTTATAGACATTTTCCAGGAATTAACAAGAAAAGTGTATTAAATAATAGATATTAATAAATGTATATCAGATCACGTGATGGGGGAAGGGAGAAATCAATATGTATATAAAGCATAAAAATCATCAGGTAGGTATCAGACAGGAGCACTGTAGTTCAGAACTAATGGACCCTGTCAGCTAAAATACAGCATAGATTGAAAAGTCACTCTGAGGGCTGAAGATTTTTCATCTGCGTTGTTCCCCTACCCCACCACCTAATTGTGTTTGTAGGGGGAGGAGTCCAATGAGGTGCTTCTTGACACCATATTATTGTGGGGAAAGTGAGTGATTTCTTCCTAATGGGAAGTGAACTGTCCAGTGCTCTCAGCACTGCAGAAGATGGCCAATCACATGTTGCCATCTCTGTTTGCATCAAGCAGTGTGAATGTCTATGCATTTTGCAAATCCAGGCCCTGGGCCTAGTCCCTGTGCAGTGATTGACCCTAATGCAAATTGGCTATTGAATCCCAAAGGTTCTGTTTTATACATACCTTGCTTTGATGCAAATGGCTGCAGAAGTGGCAGTTCAATGGTGAATTGGGCCCACAGAACCTTCCCCCCAAGGATTTTGCAATTACAAGTCCTGTGATCTTCAAAAAGTTAACATATGGGAGTATTGTTAATGCATATGAGGGATGCTGTTGAGTTCAGTGAAGCTGCTCATGTGCATTAAGGTAACTTTGTAGGATTGGGGTTTTGGATAGAACCACATTTAGCAAATGATCATGTAAACCAGATAGCACACTGCAGCTTTAAAAAGCCCCTTTTCCTGCAGGAAAGAGGAGGAGGGGGGTAAACAGCTCAGTCTTATTCAATGAAATTCACACTGCAAGCAGGGGTTAGAATATGATTTGGGGGGCCCTGGAACCCTCCTAATTGGGTGGGTGCCCTTTCCGCACAGGTGGGTCCTCCACACACATCCAGGCCCACCCACAGCACCCCAGCTCCTGCCCCCCACATGCCAGCACCCCACCCCATCTCCCCCAAAGCCCACCCCTGAAATCAACCTCCTGCCCCCAATACCAACCTCCTGCCCCTAATATCCATTCATCTGTCCCCAATATCCCCCGGCCCCCCAATACCCACCCCAAAATCCATCCCTCCCCCCAATACCCACCCCAAAATCCATCCCTCCCCCCAATACACAGCCCCTGTCCCTACTATCCACTCGCCTGTCCCCAAAATCCCCCAGCCCCCAATATCCACCCACAGCCCCAGCCCATCACACAGTATGAGCTGGTCGCCCCAATACTCACCGGCAGCTGCATGCCAGCACTAGGGACAGGCTGTGCTTGGAGGCTTCTGCCTCCAAGCACAGCCTGTGCATGCGCGGGAATTTCAGAGTAGCTCACATGCCACCCCATGCTTCTCTGTCTGCCGGAAGGCAGCAGAACACCGTTCCAGGACTTTCTATTTTTAGGGGCTCAGCATTCAGGGCCTCTAAAAATAGAAAATGAAACTGGAACGCTGCATTCTGGGGCCCACTATTTTAAATGGTCAGCCCCAGAACTCAGCGTTCCAGTTCCATTTTCTATTTTTAGAGGGCCCAGAACGCTGCGCTCCTAAAAATAGTGGGCCCTGCAACAGCATTCTGGGCCATTCCAGTGTACTTTAATCCCTGACTGCAAGGTAAAAGATTGCCCACAGGATGAATTCCATTGAATAAAGTTGAGTTCTTGTTTTAAGAAAGCAAGCAAGAAAGAAACCCATGCTCAACTTCCTGCAGTACAGAGGGACATGAAATCCCCTGCAGAAGTGATGGCACTTAAAACACCAGGGTTGCGTACAGCATAAAGAAGGGGGCAATGCAGTCCCTGGGTGGAAAATTAACCATTTAGAACCAAGGACCATAGCATTTTTTTTAATTGAAAACATTTCTTCCTCCTCTTTCTAAATAAATCCCTGATGTCCAGCAGTGAATGGAGCACTGATCCCTTCCCATCTTAAATTCTTTGAGAAGCAAAAGAGTTATGAATTTGCATGACTTACATAGCTTGAGGTGGGAGTATTAACAAACCAGGATTATAGGAACTCTGGGCTGTGTGATTGATGGCAATTTCTCATTACAGTTTCCTGCTTTTTCAACTTCACCACCCCATCTGGGATTGTCCTGTCACCAAATTATCCTGAAGAATATGGGAGCAGCTTGCACTGTGTTTGGTTAATTATAGCAAACCCAGAGAGCCGGATCCACTTGGCTTTCAATGATTTTGATGTGGAGCCTCAGTTTGATTTCCTAGCTGTGAAAGATGGTGGGACTGCGGAGTCCCCAGTGCTGGGGACCTTCTCAGGGAACCAGATCCCTTCTTCTCTGACCAGCAGCGGCCATGTAGCCAGGCTCGAGTTCCAGACTGACCACTCCATGGAGAAAAGAGGCTTCAACATCACATTCACCAGTAAGTGCAGAATCTTTCATTTCTGTTAGCACCCATAGTATAGGCTTCTTGCCAAGTGGGAATATTATCTTGGGCCAGATGCTGATCTAACTGAAACCAGAGTATATCCAGAGTAATGCTGATATCAAAGGGGCTACTCTGGACTTACAGTTACTGTAAGAGAGATGAGAATGTCAGCCTTTGTGCCTAACACACAGGAGTCCTAGGTTCTGATCCTGGCTGTGGAAGTGCATGTGCTCTAGAGATGAGAGCTGTGAATTAGGAATCTGTCTTTCTAAGGTTCTTAACTGGCCTGCATTACTGAGGCACATGACTGCCTAACAGTCTTTTATGTTTCCCCACCTGTGAGATGGGAGAGCACTATTATCCCCATTGACAGATGGGAGACTGAGGCAAAAAGAGGCTAAATGACTTGCATAAGGTCATATGGGACGTCAAACATGGGTCTCCCAAGCCCTACTGATGTCATGGCTCAGGACCAGCTCTGAAAAGAAGCTGGAGATTGGGAGTCATGACCTCTGGTGCCTCAGTTTCTGCATCTGTAACCTATGCATGCTCATCTGATAGTGGTTTGGTTGATTTTAAAAAAACTGAAATGCTTGGAGATCTTTTGATGGAAGATACCATATTAATGTTCAATAATATCATCATTCACTCGTATCCGGAGGCATGCAAGAACTCTGAAGACACTACATAAAATGAAGGAATGAAAGAGACAGGGTTATGTTTGACTTCACATAAATTCAGGCCTTCAGCGTTCTATTGAATGCAAACTACCGTAATAATTTCCATGCATGTTATCCTGGAACGTTCCAAAGAACATTATTAAACCTATTCAGCAGAAATGATAAATGTCTCAACTTAAAACGGCAGTCAGCAGCACTCCTAAATTAATGGTCTTTCCTGCTGATGACTGCAAATCAGCCATTTTAAAAAAAAAATGTAGGGCGTGAGAAATCCTTCACCACATCAGGTCAGGTTCTTGATGCTTCAGGTAGGGTTACCTGCTTTGGGCAACAGCTGATATTTGGTCTATCAGAAAAAGGGTGTACCAACACCTCCGCCTGCTCCGGCTTCACTGCTGTTAACAATGAACTGCATGCAGGGTCTGCATGTTGTGCACCTGCTCTCAAGCCTAACAAACAAGGTGTCCTGTGGCACTTTTAAAGACTAATAAATTTCATTTATTGCATGAGCTTTCATGGGAGGAAATCCCATTTCGTCAGACTCTTCGAACATGGGAACTTACAGAATGGGAGGAAGACAAATTCAGGAAAGTATAAGTCATAGCACCAAGTCTCACCATGACAGCAAATCAAAGCAGTTGTTAAGATTCAAACACTGGGGAAAAGCCTACAGAGGAAGCTGAGGTCAAATCACCTGTTGTAATGAGAGAAAAACAATCCACATTCAATGGTGTCCAATTTGCATATGAATTCCAATTCTGCAGTTTTCCTTAGAGCTTTGATTTGTTAACCATTTGTTTGAGCACAGCTATTAGCAAGTCTCAAGCCTCAATCACTTAAGTCATGAATTCCTTTGGTAGGAATTTCACAGGCTGGCTGCTCCCTGGATGAGGAAATATTTAGCCTAAATTCTCAGCTATTGTGAATGAATCCTGTCAACTCTAATTTTTCTTGCCCGCTTATACCAGCAAAGAATTTATCCCTCTCCTTTTATCTTACCTAAATCTGCTAGCTGTTAACTTTCTTGAGCATGTGACATTCGTTGACAGGGTAAAAAACAGTAAGGGTGGGTCCAAGCTTCATGGTCCTGTAGGTACCATTGTTAGCAATGTCTTCCTTGTTATTTATGATGTTGTGTAGCACCAGAGGGCCCTGTTCATGAAGGGCCCCAGTGTGGAAGGCAGTGCATAAAGGTCCCCAGTCCAAAAAAGTCTACAATCTAACTATAAGAGAAGCAACAACAGACGCTTGCAGGAGACAGATGCACAAGGAAATGAAGACTGGTGTTCAACCTAAATTTGTCCCCTTTCCTAACTGAAAGAAAGCTTAACAAATTATCAGTAGATTTATACTGATAAGACTGCTCCAGACAAAGTCCAGAACTCATTTAAGTCAGGGAAGTTCCACAGGGGCAGCCATGTTAGTCTAGTTCAGTGAAACAAACAAGGAGTTCTGTGGCACTTAAAGATTAACAAATGTAGATCATGGATGTGCAATTAATCTAGATACTGTTGTCTTTCATGTGGTGCTAACTTCAGAAGAACACACCAAATTTCATTCAGATATACTACACACAGTTAGCCTGCTAAGTTTATAACCGTAGGTGCAATTTTTATCAACATCTTCCTTGTTATTCATTATGGCTATGTCCACGCAGGGCAGTGTTTCGAAATAAGTTATTTCAAAACAAGTTGTTTAGAAATAGAGCCCTTATTTCGAAACAAGTGGTTTAGAAATAAAGCCCTTATTTCAAAACAACTTAATTTGAAATAACCAAAAAACAATTAGAAGGGGGAATCGAAATAGCATGTCCACACAATGAACTTGTTATTTCAAGTTAGGGGAAGGGCACCCTGGGAGGTGTGGTAACATGGCCCCTTGTGGGCCATGTTGCCACCAGTGGGGAGGGGGCTTGTAAGGAGCCTGGGGGTGCCCCAAGTTGCTTGGCCTCTGGGCAAGTGGCTTGGGGAGCCGTGGAACCCCCAGGCTCCGCTGCCCAGGTGGAGAGGGGGCTGCAGCCCTGGTGGGGTGAGCCGCTGCCTGGTGGCTCACCTCACAGCCCTGTTCTGGGGGCTGCAGCCCCCGTGGGATGGCTGCTCCACGGGGGGCTCACCCCGCTGCTGGGGCTGCTCCACGGGGGGCTCACCCCACTGCTGGGGCTGCCCCCAAGCCCAGTGGTGGGGCCACGGGGCGCCCCACCCTGGGAATCCCCGGGCGCCCCGCTCCTGCTGGGGATGGGACCTGGGGCGCCCCTGCCGTGGGGCAGCCACCCTGCGGGGGCTTCAGCCCCCCTGACCGGGCTGTGGGGCTGGCAGCTCCCCTGCATCCTGGGAAGGGGCAGAGCCCCGGGGGTGCCCCAGCTGACTTCCCCCTGCTTCTCCTTGCCGGGGTGGGGGAGCAAAGGGGCTGAGGCACCCTTCCCCCCCTGCTCTCAGCAAGGGGAAGTGGGGGGGAAGCCAGCTGGGGCACCCGCCGACCCCCTGCACTCCACTCAGCACCCTGGCCAGGGTGCTGATCCTTGGCCAGGGTGCTGGGGGGGGGGACCTTCCTCATTGTCACTGTTATTTCGAAACAATCCTTGTTTCGAAATAACATGTCCAAAGGCGTTATTTCGAAATAACCCTCCTTTTGAAACCAAAGTGGTTTAAGCTGTTTTGAAAGGAGGGCTCTTGTTTTGAAAGGAGGGGCTCCCTCCTTTCAAAACAAGAAAACGCCATGTGGACATAGGGGCTTTTATTTTGAAACAACCAGTGTTGTTTTGAAATAAGAGCCTGGTGTGGACATACCCTATGTTCTGTACCACCTGGGAGCCCTGTTCATGAATCAGAGCCTTATTTATGAATTAGGGCCCCCAGTGTGGAAGGCATTGTATAAACATATAACAAACAATAGATCCCCGATCCAAAAAGTCTACAAAGGTTTTGTGAAATTTCAAATCTTTTAAAAGTGAAGATTTGCAAAGGTTGACATTGCAGGTGTTCCTGTCCCTGTATTATCTCAGTACCTCACAAACATTAATGGCTGTGCTGTCAGGGTGAGAAATTATTAGCCCTACTTTGCAGGTGAGGAACCAAGGCAAAGAGAGATTAAGTGATTTGCCCAGGGTCTTTTGGATTCAGTGGGAGTTTTGTCATGGACTTCAGTGGTTGAGAAGTGCAATGTAAAAGCTAGATGATGTTGCTGTTTTTGTTAGGGGTGCTTGAAGTTTCTTTTGAATTTTGACCAAAAAAATCTTGGGCAGAGTGTTTCACATAAGTGTATGTGCTGTTTTTCAACTACCTCTACCTTTCATCTCCAACTTAGGGCCTGATCTATCTATCTATGGTGACTATAGGACCCTCATGATCACAGCAGATGAGTCCTTTGTTATCTGTACCAGCTAGATCTTCACAGCATCTCTGAGAGGCAGGGCAATGTTATTAATGCAGTTGGACAGATAGGGAACTGAAGCAGAGAGAAGCTAAGTGATTTACCCAAGATTACAGAGGAGGTATGTGGTGGAGCAGTGATTTGAACTGAGGTCGCCTGAGTTTTAGGCTAGTACTTGACCCATTGGACCATTCTGTCTCTTCTTGAGCTGGCTCTCATTGAAGTCCATGGTCAGTCCCCTGTTGCCTTCAGTGGTACAGGATCAAGCACCAGGCGGCTCTGAGGAAGTGAAGGCAGTAGATTTGGGTCTAACCTGTTTGTTTCTTCATCGGCAAGAGTTTGGATGGGGAAACAGCTGACTCACTACTATCTTGTCACCCCCTCCAGCATTTAGACACAACGAATGCCCTGACCCAGGGGTGCCTGTCAATGGGAAGCGGTTCGGTGACAGTCTTCAGCTGGGTAGCTCTGTATCCTTCCTCTGTGATGAGGGCTTCATAAGGACACATGGGTCGGAGACCATCACCTGCATCCTGAAGGAAGGAAACGTGGTTTGGAACAACGCAGTGCTAAGATGTGAAGGTAAATTGCTCTGGCCTCCCAGCCTCCCAAACCACAGGGTTGACTTAGTGCCAGGGGACTCTTTTTTGGAGAGGAGATCAAATATAGGAGGAGTTGAGTCTGCAGGGCTCTCTGGCCCTGATTCAGCAAAGTACATGCTTAACTTTAACCACATGAATAATCTCATTGAAGACCATGTGGGTACCGTGAATTGCTGGATCAGGGCCAGAGTGATTACAAGTTGCAGGATCAAATGCGAAATATTCAGTATAGTGGGGTGAGCATGGGTGTAAGAAAGAAAGAAAGGATGGAGTCTCTAGCTAGTGACTGCAGGTTAACAAAATGGAAGCTATTATTGCTGTCCACCAAGGCCCCAATCCTGTAAGACTTTTATTGCGCTTTGTGTATTGTGGGGAGACCCAGTAACAAAAGGCACCTCTCCAAGGATAAAGTTAAATTCATGCATAATTCTTTTTAGTGCTTGGCCCTAAGGGAGACTTCCTATTGTCTCACAGATTTTGTTATTTATAGTCGAAAGACTTGGGTTCTAATCTTCAGCTCTACCTGTGATTTCTCTAGCCTTGGACTCTTGTCTGCACCATATACCTTCCTCAGAAATTTAAACCAACCAAATAATCACTAAGTGATTAAGCCAGAGAATTCTGTGTTTTGTTTGTTTTTTAAAATAAAATGTTTATTAGCTGAGGTCTGTCTACAACAGGTGCTTTTCTTCACATACACACACACAAAGCTTTGATTTGCTAATAACAAAAATAAAATGCTTCACGTCAAGTCTCATGTTGAGATGAAAAGAAAAATGAAAGTTAGAGAGGCATTCAGTTTCATTTAATTTTGGTGGTTTTATAGTCCTGATTTTTGAGACCAAAGATCTTACATATTCTTTAAATACTGTAAGAAGCAAAATGTCTTCGCAGGGAAATGAAAAATAAATGTCTTGCTAGAGAAATTCACACCTGTCTATGAATCTTCAGTTTATGAGTTACTGTGTGCATCAAAGACCTATAATGGACTCCAGAGTTAGATGTTTTGTAGTTACAGTTCTGTGCCAATCTGTCTGTGACTACATACACAAAAGGGAGGGAAGTGGGACAGATTTAAAGGTTCTGATACAGATTTCAAAGCAGCTTCTGGTGCTTTAAAGTTTCCAATGTGGAAAGCAGAAATGATAGGAAAAGAACTTGTTAGAAATTAAAAGGCCTCTCTCCCTCTCTGTTCTCAGAAAAGAGATGCCAGGGAGTGATATTTGCAAGCGTTTGAATTACAGATGTGCTGAAGTATTGAGAAATAATTTCAGTAATTGGCCATCCGTGTTTTAATGCCAGGCTGCAAATAGCATAGAGCATACTTTATTGTCTTTCCATTAAAGGGAGGAGAGGGTGCTTGCTGTCCAGAATGATTGTAATTCAGTAGACGATTGCTTTTTTTGCTTTGTTTTATTTGATTTTTGCAGGGAGTTGGCAAATGAAATGTTTGTGGGGGTGGCTCAATATTTCAGCTCGTTTTGTGAGCCTGAGTGTTTAACTTTGCACGCATCTCTAGCTGGTTGGGGGAGGGGAAATATAGAAATAAAATTACATTTTTATCTACTTTTATCTTTGAAAGCTTTGATAACTCGGCTCTATTAACTTGTACTTCTCTATGCATGATCTCTTTGGCTTGCCTTTGACTTGCCCTCTAGTATGTGCTCAATTAAATGCAAATTCTAATTAGTTCTTAAAAAAGAGAAGAAGTATGTGTAAAAGTGTATAACAGCTTGTCTCTCTCACCAACAGAAGTTAGTCCAATAAAAGAAATCACCTCACCCACTTTGTCTCCATAAAATACAGTTTGGGGCTTGAAAAAGTAATAGATTAGAAGTCCATATTGGAAAAAGTGCATCTTCTCTAACAAAACCTGGAAGGTGGAAGGGTTTTGAGACCCTGGGTGACTCATGTTTTTGGGAAACTGTGATTGGTGCTTCTGAATCACTGTTTAGGATCCAGCTTCAAGAGGATCGGTTAATGGCTCAGACTCTTAGTCCAGACTTGCAATTATATGTAGGTTCCCAGTGGGATTTAATACAGTATTTGAGCAACTTAGGCAGCTAACACCCATCAAAAGCCAAGGGGAGTTAGGAACCTAGTAAGCTCTTCTTAAATTCTGGGCCCCATCTGCATCTTTAGGTGCCTAGAAACCTTTGTAACTGCCCGTCAGTGGCTGAGTGCCAGTCCTGTGGGACAGCTGTTTGTTGGGGTTTGGGAAGTGAAGTTGTTGAATCTCAGCCTTGGTGCCCTTTTTGTAATGCCACTGCCACAACTGGAATTGACTGTAGGCCCTGATGGCTACCTCAAGGGAGAGGTCAGGTTCCAACTAGGGTGTGAAGACAAAACTGTTCTGATGCCCCTGTGGGGCAGGTTTGAGGCCTGTAAATTGAAGTATCTTGGGGAATCTCTGATAAGCAGAAGATTTCAGTCTCCTGGGCTGTCCACTTCCATGAGCCCTAATTTCACTATGAACATAAATTGCTGACCCAGTGTAAGTTCTGATGTGCTCTACATCAGCATGCTTATGTCTATATGGAACTTGAGCAACTAAACTTGACTAATTAAAATTTTCACGGTTCCTGTGTTCTCTTTCCCCAGCTCCATGTGGTGGCCACCTGACTTCTCCGAGTGGAATGATCCTGTCCCCAGGCTGGCCTGGCTTCTACAAGGACTCTCTGAATTGTGTGTGGGTGATAGAGGCCCAGCCAGGATATCCCATCAAAATTACATTTGACAGGTGGTCACTAAGGATAAAAAATAGCATGGCTTCCATTCAGCTAATACTGCCTGTGGGTCTGATCCCATTCTCACTGAAGTCAATGGAAAGATTCCCACTGACTTCAGGCAGGTCCTGCATCAGGCACTGAAGACGCAGCACTAAAAAATAGCGTATATGCATAGCTTTCTTTTATATTCAGTCAGTTTGGCCAATTCTTTAAAAAAATTGCATAACAGTCTGAAGAAAAAGAAGAATTTGTGATATTTCCCCCTCTTTTAACCAGCTGTATAGCTGGTTAATCTCCCCTGAAAGTGTGTGGGTTTTTTAAAAAAA
Organism: Podocnemis expansa; assembly: GCA_007922195.1. NCBI lineage: Eukaryota > Metazoa > Chordata > Testudines > Podocnemididae > Podocnemis > Podocnemis expansa. Next base: position 52,871,298 of record ML681963.1, on the reverse strand, counting down.
TTGTTTTGAAATTAATGAATAGATCAGGACAGATTTTTTTTTAAAGGCAATGTTTTCCCTTTTTTCAATCAGCTCTTCTGTCTGTCTGTTAAATAATCCTCACGAGCCCTACTAGCTAGGTAACTAAGTATTCTTATTCCCATTTTGCAGATAGGAAAACTGAAGCAAGAGGTCATAAGCCTGCAAATTCAGTGCCACAGTCATATACGAACCAGCAGGCTCTTCTTTCCTAGTCTGTGCTCCAATCACCATTTGCTAAGATTTACCCAGAGCTGAAGATGAATAAGCCAAATAGTTCAGATGGCTAAAAAAAGAAATGACCTACATTTTTAGCCAGAGCAAGGAAGAGGTTGAACTGTTTCTGATTTTCAAATAAGTTGGGTTAACTTACAAAAGAAAAGATGGTGCAGTGGGTGGGACAGTTTCTTGAGACATGGAAGGATCACGATCAATTGTTTGCTCCGCCACATTGACTTAAGGCAAGTCACTTTGTATCTCAGTTTTCTCTCTAAAAAACCTCCTGCTACATAGCAGGGATAAATACATTCTGTGAGGTGCATTATGGTAATGGCTCCAGGTAAATAACTGGGATAGAAATTTTAAAATACATTAAACTCTGTATGTGACTTTGCTTCAGAAGTGGGGCAACAAATTTGTTTTTCCTGATGTGTTACATACAGAGAGCTGTTTGACAAAATAAGGAAACTTCATAATTTTTCCATATTTCAAAAGTGAGATGTTTGGTGCAATTCCACCTGCCTCCTGGATGATTTTAGCGTGTTAACTACATGTCTCTCCCCATCATGGGACTGGATGGAGAACTTCACACACAACAGATTTAAATCAAAATCTTCCTTTTAGGGCTAAATCTTCCAGAGTGGTCACTAATTTGTGAGGAGAGGGGGATTTTGAGATACTTGGGACCTGGTTTTCAGAGAGGCTTATCATCTGCAATTGCAGTTGACCCCAAAGAGGAATGCTGCAGAATGAGGGAGGTCCCTGATATTTGCCCTTTTGGGAGCATGTTTGTCTGGGATTGTGCAATTGATGTTTGTGTGTAGCTGCTGCTTTTCACAGTCATTCTATACTTGTGTTATTATTTATTATTATGTTGTTATTTATATTATAGTAGTATTTAGCAGCCATATTGGCCTGTGCACTGCACATATACCTGTCTGAAAGTGTGTCAGTCTCTAAATATACCAGACCGAATAAAAGACAGGAGAGGAAAGAAAGGCAAGAAAGAACTGGCTCAACCCAAATAGCACAATGGGTCCTGATAGACTCAGGAACTGAGCCATTTCTCCTGAGTCCTAGCATTAGGTTCTAGCCATTGGCCCGTGCTGCCTCTTTTAATCAACACAGCAAAGTGCCTGTACAAGACAATTCCAACCACAGCAAACATAGAGCCAGATTTTTAAAGGCCTAAAAAGATTTCCAGAAGTATCTAGGGCCCTAAAAGGCATTGGTTTCAATTGGTGTTAGGTGCTTAATAGCTTTTTAAAGTTTCCCTAGGCGTCCCAATTTAAAAATCCTGCTGTTGTCATCTGAATAGGCAAGACAAAGGGCAGCTGAGGAAATGACTTGCTCTAGGTCACACAGCCAACCAGTTGTAGAACCAGGAATGGAGCTCATGACTCCCAGTGCAGTCTCCTATGCGCTGGACCGTGTTGCCTCTCTGTAATTAGCTTGTTCTGAATTATAGTATGGAAAAATGCTAATTTTCTCATGTCCCTGGCAGGTTTAAGACGGAGGTGAATTACGACACCCTGGAAGTGAGAGACGGCAGGTCCCATTCCTCTCCACTGATAGGTATCTATGATGGGACACAAGTGCCCCAGTTCCTCATTAGCACCAGCAACTACCTCTACCTCCTCTTCTCTACCGACAAAAGCCACTCCGACATTGGCTTTCAGATCCGATATGAAAGTAAGTGTTGTATCTTGGGTATTACACCCTTTGCTGTTTAAAGGACTGAATCAAATGCCAATTGAAGCTGCTACTTCTTTTTGCCAGGCATGTAGCAATATTACTCTGACCATTTTGAGGACTTCAGGCTATTGTAATCTGCTAACAGCCACTGCATAATGATCATCTCTATTGGTATTTGTTTTATTCTTCTTCAAGTGATTGCTCCTGTCCATTCCCCTTTAGGTGTGTGCATGCCACATGCACGGATCGCTGGAATTTTTTCCCCCTGAGTACTCGTAGGGTCGGCTGTAGCACCCTCTGGAGTGGCTCCTCCATGATGCACTATATAGTGATCAGCTGACCCTCCCCTCCTTAGTTCCTTCTAACCGCCCTGATGGTCACTGGAACAGCAGCTTCATGAGCAGCAGTTCTCTTCCCCGAAGCGAGTTGCTTCTGGAGTACCCATTCGTTGTTCTTTGTAGTTAGTTTAAGTTGTTTGTAGTTAGTATAGTAATAGGAGACCGGTACCTATGCCGCCCCCACCACCAAGCCTGTGTTTCCGTTCACCAGTTCCATCAAAAGCAGCCAAGGACCCACCTAAGTTGGCACCGTCAGCCCAACACCCAGGGGCATCACTGCCCCGGGGAGGGACCCGGGGCACCAACCCAGGCCCCGCCCACAGGCCACACCCCCTCCCTGGGGACAGGGCTGGAAGCTGCTGCGTGCTGCACTAGGCAGCTGGGCCCCGCATCCCCAGCCGGGGACGGGGCTGGAAGTGGCCGCGGGCAGCTGGGCCCAGCATCCCCAGCTGGGGATGGGGCCAGGGCCAGGAGCGGCCTCTGCAGCCGCGGGCAGCTGAGCCCCCGGATCCCTAGCTGGGGATGGGGCTGCTGGCGCCGCGGGCAGCTGAGCCCCGGATCCCTAGCTGTGGTTGGGGCCAGGAGTGGCCTCCACGGGCAGCTAAGTCCTGGATCCCCAGCTGGGGATGGGGCTGCCGCGGGCAGCTGGGCCCTGGATCTCCGGCCCAATTGGGCCAGAGATGGGGGAGAGGGCCCAGACCCCGGGGCACTGGTGCCAGGATTCAGGGTATGTGCCCCATGTGCCCAACACCAGCGACGCCCCTGCCGGCGCCGGCACCACTCCCTGGTACCACCAGCAATAATAGCAGTGGCAGGTGCTCCTCGGTACCACTCCCCAAGAGACTCTTGGAGTGATAAGGGCTCCGATCTCCAGCACCGTAAACAATGGCACAGTACTTCGTGACACCGCTCCCCAGCACCGCACGCCTCAGTCCCCCTGAAACAGCCGCTCAGCCAGCTCGGGAGAGGAGTCAGCGGCCCCGTGAAGGAGCAGGGAGCGTGATACTGGATGCGCGCAGCTGGCTCCCCCGTTCCATCCTCAGTGAGCTAACTGGCAAGCATCTCAGCAATGGCCCTTCTGAACCCCATGGGCCTTTTACCAGGACCAAGGGTCTAGGATGAGTGCCCTGTATTTGGGGTTGGGCTCTCACCCTCCTCCATCATTCATGGCCAGCATGCCCTCTGGCACTGTGAGGACTTCTGAGGCAGAGTCCCTAGCTGGTGACCAGGACCAAGCTAGTCTTGTTAGCGAGGAACACCAGATTCCTTTGGGTACAGAGACAGGAGGCCCAGAGTTGGTGGCAGAATCTTCCTCATCGCCCCTGGATGAGGCTGTAGCTCGTGCAAAACCGATGTCCATTCCAGAGGACATGAAGGCTCACCAGGACCTTCTTCACAGGGTGGCCAGAGGTTTGAGTCTTCAGGCTGAAGAAATATATGAAGATGCAGATCCTATGGTGGACATTCTTCTCCCAGAATGCCCTAGTCATATTGCTCTTCCCTTTATAAAGACCATACAGAATATGACAAATACTTTATGGCATACCCCTGCCTCAATTCCTCCCACCGCAAAGAGGGCGGAGAGGAAGTATTTTGTTCCCTCAAAAGGTTATGTGCGTTTTTACTCTCACCCCACTCTAGGCTCATTAGTTGTGGCCGAGGTCAATGAGAGGGAAAGACAAGGCCTTGCAGGACCCACGCTCAAGTCAAAAGACACGAGGAAGTTGGACCTATTTAGGCATCAGTTATACTTGACGGGGAGGCCTCCAGCTGAGGATCGACAACCAACAAGTGATCCTCAGCAGATATGTTTTTAATGCCTGATCCAATATGGAAAAATTCTTGGACGTTCTAGATCCAGGTTTGAAGGCTGAATTTGCAGCCTCAATTAAGGAAGGCAAAGTGCTGTCAAGAGCCCTGCTTCAATCAGCTTTGGATGCGGCAGATGCAGCTGCTAGGTCCATGGCGTCCGGAATTACAGTGAGAAGGAGCTATTGGCTTCAGGCCTCGGGTTTGCCGCAGGAGGTCCAATCCACAATTCAAGAACTCCTTTTTGAAGGGTCAGAGCTCTTCTCCAAGCAGACTGACACTAAACTGCAAACCTTAAAGGACTCCAGGGTGTTGCTGAAATCCCTAGGCCTTCATACCCTGGCAGCACAGCGGAAGACCTTCAAACCGCAACCCCCATCTCAGCTGTACCAGCAATGCCATGACTATGACAGAAGAAGAGGCCATAGCGGGTGCAGGAGTAACAGTTGCCAGTCCAATAATCAGGGGAGGTCTCGCCAGCCCCCTGCTCCCAAAATGAGCTTTTGAGGGTGCGCTCAAGGCTGGCTTACCAGTCACCCCATCAGATCCAGACCCACTTCTGTTCGACAACAGACTGTCCCATTTTTTCCATGCCTGGTCGACTATAACCTCAGACCGCTGGGTCCTTCAGACAGTTCAGAGAGGGTACTCCCTCCAATTTTCATCATCACCCCCTTCTCGCCCTCCCCCATCCCAGTGCCTCTTCAGGGACCCCTCTCACGAACATCTCCTACTCCAGGAGGTGCAGGCCTTACTGGACAGGGGAGTGGTGGAAGAAGTGCCCATATGTCTTTGTGACAAGGGTTTCTATTCCCGTTATTTTCTCATCCCAAAGGCAAAAGGGGGCCTTCAGCCTATCCTGGATCTTTGAGCTCTCAACCATTTCCTTCCGAAGATCCGCTTCTGCATGGTTTCATTGGCTTCAATGATCCCCTCTCTGGATCCAGGCAACTGGTACGCTGTCCTCGATTTACAGGACACTTATTTTCATGTTGCGATAAACCCCAAGCACAGAAAGTTTTTAAGATTCGTGGTGGGGGACATCCACCTACAGTTTACAGTGCTCTTGTTTGGTTTGGCAGCAGTGCCATGGGTTTTTACAAAATGCATGGCAGTAGTAGCGGCCTTCCTCAGACGTCGTCGAGTCCCAGTGTTTCCATCTCTGGATGACTGGCTGGTGTCCGGACGTTCCAGAGACAAAGTGGTATCCCATCTGCAGGTGGTCCAGGATGGCTTTATCAGACTGGGTCTCCTTATAAACTTCCAAAAATCCACCCTGGTCCCAACTCAGAGGGTAGAGTTTATCGACACTGTTTTGGACTCCAAGGTAGTGAGGGCTTCACTCCTGGCCTTTTGTTTTCAAGTGATCAAAGAGTTGACAGAGACCCTACGGAAATTTCCTCTCACCGCGGCCAGAACTTGCCTAAGGCTGCTAGGATTAATGGCGGCCTGTACTTACATGATGAGGCATGTTTGTCTCCGCTTGCGGCCACTACAAACATGGTTAGGGGGAGTTTATCGCCCTGCACAGGACAGCGTTGATATGACGTTATCTCTGCCAACTGAGATGCAACTGTCACTCGTGTGGTGGGGTTGGGAGAGCAACGTTTGCTCGGGCATGCTGTTCCAGGCCCCTCAACCAGCACTGTGCCTGATCACGGACACTTCAGATACAGGCTGGGGAGCACACCTGGGACGTCTCAGGACACAAGGCCTTTGGGAGGGGACAGACTTGCTCCTGCACGTCAATATCAAGGAGCTCAGAGCAATGTGCCTGGCACGTGCAGCCTTCCTAAATCGCTTGACTGGGAAGGTAGTGGTGGTCAGGATGGACAACACCATTGCCATGTATTGTGTCAACAGGCAGGGGGCCCCGTTCAACAGCTCTCTGCCAGGAAGCCCTCATCTTGTGGGAATTCTGTATTCTCCATTCAGTTCACCTTGTAGCATCATATCTGCTGGGTCGCCGAAACTCACTAGCAGATGTGCTCAGTCGAAAGTTTATGGTTCACAAGTGGTCCCTCAAGACAGAGGTGTTGAAAGGTCTCTTCCAGAAGTGTGGTTATCCCGAAATGGACCCCTTTGCTTCCTAAGTGAACAAAAAATGCCTGACCTCGTGCTCATTCAGGGGGAGCAGCCGGGGGTCTGTGGCAGATGCCTTTGATGTTCCATGGACCGGACATCTCTTTTATGCATTCCTTCTGATACCCCTGGTCACCAGGGTCATCCAAAAGATAAAACAAGATGGAGAGAGGGTCATTCTGATAGCGCCCGCATAACCAAGGCAACACTGGTTCTCGGTCTTGCTACGCCTGTCAGTCCAGCCTCCAAAGGAACTTCCTCTGCTGCCAGATCTTCTCACTCAAGACAACAGCCACCTCATCCACCTGAACTTGGGGGCTCTGCATCTCAATGCCTGGAACCTCCATAGTTAACTTGCTGGGAACAGCAATGCTCATCTCCAGTCTGGGAGATTTTATGTAATAGCAGGAAACCTTCCACAAGATCTACTCATAGCGCTAAGTGGCTGAGGTTTGCAAAACGGTCAGAGGACAATGGGTGGAACCCATTCCAGCTGCCTATTCCGAAAGTTTCAGACTACTTGTGGTCCCTGAAGTCCGGGTGCCTGTCGTCGTCATTGATCAAAGTTCATCTAGTGGCAATCTCAGCCTTACTTTGAGTTCCCGGGCATAGAATCATAGGGTTGGAAGGGACCTCATAGGTCATCTAGTCCAACCCCCTGCCAGAGGCAGGACCACTCCCGCTTAAACCATCCCAGTCAGGGTTTTGCCAGCCAGGCCTTAAACACCTCCAAAGATGGAGATTTCACCGCCTCCCTTGGCAGCTCATTCCAAGGCTTCACCACTCTCCTAGTAAAAAAGTTTTTTCTAATATACAGCCTCAACCTCCCTAACCGCAACTTGAGACCATTGCTCCTCGTTCTGTCCTCTGTTATTACCGAGAACAGTCGAGCTCCATCTTCCTTAGAGCATCCCTTCAAGTAGTTGAAGGTTGCTATCAAATCCCCCCTCAATCTTCTCTTCTGCAGACTAAATAAGCCTAATGCTTTCAGTCTTTCCTCATAGGGCTCGTGCTCCAGCCCTTTAATCATTTTGGTTGCCCTCCGCTGAACTCTCTCTAGCATGTCCCTGTCCTTTTTGTAGTGGGGAGCCCAAAACTGAACACAGTATTCTAGATGTGGCCTCACCAGTGCAGAATAGAGGGGAATGATCACATCCCTTGATCTGCTGGTAATACTTCGTTTGATGCAGCCCAGTATGCCATTGGCCTTTTTGGCAGCAAGAGCACACTGCTGACTCGTATATAGCTTCCCGTCCACCATGACCCCCAGGTCCTTCTCTATACTGCTGCTACTTAGCTGAATGTTTCCCAGCCTGTAGCAGTCCATGGGGTTTTTTCGTCCCATGTGCAGGATTTTATACTTGTCCTTATTGAAGCTGATAAGATTTCTATTGGCCCACTGTTCCAATTTATCTAGGTCTCCCTGAATCCTGTCCTTGCCCTCCAATGTGTCTACTGTTTCCCCCAGCTTGGTGTCATCTGCATACTTACTGAGAGTGCAGTCTATTCCATCATCCAGATCATTGATGAAAATGTTGAACAGAACCGGCCCCAGGACCGACCCCTGGGGCACACCACTCGTGACTGGTTGCCAGCTAGACATGGAACCATTGATTCCTACACGCTGAAATCGTTGATCTAGCCAGTTTTCTATCCACCTTATAGTCCATCTATCCAACCCATACTTCCTTAATTTGCCGATGAGAATGCTGTGGCAAACTGTATCAAAAGCCTTGCTAAAATCAAGGTATATCACATCAACGGTTCTTCCTGCATTCAGAAAACCAGTCATCTGATCATAGAAGGAAATGAGATTGGTCAGGCATGATTTACCCTTGGTAAATCCATGCTGACTGTTCCTGATCACGTTATTTTCCTCTAAGTGTTTGAGGATGGATTCTTTGAGAACTTGCTCCATAATTTTTCCAGGGATTGAGGTGAGGCTGACTGGTCTGTAATGTCCCAGAGCCTCCTTTTTCCCTTTCTTGAAAATAGGCACTACATTTGCTTTTTTCCAATCCTCTGGCACCTCCCCCGCTCTCCATGAGTTTTGAAAGATAACGGCCAGCGGTGCTGCTATCTCATCGGCCAATTCCCTTAGCACCCTTGAATGCAGTTCGTCTGGCCCCATGGACTTGTGCACATCCAGCTTCTTTAAGCAGTCCTTAACCTGACCTTCCGTCACCAAGGGCCTCTCTTCTTCTCTCCAATCTGCCGCACCCATGGTAGTGGGCTTGGGAGCTGACCCTGCCTGTGAAAACTGAAGCAAAAAAACCATTGAGCACTTCAGCTTTTTCCTCATCCCGCGTCATGAGGATGCCTGCCCCATTAAGCAAGGGACCTACGCCATCCCTGATCCTCTTCTTGTTATTAACATACTTGTAGAACCCATTCTTGTTATCCCTCACTAGCCACAACTCCATTTGTCCTTTGGCCTTTCTGATTTTATCGCTGCAGTCCCTAGCAATATCTTTATATGCCTCCTTAGTCATCTGACCAAGCTTCCACTTCCTGTAAGCTTCCTTTTTATGTTTAAGCTCAGAGCAGAGTTCTCGGCTAAGCCATTCTGGCTGCCTCCCATGTTTGTTCTTTCTCCTAATTGGAATGGCAACTTCCTGTGCCCTTAGCAGGGCTTCCTTAAAATATAACCAACTCTCTTGGACTCCTTTCCCCTTCAAATTAGCTTCCCAAGGGATCCTGCCCATCAGTTCCCTGAGGGAGCCAAAAATCTGCTTTTTTGAAGTCCAGGGTTTTTGTTTTGCTTCTTTCCTTCCTTCCTTCCTTCAATCAGCATCCTGAACTCAACCATGTCATGATCGCTACTGCCTGGTTTGCCATTTACCTCTGCCTCCCAGATCAATTCTTCCCTGTTTGTGAGCAGCAGGTCAAGCGTTGCAAGGCCCCTAGTTGGTTCCTCCAGCATTTGTACTAGAAAGTTGTCCCCAACACACTCTAAGAATTTCCTGGATTGCCCATGCACTGCTGTATTGGCGTCCCAGCAGATGTGAGGGTAATTGAAGTCCCCCATCAGCAGCAGGGCTTGTGATCTAGAAGCTTCTGCTAGTTATCCATAGAACACCTCATCCACCTCCTGCTTCTGGTCTGGTGGTCTATAGCAGACACCCACCACAACATCCCCCTTGTTGCTTTCCCCTCTCAGTGTAACCCACAGACTTTCAACTGGCATGCTTCCACTTCCATAATGGAGCTCTGAGCAGTCATAGAGCTCTTTTACATATAGTGCTACTCCTCCCCCTCTTCCTCCCTGCCTGTCTTTCCTGAACAGTTTATACCCATCCATGGCCGAGCTCCAGTCGTGCAGATTATCCCACCACGTCTCCGTTATTTCTATGATATCATAATTCCTTGTCCGCTCTAGTATTACCAATTCTTCTTGCTTATTTCCCAGGCTCCTCGCATTAGTGTATAGGCACCTAAGATACCCGGCCGATTGCCCTACTTTGTCATGTTGATTTACAATTCTATTGCATAAACCTCCTTGCATTTTCTTTTGTTCTTTTTGGTTCTTGCATCCCACAGTCAAGTGGTTTCTAAAAGGCTTGGGCAAGCTTTATCCACCTGTATGTGCCCCTGTTGCCCAATGGGACCTAAACTTGGTTCTCTCTCGCTTGACAGCACCACCATTTGAGCCACTCACCTCATGCTCTCTTCTCTTCTTTACCTTTCATGGAAGGTCTCCTTTTTGGTGGCAGTTACATACACCAGAAGGGCATCAGAGATCTGAGCCCTGTCTTCGGAGCCTCCATACACAATCTTCTTTAAAGATAAGGTCCAGATACGCCCTCACCCAGTTTTTTGTCCAAAGGTGGTATCACCGTTCCATGTCAACCAGGACATTTGCCTACCTATCTTTCGACCCAAGCCACATACATCCGAGGAGGACAGACAGCTCCATGCACTAGACATGCAGAGAGCCCTGGCCTTCTACATAGAGAGTATAAAGCCTTTTCGTAAAATGTCCCAGCTTTTCGTCACCATGGCTGACAGAATAAAGGGTGAGCTGGTCTCGTCTCAGCGTATCGCATCTTGGATTGTGGTGTGCATTCAGGAATAATATGCCCTAGCAAAAAGGTGTCCACCACCTGTTAACGCCCACTTAACGAGGGCCCAGGCATCGTCATCCGCCTTTTTAGCGGGAGTTCCTATCATAGAGATATGTAAAGTGGCTACTTGGTCCTCCGCTCACACTTTCGCTCAGTACTACACCATTACCCAACAAGTGCAGCAGGACACGGCAGTGGGCAGAGTGGTTCTCCAGTCCATGCAGCTTTGATTCCTCCCACTTCTGGAGGTAAAGCTAGTTAATCACCTAAAGGGGAATGGACAGGAGTAATCACTCAAAGAAGAAGAAGAGGTTACTTACCTGAAACCAGTGTTCTTCGAGATATGTTGCTTCTGGCCATTCCATTCCCTCCCGCCTCCCCACGTGGGAATCATGGATCGAAGGAACTGAGGAGGGGAGGGTCGGCTGATCACTATATAGTGCATCACAGGGGCTCCACTCCAGGGGGCACTACAGCCAACCCTACGGGTACTCTGGGGGAAAAAATTCGGGCAATCCATGCATGTGGCATGTACACACCTAAAGGGGAATGGCCAGGAGCAACACATCTCGAAGAACACTGGTTACAAGTAAGTAACCTCTTCTTTTATTGACAACAACTTGAAATAACATTTTCTGAACAGAATTATTTCATGGGGAAGCTGATTTGACCTCCTCTTTCTGTGTTGTGTTCTCCCCTCATCTTGGCTATGTCTACACTGGGGGGAACTTTTAAGTTGACTTAACAAGGTCAACTTTAAGTCAACTTAAAGTCCACCTTGTTATATTGACTTAAGGGGATGTCTGCACTGTCTCCAGTGTAGATGTACCCTGTGCCCGGCCCTTAAGTCAACTTAATAATTCTAAATGTTTCCAGGGAGTTCCTTAAGTTGACTTAAGGCAAATAAAGTTGATGTAAGGCACCAGTGTAGACATACCCCTTGAAAAGTAATCAGTGGCACCTGAGTTGTCCAATATCCACTATCCTATATGATAGTGGTTTTCAAACCTTTTTTCTTGGGCCCCAGTTGAAAAAAATTATTCATGCCTACAACCCAAGAATTACATTGTTCAGCAATGCATTCCAGTCTTTTGGTGGCAGCAGAAGGGGGGAGGTGGGGGACCCATGACTCAGTACCTGAGGGTCTGTGACCCAGTACTGAGTCCAGACCCTAGGTTTGAAAACCACTGAAATAGGACAAGGTGGGATTCTCCCAAGCTGTTAACTATACCTTACAAAGGAATTCCTGCAGATATTCAAATGGCTTGATGGCAGTCAGAGGAAAGTGCTTAGTCAGAGAGAGGAACTAATGTTTGTTAAGCATTGTGATGATTATTTGGTGTTGTCATTACCTGTATTGATTAACATGCCCTTTGCAGTGGCAGCTGGGTGTGCATTGATTAGGTGAAACACACAGTCGTGAGCAAGCTCTGTTCTCAGATACTGTCTGTACAACTCGTGCATTTTCTGTTGATTTCAGCGGCAGCTTTTTTCCCTTTTTCTTTGTTCAAAGAACACTGATCAGTTACTCTGAGCACTATGCTGTGTGTTATGTGCATCTATCTTACACATAGATATAAAATATGTGGGCGTTTGCATAGAGAAGTAAATATGTATCACATACAGGTGTAAATTGTATTCAAAACAAGCTATGAACAGACTCAGCAAAAGAAGAGAATATGTTTACTAGCCATCTGGGTCAAACAGCCCAAAATAATCACCCCATAATGATGCTGATGATAGGAACACTTACCAGCTACCATCTCCTTCATCAAAATCTTCACCTCTCGCCCCCCATCTCTGCTCCATGGATGAGTTTTGCAGCATGCCAGAAAGGATAAGAGCATTAGGCTCCATCTGGCCTTCCAGAATGAAAGCAGATTTCCCCGCTGAAGGACCTGACAAGAGACCCTGCCACCTGCTGCTTCCTGTTTAAATTGAGAGTGTTCTGGTTCCAGCCCCTACACTGGCTGCAGCACCAGTCATTGCCATGGGATGGTCAGGGGCAATATTCAGTCCTCCTGCAGCCTCTGCCAGAGCCCTGTGGATACCCTGTGAACCACAGATCCTTGGTGTCTTGCACAGCCCTTTCACTGCCATGCCTGATCTTCTGAGTCACACCAAACCTTCCCATTTCAGGGACTAAATGCAATGTTGTCCCACTGCTTCCTAGCCTCAGGATGATCTGGGTCTGGGGAGAGAAGCCAGGGACAGCCTGGGTCTTAGTGTGTTTTACAGACAATTTGAATTATTTAAAAGTTCATGAAAAATTCCTCTTCCCTGGGCAGCTGCCATACAACTTAGGGGGTGTGGAGTGGTCTGGTTGGGCCTGTTAAATTTCTATGGTTTCTTTGCTGCAGCTGTGAAACTCCAGTCAGACCACTGTTTGGACCCCGGGATCCCCGTAAATGGACAGCGCCATGGGAACGATTTCTACGTGGGAGCCCTAGTGACGTTCAGCTGTGATTCGGGCTACACCCTGAGTGACGGTGAGGCCCTGGAGTGTGAACCCAACTTCCAGTGGAGCAGACCTCTGCCCAGCTGTGAGGGTAAGAGTTTGGAAAAGGAACATCTGGAGGAGCGGAAACCAAGAATAGTGAGTTCTCAGTGTCATGGGCAGGGCTGATGTGACTCACATGGCTGAAGGCCAAGGCAATGCAAGCTGGCCTGCATATGCATCAGTACCATTAAACCTCTGCAGTAATCAAGTATCCAGAACTCCAATGTCTCTAATTTTCCCTGTAGCTGCCACAGTTATGGGAGGTGCCTGGAGCAGTGATGGTTGAGTTTTTAACAGAACCTGCTTTATGAATCTTAATCATGGTTTCACAAGCAGAGTTTTCTGTAGCACAGAGGCCTGTGAGAGTTCACCAAGAATAAATTTCCTTCTAAATAGCTGTGTCTTACAGGAAGAGATGGTGGAGCTGGGGGTAAATTTTGTATGCCTCGGAGATGCCCAGTTTACAGCCCTGGCAAACAAAAATCTCTATTGATACACAGAAAAGTTAGAGAAGCAGAATGCTCTTCCCCATATTGCTCCCTCAGTGTGCTCCTGCTCTGACCTGGGACAAGTTCTTGGTTAGCAAACAGGTGGTTTAGTCTCTGTGGCCCATTAAGTCCTTGGCCATTGGTCCACTGGCTCTGGTATTCTGTCTCTGGCAGTGCCCAAAGTGCAGTTGATGCTAAACTATGCCTCGGGAAAGAGTAGTACTATTTTCCCTGAGCTGTGCAATAATCAAATGTATGCTTTGAAGCAGGAGTTATTTCCTGTAATTATGGATGGTATCACTGGTTATAAAACTAGTCATCCATTGTAGCTCATACCAGTTCTCTTCTTCAGTGGGTGCTGTAGGCTGACTACTACATGCTAGTACAGAAGCATTTCCTTTGTATGCTCTAAATGTACTTAGTTTGGATTTCATCATGTTGTTCCCTTGTTCTCCTGTTAGGAGAGCGTGTGGAAGGCAAGAAGAGCCAGCTTTCACTGTAACCCTTTTCTGTCTAAAATAGCCTTGCTCCGTTCTCTCTAGTCCTCCTTTTTCACAGTCGCGTCATTGGTTTGTCTGATTTCAACATGTTTAATTTTTGCAGCTCTTTGTGGAGGTTACATCCGTGGCTCCAGTGGCACCATCTTATCCCCAGGCTTTCCTGATTTCTACCCCAATAACTTGAACTGCACCTGGGTGATAGAAACTTCTCATGGCAAAGGTGAGACAAATTTATATTAGCATGGTTTGGGAAAGAGGCAGTGCTGTGGGGTAATCAGGGTGTCCCATATAAAGATTATGGTTGGCCAGGGTGTATTGGTGTCTCTCTTTTTTTTCCTCCCATCAGTGCCACGAAAGTGATCTGGGATGATCCTGTGGGTTGGGCAGTCCAACCAAGGTTTTCTCAGAAGCATCTTGTCTTCCATCTTGATGGGAAGTATGGCATAATGACAAAGCTAGGTGGACACGAACCCTCACATCCAAGCAAAGAACCTTGGCCCTTTTATTGGTCTCACATATGGCCCAAAAGCAGAGCGCCAGTTCTGAACAGATCCTCATTGTAGAGTGGCATGGATCCAGTTCCTCTTTGGTGAAATCTGCTACTCAGGTCCATCTTTGCAAGCAAGTAGGATCATTCTCAGTGCCTTCACAGCACATCCTAACCAACTCATGCATGCTCAAAAGCTATACCATTTCAGAAGAGATAGCAATGATGTGTGGTGGTTACAGGAGGGGCTGTTAACCAGAACTCTTGGATTCTGTTGCTCTCCCACTGAATCATTGCATGGCCTTGGGCAAATCAATCCAATTCTCTGTGCTCCTGCTTCCCAACCTGTAAATCTTGAGCAAAAATACAAAGTCACCCTTTAAAAACATGTCAGGATCCTTGGATGAAAACAAAGTGGTCCAACTGCTTAATATTCTGTCATTCCATCATGTCTGTTTATTCTTCCGTCTCTTATTAACATAGAAGCCAATAGTCAGGCCCTCCAGGTGTCTGGCTTCACTGTGCAAGGAACTACCTCCAGGTTTAGATTGCCTTTCTGGCAGCTTCTTATAGGAAATGGGGTTAAATTGGATACCCATGCTTCTCGGGCTCACTGGGAAGTATTTTCCTAAAACAACCTGAGTTAAGTGTGGTTTATACCCTTATATAACTGTCCCTCTGTTTTATACCACCTAGCAACACAGTGGGAGATGGCACTGGCCAATTTTGCAATATCCATTTTTATTAAAGCATATAAACTTGTCAGTGAAAAGTACAGGGCATTACAGGAGTCTTGGTGTGCTGCAAAAAGTATCCTGTTGAGTAGTGGCAATCCACTCTTCATTAATCCACTCTGCCCTGGATTCAGCTCTTCTGATGAGAGACATTTCATTATCCTGTTGCTAAGCTAATGCAGAACGTGGAAACCTGACACCCTTTCACAAGAGGTAATTCAGATGGTGGATGTGCTCTCTTTCTTCCTCCAGTCATAAGGCTATCTCTTGCTCAAGGCAAGCTGCATTTTCAAACAGCAGGCTGTGTCTACGCTAGTCTTTTCTAATGCTCCTAATGTGTCCTGCCAACTGGTTCAGTGGCAGCTGGTGGTTATCTGCCGTGGACTCTGCCTCATCCCACTGCTCAGAGCAGGTCTGTATGGCATGGACTCCAACTGTCAAAAGAGCTAGGCACACTGGAATCTGAGCTCACTTGGAAATCAGACCTGTGTGCCGCAATGGAGCTCTTTGTACAAATTTGGACCCTCCCGGGCTGCTCAACACTGGAGACTCCAGCCCTGCACCTCTTGGAAAATCTGGCTCCTTGGGGTTAAAATGTGTATACCCACTAGTCTCATGTCCGCAATATTTCCCATTGTTCCAACTACTGATGCAGAAATGTAAAGGGACAAGTCAAGTATAAAGGAGAGACTGTGTTACTGTGAACGTGCTGAGTTGTTTTTTTCCTCTTCTTTTCCCCTTGCTATTATCCTTCCTCTAATGTGAATTACCATCAGTCTGCTGAAAATACCAGAAAGCACCTCTCTACTTGCCCCAGCATCCTATCTGCATTCGAAACAAGCAGGAGTCCTATGGCACTTAAAGGCTAACAAATTTATTTATTGCATGAGCTTTTGTGGGAGAAAATCCCACTTTGCCAAATGCTTTGAAGAAGAGGGAACTTACAGAATGGGAGGAAAATAAATGCAGGGAAGTGCAAGTTTAGGTACGGGTAAGTCTATACTGACGGTAGCAAAATGGCCTCCGTCAGTGCGATCTTTCGGGTGCGATTCAGCAGTCAGTATAAACCTGCTGAATCGCTCCAGAAATTGCCATAGCAACTCCAGCCCCGGGAGTTGCTCTAAGCCAACCGCAAGGCATTTCCAGTTGGCTTACTGTAGTGTGTAGCAGCAGTTTAGTAAGTCATCGGTAGATATACAAGATATTTTATATGCCTGGAGTATCTCCAGTTGACTGGTACCAAAAAGTTCGGTAAGTATAGACTAGGACTATGTGTAGGTAAGCGTCTGACAAAGTGGGATTTTCTCACACGAAAGCTCATGCAGTAAATAAATTTGTTAGTCTTTAAGTGCCATATGACTCCTCATTTGTTTTGGTGAGCTAGACTAACACAGCTACCCCATTGGAATTCCACATTCAATGTTTTTTGGGTTTTTTTTTTACTTTTCAGGGTTCTGACTCAGCAGTTGGGTACTCTGCCCCTGTGTCTTCCCAGGTCACCTTGCCTGTATTCTGCAGCACTCTGAATTAACCATGCAGAGACCAAGTTTCTTGTTAGCTGGTGAAATCAGGCGAAAGTGAAACTGAAGTAGAGTTCTGTGGGAAAGGAAAATATATGAAAGGGGATATAAGAATGGCCATAGTGGGTCAGCCCAATGATCCATCCAGCCCAGCATCCTGTCTTCCAACAGTGGCCAGTGCCAGGTGCTTCATAGGGAATGAATAGACTGGGTAATCATCAAGTGACCCATCCTATCAGCCATATAAGTGAAGACATATTTCAGTTATAAGAAGTTGACGCCAAGCTACCCTTTATGTCAGAAAGCCCTCTCCCTTACTGCTCCTGGAGTTCAGTCAAGCTGTCTTTATTTACTGATGCAGGGAAAAGTGAGTGAACGCACATGAGGTTTTCCATTCATCTAATACTTTTTAAAGGCAACGGGATGGAGACAGATTGGAATGTGCTGTATTTACTTTCTACTTCTATTGAAGCTGTGCTCACTGCCTTTCTTAATGATCTGTGTTTGCTAGACTTTACTGTATAAAATTGCAGAATAATGCATTACACAGAGATCCTCCAGCCCAGTTGAGCAACTTCTCATACCCTCAGCAAATGCAATGGAACAGAACAATGCTGGGTGAAAGTAACAGAGATTGAGGTGGGGTGAGTTTTTTTGTGGTGGGAAGAGAAGAAGCTTATAGAACTTGGGTCAAATTCTGCTACTAATTGTTCCCATGTAGCCTCACTGACTTCAGTAGTGCTTCTTCTTTATTGCAGAATTTTTTCTAGTTTTATCCTCATCTCTGAATTCCCTGGTCTCTAACAATGCACTTGAATCTGCTGCTCACTGAAATCAGAACATTAACCACTCTGGTGTGAGTAGCGTTAACTGCAGGCATGGGATGAGTTCTCCTTTGCAATGCACATTTATTTACCAAGGGCAGCTCAATTTTGACTCTCAGCACCCCATGCTATTCCAATTTTGGTCGTTCATGCACAGCTCTAATGAAGCATCTTCATTCAGAACTGTATCATGCCATATTGCTTCAATCCTGGGCCTTCACACACAGCTTTTAAAGTGTACCTCAGTCCAGACATCACTCCCATACTGAGCTTCTTCACAGCTCTGCCAATAAATCTCAGCCCAACCCTGTAGCACTGTCTTGCTGTTCCAGGCTTTGAGTCCACCCCCCGCAGGTCTAGCAAGGTATCTGAGTCCGGCATCCTCTTCTGTATCAGTACTGGGGTCCTGATACAGCTTTCATTGTCCCATTGGTGCACTGGAAACACTCATGGCAGGGGACCGAGGAGGTTTCCAGCTGCCAGGTTCTGAATCTGTTGGAGATTGTGGTGTCAACTTGGATTAAGCTTGCTCAGATTGGTGGCACAATGAACTACGCTTGCTGAATCTTTGCAGTAGCCTCTGCTTGGATATTTACTGGGTCGAGTGGCAGCAGTTCAGCTTCTGATGATGAGCTGCTAGAGTGACGGGTCTTTCTCAGTGTTCCATACTGTGTTTGCCATCTCTTTCCGGTTTGGTTTCCTGATTCTTGATGGATGTTTTGCTGTTGTTTCCATGTTGTCTTTCACAAAACAGCTTGTGTGTTTGGAAGGTGAGTGGAAGAGAAGTTTTTTGGTGTTGCAGGCTATGAGGCTGTGTGTACTGATAGATGCAGAATGGCCAGGACTTACACATGAGATCATCCCTCTGCCCACAGATTGCAATTCATCACTTAGATCGTAGAGCAGCTCTGTGGAAAGATACCTTTCCAGAGACTGATGGTATGGCAAGTCACTTCTCTTGCTCTTATTTGTATTCTCTCATTTTCTCTCACTCGCATGCTTTCAGTCTTTTATTCTCTCCTGCTTCTATTCCTCTTTCTTTACTTTTTGCATTCCTTCTCTTTCCTCCCTTTTAAGAAATCCCTTGTTTTGGGCTGAGGAATGGGTTATTGGGATCTGTTTTAAAATCCCATTTCTTGCTCCACTTTGGCCAGCTCTCACTCCCATGGAAGTGAATGCAGCATTTCATAAGCAGTCATTGCAACTAGCCCCAGCTTAGCCCCCATGTTGGCTATTTCGATGAAGAGGAAAGTATTTCATTGTCCACAGAGACAGGTTTGCCATCTACTGCCTGCCAAGGTCCCACTCCTAACTTTGGGCAGAATCACAATGCTTTAACAGTTTACACCACAAACTCCCAAAGGAGTGACCTCTCCAATTTGGCTTCTCCAATCTCTGCTTAATTTTATTGCCGAAGTAGTGGTACTGGCCTCTAGTCTGCTTTGAGAGCACATTTACCTTTTCCCCTTTCTGCTCGTTCCCCACATTCCCTGAATTTGTCTCTTTGATTCACACTGACACCAATGAAATATGTCTTATGAGTGATTTTTAACTGACATATAAATCCTGCCCCCCTTTCTGTGGGGCAGAGCCACTTTTGCTTTTATGTTGCCTGGATCTAACCTAGACTCTCAGCTTTCATGCTCATGTCAGCTGCAATGGCGTTGATCTTCCAGTCTCTGGTGAGGTGGATTCTTTTCAGCCTGACTATCAAGGGTCTCGCTATCACAGATGATGCTTGTTTTTTCCCCATACAATATTCACTTTGAGACTAACCACTAACCCTCACATTAGGCTAAGTCCAAACATACTCCTTCTGTCATGCAGCAGAGTTGTATCACCCTCCTTTTGTAATACATCTTAAAAAATCATGCACCCTTAGCATCGCTTTCATGACCTAAGTCATTTTCCAGTTTGGAGCTAAGGCCACCCATCCATCTCATTCATTGGGAAAATGGGTTGAGCCAGCAGTGATTGGAGACCACCCTAGTTGAACTGGAGGAGAAAACGTGCTGAGAGGATGCTCCCATTAGAATCTCCAGCCACTCATTAGCCATTTGGGGGCCAGGAAGGGAACTGATTGGTCCATCACTCTCCTTTCATTCATTTACAGCATAGCCTTGGTCACATGGAGCCATGTTTTGCTCCATTCCAGCAGCCGTACACCCGAGCATCAGTGAAAAGTAATTGACATCTTGGCATCAAAGAAACAGCATACTCATTCTCTTTACCATAATTCTACCCAGCCCCTTCCTTCTAAAAGTCTCACCCTTGTTTCTCCAAGGGCATTGAGTGTGCTGCCAAGATTCCTGAAAGCCAAGGTTCTCCAAGAGTGGGAGGATCAGCCTCTGCATGAGGGCAAGTTGACTTCTGAAATCCATCAGGCTTAAAACCAGTGTGAAAACAACCATATTGCTGTACCAGCCTTTCTCTGAATATAGAGTCACATGCTCCAGAATCTGTTTGCATGTTTTTGAAAGTTGGTCTCTAGCTGTGATAGTTGCAAAGAAAACTTTTATAATGTGGCCTGAGTGTATCTGGTACAGAGATGAGGCTGAAAGAATGGCTCGGAGATGTATGAGCTGTCTCACCCATCTCAGTGAGGGGCTAGCTCAGGTGCCCAGTGTGTATGCATGCATACATAGATACAGATATGTAAAATATATTTACTGTAGAGGATGTCTTACTTTGATCCTTTAAGAGCATGGCACTTCTTAATTTTTCTCCTCCAGTCAATTAAAATCCTATCCTAAACAGCCCAGCAGAATTTATAGGCATGTTCTGTTCCTGCCTCCCCTGCCCCCCAAAGGGTAGCCAAGACTAGGGACATGGTGCCAAGTGCTATCCACAATCATGTTCAGAACATCGTCACAATGTACTGTCTCCGTTCAGGGGCAGGACTTGTGTTTTGAATGGAGTTTGGAAGAGTACTGCCCCACCCATTTTCTGAACCCAATGAAATGGTATTTTTGGGCTGTTATTCTGACATTGCCGAAGATTATGCCAGCTGGGGCCAATGGCTGTAGTTCCCTAACCAAATTGGTTTGAGGAGCACCGGTTCTTCTGACAAAGGTCACAGAACAGCTGTCACGTGGTAACTTATGGTTCTCCTTAGTGCCATGTTCTGGGTCGATCAGAACAGTTAGCTCTCCTAAAGCACCTTTTCATCTGTGGATCCCAAGCACTTTACAAAAAAGCTGAGGCTCATTGTCCCATTTTACAAGTGGGAAAACAGAGAAACAGAGCAGTGAGGTGTCTTGCAACTCAGTGGCAGAGCTGATAAGGAATGGAAATCTCCTGGCTCCCCAGTCATCTAGACCACACTTCCTTTCCAAGCCACTAACCTAGTAGGGAAACACTCGACAGCACTGATGCCAGTCTCATGAGTCATCTGTTCCCAGATCTTTCTGAATTTTTGCTCTGCTTACTGCATGCAAGCAATACACTCAATTTCAAAAGGAAACAGCTGGGTTGTTGTAATAGCTTTTTTTACATGCCCGAAGGCGTTAATTTACACTACGGACTAATGGGCTGTAAAATTTCAGTTTAAAAGGAATTTAATTTTCAAGATACTTAAGTCTGAAAAAAGACTTTCTGTTTTTAATCTGATAACTTTGAACTGACCAGAATGATTTGCTTTCCCCTCTAATTTGGTAAAAAGAAATTTGCTTTCATGCCAACACATTTTGTGCTGCAGGAAATTTCAGACCAGGAAAAGGTTTTGTCAGAGTTGCAAATTATTTTCAATGAGTTTGTAATTAGCCCTATGGCCATAGTTACAGTACTGTTAATGGGCTTGTAAAGTGACCAGCACCCTCTCTCAGAAGCACACCTTCTAGTTGGATGTGAGGCTGTGTGGAATGGACGTGGCACTCACCTTTCATGCATACCAGCCCCAGCTGATGGCTTCTGGGGGCGGCTTAACAAAAACCACTTTGGGGGAGGGATACACTCTTTACTTCCCATCAGTGCTTCTTCCTGGAGACATTGCTCTCCTGTAATAGTCCAAAATGCACCTGCTGTGGTACCCTCAGTTTATATGTCCTGGGCCCATCATGGTACCCTATGATGGTCTGAATAGACTCAGCTCCTTCTTTGGTCTGTTGGTTTTCAGCAGCCTTCCCTGACTTCAGTCTTGCCTGCACTGAGCTGTCCCTGGTCCTGCTGCTCATCTAGCTCCAGACAGCGACTGACTGCTTTCCACTGCATCTCCCTTTTCATATGGCCCTTCTGGTCCCTGACTGGCCACTTCCTCTGCACAGCTGGGAGGCACCCAGCATGGGGCATCTAGTTCTAGTCCACCTCTTCATGGCTCCACTGTTAGAAGCTATGAGCTAGGGGCTGATTCCCCAGCTCATGTGCACATACTTGTACTATCTCTTATCTAGCTAGTGCACCTGTAAACACTGCGTAGTTATGGGCACACAGATCGTGGCAGCGAAGGTACAGCTGAGCTGTGCAGAGTACAACCTCCTCTCTCCCTGGCTTCAAGAGGTATCGCAGCTGCACTGCTATTTATATTTGAACTAGCCTGCTGACACAGAGCATGAATGTGTGTATGTGAGGAGAGGAATCACACCTCTCATTTGTAGTATAGACATAGTCCTAGATGATAAGAGGCAGCATGACCATTATTAGACCAAAATAGTAGGAATCAGGACTCTCAGATTCCTGCTGCAGTTCTGGGAAGTGTGTGTGATGGAGGGGGTGAGCAGATGAGTGCTGGGAGGTTGGTTTCTATTTCCCACTGCGTTACTCACTAGTGAGTCATTTCCCTTAGTCGTGCCTCAGTTTAGTGACAGTTTCTGCAACATGGAGAGGACATTTCTACCCTTGTCAGTCGAAAACATCTTTCAGCTGTTTTCAGCCAGCCCAGGAAACTTTACAGAATCTTTCCCTCCTGGTGTTTTATTGGAAAAAAACTATATATTTAAAATTTATTTCCCATGCTTCAAATAATACTTACCTATCCCACAAGGAGCTGCAAAGCGCAGTGGATGGATAGTCATCCCATTTGTTCAAAGTGTTGAGCAGTTACTCAGACATGTAGGACTCTGTTATCTGGACCAGACTGTTCCCAAACTAGCAATTTGTTGGTAAAAAGTTTGAGTCCTAGTTCCTGATTCTAAAAGTTGTCCATTCATGAATCTGACCACCCACATACAAGAAAGATGAATAGAAATGAGCAGATGCAGAGGAGGCTGTGAGAACAAGTATGGGAAATGAGAGCCTATTTTATTAGAGGACTGTAAAAGAGCATTGGCTTCTTCAGCCAAGCAAAATGAAGCCTGATAGGGGATGTGATTCTTCAGTATAAATACACAGAGGGAGCAAATACCTGGGAGGGAGAAGAGTTGTTGAAGCTAAATAACATTACTGGCCAAGACAAAATAGATACAAACTGACTCTGAGCAAATTCAGGCTAGAAATGAGAAGATGGTCCTAACCATCAGAGGAATGGGGTTCTGGAACAGGCCTCTCAGAGGTGTGAGGTTCTTGAACAGCCTCCCAATACAAGTATTGGGGGTATCAAATTGAACTGGTGTTAGATGGAGCTTGATAAATTTATGAATGGGCTTATATGACTGAGGAGCTCCCTTCTAGTTCTGTTTTTCTATGAATCTTTAGGATTTTTTGTTCAATTTGCATAAAAGCAATAACCCTGCAAAAGGGTTTGGGTATTTATATGGTTTTCAAGCAAGTCCAGAGAAATAGTACTGAATACCAACAGAAAATTTGGAATGGAAATTAACCCTCAGGCCTCATGGTGTCACCCCATCTTGAAGTATTAGAAACCTAATGTGGGAACCAGGTTGTTCTACTTCCATTACTGTATGGCATTGTCACATCTTCCTCTGATGCATCTGTTGCTGGTCACTGTCAGACACAGAACTATATGAACCTCAAATCTGAAGCAGTCTAGCAATTCGTATGTTCTTATTAGGGTTTTTAATGAAATAACTTTGTTGGGCTGCTGGGCAGTACCAGTGTCACTGAGGGAATTACAATGCAATTGCAACACATTAGAATCCAGATTGTGTTACTCTAAAGCTGAGCATTTACTTAATCCACTAATAGCCCCATTGATTTCAGTGTCTGCCTAGTTTAAAGTAACACCCAGCAACAGGTTGGATATCACAGACTGGCCCTTAATGTTTGGAAAGTGCATCAAGAACTTTGGATAAAAGAAGCTGTGTAAATGCAAGAGGTTTTTATTTGTTGCTTGATGTTACTTTAGCCTGTTAACTTCATTTGATGGTTTATGTGACCAGGTCTGAGAGTCAGGATCCCACCTTTCCCGTATCTGCAAAAGCTGCTGTCACTATTTTTGTAGCAGAGGTTTTCCCATAAATGAAAGTTTTGTAATGGTGTTTGAATTTCAGCATGGAAATTATCTAGCTGGAGCCCTCTGTGGAACTTTGAATTAGTAAGTTTCATGAGTGTGTAGGTGCGAGGGAGATGCTGAATAATCCATTGCTGTCCCTACATACTTAACAAATGTGGCATGGTGAAACTTCACAGCTTCATTCTTTACTTTAAACTGTGACACCTAGTATTTTGGGGAAGTGGTGTAAATGGGAGGAGAAGAGCTTTTCTTTCTGGATGGCTTTAGCTGTTGTTGTTGGTTTGGTTTTGATTTCTCTTTTGGCAATACACCATCAGGATAAGAGTGAGAATCTTTCTGCTCATACAAATTGCCATATCAGATGAGACCAGGGTCTATCTAATTCAGTATCCTGTCACTCACAGGAACTAGTACCAGCTACTTCAGAGGAAGGTTCAGGACATGCTGCAGATACAGGATGACCTGTCCCCAGGGAAAGGCTCTTCCTGACCCTGATTAATTTTCTGTCGTCCTCTGTGGCATGGGACTTGGGATCCCTCACTGTGATCATATGGGCATATCTCACCTCATCAGTTTCCTGCCATTGCAGAAGCGGTGGGTGTTAGTGGAACCTAATTCTCTCCTGTTTTTCACACGTTTCTCTCCTCTCTAGAGTCAATGCTCTAATCTTTTCAGTCCCCTTTTTTGGAGAGGAAAGTTGAACTGCTGTTTTTGGAAGCAGGGACATTAACAGGCTTTTGTACCCTGGGGTCATGTGCACTATAGAAACACCTGTTGAGCTGGGCTGCTCTCTTGTTTCCTCTTCCCTGTAGGAGTTTTCTTCACCTTTCACACCTTTCATCTGGAGAGCGGCCATGACTACCTCCTGATTACTGAAAACGGCAGCTTCACCCAGCCGCTGAAGCAGCTTACTGGGTCTCGCCTTCCTCCACCCATCAGTGCCGGGCTTTTTGGGAACTTCTCTGCTCAAATCCGCTTCATCTCAGACTTCTCTATGTCCTACGAGGGATTCAACATCACCTTCTCAGGTAAGGGCAAAGACCAGTCCATTTTGTGAACTGTGTGCTAATTGGAGGTGCCAGGTATAGCGCTCTGGTTAATCCCTCTGCCTATCCCTGTTTGCACCACTGGCACACCTCCACCCTGAAATGAAATGAGGGGGTCCATCTCTCCGTGGCCCATTCAATCCTGACTGCTGTACCTCTGCTGTGACTTCTGAGGGAGTCCAGTTTTTCTTGGCTTTTTTTTTTTTTTTTTTTTTTGCTTGGTATATTTGTCCACTAGGACAGTGGTTCCCAGCCTTTTCAGTAACATGGCACACTTCAGTGAAACAAACAGTTCCACAGCACACCCACTTTTTTCAATTAATTGATTGCTCATAAACAACACATTTACTTACATTTACTATGGTTATGGTCTTACTACAGAGATTTGCAGTGTAGTACATACAGCAAGTTAAAGAAGGATCAAATGATTAATGTTTCAGATCCACCAGAAAAAAAAATGTACATCATCTCAAAATTGCCCTTTTGGCCACCTGTGTTCAGAATGTTCACATTTTAGAATCAGAAGATCGATACCTCACTTTTAATTTGATGATTAATTTTCATGAGTTTTATGAGATGTAATTTTGGTTGGATAGAATATTATTTGAGATGAAACAATGTTTGTTTTACATTGATTTTCATTACCTTTGTACAAAATTCATGACAAACTTGGAAAGCTCTCACAGCAAGCTAGTGTGCCATGGCACACTGGTTGAAAACCACTGTACTAGGAGTTGGACTAAGATCTCCAACTTATTTCACTCCTGGGATGCCAGACCGCTGTCTATGGTGACCATTTTTAATCATGATGACCTGAACCATGGTCAAATTGAGAACCAAATATAAAAGGCTCATTCTCTGGAACCATCAGATTCTTCTTCTTCTTTTAATTTGTATTACTGGAATTCCCAGTCTCCATGCACAGGGACTAATATCCATCTATTCTGTATTTTAAATAAGGTATTTTGAAGAGGCATTTCAGGTTTGGGTTTTGTTTTTTTTAAATTTATTCTGTGACTTCTGAGCCATGCAAGTACAACAGTAATAAAAACATACCTGTGTAATTATATTTCTCCACTCTTGCATGGTATCAGCCAGTGGACTAAATCTGCTAAAATTAAATCCCTCAGCACTGGTATTTATCAGCCCCCCTCCACAGTTTTTTGTATTCTCCTATATTCCTGGGAGCCCAGTTTCCCGTCCTTTCAACCGGGGTTACCAGCCTTCATTGTTCCAAGCCCTGTACACAAAATCAAAATCACTATAAAGGCATAGCAGTTCCATTCTCAACCCAGAAAGTTGTGGCAGAACAGAATCATTAGAAAGTAAGGTCTGGACTCTTTTAAGAAAATTGCAGAGCATAGCTGGTCACTCCTGTCACCTGGCTGATCTCCTTGTACATTGGTCCTATGCCCTGTTCATATGCCAACGACACTTCATCAAGCAGCTCATCCAGTGATCCAGCCTCTGCTGTTGGCTGTGGTTGAAGTTGTAGAGAATATGTGCCTTGCAAAGCATCAGCCTTTAGACAAGCCTGATAGCATTGCTGGGAAGCTGCAATGGTGCTTGCTTGCTGGGTTTTCTCTGATCTAACTGCTATAACACAAGAGTTGCTTGCAGAAGCAGGCACCCTGGAGCATAGGAGGGCATTGAAGTAGAGCTGCAAACCTGATGGTCGGCACCTCAACTTGCATACATCTCAGTGGATCTGGTGACTATTCAACTAATTGTGTTACCAAGGGTTAAAGTAAGCCAGAACGCACCAGAATGCCATTCTGGGGCCCACCATTTTTAGGGGGGCAGCATTCCAGGGCCCCTAAAAATAGAAACAGCAGCCAGAATGCTGCATTCTGGTGCATTTCAGCTACTACCCCTGTAAAGTTTTAAAAGCTCTAGCCTGGGGAAAGCTTCCTGATGGCCGGAAAACACAGTCTTCCGGTAGGCATGAAGCTTCCCCCAGGTTGGGAGCTTTTAAAACTCCTGCCCATGAGCCTGCTGTGACTGAGCCTGTTCAGCCCCTCCAAACATGCTCAGTAAGAGCAGGCTCAGGGAGGAGGAGCAACCTGTGAGGTGCTGCTCTGCTCTGGTGGCCAAGTAAGGGTCCCCGGGGGCAGGCCTGGGCTGGAGGAGAAGCAGGAGCCAGGAGTGCAGGGCCAAGACTGCTCCAGCTCTGCAGCACAGGCCCTGGGGTGGCATGGTGAGCCAGGGCTGGGGCTGGGACTGGGACTGGCGCAGGGAGCAGCATGGCAGATTCTCTCCCTCGGGCTGGGCCTGATTGGGGTACCCCAGCTCCCCATGGCTGCAGAGGA